>OX388277.1:8985146-9597879 GCA_947579855.1 Anticlea derivata
CAGCTGAATCGAGTCTCAAATCTGTACTCAAATGTTCTCGTTTACATTTTGATTTATTTATAATTTTCGATCCGTTTTACGCAGAAATTCAAACAGCCAGGGGGGAAATAGAATAGAACAATAAAGTGAAGTATAAATATGCATCAAAGTACGTGTAACGGAACGAAAATGTCATTTGATTAATGTCAAATCAAATCTAAACTCAAGCACCGATTTCGTCTGATTGACGTTTCAGAATAAGCATTTACTCAGGTGAACTGTGATCATAGAATCTATACTTAAATACTGTTCAAGAATTAGAATCTCGCCTCAAATCGAGATTTAAGTACAGATCAATGCTCGAGTCTTGTCTCTGAATACGAGCCAAAGTGAAGCAGCACTATCTGTCAACCGTGATTTAATCATCTGTTTGTCATGTCATCGCTCCTGTTCATAGTAAAATATATTTGTTTTAGATTATGTATTAGTTTATTTAAGCGTAGGTATTATATGTATTCGGATGATATGTTTCTTTTTCTTAGTTTTATTTTAGGATTAAGTATTATTTTATACTTTTGTAAGTACGCCGCCATCCAATAAAGCTCTACTGTTTCGTTCCATCCAAAGTTTGCCTGGAAGATATCGCTTTCAGCGATAAGGCCGCCCATTGTTTTACCCTTTTGTGTGCCATGTTTCTCAAAGTTTTTCTTGTGTGGTAATCAATAAAGAGTTATCTATCTATCTATATATCTATCTATATATTCAATGTTGACTGTTGGGCAATTATAGTTGCCCGTTTAACAGCACTTTACGACTGTATCTCCAGATTTACTGCAATTATGATAGAAAGCACGCATGAGTCTACTTGGTAGAAAACTAAGATATAGATACTGCGGTCAATTATAAAATTATGTGTGACTTTTTTAAATGGCTGAGAGTGTTGAGTTTACTTTTATACTTTCTTAGTCTCTCTATGGGGTCAGTAGGTTGGGGTTGATTTAGTCCAGGTTTTCTTCAATCACTGGGGGGATTTGCTCATTCTCGCCACGCTGGGCATGCGGGTCGGCGAGCGCAGATAAAGCTATTGTTCTTGATAGGGAACGCTGCTGCCTATCCCCTAGCTTTTTCTCTTATTCATCTCTTACAACATTCACGGTTAGAATATCACATAATATATCTTCGAATTTTTAGGTTCTATGCCGGTTGCCTCACGATGTTTACCTTCGCCGTTTAGAAGCACTATTAGTACCTATAGGGCACATAAATTTTCCGAAAATCCATTAGTGCACGACCGGGATTCGAACCCATGATCTGTGGATCAGAAGGCGGGGCCACTACCACCACTGCACTAGTGCTCTCAATACACTCTTATAAGTCGTTTTCAGGAGTAGTATTGTAGTATTTTTTTTTTATTCAGAACACAAACAAAATGTACAAATTACAAAATGAAACGGTGACACTGCAAAAGTTATAAACTGTGTAGCAGTCTCAACGCCCACCTCCTAAGAGTAGAGTTCTGTTATTTTATTTTACAAATTTGGTATCTAATTAACAATAAACAAAATAGAAAACAAAATAAAGTAAAAGGATGAAAGTAAATAATGTGCACGAAAGGAGCCTCTAAGAGGCGCACTTTAATCATTTCACAACACTGATTCTTTCATCGACGGTCATAGGTCCTTTTCAGGGCCGCCCTACCTCAACCTGGTCACTGACCTTTTTTTTTTTTTATATAACTGAGGTGGCAAACAAGCTTACGGCCCACCTGATGGTAAGTGGTTACCGTAGCCTATGAGCGCTTGCAATACCAGAGGCATCACGCACGCGTTGCCGACCCCGAACCCCCTTCCGCCCTAAAGAGCTCTGGCAACCTTACTCACCGCAGGATCACAACACTATTTGAAACAAATAATGTTATTTGGCTGCGATCTTCTGTAAGGCGGAGGTACCTCAGGCAGGCTGCTCCAATTCAGAACGAGAAAATCTCGCTGTGCCCTACCTCCTCCTAAAAACCTAATACAGGATGACCAAGAAAGAATCAGTGACATGACAAGAAGAAGGAGAAGGAGTAAATCTAAATGCGATCGGCACGACCCATCACTGGCAAAGGGCCATGGGCCATAACTCGCTGCGCCCGCGCCGGGCGTCGATCACAATCGGTCGCATTCAAATGAGCGACGATTTATGAGCAAGGGCCGATGAGTAAGACATTATGGTAGAGCTAGTGTATTAATAGAGTTGGAAAAATAAACATAGAGCGCCGAAATGCGTTCATTTTGGTTCAGTTCAAAGAAAAATGTTTGGTGCACGTCTTTTGTTTCCATGCATGGTAGACATCAGTCTTTTTCAAACTTTCGCGATTTATTATACTAAAAATTAAAAAGAAAGGTATGTACAAAGGCGAGGCGATTTCATTTCATCATTTATTGCGCATCAGTATAATATAGCTTATTGAAATCAAACGGGTGTTCATTTTTATATTTTACTAGCTTCCGCCCGCGGCTTCAAAGTCAAAGTCAAAAGGCATTTATTTCAATAAAATCACTAGGATCACTTTGAAACGTCTTAGAAACTAGGTGAAGCTATGCCTGTTCCTCGCGACCAAGCCTAGAAGAATCAAGCAACAAACACGGCTTGGTGCCTATAATTTTTTTCGATGATCCTTTTTCACAAAATGGAATTTAAAGCTTCAGTGTGCTGCCGATCGAACTAGGTACTTCACCCGCGTGTTACCTACATGAAAAGTAGCCTATATGCTAATCTAGGTAAAGACCTTCTAATATTACAAGTTTCAACGAAATCGGTTGAGCCGTTAAGGCGTGATTGGACAACAAACATACAAACATCCTTACAAACTTTCGCATTTATATTTTTAAAGAAAATTACATATCTGACCATTGATAGGTCTGTGGCAGAAAGTTGGATCGAATCCCATATTTAACAGGTAGCCTCTCGACAGTGTCACTGATAACAGAAATTAAACAACACTACCACCTTATTGGAATAACATTAATTTTTCATTTAAATGTTGGAGTATATTATCAAAATTTCGAGTGGCTTTGTTGATTGCATACTAATTTATTTACTTTGACACGTTAACGGTATTCTAGGGCTTTCAAGAGAAAATCAACGGTGAAAATAATTTCAGCAGGTGGCCTGAGCACGAATAATTCTCGATAGGGTTACGCTTACGATACGATAGCAAATGTCAAATATTGAAATGCAATGAAAATAAAAAGAATTCAAGCATCGCTGATGGCATTGGCTAACTGGATGGCTTGACTTTTACTATCGTATCGTAAGCTAAAGGGAGGGGTGCGGTCAAATCCCATCAGAGTTTTTTTTTTGGGAAATTTTAATAATCACAGTAGTAGTAGAGTAACACTATAAAAATAAATTAATCATTTAAAAAGTTATTTTTAAATTTTATTTTAGAGGGCAGAGCTCAAAAATATCGCAAGTCCCTAAAAGTCGAACTCAAAATTGACTTTACTCTGTAGAGGTAAAGATCATTTCGAAACAAGTTTTAAATGTCTTAAGGCATGCCGTTTAATCACTGCATAATTCTTGATAAAATCCTACGCTGTACCGTTTTTGTAAAAATACATTAACTCCTTTATTCTATTCGATAAATTAATTGATATGCCTAATCTGAATTGTTTTGGTCAACTTTATCTTGATAAAATAAATGAACATTCGTTTTGTTTTCATGGAATCGCAACCCGCATAATTATTGCATGCTCCATTTCATCGACAGCATCCCAACACTAAAAATAAATTCGCCAAGTGTGAGTTAAACTGACGCGCTGAAGGTTCCGTAAACAATGAATTACGTAATACGGGGGAACTTTCATTTATAGACATTTTAGATGGTATTTTAAAAGCAACCTAATCGAAAAACTAAACAAGACATAAGGTTGCTTCAAATATATATACCTAATCTGCTTTCGAATCCCGTTTCTAATGTTTTTTTTTATTATTATTAAAATAAAATTAGTTAGCTAGTCCTACTTGTGTGCCAAATTTCAAATCGATAGCACTAGAGTGTTTAGGAACAACAAAGTTTTGACAGATAGATAGACTGACAACGTCTTTGCCATAAGGGTTCCACTATACATTTTGCTAACAGAACCCTAAAAAGAGAGAAATAAACAAAATCAGAGCACCTCACGACTCGCGGTGACAAAACGTTTTTACGCCTCACCATGCAGTCTTTCTTTTATTCACTTGTTTGTGTTTATTTTCTTAACTCATTGTTGTTTTTGCCACTCATTGTTGTTTTTTGCTACTCATTGTTGTTTTTTGTCACTCATTCGTGTTTTTTAGCTCGTTATGGAGTTTTAATTAAGTTTTAATTTTATCTCATGGCTCCCGTTGTTTAATTGAGAGAATTTAAATCTGACAAACGCATCAGAAGACACATGGCTCGATGTGATGGTTTTAATTGTTACCTGGTTTCGGTTAGAGTTTCCTGTTTGTAAACGAAAAACAAAAATGAGTCGAGTTGGTATGTTCAGTACAACATTGCCGTCCATGCCATGAGATTCTGAATGAGTCACTGAATTTGAATGGGGTTTTATTCAAAGAATAGCTTTTATAATTTTTATTTGACTACCTCAATGGCGTAGCAGTTTGAGCGCCCGTCTGAGACATCCGTTCCCGCTGCGGGACAAATGTTGGCATGATCTGCAAATATTTGTTCAGGGTCTGGGTCTTATGGTACCATGGTACTCGTAGTTTCTGATACCTACGACACAGGGAATCCTAGTGAGGAGTCAGGGCTATTTAATGTGACTGTTGGGTGTTATAGCTGTTAGTTTTCCAAAAATGTCTAAAATAAAATAAAATAAAATAATATTTGTTATGTATAAATAAAACTTGTTAACCGTTGGTAATTTCTTGGGCAATCTTCCAGTCAGTATAAGTTGAATTTGGTTTGTGTAATAG
Organism: Anticlea derivata; assembly: GCA_947579855.1. NCBI lineage: Eukaryota > Metazoa > Arthropoda > Insecta > Lepidoptera > Geometridae > Anticlea > Anticlea derivata. Next base: position 8,990,073 of record OX388277.1, read on the forward strand.
AACAATATACATTAAAAATCAAATTAGTGATGTGACGTTACATAAAAACCGTACAATTATCGATAATTGCAAGTATCAATTTACAAATCGCAAAACATTTATAATTGGAAAAATGCGAAAACGATCCATTTCAGAGTCATTAAAATACTATGCACCAAATAAACGCATATAATGAGCCGCCGTTATAACTAACCGAGACGAATACTAGAAAGTGAAAATTGCTTTACTTATGCATTTTTCTCGTCGGAATTGCAAACAGGTAATTGTTTCGCTTTTTAAATTTATTACATTGGCATATTTCTAATTACTATTTATTATGTTTTATAGTTGTAGGCTGTTATAAACTTATTATATTTTTGAAACGATTATCAAGTACGAGTTGAATACATTTTGCTTGCAGTTTTCTTAATTTAAGATATATTTTGAAAATAGGCGGTTTTGAATGTTATCTAATGAAAAATAATTACAGTAGGTATGTTCATTCATTAAATAACGTTTGATAAAGTAGATTGCGATAAAATAATTTATTCTTGAAGTTAGTTCATATAAACTCATAAATTATATGACTTATTTTATCAATAAAAGGACTAATTTATTAACGAGTACTGAACTTAAAACAGATTATTGGTTGCGATAGGTAATTACGCGCCAATATAAACAATACTACAAAAAATTCAAAGTTATTCCATTCAAATGTGTTCTAATAATCGATAACCAATTGTATGCAAATTTCCCTAGACAACACTACAAAAAAAACTATTTAAAAGTAGAAAAACCTACAAAGCCAAAGCCTAGTTTGATTTAACGGAAACTTGAAAAATAGTACCTACTTACATGATTTTTATCGAACTAAATTTTTTACATTACGTTTAGCATTCCATACGTCAAAAATATAATTTAAGGTGTACGCTCTATCGTACTTTTAAATTTAATAACGATGTGCGGTTCATACAAGAAACGGTTCATCTTTTCAGATTGCTGTGTAGCTTATTATTACCCCAATATTGATACGCCTGTAAAACAATAGTGTAGGGATAATTATCACACTTTGTCGATAATCGATTCCGACACGCTGGGACCTGACATCGTCCGACGTTATTAATGGTCGATTCAATTGTCCAACACTATTACTGTTCTTTTAATAAAGAAATTATGTACATACTATCGTATCTACAATCCAGTAATACTTTATTTTATTTAAAATGACTTTAATACTTCATTATAACATATCAAGAACCGACACTTTATATAGCAGCTGTTTTTACACGACTTCGGCAAAACCAAAAGGAAGTTTTATTAGTCCATGTATGTTACCAGCGCTGTTACGCCTCGGCGGAGCAGCAATAAGCTGAGTTAGACCCTTTTAGCTCGCAGGCTCACTGTGTTCATATGCCTTCAACATGTTCTAAGATATAAATATGATGTTTTAATAAAAATTAAGTATCATAATCAACACCTTTTTCCGGTTTCCAGGCAGACAGCTTTCAATTTACTGTTAATTGCAACCAGTTCAGAAATTATCAATGTGTACAGGCCCGGTGTACAAAACCTAATTGCTAATTACAAGATCTTGTAATTATAAGTAAAGTTACACAGTCAACCGCAAAAACCTTTTTTTTTAAATAATTTGACCAGTAAGTACACGGTACGATTGTAAAACAGGTGACAACTTGACAATGATAACTTTTGCCGAGTATTTGATTAATTAGAATTCAACTAATATTATAAATGCAAAAGTTTGTGAGGATGTTTGGAAGTTTGTTGTTCAATCACGATGACTTATGATGTTCTCAGAACCATGAGATTCAATATAAGATTTTTTTCAGGTAACTATGATTTAGTTAACTTCTAAGCTAAGTATTGAAGCTGCGGTATTTAATCTTTTCAACTTCTGACTGTTGCAAGTAAGTAGCGAAACTTTTGAGCGTGACTGTACTGGAAAGAGGTTAATTTTGTAAACATGATAATTGCGTAAAGTATCCTCCTTTTTCATTTCTATCACCTGCCGATAAAAAGGTATTTTATCATTTTTGAGCATGAGAATGATACATATGTGATACTAGCTTCCGCCCACGGCTTCACTCGCGTGGAACCTACGAGTAAAAAATAGCCTATGTGCTAATCCAAACTATAATCTATATCTGGGCCAAATTTCATCCGGATCCGTTCATTCATCCATCCAAACTTTCGCATTTATAATATTATAGTAGGAAGGATTGGTAGGACACCACATAAACCAAAATGCTCATGACTTTTATCCCCAACCATGGCAGGCAACATCCCAGATCTCCAGCCGATTATTAAATCTACTGATTAGAAAATCCTCTGTATTGCCCAGATTTGTGTGCAGACAAGCGCATAAGGTTCAAATGTCCTGCTGATTTCAATATTCACAAAATAAACACGTAATAAAACATTTTGCACATTGCCTGATAACATAAACAAACATGTACGTACTCGTACAATCAAGAACACAAGATTTAAGGGCTAGTACCCGTGAGCGAGCGAACGATATTTACGGTTCGCTCGCTAGCAATCAATGAGCAGGGTATTTTGACGTTTCATTAAAGCACTCGACATCTTCATACGGCGCAGGATGTTATTTATACCTGCGAGTGTACCTCCGGGCCTATGGTTGGCCGGAACAAGAACTACCTTTTAACTGAAAATGGCAAAAAAATATAAGACATCTAGAAAGTTAATTTAATATTTAATTATTTATTTTAAGCCATAATATCCCAGATCTACCTACTGAATAAGTAATGTATCCATAGACAGCTAGGACGAAAAAACCTGTCAGTCCCACAAACCAATGTTAGTTTTTGAACTTCAATAAATTTTCGAAAGGTATTTTACATGAAATGATCCAGTCACTTTCCGAAAATAAAATTCACAGCTTGCATTCTCTCGGGTCATTACAGATTAGAATCATTTTAATCGATTGTAATTGAGCGCACGCGCTGAGCATTTGAATAGGTATCGAGTTAATGACCGAAAGTTGCGATAAAATTGTAACCGTATCGCAGTTAAAAATCGATAAATTTCTGATGGTTTCTAATGCACATCACTACAAGATGATTCATAAAATGTCTGCTATACCGAAAGGGGCTTAGTCTACATCTAATTTTCAAAATTGTTTTTGCTACGACTTTAGGAAATTCAACATTTTTCATTGAAAAAGCTGCCAAAGTTGACTTCTACAAAATACAATGACATAAACACACAAATACTTGACAAAAACAGTTTTAAATGTGGAAAAAAGTTCAAAACGTACCACCGGTACCAGGAGTGCATCAGATAGTAGGTGGTTTTAATTGAGCTACACTGGTCTTTCTGATTTATGAGGTGGCCAAGCCAAAAGTCATTTCCATTTCGCGCCTCTCGGCTGAGACACACGGGTCTTTTGTTCAACGCAACGTAACTTTCTAACTGTTCTATAAGCGATGATGATAGTAGAAAAGTCCAAAAATGTGTGAAGTTGACCTAAACTATGGAAATGTCATAGTCTTTTTAGTATGGAATCGTTCGAAACTATCGATTCGTTCGATGGAATCGATAAATATTTGTATTATTCTTGTCTTATCACTGATTCTTTCTTATCATCCTGTATAAGGTTAGTGACCAGATTGAGGCAAGGTGGCCCTGACAAGGGGCTATGACCATCCGTAAAAGAATCATTAGTGAAAAGATTAAAGTGCGCTTCTTACAGGCTCATGCCACATTTCTTCAAATTTTTAGGTTGTAGAACATGCCGGTTTCCTCACGATGTTTTCTTCGTCGTTTGAAAGAACTAGTACATAGCTAATTTTTCCGAATTGAAAATCCATTCGTGCACGACCGGGATTAGAACCCATGTTCTGTGGATCGGAAGGCGGGGCCACTACCGCTCCACCAGTGCTCAGTAATATTTAGGTCTATTTGTTTATTGGTAATCAACAGCGTTTACTTAAATCTAGGCAAATACAAACTTGTAATAGATATAAGGCCACTCTAAAGGCACTTGCTCTCTAATCTTTATGGCCGTGAGTCGAACAGAAGAGATCTTCACGGCCGATAGTACTGGTGTTTCCAGCCTCTTTTAAAGTTTGTTTTATGTTTCATTTGAGCGTCGAAATAAAATATTATTCAATTTAGATTGAATTTCATCACCTGCGGCTTAGGCGTGAACTCTGTTCATCATGTTGATAGCCTGTTATATCCACTCAAGCCTCTGTACTCAAAGATTTAAAAAAAATACATATAGGTTTTCATATGCAATTTTATTGCCATTTTTCATTGAAGACAATTAAAAAAAATGGCAAATGTCTACTATTTCTGGCTGGCTATGGCATCGTTGGATTAAACGCCATGTGTTACGTGTTTTTGTTATTTTTATAAGTTATTAACTTTCTTCATCTTTTAAGTCTCGTTCACTATGGAATTTATGATTGAAAATCTGTTTAAAACCAAACACATAATCCTTGACATAACCTCAGTTCCTAGTCACCATACTTTATGACGAGAATTTATGCCATTTTCAATTGATTTTTATTATAATTTCAGTTCAGGCCCCAGACTAACCTACTCCGGATTCAAACACCGAAAAATCAATGTCAAATGTCAATGTTCCATAGCAATTAATTAAAAACGGTGTCCGCTCGCTTTCAATTTAAACGGGCAGATTGCGGCGCGGTTTAATTGATACGGAGACGAGCGAGGCCGGGCGCGGTCGTTAGCTTATCACAATGCTGATTTCACACCGTGTGTGTTAAAGTTGGTTATATTGCGGTGGCGAATTTTGCAATCCCTATTTTTTAAATGATCATCGAAAATAGCCACAAACCAACACGGGTTTGTTGCCCGATTCTTCTAGGCTTGGTCGCGAGGAACAGTTGTTTATGTTAATATTATCTGAGTTTTCCCATTCGAAAAGTTTTAGTGCGCATTAATACGGTGAAGGAGAACATCGTGATTAAACCATTAAGTATTTTAATAAGCGGTGATGGGCTCGCAACCTGTCACGTATGAAATACTCACTTACTGCAAAATGTGCTTGGACGGTTCTTTGGCTATTCCCGTTAGACATCTTCAAAGATCTGATCGCCACGGTACTTGGGGATTTTTTATGCTGCCTCAATCAGGCTTTTGGTCAGGTGAGGTCATTGATCAGTCACAAAATAGTACAAGCGTAGCACCTTGCTACGCCGTAGCACTCGTAGTGAGGTTAATCAATCAGATTTAGTTATCAAATTGATCTTTTTCTTGCGGACAAGGGCCTCTAGCTTACGCTATTTACCCTAGCTTGGAATGTGTACAACACGCAGAAGTTAACTAGGCACCTCGCTGTAAAGATTTGTCTCATTCTCACTCGGGAGAGCGGTAGGCGGTGGTGTGGTGGGAGGGGGAAGCACATTCGACACAGGTGCCAAGTTGATTTCTGCGTGTAGTAATTGAATATTTTGTGACAAAAAAAACAAATAATGGAACATACCTACATATACAGCATAAGCTTTTACACTAGATCCACAATTTTAATGAAACATAAAAACGGATCCACAAATCTGGTGCCGCAGCGCGCAGATACACTCGTTCATAATAATAATGAGATTTTATTTTCTTGCATTAATAATACAAATTAATACCTTTTGGGGTTGAGACCCTGGGTCTGTGGGGAAACGGGGCCCTCCAGGTTTTCAAAAAGATATCAGGACGTCTGATCGAAGCGACGCGTGACCCGAGAGCTGGCTCTTATTTGGCCCAGCGAATTAGCATTGCCATCCAGCGTGGCATTTCCGCCAGCGTCTTGGGGACGCTTCCGACTGGCAGTGATCTGGATCAGTTGAACTATCTATCGATCGTTTGTAACGGTCTTTAGATGGTTCAAAGTTCTAAACAATTAATACTTAACAAAAATTTTGATATTGTTTGGCAATATAAGCAATGGATAATTAGTACTTCATCATATCAGCCGTACGACGTCCACTGCTGAACATGGCCTCCCCCACAGACAGAGCGAATTCCTTATCATGTGGGGGGATTTTCGCATACTCACCACGCTGGGCATGCGGGTTGGCGAGCGCAGTTAGAGCTGTCGTTGTTAAAATGAGGGACGCTGCTGCCCATCCCCTAGCTTTTTTCCCTCAGTCGCCTCTTACGACATCCGCGGATAGGTAGATATGGAGGGGCCTATTCTTCAGCCGGGGCCACCACGGCCTCAAAAATGCAAAAATTAGTATTGAAAGATAGCTCTATAAAGTATGATCAAAATATTTTTATATACACATCGCCATGTAAGCGGTCCGCATCGGGCAAGAGTTCCAACGAGTCACGCGCCGTCTGAGAACACAAAAAGACGAACTTATCACAACTTAAGGTATGTCGAGTCGGTCTGTGCATGACTGTAATACACATTTAACGGACTATTATTCAGTGTTAAAAAAGCCTAGTGGGAGGTACCCCGGCATTCGATCCGAGGGTCGTGTGTTCGAATACCTGGCGAACTAATGCTTTTTCTATTAAAATTGGCCATAAAATTTGCGCATTCAGTTATTACGTAGTGACATGCAGATTATATTAGATTGGCCATATAGCTCGCAGAACCAATAACCGTTGGGGAACAAAGGTTCTCGAGTGGCGACCACGAACGACGCAGTGTTGGAAGGCCCCGGGAAGGACCCGATGGACCGACGACATTGTGAGTGTTGCGGGAAGTCGGTGGATGGAGAAGGCTCAAGACCGTTCGTCGTGGCAATCTTTGGGAGAGGCCTATAAATAAATAAATAATAAATAAATAAATATTTCGGACATATCACACACGGTCAACTGATCCCAAACTAGGCATAGCCTGTACTATGGGTACCAGATACTGATATACATAATAGATATATATTTTACACCCAGACACAGAACAAACATCTGTGTTAGTCACAAATGTTTGTCCAGTGCGGGAATCGAACCCGCGACCTCTAGCGTAGAAGGCAGAGTTACTACCAACTGAGCTATGAGGCCTGTCAAAATGCCTATGTTCAGCAGTGGATTTCATCAAGCTGATGATGATGATGATGATGCAGATTATAAAATAGAATAGAATAGATAACGTTTATATAACTTACACACAAAAAACACAGAACGAACATAGTAAGATTTAGATTTAGAACACAAATAACAACAAATAACAAACCTAAAAGACACCTACCCACCTATTAGGTAAGCAGGATTGATGGTGATGGATGATGATGATGATTTACACGTGCGTAAAACGGTGAAGATAAACACCGTGAGGAAACCCTAGAGGCGGCGATGGGCAATGGCAAAATGTTGGTTCTGCCAAATGTAAACCTAGGCGCTAACTGACGTACATTTACCTACGAAAAAAAACATAATTGCACAATAATGGATTCGAATTCACGACCGTGGGATAAAAAAAACACCCATTATTAGTAAAGTCAATTATTAGTAAAAACATTTTATATTCTCTCTTTGAGTGCGGATTTGCCCCTATATTCACCCCCTTTATTTAACTGTAAATCCTCAGCTCGAATACTTTTTCCTTAAAAAAAAATATATTTTTGATTAGAACTTGCTTTAATTTTCCCCATTTTTTATAACTAGCTTCCGCCCGTGGCTTAAAAAGTAGCATATAATGCTATTCTAGGTACATATAGAACTTTATCTATTCCAAGTTTCAACGCTTTCAACGCAAAATCGGTTGAGTCGTTACGGCGTGATTGAACAACAAACATCCAAACATCCTCACAAACTTTGGCATTTATAATATTAGTAGGATGTAATCGTCACACCCCTGTGACATACGGGTATCAACCGAGCTAATCTGCGATCTGACGTTTCGTTTCACGCAACTGCTCGTGACAGTTGGCGCGGATAGATGATGCTTGAAACGGAACGTGTTAATTGGATATGAATATTGGATTGGATGTTATTGTTTTTATTGACAGGCCCTTGATTTTGGAATAATCTTAGTAGCTGTTGATATATTATTATTTTTTTTGGAGCCTTTGCAAAAATACATATAATGGCCAATCAAGTTTTATTTCTACAACTTATGGAAATTCGTCATTTTTCATAAAAAAGACGAATTTTAAAATTAAAAAAGAGGTTCATTGAAAAAGATGCAAATCGGTTCACACTAAATTTTTCAGCTGTTTTAGGTACTTACCTAGCAATTTTGATGTTGAATTTTTCGAACAATAACAATTCGAATAATTACAACAAAGACCGAAAACAGCTGATTTGAAAAGTTCGGAAATAAATTGTAGGTATTTATAAGTAATTTTTTTCACCTGTATTCTCTCCTTTTGAATTTAGAATAATCATCTTCCGGGATTGTATACTACCTATTATGAATCAGATTGTATAGCGTGTGCCATCAATTGGATTGAAACGTATAGAATGTAAACTGTGATTCACAATTTGTAATTTTACACATTCTTACAAACAAAACGGTATTCCAGATATGTATCCAATTCTAATTTTGAATAGATAGTTCAAATATTTAACCAGCACACAAGAGACCAATAAAGCGGTAAGCTCAAATAATTCCAAATTCAAATTATTCGAAACATTTACGAAATCGTAATTTTAAATATAGAATAAAGGGCCTTATAACTCTTCGGGGTTCCCATGGAGAGCGTTGACAGCCAATGATTTAGAACCTCTTTGCTCCTTAATTAATGTGACCGGAGGAAATATTGTCATCTCATTCTAACCTATCTATTCTTAGGGTTGGATATATGGCTGTCCTTTTCTAGCGATCCATAAAATTGCCTTGTTATTGAGACATCTTCCTTTCGAGTGATTTGTGGCCGTGGTCCAGAAATTTTATCGATTTGTTTACTTTTAGAATTAGTGGTAACTGGTAGGTTAAGTAACACTGAATTTATGTATGTATGGTAATTCGGTATCGCCGCACTTTACTTTTGAATCATAAAGTACGATTTTACTTTTTTTCGTGGCTTGAATTTTAATTACTTTTATTCTAATTTCAGTTTATTTTTTACGAACGAATAAATCTTATGAGAAAAATATTTATATAGAATCATTCAGAATCGCAGACCAATAGATACTGACAACTCCCTATTTTTTAGGAGAAAATCCATTTTGAACTAAAGACGGTCAAGTGCGCGTAGGGCTCGCGCCTTCAGGCTTCCGTACACACGTAGCACGGGATCGAAACATCAAGATCTCAAGTGTACAGAGTGACAAGAGTCAAGGTAGGAACTTGATCATAAATACGCGGACGAAGTTGCGGACGGAGCAGCTAGTAGTTGTATAAATTTTAGGTACCTACTAGTGTTTTATTTTCTTTTTTAAATCAAATTTACCCAAAATCCTTTCGTAGTCTTCAAAACATGGGAGTAGTTCTGACGTTCACGCTACCTCGTCGCGTCCGTTCGCGTGTTCACCCTACATCGCCTTACTAATAAGCATGTACTAACTGTTGTTGCTCTATGGTCCTTTAAGGCGGTGGTACATACAAACATTTCTGTCGCGTTAGGTGTTAGGTATAGTAAAAAATCAGTAAAAATTATGTATATATTTAATTAATAATGATAGTGTTTTAACTAAGAAAATTGAAGTGGCGAATGCCTTTGAAAGTTTTTTCTCTAGTATACCTAATATTGTAACCCAGTCGTTAAAATCTTCAGCTTCTGGAGCGTCCTTTCTTCTAGAAGCTAGTGTTGCTAAATGTGAGACTGAGTTTAGTTTTAGTTACATTAATGCGGGTAATATTGTGAAAACCTTTAAATCCCTCAATATAAAAAACACTGAAGACCTATGGGGTATATCTACAAAGGTAGTAGGTGCTATTATTAACGATATTGCTCCATGCTTAGCCCACATCTTTAATAGTTGTGTTGACGATGGAGTTTTTCCTGACCTTATGAAGCATAGCAAAATCATTCCTTTGTTCAAGTCCGGAAACGAAAAAGATCCCGCTAATTATAGACCTATCTCGATATTGCCTACTCTAAGTAAAATCTTTGAAAAAGTTATTCTTACTCAGTTATTATCTCACTTCAATCTTAACGGGCTTCTTCATTGTAATCAATTTGGATTTACCAAAGGTCGATCAACAGCCGATGCCGGGACATTGCTCTTAAAGCACATATACGATGCCTTTGAGAACTCACAAGACGCAATCGGTGTATTCTGTGATTTGTCAAAAGCGTTTGACTGCGTGAGTCATGCAACATTAATCTCAAAGCTAAAACATTACGGCATCCAAAACCGTGCAATTGACCTTTTACAATCTTACTTATCCAATAGAGTCCAAAAAGTTGACGTGGGTGGTGAAAGGTCTTCTGGATCAACTATTGTCATGGGTGTGCCACAGGGTTCGATTCTAGGCCCTTTCTTGTTCCTAGTTTACGTTAATGACCTCCCTTCTTATGTTAAAGAAATGTGTGACATAGTTCTATTTGCTGACGACTCCTCGCTAGTGTTCAAAGTCGACAGATCCAAAACAAATTACGATGACGTAAACGCATCCTTGTCGCTAGTCCTTAATTGGTTTTCTGTAAACAATCTCTTGCTAAATTCAAAGAAAACGAAATGTATCAAATTCTCTTTGCCTAATGTAGTACACAATAGCCCCACTAACATTGTATTAAATGGAGAGTCACTAACCCTTGTTGATTCTACAAATTTCCTAGGACTCAATATTGATTCAAAATTGCAGTGGGGACCCCACATTGAAACTCTTGCCGGTAGACTTAGTTCCGCGGCATATGCCGTTCGTACGATAAGGTGGCTCACAGATGAAGCCACAGCTAGGTTAGTTTATTTTAGCTACTTCCATAGTGTAATGTCCTATGGTATCTTTCTATGGGGGAATGCAGCAGATATCCAAGTCATATTTGTTTTACAAAAACGAGCAATACGTGCCATTTATAAAATGAAGTCAAGGGACTCCTTGAGGGAACTTTTTAAAGAAATTAACATTTTAACTGTAACTTCACAATATATTTACGAAAACTTATTGTACACACATAAGCACATGGCTAGCTTTAAGAAAAAAAGTGATGTGCATAGTATTAACACAAGAAACAAAAATAAATTGTGCATTCCAAAATTTAGATTACAAAAAGTAAATGGGTCTTTTATGGGGAATATGGTAAGATTTTATAATAAACTTCCGGTAAACGCGACGCAACTTCCTTTTAGAAGATTTAAAGTGTACATAAAGAATAATCTTATTAAGAAAGCGTACTATAAACTAAATGATTATTTAAATGATAAAACCGCATGGCCTGAAGTCGCTCTGCCCCTCGACAGCTAAAATGCCATTTTGCAGTGTCTTTACAGTTTTTGCTTGCATCATATTTTAAGTATTATTTAATTATATAAGCATTAGGTACATATTTCATCAAGTGTAGCGTGTGCTGCCCTTAGATCATTTGTTGAAGCTCACATTTGTCTTCATTTTTTTCACATTTTTATAAGCTCTTATTTATTAAGGATTATAATTAGATTACTTTTCTCTTGAGCCTCACCTAGTTCGATCGGCACCACACTGAAGCTTTTAATTCCATTTTGTGAAAAAGGATCATCGAAAAAAATGATAGGCACCAAGCCGTGTTTGTTGCCTGATTCTTCTAGGCTTGGTCGCGAGGAACAGGCATAGCTTCACCTAGTTTCTAAGACGTTTCAAAGTGATCCTAGTGATTTTATTGAAATAAATGCCTTTTGACTTGACTTGACTTGACTTGACTTGAAAAGGTAAACTGTTAAGGTAGGTTGTGACAAACTAGCCCTTTGGAGTGTGCAACTAGGATACTATAACAACTTGGGCAAATCGGCGTTGCATGTTTGTATGTTTATTTGTTAGAGCATAACTAAGTAATCTAACCTAACCGTCTATCTATGCAATCTGGATGGTTTTTTTTTTTTTTTAGTAGGAAGTCAGTTTATTTATTTATTTAAATATTTAGAATACAGTATAACATCTTAACAGGTTTTTTGATCCCTAAGGCGATGCTATATGTTATTAAGTTGAAGTAAGACTTATAAGTTGTGCATTAAACGAGAGTTGATAAATGAGAATTTATACTGACCATTTTTTAAGCATCCAAGCGGCCCCCAAACACAAAACCATAATGACCCAAAAACAAAACAGATCACATAATAAACATAAAACAATTAAAGCAACATCTGTCGGTAACCGTTTTGCAGTATGGCACGTGGCCAGGTGACCCCAGGCCCTATGGTAGAGCACCGTGACCTTATGCTCACTGATGGGGAAACGGTGAGACTCAAGTTTGGATCATCATCATTATCAACAACCTGTAGAAGTCCACCCTACCTATACCTATAGACATAGACCTCCCCCAAAGAGTTCCACGACGAACGGTCTTGAGCCTTTTCTATCCACCGACTTCCCGCCATTCCCGACTTCCACCTTTACAATGTCATCGGTCCATCGGGTGGGGGGCCTTCCAACACTGCGACGCCCGGTTCGTGGTCGCCATTCGAGAACCTTTACTCCCCAATGGTTGTCGGTTCTGCGAGCTATATGGCCTGCCCACTGCCACTAAAGTTTGGATATACCGTTTTAAAATCACTCGTGGTGTTGTCCATTTGACGATCTCAGTGGCGTAGCGGGCGACTGGCTGAGACGCAAGAGGTGCGGGTTCTCTTCCCACTGCGGGGCAAATGTTTGCATAATCTGCAAATATTTGTTCCGAGTGTTGTGGTACCATGGTACTCATAGTTTCTGATACCTACGACACGGAATCATGTGAAACTATGTATGTGACTGTTAGTTGCTAGTCATATATTTATTTATTTATTGTTATTCTAAAAAAAAAAAAGATAATTTAACTAGTGCTTGCGACATGTTTAGATCGAGTAAACTTTTTTTTTTTATTTACGGAGGCAAACAGGCTTACGGCCCACCTGATGGTAAGTGGTTACCGTCGCCTATTGACATCTGCAACACCTGGAGCATTGCGTTGCCTGCCCTGGAGAAATCTTTTTGTATTTTTCTTAAAGCTCTTCATGTTGTAGGTTAGCGGGAAAACCTCGGAAGGAAGCTCATTCCACAATTTGCACGTTTGGGGGAGAAAGGATCTCATAAAGCGAGTGGTTCGCGATACCCACTTGTCGATGAGATGTGGATGAGCCTTATTCCGGTGACGCGAGGTCCGATGGTAGAACCTCGATGCGGGTATGAGGTCAAATAGTTCCAAATAGTAAACTGGCCTGGCATCGATACTATCTTCACAGCCTAGTCAACCTTATCCACAGAAGACATGGTCAATACAATATGTGCACGAATGGAGCCTCAAAGAGACGCAAATTAATCCTTTCACTACACTGATTCTTTCACCGACGGTCATAGGCCCTTTTAAGGGCCACCATACCTCAACCTGGTCGCTGACCTAATGCAGGATGACCAAGAACGAATCAGTGACAAGACAAACAAGCAAGCAATACATGCATTGCTATAAGCTGTGGGTTTCCTCAAAATATTTTCCTTCGCCATTTTATGAGGACATAATTTTTCATTAGAAAAATCCATCGGTTCACGAGCCGGACTTGAACCCATGACCTAGGGATAAAAAGTTTACAAACTGACAGGACGCGTCGGTCACACGTAGCTTTTAAAAACTGAGGTTTTAAAAGCTACGTGTGACCGACGCGGCACCTAAATATAGAATTTAGTCGCTGACGACGCAAAGTTAACACAAAGTAATCTGAGTATTTGACCTACTTTGCCATAATTTCTTCATCCCTCGCTTCATAATTATAAGAAAGTACCAGTAATATAATTATTGAGGTGGTTACCGACCGCCGTTCGTGACGTCCCACCATAAAGTTAAACAACAAGTTATGGCTGAGCAGTGGCCATAATCAGGTGTTAGCGTTTGTGGTTTAACTAAATACCTTTAACTTTCTAGGTCTTTTAGTACTTTGGAACGACCTTGGTAGATTTACTTTTTAACTGTTTCCCGCGACTTCGTACGCATTTATATGAAAGCTAGTACCCCCTACTTTGTCCCTTATAGGGATGATGTTGCAAAAATACTGAAACACGTATTTCTTTATATCTTACCAAAAGCCTAATTATGAATTTGAATAGATCGCCGATTGTGATGAAACTAGGAACTGATGAAACTAGTCATCCATAACTCTGTTAAAAGTATAATTTCAAGTTGATATTGAATTATGACCAACAATAATTTCGATCCAAAGTTGCACTAATACACTCCATAATTTGCGTAATGAGCCAATTAAACCGCAATTTTATGCAAAAACAAACATCGTAAGGAAACTAAGGCCCATCATACAAAACGATACTCGCAAAAGACGATACTTCAGTCGCATGCCAACAGAATAATGTTCGCTAATCGAAGTTCGTACATTACGCTACTAAAAACAAAGAAGAAGTCGGTTTTCCCGGATGAGTTTAATCTAGGAGTCTTCAAATCTAGAGTGAATAAGTTCCTTCTGGTAAAGCGTGCTCCATCTTAGGCCAAATGTATGATTTGCTTTTGCAGCACACACCGAAGGAAGAAGGAAAGGGAAGGAAAGGAAAGGAGCATCTAAGAGGCGCACTTTAATCCTTTCACTAGGTACGCTGATTCTTTCATCAACGGTCATAGGCCCTTTTCAGAGCCACCATCAATATAGGACGACCAAGAAAGAATCAAGGACACAACAGAAGAAGCACACACCGCAAGGACTTTTTTAATTATATCGAGTGATTCCAGTGACGAAGAAGCACTTGTATCAATATTACAGAAATAGGCAATTTAAAGTTGTACAGACACAGATATTTTAATACTGAACGTTCCGCAGCCATTTTGCCGAGATTCGCTAGAGACCCGACGCGTGGAGACCGATACGGCAGGTATTGCGGGACTAGTAGCATACGCGTCGGATACCGGTAGTGAATTGTATGAATCACCTTACAAATGTATGTGAGATAATCCTCGGCGACTCATCTTCGAGACTCGTAGGATCCTGGTCGTCTGTATCGTAATGTAAAAAGGGCCTAATAGACATTCGTAAAGAAAATGTCGCGTGCTGTCCAGTACTGTCATTTAAATGTTCATTGTACGTAACCAATCGCCATGCGAGTGTTGCTGAGAACGATTATAACAATTAATAGTGATTAGGTAATAAATCAGAGATCTGTATCGGTCGGCCATCAAGGAACTTGCTGGTCGTGTCACCGGTTCTTTCTTTGTCAACCTGTATTAGGTCAGTGACAAGGTATGGTGGCCCTGAAAAGGGCTGACCGTTGATGAAATAATCAGTGTAGTGAAAGGATTAAAGTGCGCTTCTTAGAGGCTCATTTCGTGCACATGATGATGAGTTAAGTGATGAGTACATCAGAGGAAGTTTGAAAGTAGCGCCAGGGATAAAAAAGTTGAGAAGTAATAGGTTAGCATGGTATGGGCATGTCATGAGGAGGGATGAAAGTCATGTAACGAGAAGAGCGTTGGGTATGAATGTGGATGGATATAAGACTAGAGGAAGGCCGAAGAAAAGATGGATGGATTGTATTAAAGATGACATGAGTAAGAAAGATGTGAGTGCGGAGATGACGGCTAACAGAAGAGAGTGGAAGAAGAAAACATGTTGTGCCGACCCCACATAATGTGGGACAAGGGCAGGAAGAAGAAGAAGAAGAAGATGATGATGAGTTAAGTGGTAGGTAAAACGATGAAACGGATACCATACTATCCACATTCGGTAAAATCAACATATTATGCAAACTACTCGCAACAAAATACGCTTTGCATCTGTTTGCAGCTACTTTCAATTAAACTTTAGCATTGCCAGGTGGTTCGTACGTGCTTATAATAAACTATACAGTTACTGCAATTGTCTTTGTAAAATAAGCAAAGACTAAAATCTAAATGTATGCAAAAATGTAACGATATTTTCTTCCTGTCGTATCACTGATTCTTTCTTGGTCATTCTGCATTAGGGCAGTGATCAGGTTGAGGTATGGTGACTCTTCATCATCATCATCATCAACCTGTAGAAGTCCACTGCTGGACATAGGCCTCCCCCAAAGAGTTCCATGACGAACGGTCTTGAGCCTTCTCCATCCACCGACTTCCCGCAACCTTCACAATGTCGTCGGTCCATCGGGTGGGGGGCCTTCCAACACTGCGTCGCCCGGTTCGTGGTTGCCATTCGAGAACCTTTACTCCCCAACGGTTGTCGGTTCTGCGAGCTATATGGCCTGCCCACTGCCAACTTGCTAATTCGGAGAGCTATGTCGGTGACCTTGGTTCTTCTACGGATTTCCTCATTTCGGATCTTATCACGTAGTGAAACTCCGAGCATAGCTCTCTCCATAGCCCGTTGCGCGACTTTGAGCTTGTATATGAGGCCTATAGTTGGTGACTCTTAAAAGGGCATAATTATGACCGTCGTCGGTGAAAGAATCAGTATAGTGAAAGGATTAAAGTGCGCCTCTTAGAGGCTCTTTTCGTGTACATGTCTTCGGTTTTTTAGGTTCTAGGACATTCCGGTTTCCTTACGATGTCGGCATATATACATCTAGGTCAATCACGAGATATTGTATAATGTCGAGCGATTTTTTATATTACCCACATATATGATATAGTTTTTCCTACTATATTTTTTTAAACAATCATTGTTATGAACATCGTTTACACAAAAATTGTTCAAGATTCATAACTAAAACATCTGCCGTCCATTGTAAAAAGTATCATTGTTGTACTAAATTAATATTTATTGTTCTATCTGAATAAATAAAATGATGGTAAATACTCCACTGGTCCGTTAAGAAGTTCAATATATTCAAGTATTTGTAGTACAGTCGTGCAAGTATTATTATTGTGAGTTGTGGGTTCCGCATCAATTAATTTTACTTTATTTGACGTATATTATAAACATTTAAATTTAAACAATTTTCAAAGGTTCACTGGTGCTAGATTTTGCAAGCTATTTAATAGCTTGCAAAATTTAATCTTACTACCATAAATGCGAAAGTTTGTATAGGATGTTTGTTACTCAATTATCGGCTGAACGGATCTGGATGAATTTATAGTCTGGAATAGCACATAGGCTAACTTTTATCTTATACCACGCGACCGAAGCCGTGGGTGTAAGCTAGTAATGCATAAATGACAAAGTTTTGAAACAATCTACTGACGATCAGATACTTGAAGATGTCTAAGTTGGGTAGTTAGAGGCATGTCCGAACATTTGTAATTCTAATGTTGCAGTAGCGAACTAAACGAAGAATGAGTAAAAAGCAATGAATAAGCATTTTATTATTTTACAATAACTGATTCAGCGTAGCACAGTATCTTGATAAAAAGTATATTTACTTAATTATTTAATCTTATGAAGTTCGTTTTCAATTTAGAACGAAAAAGTAAAAAAGTGGCGACGTTCAACCCGTAATGACGATTATAAAGGGTGATAAAACCACCGCACTCTCGATTAGTGACGTACCGACGGACATTATCGATGAATCGATTGCATTGCCACTATCTTGATCGGCGCTCGCAAAACAATAACTTAGCTTCGTTACAAAAAATGCGCGCAAAGAAACGATGCGAACGGGACGATACGTTCCAATAATTATAATTTCTAGATCAGAATCGAAGTTATTTATAATAAATTGCTGTTACTATTTTTATGGAATTGTATGTGTTAAGCCTAGATGGTTTAAATATATTGTTTTTTTTTAAATTATGGCCTTGTATGTGATTAAGATGATTTTTTTTTTTAATGTATTGTTACTATAGAAATGCATTATGACATGTCAAGATGATTATTCCCTATATTTTTTTTAATTTTTATTAACTGTTGCGCATCCGTGCGTTGTTATGTTACAAGAACAAACAGTTTAATCTACTCATCGATAAGGGTTTGTTTTTGCCGGTTTTTGTAAGTATTTTTGAATTGTCAAAAGCAAACAATCATAACATTACCTAATACTTTGAAAAAAGTTTGATTATTTCGTCGATATCGATAAACATGTCGAAAAATCCCATCCCTACACGTCCATATGGCGTCTCCCACACGGCTGAGGTAATTGGCTCCAAATGACCATAAACCAGCCATATTGTTCGTTTGTTTTAAAAATAATAATTTCGTAATGTATCCTTTTCTTTTATTATTAACTCGTAAAACTTATTACTTGGGTTACGGTTTGGATTTACACTCATTCAATCTATGTTCAGAGTTTCACTGCGTTATAAAATCCGTAGAAGAACTAAGGTCACCGACACAGCTCTCAGAATTAGCAATTTGAAGTGGCAGTGGGCAGGCCATATAGCTCAGAATACAGAACAAACCCATATAGTTCGCAGAATCGACAACCGAACTGAATTGGTTGATTGAATTGTTTGTAAACAATAACTAACCAAAAATTATCTTGCTTGACATTGTTTTTTTTACCAAAATATTAAAAAACAGACTACAAATTCAAACTCTGTCCAATATTCAACGCCAACCAAGAAAAGTTTAGGTATTAGGTTCCCAACCAATCACACCCAAACGTGTCACGCTGTGACTCGATGGGATTTTTCCCCCATCAAGTCATACATACTATTACATGAGTGCGACTCGTTGGGGATCCTAATGGAAAAAAGGTTGCAACAAGGAACAGTGTGACTCGATGGGAAGAAAATTCCCACTGTGTCACTTATTGGCGGTCGGTTCACACACAAGCGATCAAATTTCGCTGAAGTAACCTCTAGTATATTTTATGATTGTACTCTATGTATTAGGATAATTTATAAATGTAGGTTCTTCTTTTTGTTTTATAATATTATAGGTAATATAATGTATCATCGTTATACTTCGTGCACCGCCGTCCGTTATTATTTTTCCATTACTTTCCATCCTAAGGTTGCCTGGAAGAAATCGCTTTCAGCGATAAGGCCGCCCATTGTACTACATTAAGTTGGTTGTAGATATAATATGTAATCCTCGTGTACAATAAAGTGTTAATCTATCTATCTATCTAGTTATTTATAAATAAATAGACGCGAATGTTATGCAAGTATTACTCTCTCTGACTGTGGGCGGGGCAAGGGCGACAAATCACATCTCCTGTAAATCTATTAGGGATGCTGATATCTAATGTTGGGGAAGAATCTGCTAAGGTAAATTAACCCTTATTGCAACGAGATAGAGAATGCCTGTATCGTCTATAAAATTAAATGGTGAACGTAAGTAGAAGATTTTTGAGTATTTGTTAACCTACCTTCTAGTAGGTATTATTATACATAGATAGGTGGATAATACCTAAGTAGGTATTTAGATATTTTGCCTTGTTTACAGTTCACTATTTGTTTTTAAATGTTCTTTTAACATGTTTTACTAACTTTACAGGGTGATCCATCAAGATTTAACGGGTCTACTTTTTGGATATCAAAATTCGCTGAAAGGAACCATATCGTCGATTTATATTTTATCTGAGAATGCAGTTTTGCTGCATTCTTAGCTAAAGTAGTTGTTCCATAGATACATTCAATTCCCAGTAGTACAACTAGTTGGACCAAGGAAAGAACAACTCACTCGAGTTGAACCATTGGTAAAGATATTTCCCCGTAAAACAACCAGTTGAACCGTGGGTAACTTTACTTCTCCGTAGTACAACCAGTTGGACATCACCGGTCGGGAGCGAAAATATCATATATAAAATCTGCTGATTTAGATAGGTATGGTTATTAAACGTACGAGAAGTGCGACGTCATGATTACTACCTAAAACAGCTCAATAATTGAGTTTGATTGAACTAATTTGACTCCAAAACGGCAGATTTTTTCAATGAAAGTTTTTGAATTTCCAAAAGTCTTTATTAACCACCCATTTAGGGTTTACATTAAGCTCCTTTTGGGATGGTATACATATTGTGAAACACCTTGTATAACGCCAGGGCATCAGCACGAGTGTGAACTCTGGTGAACCGTGAGGTCATTCATCATACTATTTTGCTTAATCTTGCATTGATGGATCACCCTGTAAATATAATAAACGAATTAAAGATAGCCTTATTCTCAAACCCATTAAGTTCCATCGCTGATAAAGGTCCAATTCCATAAACTTACCTTACACCTGCGGTATCATTAAGTTTAATGAAATCTAGTTTATTATTCTTCAACTTATATCTACGCATGCATGCGCCTTTTGTCTGTCATCACATGCATTTAACACGTTTTAGAATGGAATAAAGATGGCGTAAGGATTCGCCATCTCACACGCGTCAGTATCCACATTTTAACCCATAGAAATAAACAAAAGCTTGAAGAAACCAGTAAGTATTCTTATAAGCAGCGATGGGCTTGCAACCTGGGAATACTCACTACTGCAAAATGAGGGCATATGCCAAAATTTTCTGATGTGCCTCTTATTGACTGACTGGCCTCATGGTTCAGTTGGTAGTAACTCTGCCTTCTGCGCTAGAGGTCGCGGGCTCGATTCCCGCTCTGGACAAACATTTGTGTGAACACAGAAGTTTGTTCTGTGTCTGGGTGTTAAATATTAATCTATTATGTAAATCAGTCTCTGGTACCCGTAGTACAGGCTATGCCTAGTTTGGGATCAGTTAACCGTGTGTGATATGTCCGGAATATTTATTTATTTATTATCCTCAAAGATCTGATCGCCTGGAGGTCTGCCTGCCATGCTTGTGGATAAAAGTCTTGTTTTTTTTTTAATTTTTTATTGTATATCTTTGTTGGTTGTTTCAGTGGTCATGCACAAAGAAAAGGAAGATCTGCACGGGCACAGGCGAGAGCACTCACCGTATGACCACGCGATGCCGGACGGAGAGCTATTTCTACAGGTAAATAGATTTTAGACCTTTTAGGAGGAGGTAGGGCACATCACGAAATTCCCATGCTAAATTAGATCAGCCCATCTGGGGAGGTAGCTCCGCTTTACAGAAGATCGCAGCCAAATAACATTATTTGTTTCAAAGAGTGTTGTGTCCCTGCGGTGAGTTTGGTTGCCAGAGCCCTTTGGGGGGGTGGGGTTTCGGGGTCGGCAATACCAGACGCATCACGCACGCGTCAGTTGACATAATATTTAAGTCATATCACAGGAAGTAATCAAATCTTTTTTTTTATTTGCCATTCATGACAGAGATTCTGCTATGATGTTTATTACAAAAATTATCTTGCTCAGAATCCCAGAATACATTGTCTGACTGCACAGCAATAAAACGCAATTTATAAATTATGAATTGTCAATAATAAATCAATGCTATAGCGCAGGAGCCATAAATATGCGGCATCCAGCGGTAGGTACTTTACATTTTACAGTTTCGACTTGAGCTATGAGGGAGTGTTTCCATATTAGCACGATTTTTAAATATTTTTGAAGTGGTATGCACCTCTCTACGCATTCGCGAATTCACATCATTTTGAACTTTGAAAAGTCCTGACAAAAAGCCGGACTCACCAAAAAGTGTGGAAGTTGTTGATTGTCTGAATTAGGTACATAATAAATTGGCAAAAAAGAGAGGAAATAAAATTGTGGACCTGCCTTTAAGTCTATTTGATAAAACGAATATTTTAGTTTCTTTGTAGACTTTTTTGCCAAGCCTAGGTAATAGGTATTCCTGCAATTACGTGCAATGCAATATTTATTAAAGTTACCATACTATAGTTAATTTTTATCCAGACTGATTAAGACGTATATAATTTATTTCGTACGTGATTGTTTATTGTTTTAATAATTCTTCACCCTTTATAATAACATATTTTTTGTTATTTTGAGATTGATAAAAAAATAATTTTGATTAGCATTTTTTGCAAAACTAATCGTACAAACAATGGAAACAGCCCCTTTGGTGTTCCATCGGCAAGCTCGCCAGTTATTCCGTACGTTCGGGGGAAATTGTTACAAAACTACAAAACTTCCCTCCTTACTTACAACCCTGACGGAATAATTTGGGGTGACAGTTCTGATAGGAAAAATGCTGGGACTTTTGACCTGGCATTAGTCATGCCGTACTGAGTTAGTAATGTTGTACGAAATACAATACGGAGGTATTTTTAGGGAAGTAATTCTGAGTCAGCTTGCTTATCAGTACTTAACTGATATATACTTTGCTCTGATTTTATAAGGTACTAGCTACCCGCCCCGGTTTTGAACGGATGGCAGAGTATTTACTCTAGCAAAGCTCCCAGTCAGCATATTTTTTTCCTCAATCTACTTTCTTTGTTATATTTCCGAAGATTTACAGAAAACCTTAAGCAATCACTCCGTCCATTGGAGAAAACCGTATGAAAATCCGTTCAATATTTTCTAGGTTTATTGCGTTCAGACAGACAGACAGACGCGACAGGGGACTTTTTTTATAATATATAGTGAAAACAGTGCTAATAAATTATCACTAAATTGCCTTTTCACATTATGGTATGTCACATCTCTAACTAGTAGCTAAGCTATGGTACAGTTTAGAAAAATGGCCATGTTTACCCAAGTTCTCTAAGATCTAAGGATGTTTTATAGTCTTGTTTCTCTTATTTTTACAGGCCCTCAATGGTTTCCTGATGATACTGACATGCGAGGGAGAGGTCTTCTTCGCGACACACAGCATCGAGAGTTATTTAGGCTTCCATCAAGTAAGTAACTTGGACTGTTAAGTTCATCATCATTTCAGCCGTAGGACGTCCAATGCTGTACATAAGCCTCCCCCATAGATTTTCAGAGCGACAGATGTTGTGCAGCCTGCTCAACTCCCAGCAACCTTTATTCGGTCGTCTCAAAGTCAAAGTCAAAAGGCGTTTATTTCAATAAAATCACTAGTATCACGATAAAGCTACGCCTAGTGGGCTCCTGTCTTTCCATGTAGTGGGGGGGGGGGCATCCTACACTGCGCTTTCCAGTGCATGGTCTCCACTATTGAACCTTTCTGCCCCGACAACGGTTCGGTTTTACCGTCTACTCCATCTAAATAATACCCCAAGACCACCAACTACATGTAGTGCGTCCTGTAAGTGAGTAAAAAACATTGACGCTGTATAAATCTTCTAGAATATAATTATGTAAAAAAGGCAGCAAAAAAAAATACCTAGCAGTATTTGTTTAAAAAAATTATTGAATCATCATCATTCCAGCGTAACGACGTCCACTGCTGAACATGGTTCCACAGATTTCCAGAACAAATTCCTATCATGTGGGGGGAATTTGCACATACTTTTTTGAACCAAACGTTTCTGCTCCACCTTTATTATAAGCACTGGCAAAGAGTGGAACGATCTGCCAGCGTCTGTTTTCCCGGACGAGTACAATCTAGGAGTCTTCAAATCTAGAGTGAATAAGTTCCTTCTGGTAAAGAGTGCTCCATCTTAGGCCACATCTCACTTGCAAAAGTGAGCTGGTGGTCAAAAGCCTAACCATCTCCAATAAAAAAAAAAATATATACTCACCACGCTGGGCACGCGGGTTGGTGACCGCGTTTTAGAGCTGATTAAAATAGGACGCTGCTAATAATTCTAAAATAAAAAAATTTCATCATCATATAAGCTACGCACTATTAGGGTTAGGCAGCAAAGTCGATTAAACCAAATCGATTAATAAATCGTTAAATCGGCGCTTATTTCCTGTGGGGTACACTAGGGCACGTGGCTATTGTGACGGGCTTTGTCTGATATTTGGGGTAACATAGCACAGGTAATTTAAATATAGATTGACAACACGGTCACGATTTATATCTGTTCCAAGTTTTATCATAATCAGTTCAGACGACAGCGTGATTGAATCACAACATCCACAGCATTTTTGAATTTATAACAATAACTAGCTTGCGGCTTCGCTCACGTAGTAAAGAACTTTATTTACTCCAAGTTTCATCGAAATCGGTTCAGCTGTTACGTCGTGTTTTACAAACATCCTTACAAACTTTAACCCACGCTGTAAAGGTTCAACCAATTTCGATGAAACCTGGAATAGATGCGAGTTTTGTACCTACGTAGGTACCACGTGAGTGTAGCCACTAGAATAGCATATAGGCTACTTTTTATTTAGGTAGAGTGTAGCCACGGGCACAAGCTAGTGACAAATATAATCAGGGCTTCTTACGAGCCACTGAAGCATCGTTCGTGTCAAAAGTTCCAAGCCAGTGACAATAAAAAATGAGCATAGGTTAATAAATGCCCTCCACATTACAGCTAATAAAGTTTCCAATGAAATACGGCTGTCAGTGAAGTAAAAACCCCAATTTTTGGTATAAATCCGACCCCTGCAATAAAACTTTTCGTAGCATATAAATTCTTTCACCCCTCTATGTTTTGTTTATGCTTAATTCGAGCAAGTAATTTCGTTACCTGAGGAACTAAAATAGCGTAGGACAAAAAAATATCATAAAATCCTATACAAGGTGATTCATAATATGTATTCCATCCCGAAAGGGGCTTATTCTATAAGCAATTAGCAATAAAGTTTGTTCTGCGACTTTTGGAAATTCGTCATTTTTCATTGAAAAAGCTATGCGAAAATCAGCTGTTTTGGGGTCAAATCAGGTAAAACTCAATAAATCAGCTGTTTAAGGTAGCAATGTTGATTACGAACTTCATGTACGTTTAGGTATTACTTTTAAAGATAATAAAAATACCAAAAACAGCTAATTTTCTCAAATAAGCTAAAGTTTGTGAAAAAAAATCTAAAAAATAAAATGAAAATATTGATGTTTTTTTTCGCTAATATTATTTCTTTTTGTTGACAGAATAACCCTCTTTCGGAATGGTATACATGTTATGAATCACCTTGTAGATATGCTAAAGAATTGGCAGGTGCCGTTTCTCATCTCATACTCAGTACACCATTAACATTACGTCTGCAATATTCTAAACTACATTTTTTTTCTAAAACTATTCAAAGTCAAAGTCGTTTAATTCAATAAAATCACTAGGATCACTTTGATACGTCTTAGAAACTAGGTGAAGCTACTGTTGTTCCTCGCGGCCTCTACAATTATGCATAGAAGAAACAGGCATAATATTGTAGAATGTAACCGCTACAGTTTACAGTGTTTTTTCTAAGTCTTTGTTAGAGGTGCCTCTTAGCTGTTAGTTGCGACCTTACTAATGCCGTATAAAAAGCCCACACCAAGCCTTAAAATAAGCCTAAATTGGCTAAATTGGCTACTGTCTCTGGGAAATCCAGAAACAAGCAGCAGCCAATTTTGACAATACTCAGACAACCGGCCAAACTAAAGCAATATAGATAGATAGATTATATCTTTATTGTACCTAAACCAAAAAGAAACAAAAAAAACATAAAATTATACAAATAGGTAAGCATTTCAATGGGTGGTCTTATCGCTAAAAGCGATCTCTTCCAGGCAACCTTTGGATGGACAGGACAGAACAATTATAAAACAAATTACAATATATTTATACGGAACCCAAAATTCAGCAAAACTTTAGCAGTCTCTGTTATTTTCATTCGTTACGATATGCCTTATCCACTTTGATAAGGGGTGACTTAATAAAAGTAGAGCCTACGGTTATCGCTCCTAATTAATATTTTTATACCATTTCAAAACTATGAAAATTCTTATCTTGACCAAGTACCTACCTACTTGTAATTTTATTCTAAGTAATTTATAAAGTAAATGAGGCTCTTTGTAATGAAAGTAGGGTAATTAATATTAGGTATCAGAATAAATGCGATTTTTGAAAAGGTTGATAAACACCTTTTTTATCGCATATAACTGAAGTTAAACTTTGATAAAGCAAAAACCATTTTATATTTTAATATTGTTGAAATTTTAAAACCCTTTTTGAGACCTAAAAAGAACTGGAATGCACGGGAGTAGGCTGGCTACAAATATAGCCAGCGGTGCTATTGTGCAAGCGAAATGGCAATGAAGTTCGTAACTTTGAGGATAATTTTAGCAATATAAGCAATATCGAAAACGTTTCAAACGTGATAAGGGTAAACTTCACAATCTAACCTTCTTTCTTATCTTCTTTCATGTTGGAAACATTACGGATATCGCTCCGATTGATGAAACTATCCTCAAAATTGCGAACTTCATGCCCAATTCGCTTCATCATTTCAGCCGTACGACGTCCACTGCTGAACATGGCCTCCCCGGCTGAGGCCGTGGTGGCCCCGGCTGAAGAATAGGCCCCTTCATATCTACCTATCCGCGAATGTCGTAAGGGGCGACTAAGGGAAAAAAGCTAGGGGATGGGCAGCAGCGTCCCTCATTTTAACAACGATAGCTCTAACTGCGCTCGCCAACCCGCATGCCCAGCGTTGTGAGTATGGGCAAATCCCCCCACATGACAAGGAATTCGCTCTGTCTGTGGGGGAGGCCATGTTCAGCAGTGGACGTCGAACGGCTGAAATGATGATGATGAAACTTTAAATTCTCTTCGATGATTCAGAAATCAAAACATTAGAAACTAACCCCTAGCCCCATACATTCGGACCCCTCAAGCCACAGTACAGCTTACAGTTACTACGGCAACAGCCATTAGGCGCGATCAATAGCCAACCACCTGGTGAGTGCGCTTTAACTTGATCTAACTTATCCCTTGATGGAATGATAGCTTACTTACTAGTGGATGCCCGTGGATTTGCTCGCGTTTTACTTGGATCAAAAGTAACCGATGTCCTTTCTCAGGGCTAAAGGTGGGTCCACATTTGTGACTTTTCAACGCACCGTAGCTCCGTAACATGTTACGGTACTGGCTACGCTAAGTGTGGACCAGTCACGGCGAAATGTTCTTGCTTTCGTTGGTGTGCCTCTGAGTGGATCGCTGCGTGGCAATAGCTCGTGTGACATGTCCGCGTGTCATAATCCGTACACACATGTTTTTGTCACGCATAACTGTTACGGTCACGGAGCCACGGCGCGATGAAATGACACAACGGCACGGCGCCCCCAAGTATCAGCTCCTCCGCTTCGACTCCCTTCAGAGAAGAGCCGTCAGAATTGTCGACGAACCTAAGCTCACTAGTAAGCTGGAGCCCTTGAGCCAGCGCCGTGATATTGGCTCGCTCTGTGTGCTTTACAATGGTGAGTGTTCTGAGGAACTATTTGACCTCATACCCGCATCGAGGTTCTACCATCGGACCTCGCGTCACCGGAATAAGGCTCATCCACATCTCATCGACACGTGGGTATCTCGAACCACTCGTTTTACGAGATCCTTTCTCCCCCATACGTGCAAATTGTGGAATGAGCTTCCTTCCGAGGTTTTTCCTAACCTACAACATGAAGAGCTTTAAGAAAAATACAAAAAGATTTCTCCAGGGCAGGCAACGCATTAGCAATGCTCCAGGTGTTGCAGATGTCAATAGGCGACGGTAACCGCTTACCATCAGGTGGGCCGTAAGATTGTTTGCCTCCGTATAAAAAAAAAAAAAAAAAACACACAAATGTGGACGCACCTTTAAGCTATCCCCATACCAAGATCGGTTAAGGCGTTTAGTCATGAAAACGTAAAACTAACAGTGCTACTTTCGCAATAGTATATTTTGTATGCAATTTATTTTTGTTGATGGTGTAGTACCTCACTATAGTACGAACGAATAGATACTATACCAACATAAACTAATCCGAAATACAAAACAAAATGTAATACAAACCATATAAAACATCTCTGCCATCAATCACCGAAAGAAACAACCACTATTGCCAAAACAAAAGCATATCAACAAAACATTTAGTTTCGTAGCAACCAACCTCCCCCACACCCCATAAGAACAAAACCAATTACCCAACAAATCATCTTCTGACGTTTTACGCCAACGCAATATGTTCGTTCACTACAGTTCACTGTTCTGTCTAAACTACAGGGTGTATAAGAAAAGTAAGTTCGGATGAGCATGTGGGCAACTCTCGCGAAGGACTTGGTCCCCCTGAAGGCCTGAAGGAAATTGAGGTTATAACTAAAACTATCTAAATAACATCGGCGCAAGATTCAAAAATCATCAGCAGGCAAAAATATTTAAAAACGTTTTTTTTTTATATCTTTATATTTTTTATTGGGAGTTTAGTCACAGAGTGACTATGTTAATTTTTTCATTTTTTTTAACTTAGTGAATACATTTTTACGTCACATACGTAAAATCCGCCTGTTTGTCAGTGGAGTAGGTAGGTAGAGACTACGGATTACCACTTTTGCTCCCATATTCCTACATTTCAGTGGTTAGTAACGGTGAAACACTTTTATGTTTCTAAGAGTAGCTTTATTACACCCTGTATAACGTACACCTTTTATTTGGGGCATATTTTTGTTATGATTCATTTATATGGCGACGTAAAGTAGGGGGCCGAACATCGTGCCTTGACGAACCCCATTGATTATCAATTAGCTTATACTTGCATCGTGGTTCGTTGGCGCATTATGCACACTATTTACACGGTCTTTCATTATTATGATGTGGAAATGAATGGTTCATACGTGCCAAGCAAAATTTAGCTTTACATACTCGAGATAGAGTATCAAAGGCTTTCGGAAAGTCAAGAATTAACACGTCCGTCTTCGTTACAGACGATCCTTTAATGATCGAGCACGAATCAATTTTTAGGGTACGCTTTGGTTTATTGATTTATGATGCGATTATGACTTGCCTTTTCGCTTGTAAACCTTTATTTTGTGAACTTATTATCTTGTTAAACAGATTCGAACATCTTTAGTTTAATAATGCGGTGGTTGGTAGACGTTCATTCTCGTAATTAATCTGGTTTCATCATTGCTCTTATAATGTTTTGATACATTTTATGAATGAAAACGAGAGTTGTGTTTTTCATATATCTATTTTTGTGAATTAAAACTAATTTAGAAAAAATTTCACACTTTTTGCTACATTAAAGACTGTGTACAAGGAATAGTGCCTGTCTATAGTTTCAATGTAATGAATGTTTTTAAGTCCGCTTTGATGTATCGCATATTACGAGTAAGGCTATGACTCATCATCATCATCAGCCTGTACAAGTCCACTGCTGCCAAAGAGTGCCATGACGAACGGTCTTGAGCCTTCTTCATCCACTGACTTCTCGCAACCTTCACAATGTCGTCGGTCCATCGGGTGGGGGCCTTCTAACACTGTGTCGTCCGGTTCGTGGTCGCCATTCGAGAACCTTTATTCCTATTAATACAACTTGCTTCAGGTTCTTTCTGTTGGCGTTTTGAACCGGTTAGATAATTTTATTTCGAATGTAAATTTCTGATGGTTATTTACAATACCTTGGATCTTGGACTGTAATCTTATGTTCTCTTTCAGTCAGACATAGTCCATCAGTCAGTCTACGAGCTAGTCCACTCCGAGGACCGGGAGGAGCTGCAACGGCAGCTGCTCTGGAACTCGTTCCTGCCCACAGAGGTCAATAACCTCAACCTGCAGGATGTGCTGAGAGCAGATCGGACGCATCTTTTGGAGCGAAGTTTTACTGTTAGGTTTAGATGCCTTTTGGATAACACTTCGGGGTTCTTGGTGAGTTTTGGAATAAATTATTTATGTAGTAATTATTTAAGTAGTAGTAGTAGCAGTGCTCGCAAACCCGCTACCCAGCGTGGTACCATCACTTGATATGAAGCCACTCTGGAAATCTATGGTGAAGGTCTGTTCAGCATTGGACATCCTACGGCTGAAATCGTGAAACGCTGAATGCCCGTGGAGGATGAATGATGATGATGATTTAACGATGATGATGATAATGATGAAATTTAAATTTATGAATATTTATAAAAGAGCACTGATAGAGTGGTGGCAGTTACCCCGGCTGCCGATCTAAAGTTCGAATCTCAGTTGAACACTCATTGATTTACACATTTCTTAAGTGCAAATGGCTACCGTCAAATAACGCTTCATCAACTTAACTTTTTCCCTTTCCAGAGGCTAGATATCCGGGGTCGGATTAAGGTTCTCCACGGGCAGAACAAGAAGACCGAAGAGCCACCTTTGGCGCTCTTCGCAATCTGCGCGCCCTTCGGCCCACCAAGTCTTCTGGAAATACCGCAGAAGGAAGTCATGTTCAAGAGCAAACACAAGCTCGACCTATCTCTAGTCTCTATGGATCAGCGGTGAGTTGAACTGACTTCCAAATAAGAAATTTCGATCGATATGTTTGAAACTCCCTGATTCCTTGACTACCTCAGTGGAGTAGCGGGCAAGTGCCCGTCTGACGCAAGATGCGAGTACGATTCTCGCTGTAGGACAAATATTTGCATGATCTGCAAATATTACGAAAACATCGTGAGAAAACCTCGACCATGTCCTTCCTGTGGATAAGACCAATTAGGCTGAGTATATATAGGTGCTGGGCAAGCCATTGTGTCTCAGAACATGTATGGAGTCTCACAAATGTTTAAATCATCTAGTTCAGATATTATAAGGCCTTACTGTACTCCCTTAGCTCTTCGTATGAGCTTTTTGAACGAATCACAAGTATTCAAATGAGTGTCAAAGTCAAAAGGCATTAATTTAAATAAAATCACTAGAACCACTTTGAAACGTCTGAGAAACTAGGTGAAGCTATGCCTGTTCCTGTGCCTATTGAAATGAAAATATCAAGCCATACAGCTATGACCACAGAGTACTTTTGTATATAAACCGGGCTATGACTGACCGTCGTCGATGAAAGAATCAGTGTAATCGATAAAATATTATTCTAAACCGCTAAAAAACTATCAAAATCTCAATATTGTTACAATAAAAACGTGCCGATGAACAAAACAACCAAGAATAAAAGAACATTAACGGAAATGCTCGAGCCTTTAGAGCCATGGAATATTGGTAATTGAGTAACATATAGCCGTGACGAAAGTGATTCCCTGTAAATAGGAATTATGCGGTCATTGATAGAAAGAAGTTGAAAAAAGTTTGAATCTCATGTGCCTAGCAAAAGCTTGGTACCAAATTTTTGATAACTGCAAGCAAATATTATTAGCTCAGAAAGAGTTTAACATAAAAATTTGTGATAATGATGTAAATATTAGATTTAAATTCAAATTCTAAGACGTTTCAAATTGATCACCAGGATCTCTTTGTAACGTCTTAATAAAATTGTAATAAGGATAAAAGAATAACGCGACTTGGTCGCTTAGAACAGGCGTAAATTCGATACACGATTTTTTGTCTCATAAGTGTCACCAATGTGTTTGTCGTCCTAAAAGTCAACGAGTTACTGAAGCCTATGAGACGCGTCTGCATGTGCTAAATTTTGACTTTGATATTCTTCTATTTCAGGGGTAAAATGCTGCTAGGTTACACGGATGCTGAGCTTGGCAACATGGGTGGATACGACCTCGTGCATTACGACGACTTGGCTTACGTAGCGAGCGCTCATCAAGAATGTGAGTACCTGTTTTACCAATCATCATCTGCCTGAAGAAGTCCACTGCTGGACAAAGCCTCGCCATAAGAGTTCCATGGCGAACGGTCTTGAGCCTTTTCTATCCACCAACTTCCCGCAACTTTAACAATGTCGGTCCATCGGGTGGGGGGTCTTCCAACACTGCGTCGCCCGGTTCTTAGTGGCCACGTGTCCATCTGTGGTTGTTGAGTTGGACTGCTGTGGCTCCGTTCCACATCTTCTCTCCTACGTGGAGTAGGGTGCACCCAAGATTTATCGGGGCAAGGGTCATCAAGTTCTTCGGAAGTCCGGCCGCCACGTGTGCTGCGGGGGCTTTGGCATTGAGATTGGGGTGGTGGCAAGTGTCAGAGCGTGTGTACATACGATGTGCCAACAGCACCACTATCTTCAATACTGGGGATTTCAACAAAATTTTAAACAACAACAATACACAACTTACACAGAATAATTCTCGTGAAAAGGGCAGTTTTTCTTCTATTTGCAAATCATTTGCTAATTTCTGATATTTGTTTCAGTATTAAAAACAGGGGCTTCCGGCATGATAGCGTATCGCTTCCAGGCCAAGGACGGACAGTGGCAGTGGCTGCAGACTTCTTCCAGGCTCGTCTATAAGAACTCGAAGCCAGACTTCGTTATTAGCACGCATCGACCGCTTATGTGAGTTTACTACTAGCTTACTAGATTGTGCCCGCGGCTTTGCTCGAGTGGTACCTAGAAAACAAGTAGCTTATATGCTATTCTAGGTTACGAACACTATATTATTCAAGTTTCATAGAAATCGGTTGAGCCGTTACGGTGTGATTGAACATCCAAACTTAATAACATCCCCACAAACTTTCGCATTTCAATATTAGCAGGATGACAGGAGGCGTAAATTCACCTAAAATACAATATATTATTTTAATTTTATTTTAAATCCATTTCAAAATATTATCGCAAGAAATTAGCGTATCGTTAGGGAATGTATACAAAATGGGAATTAAATAGATGTAGCCGGTGTCAATTACCAGTTGAGATAGACCATAAGGTAGCTGGTTAGAGGTTACTGTAAATTAGCTGGTATTATTACTAAAACTTACATTCAAAACATTCATACAAAACTTCCTTCGTAAGAATCTTGGCCTTTAAAAGTCAAAAGTCAAAAGGCGTTTATTTCGTTTATAAAATCACTAGGATCACTTTCAAACGTCTTAGAAACTAGGTGAAGCTATGCCTGTTCCTCGCGACCAAACCTAGAAGAATCAGGCAACAAACACGGCTTGGTGCCATTAAGCAGAAGCGCTAATGTATCATCTCATTTCCTTCCAGGGAAGAAGAAGGCAGAGACCTCCTCGGCAAACGAACAATGGACTTCAAAGTGAGCTATCTCGACACCGGGCTCACGAGCTTATACTTCTCCGAGTCAGAACAGCTATCTGGCTGTGAGACCAACGTCACCACCCCGCCCAGAGCCGCCAGACGATATAAAACACAATTGAGAGACTTTTTATCGACGTGTAGGAACAAACGAAGAGCTCCAACTACTCCTGCGCCACCTCCTGTTGACTACTTAGCAGCTGACGCGGTGGCTGCCGCTTATACGAACTTAAACGGGGCATACACAGCGCCTTACGGAGAATACCCCCCTGCCCCAACTTTACATTACCCCCCTCCACCTTTAGACGACAGATTCCTCACCACAGACAACCTCTTCCATCAATACAAGCCCTTATCCTACCATTATACTCCGTACGCTCCGAACGGGTTCTTAGAACCAGCGCCGCCGGGGTACGAAGTGGCTCCAACGTACCATCGGCCGCCGTCACGGGAGTACACATACGTGGACAGTAGTGGTAGATACATGAGCCCCATCACTGGGGAGAGGAGATCGCCTAGCGTGGTCCCAGGCCCTAGTCCAGCGGGGTCGAATGGTTCAACGGAGCAGGACAGGATGCAGTCGCAGTCAGCAGAGGTGCCGAGGCAGACGGTGCTGATGTGGGGGGCGGGTGGAACTGCTCAAGAGGTCCCCGTGGAGTACTCCCCGCCACAGGTTTGGCGCTACCATCCATCTCACTACCACACCGCTGAAGCGACTCAGTAGCGGCTTTTTGTGCAATTTATTGTTTAGCTTTTTTCAACGTCTTCAGAAGTTGAGCGATGCCCAAAACGTGGCATGACAAAAAGTTCCTAGCCCAGATTGACCACCAATTTCCGTTATACGAGGTGATTCATAAAATGTATACATCCTGAAAGGGGGTTATTCTATCAACAAAAATAAAGATTATTAGAAAAAAATGTTCATTATTTTACAAACTTTCTCAAATTAGCTGTTTTTGGTACTTTTAACATGTTGTTGTACAACTAAACATACGAGAAGGTCGGCATCAAAATTGCCACTTTGAGCAGATTTCTGCATAGAGTTTTTTCAATGAGAAATGTCGAATTTCGTACAACAAATTTTATTTCCAATTGGATGTAGAATACGCCCCTTTCGGGATAGCATAGATATAGCATAATTATGAATCACTTTGTATATCAATGATGTAATTTTTTTCTCATTATAAGTTTTATAAGAATTGAGATACATACGCTTGCGTACGTAAGTATTGCTTACATATGGGTTACCGAGTTTAGATTTTTTTTTGTCATGCCGTAACGCTTGGCATTCGGTGATTTTATACGAAATTATTATAATTTTATAAAAATAGGTTAGTCATTTCAATTTACTTTGTTACCATTTATTTCTCTTTGATACCTCGCTCAGTGGTTCGTAAGGTAGACCATAAAGGTACTTATCTACCAAAGCAGAGCAAAGATCTCTCATCTACGCTATGGTGGATTTTCCATTTGGTGTTTTAGGTCTTGTCAGACTTAACAGGGTCCTTCCATTATTGTCTGTAGATAATTATCTGTATATTATTCGAGAATTTTATCCAAATATTATTAAATGATAGTCGATTTTGTAGCTAATTACTATAATTAAAGTATAGTTTTAAAAACACGCAATGCATGTTTAAGTTTTGTAAATATTTTTAGTTAGCGAAACTGGGTTTGGATGATTCAAGATCTCAAATTAAAACGACAAAAACCCGGGCTGACCTTTCAGCCGGGTTAAAAGGAATGAGAACCTTTGTGCACAAGTTTGCACATTGCTAGCTTTTTTGGAAACTTTACCTTTTATTATGAAACTGTGTTTAGACCAGGTGTAACTAAAGTTAATTGGAGCAGCCCGCCTGGGGAGGTACCTCCGCCTTACAGAAGATCGCAGCCAAATAACATTATTTGTTTCAAATAGTGTTGTGTTCCTGCGGTGAGTAAGGTTGCCAGAGCTCTTTAGGGGGAGGGGGGTTCGGGATCGGCAACGCGTGCGTGATGCCTCTGGTATTGCAAGCGCTCATAGGCTACGGTAACCGCTTACCAACAGGTGGGCCGTATGCCTGATTGCCAACTCAGTTGTATAAAAAAAAAAAAAAAGTTATTTCATACATTTGCTTTATGTCATAATGTTAAACGTATAAAATGATACGTCACAAAACCAGGGTTTAGTTATACCTCGTCTAAACCCAGTTTCGTAATGACAGGATTTGTGTTTTAATCTAGACACTCGCTATGCGTTAGATGAGCAAGATAACATTTTATGATTTCTTCAAAGTTTACTTCGAAAATTCCTATCAAATGATTCAAGCCAATTCCAAACCAAAATCCTGAATCCGCCAGTGACGTTTTCAGTTTAAGCCTTCGATACACTTGGGGACAAATAAAGCGAATAGTGTGCAACATTTCACTCAACAACTGCGTGAAATATCTCGGGGAGAATGTTGCGGAACAAAAAGTTCCGCAACAGTGTAAAAAACAGGCCACACTTCTCAGTGCGAGAGCAAGCAGAATGTCTCGCGTCACGTAAAATGTTGCGGGACATATTGCGGGATACTGCAACGTTGTGAGTGTTGCGCATCATTGCGGGACAAAATGTCCCCTAGTGTATCCAATAATCTTGCTGCTTTGTGAGTTTCAATCTTAATTAAATGAAATCTGAGAATCATCATCATCATCATCAGCCTGTAGAAGTCCACTGCTGGACATAGGCCTCCCCCAAAGAGTTCCATGACGAACGGTCTTGAGCCTTCTCCATCCACCGACCTCCCGCAACCTTCACAATGTCGTTACCGTGGCCGCTACCAGTGCCAGGAATAGCGGAGCTGCCGGGGACTGGGGGCCGTTTTTTATGATGTCCTATCATAAGGGGGGGATTGGACCATAACCCACCACGCTGGTCCAGTGCGGATTGGTGGGTGGAGCGCCAGAGACTCGTCAGCTGATCGGCAGGGTGTACCACGTGCCGGTGAGGTTGGCTTGGGTTCCGAGGGTTGTCATTTGGAACCCCTTACACCCCTATCTGAGAATATGCCAGTAATAAACATAAACCCTACAAAAGCATTGTCTTATAATAGGAAAATCATCTGAACTCAGCCTTGAAAGGCTTTAGCTTGTATTAGAAGTTTGGATGCATAGAATGAACGCTTATCTGACTTCAAGAGGCAAAATGAGTATTATTTAGATATTTTATTCATTATCTACAAAAATCTGATGTTTTTAATTAACCCTTCTTTTCAATTGTTGAAGAAAGTGTTACTAGTTGCAATAATTTAAATATTTTATGTAATAAGAAAAATCAACATATATTTTTACATAAGCACGCACTTTAAACCGATAGTTCTTTATAAAAATAGCTATAGAACAAGTTGTGTTAGTACCTAACATACAATCAAATATTTTATAACCCGAATCAAAATGATATTATTTGAAACGGACTACGAAGAAAAAATAATTTATTGGTGTCAGCTCCCTTTTAGAAATTTGTTCACTTATTTTTATAAAGACATCGAAAAGAGCACAGCCTTGCCAACGCCTATCCACGATGTAAATACACATTATATAATACGTGCCTTTCAACATATAACAAATAGATCTATTTGTAACTATACCAAGTGTTCCGTAAATAGTATACTACTCTGATGGGATTCTATTAACAAAAAAAATATTGATGAATATTGAGATTGATATTCAATGGATATTATAACAGATTTTTTAGCAAAAGAAATACACAAATTGACTTATTTTTCTTTTAGACTTTCCACACCATTTTTTTCAAATCTGATGTTTTTGATAATTATTACAAATATAAAACTAATTAATAAACGTACGGTCGAGATCAAAATTGCTACTACTTACTACTAAATACTAATACTGCTACTAAATAATTATGTTTGAAGTGATTTGACCGCCAAAGCAGCTAATTGTTCAATAAAAAATGTCGAATTTTCCAAATTCATAGAACAAACATCTATAAATTTTGCTGCCAATCAAGTGTAGCCCCTTCAGGATAGTAAACATGACATGAATCACCTTGTACGTAGCTAATATGTATTATAAATGACTCTTTCCGTTGGTGCAGTGATCAGCATTGGCAAGGCATCACGGAGTGGCTAAGAAAAATAATCTTCCGAAATTTCTAGAATTAAGAAATAATTATACATTTACTTTTTGCGTGAGTAATAATGTATAATTTTCAATTATATAATCAATTCAATCGAAATATCGTCAATTTTTCGCAATTTTTTAACTTCTATTTATATTTCTTACGAAATATAAAACATATCAATTTTGTATTTATTTTTAAATAATGGATTACGTTTTACACTTAAATACATATCAGTCACTTAAAACCACTAAGTTTATATCATTATGCTAGATTTTTAATAAAAATCGGAGTGCAGTGTTCAGTTTTAATAAGTAAAAATATCACGTTATTTCGTAAGAATTTCAAAATGAATTTGCTCTAATTTATTCAGTAATTGTAAATAAATAAGTAAGGTTAGTCGCTTCATTGTATTATTGATTTATAATAATTTATATTGAACATAATAATTAAGGTATACATAATTATTATTCCAACAATTTACTGTATTTATTTTAGCATAACATACCTAATTATGTAATTAAAAAGAAAATTTAATAAATTTTTCATGCCACTGATTTGCTTATTTATTTATTTGTTTCTAAGATCAATATGTGAAAAGTTATGCATCTGTAAGCAATTATTTATATCCATAACTGAAATCCAATTTTTATAATTACAACGAAATTTAATAAAAAATATTAACACGTGCTTAAAATGGTAAAGTTCATCATCTCCCTGCCCTTATACCACCAGTAAGATTTCATATACGCGGCGATGGGCTTTCAACCTGTCACGTATGGAAAGCAACTGCAAAATGTAAGCGTGTGCCAAAGTAAAATTTTCCAAGTTTCAACGAAATCGGTTGAGCCGTTAGGGCGTGATTGAACATCAAACATCCAAACATCCTCACAAACAGCCTTACAAACTTTCGCATTTATAATATTACCTAGTAGGATATGATATTAGTAGGATGATTTAAATATAAAATAAATATTCCGGACATATCACACACCGTCAACTGATCCCAAACTAGGCATAGCCTGTACTATGGGTACCATCAGAGGCTGATATACATAATAGATATATATTTAACACCCAGACACAGAACAAACACCTGTGTAAGTCACAAAATGTTTGTCCAGTGCGGGAATCGAACCCGCGACCTCTAGCGCAGAAGGCAGAGTTACTACCAACTGAGCTATGAGGTCTGTCAACGATGATTATGTTTAAACCACAGATAACATAATACTATACGTTTAAATTAAAATAGCGCCCTCTTGTGCCACTACTCAATACCATTTAGCTTGTCTTTGAATAAAGATACAAGCCAAGAAGATACAAATTTAATGTTTCCTTCCACTACTGTTTATAGCTAATGCCACGTTTTAGTTTTCTTTTAAAAACATAGATGTCGTTAGTAACAGTTAGACCACCCGTTGCTTTGTGAGGATAAATTTAAAAGGTAAAGTAGTGAAGTATGGAATAGTTCTACCTATTGCAATGCACCACTGCCTTATATGCACCTATACCACTGAGAGTACACATTTGAACTGCACTATTGCAACGTCTCTTGGTGATTAAGAGGTAAAATATAATTATTAAGTAGGTATAGCGTATAGCTATATCATCATCATCATCATCATCAGCCTGTAGAAGTCCACTGCTGGACATAGGCCTCCCCTAAAGAGTTCCACGACGAACGGTCTTGAGCCTTCTCCATCCACCGACTTCCCGCAACCTTCACAATGTCGTCGGTCCTTCCAACACTGCGTCGCCCGGTTCGTGGTCGCCATTCGAGAACCTTTACTCCCCAACGGTTATCGGTTCTGCGAGCTATATGGCCTGCCCACTGCCACTTCAACTTGCTAATTCTGATGAGCTATGTCGGTGACCTTGGTTCTTCAACGAATTTCCTAATTTCGGATCTTATCACGTAGTGAAACTCCTAGCATAGCTCTCTCCATAGCCCGTTGTGCAACTTTGAGCTTGTGTATGAGGCCAATAGTTAACGACCAAGTCTCAGTGCCATATGTCATCACTGGCAACACGCACTGATTGCTATATCACATCAAAATTAATATTACAAATACGAAAGTAACTCTGTCTGTAACGTTTTCATGGCTAAACTGCTGAATCGATTTTGATGGAATTTGGTATGGACATAGCTTTTAACCTGAGAAAGGACATAGGATATTTTTTATACGGTCGGGTACTGCGCGAGTAAAGCCGAGGGGCTGTTATTATTATAAATGCAAAAGTTTTTTAAAAAGTAGAGAAGTTTGTTACTCACGCCGCAATCACTGAACGAATTGCAATGAAATTTGTCTATAGCCTGGAATAATACTTATCAGCCTACTTTTAATCCGGGTACCACCCAACGAACGGACGGGGATGGTGAAACTGTAAAATTAATGGAACGGAAAATAATGCCAAATGATAAATAAATCCATACCCAAACAAAATGGTCTGCTTCATCATGTAAGTGGCCTGAGGGTATGATTGATCCATTGGGAGAAGAGTGGGCTTATGGTGTGGGACGCTATTTGTGAAGATACACTCACATCTTCCGGGGACATCAGTTAGGGCAGATGCGGCGGATGATTCTGCCGAGGTTCATCAAACATCATATTTGTGCATTTTGATATATTTTTTAAGGATATATTGTATCTTAAAACACTAGAGGTTTGTTAGGAAACATGTCACTCACTTCACTTTTTACTTTATACCTACTTTTTATAGGAATTTTGGTTTTCGTAATTTTTGTTGTTCTTTTTTTATGCGTAAAATGTTTGCTGTTTACTCCTATAATAATTTTGCTGTACGCACATAATATTTGTTACTACCTAGTTCTAATCTGTGTGTTTGTGCGTCGAAATAAATAAAATAAAATTTTGCACCACCAGACCCTGACCAGGGTGTCAACCCGGGTCAGGGGGGAAGCAGGGCCCGACGAGTATATATTACAATATCAGGGCATGTCTGGTCTTAGCGACGCGTGATCCGAGAGCTGGCTCCCAACAGATCAGCATTGCGATCCAGCGTGGCAATTCCACCAGCATCTTGGTGACGCTTCCAAACTGGCAGTAATTCAGATCAATTGAGCTATTTATACTTAATACATATAGATCATTTGCACTGGTCTTTGTAGTATTATACCTATAGTTTTTGGTACTAGTATTAGTTTAATTTTCTTCGAAAAATATTGTGAATAATATTAACTAAATATACAATACAATAACTTTATTTCAGGCAACAATAGAATAAAAATCATGGAATTTTTCTTATCCTACGGCCCATATTCATATATAC
This sequence comes from Anticlea derivata, assembly GCA_947579855.1. Classification (NCBI taxonomy): domain Eukaryota; kingdom Metazoa; phylum Arthropoda; class Insecta; order Lepidoptera; family Geometridae; genus Anticlea; species Anticlea derivata. The sequence continues at coordinate 9,030,110 of OX388277.1, forward strand.
CTTAAAGACTAACATTATTATGTATGTTAGTCTTTAAGGTATATATGAATATGGGCCGTAGGATAATATAAATAACACAATTAATTGCCACGTAGAAACTGCGAAGTGGGACGCGAATTTTCTGTGCCTAAAGCCATCCCTAACAAAATTTGATTTGTTATTCAATCTTGTACAGTATTGTCAAATATTTACTTACAAACACTTCTAATTGGGTACAATAGAACCTTTGCATGGATGTTATTGTTTTGGGAGCTCTCGTAAATAAACAAAGTGATGTGAGAGCGAGTGACGCGTACCGCGATCAGATTAGACAAGATATAGAGCTGCAAAATATATTATCTAGCCACTACGAATGATTCAGCAGCCTTTCACCACACTCTTTCTATAGGTGAACCACCTAACTGAAAATCCCAGCGAGTTTCCGGGGCGCAGGGCACAATAATGCGCATAGACAGTGGCAGACGTGGTTAAAAAAAAAATATCACACAACTTTCGTTTTATTATTAATTTTAATTTTATTTAAATTGGTGCACATCTTGGCTTGGCCGCGAGAAACAGGCGTAGCTTCACCTAGTTTCTAAGACGTTTCAAAGTGATCCTAGTGATTTTATTGAAATAAACACCTTTTGACTTTGCCAAACAATCCATGCATTGATCTACCCCAGTGATTCCCACAGCAAAATTTAATCTAATTCCCAGAACAACATTCCTCAACCATTACAAAAAAACTTAACGGCACTCTCAAAAGGGTCTTCTACCTGAGAGAGTGGTATTTACATCTCCATGCGTTCCTTCACAGTCGGCTAACCATCAGTAATCTGCCGGAGCCGCACGCACAAGCGGGCCAGCTTTCAAGTGGGTAACACGTTATTTGAAAATTGAGGTTTTTTTTATTGAAAAGTGTGGAAAATGCAGTTGACGGACGCCTTGTGTTATGCACTTTTGACGGTAAGTGTACATAACCATTATTTTTCATTTGGTATTTTATTGTTATGAAATTAGTAGAGTAGCAATTTATCGCAATGGTATTGTTGATAAATTTATATACCTAATAAAATACATTGTTGTATAAGATATATATAAAAATACTCATATATTGATGAAATGATCTACCGCATAGGTAGATTCAGAAATATTGAAATATTATTTCCATAATTGTACTGTAGTTATGTTATAATTTATTTAATTTGTTTTTTTATGCAAATACACAAATAGTTTGCATACATTTTGTAATAGATACCTAAATATATTATTTATTAGGCGGTTAATTTAATACAAAAATGTGAACCGTGGACCGTGGGGGTACTTAAAACCCTATAAAATGATAATTAACGGAGCCGCCAACAGGTGGGCCGTACGCTAGTTTGACACCTCAGTTGTATAAAAAAAAACTAACTAATTTGCATAGACTACTTTAACCACAACGCCATACGCCTAACTGACAACACTATTTTCTATTTAATTCTTAAGTTTTTGTAAATAAGTTCTCAAAAGCTCCAAAAAATTCTTACTTAGTCATCAAATTGATAACCTCCTTTTTTACTCAAACAACTCGACAGATAAATTATGATTACAGGACTAGAGAGGGATAAATCTAATTTCTCAAATTCTTGGGAAACTAACAAAAACCTTTGGGTATCTATGTCCTTAATTTGTGTTAGATCTATCCATTTAAATTCAAACAAGCTACATTTAAATCAAAATATGATGAGGAATTATTTACTTTTTGATTGTTGGTGTGGATACAATGTAATCCACCATTTTTCAAGTACAGTTAGGAAAATCTGAGTTGGATGAAAGTGGGTTTGTTCCCTTGATCTCCTGATGATTTACGACCTCGGTGGCGCAGTGGGTGAATGCCCGTCTGACACACAAGGGTTGCGGATTCGGTACCATGGTACTCGTAGTTTCTGATACCCACGTATCGTGGCCACGACACAGGGAATCCTAGTGTGGAGTCAGGACTATGTATGTGACTGTTGGGTGTCATTCATCATCATCAACCTGTAGAAGTCCACTGCTGGATATAGGCCTCCCCCAAAGAGTTCCATGACGAGCGGTCTTGAGCCTTCTCCATCCACCGACTTCCCGCAACCTTCACAATGTCGTCGGTCCATCGGGTGGGGGGCCTTCCAACACTGCGTCGCCCGGTTCGTGGTCGCCATTCGAGAACCTTTTCTCCCCAATGGTTGTCGGTTCTGCGAGCTATATGGCCTGCCCACTGCCACTTCAACTTGCTAATTCGGAGAGCTATGTCGGTGACCTTGGTTCTTCTACGGATTTCCTCATTTCGGATCTTATCACGTAGTGAAACTCCGACTGGGTGTCATTTTATTTATATAATTCGGGATCTCGTGGCTTACTCACGTAAGAAAATTTAGTTTATAGGCACTAGTGTGGTAGTGATCCCAGCATCCGATACAAAAGTCGTGGGTTTGAAACCCGGTCGTGCACCAATGGATTTTCATTCCCATATTTAAATATTAGACCTTAAAAATTTGAAAAACGGAGGCATGTGCACGAAAAGAGCCCCTTAAAGGCGCACCACACTGGTTCTTTCAAGCACGGTCATTGGCGCTTTTCAGGGCCATATTACCTCAACCTGGTACACTTAATACAGGATGACCAAGAAAGAACCTGTGACATGACAAGCAAGCAAAAGAACTGATTTCCAATTGCTCCACCCACATTAGCATTAAAACTCACGCATCACAGAAACGCACAATACTTAATCCATTTAATCTATAGGCAGTTAGTTCGATACATCAATAATCAGTAAGATTATAACAGGCATAGAACACTTTTTACATACTGTGTTTCGCAGCTAACTCGCAGTTGAGTCCCCTTTTCGAGAACCCATCAGATACGAGGAGTCAATGACCAACGTGTAAGGGGTTCCAAATAAGTTTTGAGCCCAAGCCAACCTCACTGGCCAGTGGTACACCCTGACGCTAAGCAAACGACGGCTCTGGCACTCCACCCACCAACCACCACCAATGGTGGGTTATGTAATGGTCCAATACGTGATAGGTACAATCAAACTATTCCTGGCAATTTCCTGGCAAGTCAGTGGATAGGAAATCCTCAAGACCGTTCGTCACGGAATTCTGGGAGAGGCCTATGTATTTTCTACGTATGTGGATTTCTACAGGCTGATGATGATAAAGCCCAGAGGATACGTTGAAGTGGCACTGGGCAGGGCACATAGCTCAGAGAAACAACAGCCGTTTGGGCAGATAGGTTATTTAGTGGAGACTAGCACTGAAGCTCTACATCCAATTTTGAGAAAAGGATCATCGAAAAAATAATAAGCACCAAGACGTGTTTGCTGTTTGAAGCTTCTAGGTTTAGTCGCGAGGAACAGGCGTAGCTTCATCTAGTTTCTAAGACGTTTCAAAGTGATTCTAGTAATCTTATTGAAATAAACACCAATTGAATGGACTAATGATAATCCGCGTGGGCACAACAAGCTTATTGCGTTGTGTTGAAGTATACTTACGTGCCGTTCTGTGAAATAAACTATAATAATAATAAAATAATGATAGTGATGATGATATATATTTAAATTTAGCATAAATATAGAAGCATCTGCGCTTTGAACACAACCGATTAGGCAATAATTTACACCTCTTGATCAAAACATTAGGTCTATAAAAATTTAAAGGTTACAGGCTTAACGCATGCTCACGAATTATCGACCCATTTATTTTTTCTACTTCTCATTATTACACTGAAGAGCCACCACCTACTTATTGATATATTTTATTATTATAAGCTTATAGTGTCCGACGGCAGGACATGGGTCAATCTTCCTTCCACTCCTCTCTATGATGAGCTAATTGGTCCAGTCTTTCAAATAGGAGTAGGTAGAGGTCATCCCTCCACTGTTGCGTGGTCGTTACCTATTTTGATTGATCCACTCTGTTGTGGTCTTATCCAACAGCTCAAACGACAGTCACAGACAGTAAAATCTACCATGAAATAATAATATTCAAAGCAAAGTAGGTATTTTATAAAAATCAAAGTCTAGCAATAGGCTATGGAGAGAGCTATGCTCGGAGTTTCACTGCATGATAAAATCCAGGACGAGGAAATCCGTAGAAGAACTAACGCCACATAGCTCTCAGAATCGGCAGTCGGCAAGTCATATAGCTCGCAGAACTGACGACCGTTTGGGAATAAAGGTACTCTAATGGCGACCACGAACCGGACGAAGAAGTGTAGGAAGACCACCGACTTCCCACATGAGAAGACTCAAGACTGTTCGTCGTGGCACTCTTATGGGGACGCGTATCTAGCAGTGGACTTCTTCAGGCTGATGATGATGAATTTATGAAGAGAAATCGCAAGCAGCAATACAATGAACAGTCTTTTAAAACTACTTAGTGGATGAGTCAACGTCTGTGCCCCGCGAACAACAGAAGAATCAACAAAATAAGCTCTAATAGCTTTGCCATTTTGCAAAAATACTAAAACCGGTTCAAATTAGCCTAATGGACTATGAAGCGCGACTATGAAGTCAATTTTGACAACTCCCAACTCCATTTTACCAAATACATAGTACTAAAAAAATCTAATCAAGTCTATAAAAACTTTTCCAACAAATTATATGATTCCATCCTTTTGTAGTCTAATTTTTTTGTGAATATATCGCTCAAAATAATTATGGAAGTACGTCTATTGAATAAAGTCGAATTTGAGAATTAAATTGAGGGGTGAGCGATACAGCCCAAAGATATCGAAATTGAGATATCGCATACCGTTTGAATGCTTCATTATCTTATATGATATTAAAATATGCAAACCCAGGGGCTGAACTTTGGTAGGTACTGCAGGATATAAAATATAAAGTAGGTAAAAAGTCCCTTTGCGGGACTAGACATTTTATTTAAATAGATAGATAGAAAACTCTTTATTGTACACCACAAGGACATCTTACAAATTACACACATTCAATATTAATAGCAAAGTCTTATCGCTAAGAGCGATCTCTTCCAGACAACCTTTGGATGGACAGGAACTGAAGAGAACTATATGGGTCGGTGTCACAAAGGCAGAACAAAAATAAACTAAAATATATATAACTTAAAAAATAACTAAAATACTTAATTATGTAATAAAGATAATAAATCATATATATTAACCTTTCATAGCCCAATTTAATTTCAATAGGTAAAGTCGCCTGCACCAATATGTATAAATTAAATAATGTGTCACAATACAAACATCAAGATTTGCAAAGCATAAGAAACAAACTATCAACTTGTGCCATTTTCACCTAATCCACCTACCATCTGTATCTGTATTTCTACCATCATTTATTATGTATGTATATATTTCAATTATGAAATGATGAACATCTCAATTCAGGTGACTGTACAATTTACATGGCTTTAGAAATTATACTAAACTTCACCGAATCGCAGCTGCCGAAAATGGCATAACAGCCCGCCACAGCCTTTCAAACCACATATAAAAATGCTATAATTTTTTATTTACTTTCCAAGTTTCTCACGTTATGCACTAACGCCTGAAAGTGGGCCTGGGTCACTGCGTCCGTGACACTTGACACTTGCTGGTCACTAGTGTTGCGACATGTGATATGAAGAGAGCATGACATGTGTAGCATGAAGGTCATGACTTGGAAATGACTGTCTAGGGCTTTGTTCATGGTGGCACATTGTCAATTTTTAGGGTCAATTAAGTTTATAGTATCACTTATGATTTGCACAATACATTTTTCATTGGCCTCATAGCTCAGTAAGGAGTAGCTCTGCCTTATGCGCTAGAGGTTGCGGGTTCGATCCCCGCACTGGACAAACATTTGTGCGATAAACACAGATGTTTGTTCTGTGTCTGGGTGTTAAATATTTATCTATTATGTATATCGGTCTCTCTCTGGTACCCATAGTACAGGCTATGCCTAGTTTGGGATCAGTTGACCGTGTGAATATATCCGGAATATGTATTTATTTATTATTAAACAATACAACCCAAATTGCTTTAGTATGTTGGGAGGGTCTTTGGCTCCCAATTCATACAAAAGTAATGATGAGAAAAAATGGATAAGGCTTAAATTATATTCAAAATTGAAAACCTTGCATTTTATACAAAACCAAAACACAAAGTGCTTTCACTGTCGTTATACCGGTTTTTCGATCAAGCTTCACACAGATTTGTCTCGCCAAAATTCTAGTTTTATGTAGAAATCACTTTATTTTTGAATTCCCTAACTTCCTTTCGCAGCTTCGCTCATAGGGTACCTAGATAAAGAGCAGTTCAACATTTCGTCCGTAAGACGTTCACTGCTGAACATGGTTTACCCACAGATTCCAGAGCGAATTCCTATATATATATTTGCCAATACTCACCATGCTCGGCACACGGATTTGCGAGCGCAGTTAGAGCTATCTAATAGGGGACGCTGCTGCTCATCCCCTAGCTTGCTATCAATGGCACAATGGCGTCGGTCCATCGGGGCCTTCCAACACTGCGTCGCCCGGTTCGCTATCGCCTTTTGTTGCCAGCCCACTGCAACTTCAACTTGCTAATTCTGAGAGCTATGTCGGTGACCTTGGTTCTTCCAGGTTTTATTAAAACACCGAGCATAGCTCTCTTCATAGCTAACCTATTAAATAATACTTAGAGTTACATACAAAAGTTTTGTACTAACTTGTAGTTAAAAACAAAACTTGAGTTATTTATCAAGGCATGCATGAGTCATTGTTAAATATTTCCCAAGTAATTATATAACTTTCAGTAACGGAAGAGTAGTAATCGGTGAATAATAAAGGAAACCGGTAAAACTATGAGAATATATTGATTGTCTTATTGCTTTCTTAAAGCGTTTGTTATAGGAAAGTGTTTTTCGCCAACCATCAAATAATACATATAATAGAATAGAATATAATAGAAAAACGTTTATTTTGTTACCAATACAAACAGACTTAACATAACACAATACAATCCTGCTCCTCTTCATCCACAGCATCAACGGGGATTCTCGAAAAATGTTGCCAACCCAGGGTCCTTCTCCGTTACTTTAAGGAGTTGGGCTGGCTGGGGTGAGGTCAGCAGGGGGCCAATGCACAAAACAGCCCAACGCGGGACGTCAGTGCAGATCTTATTCCCCCATTTAGAATTAGAATTAGAATTAGAACACAATACAAAAAATGCAATTCAACATGGTAACAAAAATGGCCACCACTCAGCATGTGCTAGGGCAGAGCAGATCATACCAAAGCGCTGGTCTTGCTGTCGCACTTGGATATGATATCATACATAGGATAATACATAGGTTTTCTATACTAATTACAATTAAAAATAAGTATGGACGGTTAAAATGGACCTACTAGTAAAATCTAGAGTATTTAACACCCGACACATTGAATAATTGACTTGTTCAAAGTGTTCCGTAACTTACTACCGTTTGAGAAGTGGACCGATGATACGCGGACCTTTTGAGAAGTGGACCTATTGAGAAGTGGATGGTTTAAGAAGCGGCCCAATGGGAAGTTGACTATATAAGAAAGGGACCGATTGCTCATCTCCTACAGAAAATTTTAGTGGACGGTTAGCTAAGTTGGCCATAAGCGAACAAATGTAGTAACTTAATATAACAACTAATGAAGTATGTTACGATATAGTGGGCAAAGAGCTTAATTCTAGACCAGACTTGTCACACCATGCCTGTCCATTATAATTCTCTAACAAGTAACAATGTCACACAATAATGTTATGAAGTGATATTAACTTTCGCTTTTTAACCGTAATGAGAACGTTTTGTCATGGTGTACGGCGATAGGCCATTTGTGCGGATTAGTAGAGTATGTAGGTGTCAATTCAACATAAAGAGTGTTTCTTTCAACACTGATAGATGATGATACCCCATCATCATCAGCCTGTAGAAGTCCACTGCTGGATAAAGGCCGACCCAAAGACTTCTACGACGAACGCTCTTGTAACTTTTCCATCCACCGACATCTCGCAACTCTATGGAGTCTGAGTATCTACTCGTGGAGAGTTGAGCTTGTGTTCGTACACTAACCAACTATTAGCCTCATGGCCAATACTTAACGACTGAGTCTCAGATATGTCATCACTGGCAACACGAACTCATTGTAGACTTTCGTCCTGAAACTCTGCGGTATCCACGACGAGAAGACATGACGAAGTTTCCCAAACGCTGCCCATCCGAGTTGGATTCGTCGGTTGACCTATTTGTCGCAGTTGGACCTAGCTAGTTGAATCGTCTGACTCAAATAGACATAGTGGGATACCCCAAAGAACAAGCGAATCTATAATAGTAGGTACTTAGTGTATATTGGGTAAACGAATAGCCTTATACATAGCGTTGAGTTTGGTTATGAGATTCCATCAAAATATAGGTTCTCGAATGGTGGTAACGAATCGGGCAACGCAGTATTGGAAGGCCGCCCATGGAGTACAGCACTTCGGCATGGGCTGCTCTGCCCTAGCACACGCTGAGTGGTGGCCGTTTTTAATACCATTAAATTTAATTGAATTTTATATATATTGTGTTATATTAGTTTTGATTGTATTTATTGGTAGCAAAATAAATGTTTTTCTACATACATACATACATAAAATCACGCCTATTTCCCAGAGGGGTAGGCAGAGACCACGGCTTTCCACATGCTACGATCCTGACATACCTCTTTTGCTTCATTCACTCTCATCACATTCCTCATATATTATGCTCGTCGGTTTAGGGTACTCTTGACCTGGCCTTTTTCCAAAACGTCACCGATTGGGTCACTTCGTTTTCTATTCTATATTATTCTAAGTTGCGGAAAGTCGGTGGATGGAAAAGGCGGCTTATGTCCAGCGATGGACTTCTACATGCTGACGATGATGATGATGCAAAGTATATGTATCTAAGCTTCCAATTAAATTGTTTAACCTAATTATTACCACAGATAACATAATACTATACTAACTACGAATGGTTCTCGTCGTTATTGGTTAGGTATTGACGTCGTACAGGTTCGTAGATAGTGACCTTGAAAACCAAACCTGTCATTACCCCAGATAATTACCAAAGCCAACCAGCTGTTCCATAAAAAACCGTTAGCTGGTCTAAACTGTGACCGATTTCACTAATCGAAAGTGTGAAAAGCATAAGCCATCCATAGCATCGCATTTAGCATCTATTCATATTAATATTTACTAAGTACATATTAAAGGTACTATCATAATGTAATATATTCCGGACATATCACACACGGTCAACTGATCCCAAACCAAGCATAGCCTGTACTATGGGTACCAGAGACTGATAACACCCAGATATAGAACAAACATCTGTGTTAATCACAAAAATGTTTGTCCAGTGCGGGGATCGAACCCGCGACCCCTAGCGCAGAAGGCAGAGTTACTACCAACTGAGCTATGAGGCCAGTCAAACTCATGTATGGTCTATCATGTATGGTTGAACAAGAGAAGATTTAGAAGCCGTACTCCCCTGTTTATAGGCTTGTAGAGTATGTGATTTTGATCAGAAAGCCATATTTTATCATATTGTGAAAATGTTAGTCAGTGATGCATAAACCATCTTTGGAAAACCTACCTAGACCACCAAGTTTTCAATTTGTAAATGTCATTTTCCATTTACATTCATGCCATTCATGAGAGGAGGAAGGGCACAGCGAGATTTTCTCGTTCTGAATTGGAGCAGCCCGCCTGGGGAGGTACCTCCGCCTTACAGAAGATCGCAGCCAAATAACATTATTTGTTTTCAAATAGTGAAATGAAATGAAATCAGTTTATTTGCTAAAACATGGTAGTCGAATATAATGCTGTTCTTATGCAGTAAGCGGGCGCACATGTTTTTGCTACACAAGCATGCAAATGTTTTATTTAGTATAGTAGGATTACAATAATTTAACAAAAAATACCAAAATTTTAAAATTAAAAAACAATGTCGTTATTATTACAAATTAAGATACGATTATATAAGATTAGAGTCATAGTTAAAAACAGTCAAGATTATAAGCTATATTTATATTAGTTGCACAATCGACATTAATTAAATTGGATTTTAGCAATAAGTAGGTAATCATGAGTCAAATTTACAGTCTAAAAATTCAGCAATAGAATAAAAACATTTATCTGCTAGCCATTTATGTAGTTTTATTTTTAGTAGGTTGCCAGATAATTCTCTAAGTCCTTCCGGGAGTTTATTAAATATTATTGGTGCCATAAAGTAGGCGTTCTTTTGAAGGGACTTTTAGTGTTGTGTTCCTGCGATGAGTAAGGTTGCCAGAGCTCTTTAGGGGGAGGGGGGTTCGGGGTCGGCAACGCGTGCGTGATGCCTCTGGTATTGCAAGCGCTCATAGGCTACGGTAACCGCTTACCAACAGGTGGGCCGTATGCCTGTTTGCCACCTAAGTAGTATAAAAAAAAAAAAAAAAACATGCCGCTCTGGCAATATTTAAGGTCCTTCTATCATCATTTTAAAGCTTTATCTGCGCTTTGAAAACCGCATGCCAAGCGTGGCGATCATGGGCAAATCCCCTCGAAGGATTGTTTGGAAATCTATGAGGATACACCATCATCATCATCATCATTATCAGCTTGTAGAAGTGCACTGCTGGATATAGGCCTCCCCAAAGACTTCCACGACGAACGGTCTTGTAACTTTTCCATCCACCGACTTCACTGTGGATGTTCAGCAATGGACACCCTACGGCTGACACGCTGATGAGGACTCCCCAAGTTATGTATTTATATTTCTTTTTTTAAAACACCCTTTTCGAGCCCTACTTATATCTTAGCAATCCCTTAGCCAATTTAACTCATATTGTTACCATTAATCTTGATAAGATAAAATAAGATATTTATTTCTCTCAAGTCCATTACACTTTCAAAGTAGCCCTAACACGGTTACCTATCGACCTACTAAATTACATGCAGATCGGATTAACGGGTCAAAAGTTATGCTCTAGAGAATAAACATCGCCGATTTTTCCAATTTGTTTGAGACATCTTCGCTTGCTCGACCAATAAATAGTTTTCTATTTATTTTTGCAATATTTATCTGGAAAGTGGTGACAGATGTTCTCTGATATGCGGTTAACGATAGGGTTATTGAACCTTGTAAACCGAGGCTAAGCTAACTTCTAACAAGCCATTCTAATGTTTCAACTCGTTTGTAAACTTTCCTACAATATGGATACGGGGTAGTAAGTTCATTATACCTATTGTCATTATCATCATAGGCCTGTAGATGTTCACTGATAAGCCTCGCCTCAAAGAGTTCCATGACGAACGGTCTTGGGCCTTTTGCAGTCACCGACTTAGGTCGGAAATTCCTTTCTTAGTGGACGCCTACACATAGCCTACACAAAACTGTATTCCTCAGCATTTCAAACCCAGCAGTACAATAGGAAGTTACCCTCCTCATAAGTTACTTATAAAAGCCTTCGATAAACAGTACACTAACCGTATCCTAGCGCTAAATAAGACCAATCTTCGCATTATTGTTAGAGCCTTAACTGGACACTGTTGTCTTAATAAGCACATGTTCAAACTAAGGCTATGCGACACACAAACCTGCAGGCTATGCAAGGAGGCGGACGAAACGCCTCTACACCTGCTAGGTGAGTGCGGAGCACTTATGCTCAAACGTAGCATCCATTTGGGAAAGCACATCCTCAGCCCAATGGAGCTAAAGCAACTCACCCCCAAAGAAAATCCTTCAGTTTTTAACAGCTGCTGGGCTTTGCGGTGAACTTTAAAGGCCCTGTAAAGGGGCTCCACAAATAAAATGGCGATCACAATAGGCCAGTTGTGGCCGCAGTGACAACATAGCCACAAAAAGTAAATAAAAAAAAAAAACAAAAAAAAAACTCATAATCCTAGAACTTAGAAGACTTTAACTAGCTTAGCCTGTGCGTAGATTGCCAGTGAGGCATCACGTACATTCATATGCATAATAAAATAATCATTTTTTTCTATATAATATTAGAGAGGGGTTATTTTAAAGAAATAATAATTGCGACAAAACCAACAAAACAAAGAATATTTGTTTGTTGCCCATTTCTCCGTCAGTCGATGAACGAACTAACTACCATAAAAAATGTACCCCAATAAGAGATTTTCCAGACATTTAGCGCAATAAAATACTTAAGACTCAGTCTCTAGCATCAACAACAAAAGATCAACATTCTCCAACAAAAGAGGGTTGTGATGCAATGCTGGACTACAAAAACATGGCCCTACAAAACAAACCCAAAATTTACATTCAATGTCCACATCATCTCCCAAAACAATAGGCTTTCATAACATTTTCGTATTCTAAACAATAACGTACAAATGACCCTAGAGATCTAACTTAGCATAAACGAAAGTATCACGCGTTTTGGTTCAGCAATGAGTGGCATTGGGATCGGTTTTATAATTTTATGGTAATTGATAGAAATCCTTGTAAACGTAACATACTCATCATCAACAACATCAGCCTGAATGCCACTGCTGAACACATACCTCACTCAAAAGATGTAGGTAAATAACTATTGATAGGTACGTAACTAAACAATCCTAAACAACCTTAGTATTTAGGTGAACAAAGGGAAAAAATCAGTAGAGCCATTTTCGAGTTTTTTAGAGACCGGCAATTGATTTTTATGTAAATATAGATACCTCTAAAGATAGATAGGCAAACTTCTGCCCGTGGCTTTGCTCGCTTGGTACTTAACCGGATAAAAAGCAGCCTACAACAACTTACACATATGCAGTTCGAGATCACAATCTGGTTCTGTTCTGGGTTTCATCTTTATCGGTTCAGCTGTTTCGTAACGTGACATAACCGCAAACTTCCAACCACACTCACAAACTTTTGCATATCTAATATTTGTACGATAGGATATCTTGATTGATCTACCGGTTCATGTGTAATTTTCAATTATTTAGAAACGGCGATATCCTAAAACTAATTAGTTTTATATTTAAATTAAAAAAATAAACAAATCCGCTTTCACGATCGAGATTACAAGAACTAACTAACACTTTCAATATACTGCCACTTGTGGCACGTAAAGAAATCTTCTAACGAACGATAACGAAATACGATAAAAACTTCGAGAAAAACAGACACATAAAGTGCTTGGAATTCATAATCATAAATAATAGAGGAATATTTGTGCAAGCGTAGCAGTATTGTTCAGCATCAGATGATACGATGTGTGAAACTAGTTTAACAAAAGGCAAAAAAACGACAAAAGGATTTTAAAAAAATGTGTTTGAGAATAAAGATAAAAGTTTAAACTAAAACCCGATTGCGATTGCGCTTGAGATTGTAGCCTATGTCACCCGGACAATAATAACGAATCGATTGAGACCTCATTCATCAAAATCGGATAAGTAGTTTAGGTTCTACGACGGTACATACATAGAAAAACATAACTCTTCCTTTTGCCGTGCTTTGCCGTAGTCGGGTCAAGTACATGGATCAAAAGTAATTATATTTTGTAGAGAAATTTAGATACGACCGAAAAAGAAACAACGTAGGTATACAGACAATAGCTAACTACTACTATTTTTTCATTTCAGATAACAATGACAGCAACTTGCATTGAAGCAGAAGGACGAAGATACGAACTAGATGAACGAAAAGGTGACAGAAGACTAAGCAGACGAGGTGCCACAGTCCTCATCGACAGCATGCCAGAAGAGAGGTCATTCCACAAACCCAAGGTCATATACAGAAGAATCTCCAAACAAAGGTATGGACCGAAACCGAAATACGGTCCACCAAGACCTAAATACGGACCTCCGAAACCCAGAAGGAAACCAACAAAGAAATACAGAGGCAGTGTCAGTTCTCAGAAATACGGACCACCGAGTCACAAGAAACGCGCGCCGAAACCAAGATACGGACCACCAAAACGACCAGTGACGAAAGCAATTTACGGACCCCCAACGAAAACGCCGTCTTTCTCCTCGTCTACCTCCTACCACCCAGAACCCATGGGATTCGGTGAACCACCATTAAATTTCGATGACCACCGTTCACCCAAACCTGATTATGATGACTTCCAGAAACCGAGTTTTAGCGATTTCCACAAGTCGAGTGCTTTCAACAAACCAAGTGACTTCCAGAAACCAAGTTTCAGTGATTTTCAGAAACCAAGCTTCAATGAGTTTCAGAAGCTAAATTTTGATGGTTTTCAAAACCCAGGATTCGAAGATTACCCTTCAAAACAGGGATATGGTGAACCGCCAGTTGATTCTTACGGAGCTCCGATCAAACCAAACCTACATGACCTGACATACCCCACGGCCCAAAGCTTCCCAGTTTCAAGCAGCCATTTTGACCAAGACACTTTTGGCTCCGCCCATCAATCCTGGAAGAGCTATCAACAAGACCAGAACGTTGACAGCAAATATACATTTTCGAAGAAACACCCAGTGTTCGCAAAACCCAACAACGATGTTTTTGTTACTCCTATACCAGATGACACGGAGGAAGAACTGGGTTTAAACTCCTACTCCGATATCTACAACTATAGACAAATGAAGGAAAATGTCAAGAAGAAGCCATATCACAGTAAGAAAATCATTAGGAAACCATGGAAAGGAAACATGAAGGTAGTGAACGATGAAATTATAGTCGGAGGACAGTATGCAGAGCCACCTGCAAGATATGTGCCCAAGTTCCAACCCAGTGCGCCAATGTTCCCTGATGATGATGACTCTGCTCCGCTTATCAGTCATTTATCAGACCCCGAATTAGTAGCATCAGCAACTAACTCACCTTATGTTAATTATAAGAATAGTAATATGGCCTTCAGCCCACAAAATCTAAACGATGCATTTAGTATAGTAGATAAATAGTTTCAAGAAGTGATTATGTGAAATAAGTGTCAGTTAGGTAGGTATTAAAATTTCAAATCCTCATAATTTTTGCTGAGGGTCTCAAAGATACTTGAGGTATTTTTTAATCTTTGATTAATACTGTGTCCATTATGAAAACTTCTACATATTTTAGTCACTGCCCTAAATGTAAGATTTGGTATTAAATAGTTAAGAAGTAAGAGATTTATGTTTTTATGAATAAAACTAGTTATTATAATCAAAAACTATATTAAAAGAAGCTTATACAGTTATTCTATCAAAAGCTTAAACAAATCTTAACGCGTTTACAAAACTAAAGTAAATTAGGTTAATCTAAAAGTCCTATCGATATTGCTATCCACACTTTAGAAACTGTAAAGCAGTACATTTTTCAACATGATAACAAAATTAAACAGTCGTATAACAAATATAAGTAATACGCTTTTACCAAATATTTAACTAAATTATCATATAAATGATTCATTCGTTTCTTTGATTCCAAATAAAACTTTTAGAGGACAATCTACATTCAAATTACTACATAGTTTTATTTATAAATGAAGATCAAGAAATATTTTTATTTGTTGTTTTTACTTTATGATACGACTCATCGGAATGCAAAAAGATCAGATTTAATAAGAAGGTCAAAGAAAGTTCGTTAATAATATTCATGGCGGTAGCACACCGGATTTAGTGGTCTACAATATTTGCTTTAACATAATCTCCATCATTGAAGATTGAAAACACCGAGATTCCAAGAATGTGGTCAGAGCAGGTAACTAAAATATTGATATTCTTTGTAAACACAGCGAAACAGGTAACATAGAGAACATTAAAAATGAGGAAAAAACATTTTGTCAAGTTAACAGAAATATGGCAAATTGCAACTTTGTGCGTACCTAAGTAATAAAACGGAAATGCAGTAAATTATCTATATCTATGACGAACTACTTGAATACTAAAATACTTAAATAATCATTTGGAAATATTCAGCAACAGGGGGGTACAGGAAGACTTCAGAATAGGTAATGATAATAGTAGCAACAATTAAAACAACATTCTATACAATGGCTTTAAAGTAACTTCTACCTCCGTCGCCCGCGTTTCATCTTCTGAACCATAATATTTTGCTTCGTTATATGCTTCTTCCTCCTTGCGTTGCCACAGGCGGCCCTCGCTGCTTCACAAGCACTATGAGCTGCTTGCTTTGTTGCTGAGCATTCTGCGCAAGCGCATTGTAGCTTGTGCTGTAGATGAGCAAGTCTTGATCTGGCTTCTGATAGGTTGTGGCATTTTTCCTGTAGTCCGTACTTGGTTTTCTCTAGAACGCAATGTGCCGATTTTTCAAGCTGAGCTGCCAGTTGCGTCGCTTGCATCATCAGCTTGTGCTGTGGGGTCGAGAAATTAAACACTAGATACGTCTATATTAAGTTATAATTATAAACCTACTATTTGAGCTGTGTCTAAGTTTTTTGTTTTCAAAGGATGTTATAATAGGATAGGTCTGGCAACTCAAAAATAAAAATTTTGACTTTAAAAGAAAAGAACATATTTGATATAGATTTTTATTTGAAAATAAAATATTACTATAATTTAGGAACTATCCACCATTCTAATAAACGAAAATCATTTTCGTTTCCCACCAGTAAAGCACGACCAAAATTTAGTTGGTGAAAATGAATTGAAACAAGTTGGTACACAGGCCAGCAGCGACGCCGCGGCTATGAAAGAGCACAGTGACATGCAAATCATAGTGGGGTCTTCGGTGTACGCCTTCAATCTTCAAATCTTCAGACCCTTGGGAAAAGAGAAAGCAAAGTTTCACGAAACAGTGTTAAATTCAAAAGGCTCTTCAACAATTACTACCGATTATGATCAAGAACAAACTGAAGATATTTCATTTGGAAATTTTGAAATTATTCGGGTAGTAGTTGAATTCGCCAATCAGATTTCGTAAAACTTTGATCCTCTTATTGGGTAGGAATTGTTGAAGATTGAATGAAAAATGCACACATTTAAATGCAAACTGAACCATGAGTTACGAGTTTCATACAACACGAGTTTGTTTTGCTCTACTACTCGTAGCTAAGCACCGCAAAGTTTACATATTTATAAGAATAATAGAACAGTTACAAGGAACCTGTTTTTATGTAATTATAATTTTCTCGTTAATATGGCCCATCATAAGCAACGTTATTAATGAAAGATACATGCTCAAAAAAAAATAGGCTTACGAGTTTTATCCCCAAGCGTGGTAAGTATCCTCGCCGATCTCCGGATCGTTTGATGTGCCTCTGACTACCCCTCTAAGACTATTTGTACACAGTTGATGTAAGTTGAGACTCACCTGCGCAGTAGCCTGTTGCGCAGCCTGCACAGCAGAGTTCACAGTGCTTTGTTGCTGGTGCACAGCTGCAGTGTTTTCAGACACCACCGCCTCTGCTTCCTTCACCTCTTGCTGAAGTTGTTCGACCACGGCTTGCTTGCCGGCGAGGGCTGCCTCTGCCGCTTTCGCAGCTTGTAGGGCTTTTTCGGCTAGTTGGGTTTTTACCTAAAAAATAACAACATTTTAGCAATAAGGAGAGAAAGCGTCTGTTTCTGTTTCAGGAGTCTGTTTGAATGCAATTTTTTGATTATTCATGATTATAATAATTATCTAAAATGAACTATTATTCGAAAAGTTGTTTTGTATCGTAGAGTAAGGATAGATGTAATAAAAATCTCTCTTTTATATTATCAGTGTCATCATTCTTACAATAGCTCTTGGTTCGATAGGAATAGCCTTGATCACTTTTGGATCCAGTCCCGTACCAAATACAGATACACCCTTGAACGATACAACTGGACACAGGAAGCACGCTTCACCGCTACTTTAAAATATCTGACATAACAAATAAAAACCAGTCAAATATTTACCATATGAGAAGCCTGGGCACCTGCTGCGTTTTGCGCCGCTTGGGCCGCTTTCGCCTCAGCAGCCGCCTTCTGAGCTATACTTGTTGCACATTTCCCTTTACAATCCCTCTGAGTTTCTCTTATCTTATTATCCTTTCTATCTTGCAGCTGCAGCGGCAACTTCGGCACGTCTTTAGGCACTTCCCTCGGCCGTGCTACCTTCTCCCGTCGCTCCGGGAACCCCCAAACCGGCACCGTCAGTATCAACAACACTAAAAGTCTCATCTATCAACACTTTCACCGCTTTGTCATAAATAACGGCAAAATCTATTGCCAAGGAGAACTTAAAGCCCTACATTTATTATTTGTTCGTTGAATGGTGGATAGGTTAATTTTGTTGCGATTTTGGGAAACAAATCACGATCAGTTCGACAGAATGACACTGTCATGATTCTTTTTTCAGTTTGATTTGTCTGTGCGTATTGCTATGAGGACTTCGACAAAGAGGTCAAACGACGAATCCAACTCGGATGGGCAGTGTTTGGGAAACTTCGTCATATCTTCTCGTCGCAGATACCGCAGAGCCTCAAGACGAAAGTCTACAATCTTCCAGCAAAAGTTTGCTGGAAGAAAACTCTTTTTAGGGTTAAGCTCGCCTTTGCAACACACCTTTCTTTTTTAGTGCTGTAATCTGTGTTTTCTTGTGTACAATAAAGAATAAAGAAGGTCCAAGTTTTATTATACGGATAATAGGTACATAAGGGAGCAAGGTACATACTGTAGTTTTTTGGTAATACCTTTTCTTGGCTGCAAAGAAGATTACTGGCCATTGAGAAGAATTTAAAAATATCACCAATAGTTGTCATCAGTCGTCAAGATCATGGATTGAAATTGTGTGATAAATAATCGCAAATCTGGTAGATTTTTCCTCGAAATTCTATGTTTTATTACATCTACTATGACTTCATTAAGATACTTGTGAAATTGGGGTATAAATGACCTCTCTAGTTTTCTTTGTGGAAAGTGAATGAAAACTAACATTTCGGGAAAAATCTATTTTGTTTCGAAGGTATGCTCTTTGTTTACATTTTTATACTGCAAACTAAATTTTATAAGAAATATGAGATCATTCTCGGTAAATAATAAACAGAACAAACAGAAGCAATAGGCACAAACTTTTGTGAAGCTGTGTCTACATACTAGCTCTTATAATTTAAGTCGTATAATACGCAATAATGTCCCTAATATTTATCCGAATAAGGCCTTATTGTATCTATTCTAGATGATTTATACAGCGTCAGGTGCAACTTTTTACAGGACGCTTTAGTGCCTGGGACATGTTTAGATGCTTGCTCAGGCTTGATGTAGGCTTACCCAGCACCTTTACGTTCTCAGCCTAGTCGGCCTTAACCTTGAAAGACATGATCAATATGGGAGCTCAGCCACGGGTTTCCTCACAATGTTTTCCTTCACCGTTTCGAGCCGACGTACATCCCACATGGCTTATACCCATAAACCGCCATCGTATTTTGAAACTACGATCCATACTTTTTATCATTATGTTACCCGACTTTTGTAAGTGCATATGTCTAAAAGGCGTACTTGAGTACTCCTCATATGAATAGGTATCGATACTTAGGTGGTAGAAACGTCTCTTATCGGCCTGCATGTATTGGCCACTGTAGTGATCGAACGTCATAAGGCTGTGGTGGTCCCGGCTGAGGAATAGGCCCCTCCATAATCTACATACCCGTGGATGTCGTAAGAGGCGACTAGGAGGAAAGCTAGAGGAGCGGCGTCCCCTATTTCAACAATGATAGCTCTAGCTGCAGCATAAATTCACCACATGATTTCCTATCATGAGAAATCGGTATTACTCTGGAATTCCACAGGGGAGGCATATGTTCAGTGGGCGTCCTTCGGCTGAAATGATTGTGATGACTAATTGTACAAATGTAGCATATTTTCGTTTCCAGAACAATCAGCCCGCAGCACCGCTGCCACATCTCTGACGCATAGTGGCATCCTCCGCCATTATAACCCTCAAAATATGATTTGCCTCTCGTTGTACGCCCTGATCGCCTCAGCCACGATCCTCGCGTGCGTTCCCGTCTGCTACCGCCAGTTTGAAATGCACAAATTAATTCAGTGCCTGAAGAAATAAGAATGCTTATCTGTATGACGTGTATGACGGCAATGCTAGCTGCCGGTTGTATTTCGTGTGCGCCGATCCTTCTGGATATGTACTGGCCTTTCAATAAATGTTCAAAAAATAATAAAGATTCCCCGTCCTGTAAGAGCCCATGCTGTCCCAAACGGTCTCGTTCTTAATTGTGTTGCAATAAATAATTTTTATGTATTTTTTTGATGGTTTTATTCAAGCAGTTTAGTGAGTATAAGGTTTATGATATAAAGCAATCAAACTGTTAGAAAACGAAATATATTTTTACTCTTTTATTCATAATCA
The DNA here is from genome assembly GCA_947579855.1 of Anticlea derivata. NCBI lineage: Eukaryota > Metazoa > Arthropoda > Insecta > Lepidoptera > Geometridae > Anticlea > Anticlea derivata. The sequence goes on from OX388277.1 coordinate 9,050,328, forward strand.
GGCACATTAGTGGCCTGTCTTTTTCACAGTAAAAAAAAGAATGAGACGGACGTTCTTCTAACAAGCCGATGAAGGTACTGAGGGATTGATTATTAAAGGGGTAGACTCTACCTCAATAAATTATAGATTATGATTATGTTAGCTGGTATAACTTACGTAATGATGTCATGATGTACAAAACTAAAGGCCCCTAAAACATCTTTAATAGTTTCATAGGTACCTAAGACACAAAATGTAAGTAGGTAGATTTAGCAATGTTTTAAGGCAGATAGAACATTGCTAAATGTCTCTTAGTGCATACCAGGGTTTACATGCTGCCAAAGATAAGCAATTTACAGCCTCACTGGAATCTTATGCTGTGACGTACATACTTGCAAGTTGGCAAGCCGGACGTCTTGCATGACTGTTAATTGACTTTGAAAACCTTTGAAAAACCTCCTTCCCCTTCTTCCATAAACTCAACGTCATAATAAAAAGAAACATTTCTAATTTCGAAAAAATCTGTCATTTCATTTGTGTCAGTTGCAAAAATCGAGAAAAATTGTATGTGATATTTTTTTAAACCAATATGAGTGTGAAATTGCTGTGGAACGTCGCTAGGATAATCTTGCTGTCAGGATTGTCTTTCGGCATATAAACTGATTGATGTTTGTTCAAACCGAGTAGCTTGGGTGAGCGCAGGAGACGCTAATGTAAGTACCTGACAAAGCCTGTTAAGATCTTCGTCCACACCAGTGCAAGCGTCTTCCTCCTTTCCTCCATGTTCCGATAAAGAGGATATAAGACACTTGTATCGATATCGATGTCATTCATGTTTCTGTGTGGACCAAGATTTCCAGGATGGATATATTACGCAAACATTATTCAACGGCAAACTTACTCACGCTTGCTTTAAGTATTCTCGCCCAGATTTGGAACAAATAGGATAGAAAAACCGTAGAAATCTTTATTACTTACTACATTAAATCATACCTGTTTCCCAGAAGACTAGACGGAGGCCACGGCTCCCCACTTACTCTTCATCACATAAATTAGAGTTTATTTTCGGATATTATTTTTTGGAACGGCAAAGTAGGGACTTTGAAGTGAGCAATGAACCTTTAGATAAATGAGCAACAGGTAAATAAGCCTTTTCTTTAATAATTTGAAATAATTCCACCATTTCCCAATGTACTTCATCCTTTGTTTCAGAATCCATGGTTTGTGGTTCTCTCGTCGGGATCTTACTCACAGCCAGTTTATTTGTTAGTGTGTCTGTCTGCATAAATAGACTATTGAAGCCAAAGTGCGTCTGTGTAGCTACGCCGCCCATCGCCTCTTGAGTGTGCGACTTGAGTAAACAGTTTTAGACTTTGTAAGCAAATCATTTTTCTTTAATACTCCCCTATCTGTTTCAATTTCAATTTCATTGCTCAACATATTTGTTGAATTTTAAACAAAAATGGTTTGTTATTTTAACTGTTGTAGTTTTTTGACATTGCTTGCACTTATATTTGTAGCACCAGTTGTAGTTGAGAAAATTATTTACTGCGCCAAAAAAAAATACAAGGGTGCACGAAATAAAAAATAATTCCTTGTCTTTTAAATTAAATAATTCTACTCCAATATTAGTTTCTTTTATTGTTTTTGCGAGTAATATTATTTCAACATTATGAACAAAACGAGAACCCTTCTACTTCCATTAAGTCTCCGCTCCACTCTCTCTCTCTCTCTCTCTCTCATTTGTACATACGTACTTTTGTAGTATTTTGTTGTTTTGGCCAAATAAATGCGCATTTTTTTCTTACTTCTTTCACTGAAAAGTTAATTCCAAAGTTCAAGCTTAAAAATTGAATCTGTTTGATTTGTTACAGATTTATCCAGTGCTATGGTGTGCATATCACTTATGACCATCCTGACCGCAACCGCGTTGTTGATCACGATACCATATTGCGCCAAAAAGATAATAAAACCGAACTGTGTATGTTCTCAAGGGGTGAAGTCGTGTGATCAGTCGTGATCTTTATTTTTAACTAAAATACCAATGTAGGTTTACCTAGATTGATTTTCCAAAATGATTTGTATGAGTTTGGCTACAGCAATAATTGCGACCGGGCTTATTGCGTGCGGTCCGTTATTTTGTGAGAAATTGTTAAAATGCACTAAGAAAGGTAGTAGGAAATAGTGTAGTAGATATTTTTGTATCTCTTTATGTAATAAATGCGTCAAATTGTTATATTGGTTTCTTTTACAACACTTATAAAAGCGCAGGACACAAGATGATTTTCAGAAATTATTTTACATTGTCTAGTGAATGTTGTCGACATTTTATTATTTTTTAAGTAGTTATATAATTCTTATGTAAGTTAACTAAATCTCTTGAATCCAAATCTGGATCAGTTGAGCTATCTATAGATTGTTTGTTACGGTCTTTAGATGGATCAACTGTTTCTTGTGTATTTTGTAAATATTAACTTGTATTAATTTTATGTTTCTCTTGAATTAAGTTAGAGATTCTTTGAATTTAAAATTTACAATCTTTGAATTTATATAGTCGGTGAATGGAGAAGGCTCAAGACCGTTCGTCGTGGAACTCTTTAGGGGAGGCTTATGTCCAGCAGTGGACTTCTACAGGCTGATGATGAATATTTACAATAGCTATTAGGTACAATTTGAACATAATTAGGCCACGACACTGTCTCAAAACGTGATAGACATCCTATTAAATCTCTAGGTGATTTGTTTCTTGAAAATGTATAGCATTGATCACAAATGTATATATGACTCAAAAATTACCATAATATTTATGCGATGTTTCCTATCACCCAAGTTTACACAAACCTCGCTTAGCAAGGTAGTCAAAGACACGTCCACGTGATAACTGGTTATTTCAGTGAGTGTAAGGTCTCCGTTCGTTATCCCACTAGAAGAGGGATGTATATAAGTACGTTTTGATACTACAGATATCTAGTTCCAAATCTGGGCTCCTTCAGCAAGCATTTTTTTATTAATGCATCATACCATAAGTCGCATGACAATCTAAATGTTTCTCCCTATCTTTGTAAAGACTTTTTATATTATTACAGACACCTAGGGCTGGAAAGTTAAATGCATGATTTGCATTTCCCTGCTCAGTCTCATCACTGCAGCCAGCCTCGTGATCTGCGTCCCCATCTGCACGAAGAATCTTCTTGAGAGAAAGTGCGCCTGCCCTGCCGTGCCTATCTGTCCTGCTTGTGGTTTGCCCTACTGAAACTCAAACTTTTTGTGGCTTGTCCGTTTGAACTATTTTTATTTTGACTCCTTCTGATTTATTTTATTTAGCATTTTCTGTTTGTAGTTATTAATGTTCTACAAAATCTGATCTGATTTTATAACTTTGTCTTCAATATCATCGTTATAAAAATTGATAATGTAAGCTTGACCGTTAGCTTTTAAACTACTATCATTCAACAACAGCCTATATTTATGTTGCCAATTCATGTACAACGTTCAGTATTGACTGATAATTGTTCAAAACACTTTACTTTGTAACATTATCAAAATTACTTGCAACATTTCGGTCTTCATTGCAATTGGCAGCATTTTTTTATCGTATTTTTAGAATTTCCTTTTTATTCGTCAGTAAATTGTGTTGTAAATATGATTTGCATGAGTTTGTGCACCGCGCTTACCGCAGCCGGACTTATTGTGATGGGTCCTTTGATCTGTGAAAAGTTCCTGCATTGTTTTAAGTTATCCAAGAAATAATTCAACAATAAATTCGATTTAACATTAACGCTATATTTTTATTTTACGTTAGGTAAGATCATCATCATTTCAGCCGTACGACGTCCATTGCTGAACATGGCCTCCCCCACAGACAGAGCAAATTCCTTATCATGTGGGGGGATTTGCCCATACTCACCACGCTGGGCATGCGGGTTGGCGAGCGCAGTTAGAGCTATCGTTGTTAAAATGAGGAACGCTGCTGCCCATCCCCTAGCTTTTTTCCCTTAGTCGCCTCTTACGACATCCGCGGATAGGTAGATATGGAGGGGCCTATTCTTCAGCCGGGGCCACCACGGCCTTAGGAAAGATAGTGGCCGTGATTACTCAGCTTTGTCTACCTCTCTGTTGTTCAGGGTGAGGAATGAGTATGATCAAAGGATCAACTCATTCCTCACCCTAGCTAGTCTGTCGATATCAGCTAACTCCCTTATTCATAATCACTTTATTGGCTCGATAAAAGTATATCCACCTCTTTCTTTTGTTTCTGTTTGAAACGGACAGAGCGAGAGTAATCGATCGAAAGTGAGTGAATGATTATGAATTTATGAGGGTAAGTTTTTGTATTCTTGATTCGACAGAATTCAAAATAGAAAACGAAAAAAACAAAGTTTGTAGAAATTAGTAAGTTCATTTATTCTACACTAAACATACACCATAATATCACTTGACTGAACAACTAGACTAACCATTGAGCAAATACACAATCGTACTTGAAAATAAATAACAAAGGAATTATGACACTAAATTATTGACTAAAAGAAAAATGTTGACTACGTTTTCTCTATTGGGCTTGTGTGTCTCTGTGGCGTTACAATTGTTACTACTTCTTTCTTTCTTCTGATGCTTTGTGGTCCTGCTGTTACTCGGTCTTCTACACTCCTTCTTTTTGACCGTTCATCGTTGTTCTGTCTTCCTAGGACAGCCTCGTCAAGTTTAGCTATAACTGCTAAAGGAGTAGCATACTGACCTACTAGTCTTGCCATAGGAGTAGGTCTGACTATTTGAACTTTCTCATTATTGATAACAATCATTTCTTTATCAACTTTTTCAGCACTTGACCTATAAAACCTTTTCACTTCTGGCAGTTCTATATCCTTTAGACTTGCCGGGTCTATACTGTACGAGCTCTCTAGTTGGTCGATTAGCTTTTCTTGTTTCACTGTTGTTTGTATATTTTGAATAGGTTTTATTTCTTGCTTCATTAATTCTGCAAGAGGTGATGAGACTACGGGCCGTACAGTTATTTTTTGCGTAGGTTTACTAGTAGTAAGAATAGGCTTACTAGTAGTAGAAGACTTAGTAGTTGTAGAATTGCTATATCTCAATGTCATTCTTCTTCTGTGGGTCTTATCTTTTACTTCAGAAGAGGAAGCATTGGAATTAGTTTTATTATAGTTGATATCAGCTTTGACAGTGATAAGTTTGTATTCTGAAGAAGTTTCTTGAAGTCCTTTAGAATTATTGCTTAGATTTCTTTGTGTATTATTTCTTGTTTTAGTACTATTAATGTTTCTATTTTCTCTATAAACAGGAGTGAGGTCGGTAGTGTATTCGATCTTATGATTATTTCTCTCGTCTACTATTGGTGGCTGTGGAGTAACGATTTGAACTGGGCTGGACTCTTGCTTGGAGCTATCCTGGTTTTCTAGAATCGTGATTGCTTCGTTGATTCCATGCACATCTTCCGGATTAGCTGGGCGACCTGTAATTACAAAAAATACTATGAATAACTCACTTAAAGAACGCTGTAGTGCTTAGGACATTTTAAGGTGAGTAGGCTTGCCTAGCATCTAATATACTATTCCCTAAGCCTAGCCGGCATATCCACAGGACATAATAAGACATGGTCAATACGTGTGCAGCTGACTAAGCCGCGGGTTTCCTCGCGATATTTTCCTCCACAGTTTTGAGCATGCGTTATTTTTTTTAAATAGAAGAATCTGTTTGGTGCACAGCCGGATTCCGAACCCACGCAGGTACTTTTTAATGCGCATAAATTGAAAAATCTGCATGATGCTCGAACAAGACAGATTACCCACCATCTTCCATCTCCTTTTTATACGACGAGAAGAACGTCAACGCCTTCATGAGCTGGTAACTTTTGGACACGGGTATGTTGGTGTCATACAGCTTCCGGGTATTCTTGCAGTCGACATAGAACCACCAGTTGCACTTGAGGATGGTTTGGTCGAAGAGCGTGGATTCTGGGCAGAGGAAGGACTTCATGACGAGTCCGTCGTCGGTCAGTGCGCAGACGTGGAACACCTGAAAGTTAGGAAAATAAAGAACAGGATTTTCTTTAAGATGATTCAATAAAATCAGTAGGATCACTTTGAAACGTCTTAGGAACTAGGTGTAGCTACGCCAGTTCCTCGCAACCAAGCCTGTATTAATTTTTTTCGATAATCCTTTTTCAAACAATGGAATGTAGAGCTGAAGTGGTGGTGCTGATCAAACAAGGTGAGTTACATTTTCAACTACCTTACAGTCTTCAAATTAATTGAAATAGTTATCAAACCAGCGGGATTTAAACCCGCATTTTCGCTTTGAATCGGCAACGCAATACTAACTACGCCATGATTCAAATGTCGCTGGATTTAAAAATCTTGCGCAGATTTTATATTTGAATGAACCAGTGTCGAATGATGAAGAATTGCTGATAGTAAAACTTACCATACACCCCAAAGTCTCATCTCCATACAACCCGGGGAAGTACTTCTGGTCTCCACAGTGGAAGTTGGTGTCAGGCAGTTCGACCTTAGACTGGAAGTGATCGTCGAAGTTCTTCTCGTAGCCGACGGGGTAGTATTCTCGGGGCGCGTTCATCACCTTCCCGGTTGTCGGGGCTCTGGAGGAAAAGGAGTTAAGTTTCTGATTTGGTACGTTGCCCAAGAAATGGATGACAAAGGACTGGCTGGCTTTATCATCTGTGGGGGCCGTTCTACGCTGCTCTTCTCTCCAGTGACTTCCTTTCGTTTTTCTGAGCAGTGACAGTTATTCAAAAAAACATTAAAATGGCGAAGGAAAACATCGAGAGGAAACCGTCTGTTGTCCAGGAATTATTTTTCACAATAAAGACGTCTTATTGCCATTTGAATACAATCACGTCAAATTTTTTTTACACAAAGGTCCTACCATCCCCAATCCTCTGTACTATCAACTTTGTAATTTTGCTACGCGATGCCATTGATGAATCAAAATCGCAAAGATGATGGTAGCCACGTGTTGCTACCATCATCGTAGCTTGCGTAAATGTAGATTTGTTAAGTTTACAATTTTTTTATTACCTCTTTGGCTTCTGCGTCGTCTGTAATATCTCTGGTTCAGGCTCGAAGATAACCACTGGCTTAGCAGTCGTGGTGGATGTGGTGGTCGTTGGAATTGGCAGGTTCGCGTATTTACTCAGCAGCTGCTGTTGCCTCAACGCTATCGCCGCTTCTACAGCCTCCATCGAAATGTTTCCAGCTTTCGCTATTTCGGCTATCTTCAAATTTATATCTTCTTTACTGAATTTGAGCTCTGTATCGTCGCTGTAGCCGGTTATGGAGTTGTAATCGTCGACTTTTTTGGTGTTGTACGCGTAGCTCGCTAGGTCGTGGACTTTTTTGGGTACGGGATCTAGAACAGGGTTGGGTCGGGTGTTTATCTGTTTGAAGGCGGGCGCTGGTATGATGGAGGGACCTTGAGTGAATTGCGGAGTGAACTGTGGGTTTATGGTTGGTGGGGGTGCAAGTGGGGTTGGCATGGGCATGAATTGGTTAATAGGTTGAAAAGGCTGGTTGGCTACAGTGTAAAGCGGTTCTACAATGATGGGATTAGGTGTGATTCTGATGGGCTGACCGTACTGCACTGCGGTCATCTGTGATACCATTTTGGATATCTGGTTGTGTGATTGTGGGTATATCTCACTTTGGTAGACTAGTCCTGGTCCTTTTGACAGCGGGATCTGTAGCGGGGAGTACTTTGATGTGATCGGAACCACTTTCAATGTGTCTTCTTTGGGGGGTAGGGGTTTGAACGCTGGGATGCCCATCCGCATTGGTTTGGCTAGGGTCACGGTGGGTGCTGCTCGAGGCTGGTTCAGAGATGATGATCGAGAGATGGTTGAGGGTGCTTCTACGGTTGGCCCGACGACTATGGGCTGCATGGTGCTGGATACTCTTCTGTGCAGGCTTGTCAACTTGTCCATAGCTGCTTGGTTGGGCCGACTGGCTGGTGGAGCTACGAGGTGCATCATAATGCGGTTTTGTTTGCCGCGTTTCTGAAAGAAGAAACACGAAAATTATTAAAGAGATATTAAAGATAGGTTCCTCTTCGTTAATTTCTCGTAACACAACTGTGTGGCACAACCGATAGTACTTTAATTTTTTCCCCTATCGCTACCGATAGTGCTAGAGGGGAAAACAAATATCTCGTGACACGAGGCCAGTTATCATAGGAAATTAGATCACCCGTGGCGCTACCAGCTATCAAGACTTTGACTCCGATTATGAAGGAACCAGTGCGGTGATGGAGTGACCTTGCAGAGATGCTTTTTTCGTTTCAGGTATTCTTTGATTGATGTCTATGAATCAAATGAATATGGCCTTTCTAAAAGCAAATTATATCCAAGATCACTGGTCAAAAGTTAATGAGGTTTACAAAACTCCCACGTTGCAAAGAAATAAATGCTACTTTGTAAGGTTACACACCCAATAAAGCAACGTATTTGGGTGTTTAAATGTCAAATATTCAGAATAGATGACCGTTTTCATCTTAGCTATATACACTTTGAACTTTATCATTTTATCCTATACCGTAGGCTGAACTGTCAAACTCAAAATTGACTTTCACTAGTAGACGGAGGGATCCTTTTCATTAAATTTAAACTTATTTACATCACAAGAGGTTTAAACACTGCTTTAGTTTTTTTGGAGGAGGTAGGGCACAGCGAGATTTTCTCGCTCTTAATTGGAGCAGCCCGCCTGGGGAGGTACCTCCGCCTTACAGAAGATCGCAGCCAAATAACATTATTTGTTTCAAATAGTGTTGTGTTCCTGCGGTGAGTAAGGTTGCCATAGCTCTTTAGGGGGGGAGGGGTTCGGCAGGCAACGCATTAGCAATGCTCCAGGTGTTGCTGATGTCAATAGGCAACGGTAACCACTTAGCATCAGGTGGGCCGTAAGCCTGTTTGCCTCCGTATAACATAGTGCAACTGCATACGTCAATTCAACAGTATGCAATTCTGGCCTCTATTGGTTGACAATGTAAGGTTATTACATTGATACTTCATTGATTACTCAAGATATAGGTAGGTGTAGTAATAAAGAAAAATGATACTGAATGACTACGTGATAAGATCCGAAATGAGGAAATCCGTAGAAGAACCAAGGTCACCGACATATCAGTCAGAATTTGAAAGTTGAAGTGGCAGTGGGCAGGCCATATAGCTCGCAGAACCGACAGCCGTTGGGGAGTAGAGGTTCTCGAATGGGAACCACGAACCGGGTGGGTGTATTGTTGGACGGCCCCCAACCCGATGGACCGACGATATTGTGAAAGTTGCGGGAAGTCGGTGGATGGAAAAGTCTCAAGGCCATTCGGAACTCTCTTTCTTTATTCTTTATTGTAGGTCCACAAGAAGAAATTATAAAGAAAGGTATGTACAAAGGCGAGCTTAACCCTGAAAAGAATTTTCTTTTAGCAAACCAAACTTATTGGGGGAGACCTATGTTTAGCCGTCACTTCTACTGGCTGATGATTATGGGAGAACAATGGAAGCATGTCTATTGAAGGCTTTGCTTAAAAAACAACTTTATACAAATAAAATTTTACTGACTGCGCTTAATTGTTTGCTAATCTGATGCCCATAAACACCCATGTTATGCAATTCAACCTAGTTTAGAACAGCAAGGTTAGCTGTTAATTTAGTAACCTTTGTTCCTCAGGAAACTTAAAATCATGATTCAAATTTTAATTAAAAAAGTAAATAAATAAGAGTAAGAAAGAAGTGAGTGAGTGGATGACGGCTAACAGAAGAGAATGTAAGAAGAAAGCATGTTGTGCCGACCCCACATAGTGCAAGTGCAAGAGAAGGAAGAAGATGACTGGTAAATTTGTTTTTAAACATTTATTTTTAAACAAATGCCTACAGTTGCGTGACACTGGGGTATTTTTCACGACAAAACTTGCAACTTTTTTGACTGACTTCTAAGCTTCTAAGAATTTTTACATCTGTGGTTACATGCCGCTAACGTGGTAACTGTCGAAAAATGAGATAAATTGTATGTCTCAATAATCCTTGAATTCATAAAAGACATCAAATCTAAAGCCAGTAATTTATTTTAGCTTATCTAATACCTTCCATCGTTTTATATTTAATTTTGTACTTATAATGTAAAAAAAATGGCCTTTGTGGTCACAGATCTTAAGCGACATATCATCATCACCATCAGCCTGTGGAAGTCTACTGAGGACATAGGCCTCTCCCAAAGAGTGCCATGACGAAAGGTCTTGAGCGTTTTCCATCCACCGACTTCCCGCGACCTTCAAAATGTCGTCGGCTCGGCCTTCCAACACTGCGTGGACACCAATTGAGAAAATTTATTCCCTAACAATTGATGGTTGAGTTATATGGCCTACCCACTGACACTTCACCTCGCTTATTCTAAGAGATATGTCGGTGACCTTGGTTCTTCTACGGATTTCCGGCAACTAGCGATTACCGGCAAAATAAAAGTCCCAAATTCTTTGAAACACGCCTTGAAATCTATCAAGTTCATAATTTCATACGTCCATTGTTGTGAGTTCACGGCCAATTAAGTGCTTAGTAACATGGTCAACTTCCAAAGGAGCTATGTAGGGTAATTTAACTTTTAATATTCAAGTGTGTTAGCGAAAAAACGTTTTAGATATAAAAATAAAATGTCCCGATGCAAGGATTCGAAAGCGCGGCCTTGCGTTTCAGCCGATCTCTCCCAAGTCAACTCGGATGTCGTGAATTTTGAACTTTCTGAGGTTTTATGGAAAATTCTATGCTATTTCTTTTTTCTATATTTTTTTTCTTTTCATGATTTTAAAGTGAAAGCGACACTTATGGCTAACATTAACTTTAAATTATACCTACCAACAAGCGGGATTCAAACCCGCATCTTTGCCTAGAATCGGCAATACGATACAACGTTATGGCACGAATGACGCTGGATCATCGCCGTCATTCGTTCCATGGAAGATGCAGGTTCGAAAATATCAGGTATCATTTAAATTTAATTTAATGTTATCCATAAGTGTTGCTTTCACTTTAGAATCAAGACAATAAAAAAATAACACATTCTATAACTATAAAATAATATCGATATAAATAGTTAGATTATTCGTCGTAAACGTACATTCAACGTAAAAAGTGAATATATGGTTATATGAAAGAGCTTTGTATCAAAATGATCAATTTTAACTTTGGTTTTTTTTTTCACACGCGGTCCTCTGACCCCAAACTAGGCATACCCACTATGTGTACCAGAGGCTGCTATACATAATAGATATATATTTAACACCCAGACACAGAACAAACATCTGTGTTCATCACACAAATGTTTGTCCAGTGCGAGAATCGAACCCGTGACCTCTAGCGCTGAAGGCAGAGCTACTACCAACTGAGCTCTTTAGGCCAGATTGTGTAATGAGTTCGTAAACTTACTTCTTGCTTATTGTTTCTCGAAGGGTCAACCAGGTTGGGTGGTGCTCCATTCTTGAAGTTGACTGATCTCCGCCGACTGGGATCCTGGTTTGTGAGGGATTGCTCGAAACCCAGCTCATCGCCGAGACTGAATCCTGGAATTGAAATAAAAGTATTTATATAATAAATAAAGAACACCCAACAGTCGCATACATAGTCCTGACCCAACAATAGGATACTATGTGTCGTGGGTATCAGAAAATTCGAGTACCATGGTACCACACAACGCCCGGACCCGGAACAAATATATTTGCAGATCATGCAAACACTTGTCTAACTGATATCCAACGCACAGCCTAAACCAGATGCCTGGTTACAAGATTTGGAGGGTAGCTCCCTTTTGTAATATATAAGGGTAGTACACACTATGAATTCCTTCTGGAATTTTTTCCCTAAAATCAACCCCGAAGCGTTTAGGAGGGGGTTGAAGTTCGTATGATAATACAATCGCGAAAGTTTAGATTAGTACAATAAAAGTAGTTCACGGGTTAACCCACCGTATGCCGAAGCTTGGATCGCAACCAGACACAAAAAATCTACTGTCTGGAATCTCGACAGAGTAGAGGTTAAGACATTCTAATTGTGAGTCACTTCACTACCTCTGTATTGATGTGACTCACAATGGGGTCTCTGTTCGAGTCCGCCATGTAGCTTACCGTTTTTGTATGGTGTCATGAAAAGTGCCCTTACAAAAACCGGCAACCTATTCAATTTTCACAGCAGCGACAAGTCAGTAACTTACGCACATCGCGGCCTTTGAAACCAAAAAAACAAGAGATTTTTTCTTTTTAACCAAAGTACAGTTAGATAAAATTGGATCAACGAAATATATTTGGTTACATTTATCTTCATAGATCAGGTAACAAGTTGATTAATGGCAGGTGAAAGCAATGCAGAGCATTTTGTACTGAATGGAAAGATGCACTAAATTTAATATTTTCTATTCTTGTAACCCTGTATTATTGAGAAAGTAGAAAGTATAGGAACGGCGAATGTATGTAGAGCCTTTATTGCATTTGAAAGGCTTTCAAGCGTATTTTTTTTCTTAGATCTACACTATAATACACTTAATTCGAATATTGATCCCTAGCATAGACAACCTCTCAGATCTCCAGGTGATCAGAGCCTTGAAAATGTCTTTAGAGGTAGTCAGAGGTACTTCCAAATATTTTGGCAAATGCCCACGTTTGGCAGTAACTAGTGAGCATTCCATACTTGACAGTTTAAAACACCGGCCACGCAGGAAATCTTTTATGTATGACAAAATTTTGTGGTTCGAACAAAGGGGGAAGTACCAAAGGTTATTTGAAAGTAATAACCTTGAAAACGTGAAATTTTGATGTCTTTTATTTTGATTTGGAACGAAAGACGTGTTAAGCTTTTTTCCTTCACCTATGAAGGTAACTCGGATGGGGACCCTTAGTGTAGTGCCGATTGAACTATTTGCTAGGCTCAAAAGAAAAATAATCCACCAGTCTACTCTACTCTACATTCTACTCTACGTTCCTATACTCTACTTTTGATTTAAACATTCTTACCTATACTAGCGTGTGCCTTCAGCCCGCCAAGATTTCGTACTCTGAAGAGCCCAGACTTCTTGAACGCGCAGTTGATTTTGAACCCGAAGTCAGACTCCAACACGCATATCGGCGACACTATTTCTGAAAACAACACAAAAAAACATTGTCAGTTTTATGCACACGATTACCAGCATTATGTTTGCACTATTGGAATAAAAAATGCTATAGATAAATGCTTCTTACGTTAATGATGTGTATAAATGAGGAAATACCCGAGTCAATAATTTGACTTAAAATAATTATTATCAATAAATTAATATTATGACTAATATCACTAATGTGTAGGTACTTTTTGATCAAAGTACAAAAATAATCTTGTAACCAGGCAAAATAGGGGCGGTTTTCTTCAAACTTCAAAACGCATTTTTTGTCAAATAAGATAATCACATAAAACACTCCTGTTCTATTTGCCTAAACAGAACTCCTAAATATAATAAAATATAATAGTTTCAATGATGATAATGATCCTTCTTGACTTATCCGTCATTACAGTTTCCTTTGACACCTGTACGATAAAGAAATTCGTATGTCACAATTACTTATTATTACTCATTTTTATTTAAAAAAAAAAGTTATTTTACTTCTTTTGCATTCACTATTCGAGCAGGAAAATTCATTGGTGTACGGCCGGTATTTGAACCTGCGACCTTCGGATGGAAAGTCGAGTCACCTACAGTGTCAAAAAGTTGAACTTATTTTTATAGGGATTGTAATAAAACCAATTTAATTTGCAATTAAGTCTATTTTTAAGTTTTCCTGCAAATTAAGATAAAATTGTAATTATACTTTTTGAGTTGTCCATAATACACTTCACCAGACTTCAGCAGTTCAAAGATACTGGCAAAATTCTGTTAAACGAAGACTAAAGTGCCTCATGCCCCGAGGGACTTTTTTCGTGAAAAGACTAGCGTGGTGATTGATTTAATTACAACATTTAATCTGATGGCATTGACCGCTGACGTCCGCCTTGAGAGTCCTTATAAACCTTATAAACATCAAACTTTTAACTAGTCATCATCATCATTAGTCTGTAGAAGCCCACTACTGGACATAGGCTTCTCCTAAGAGTTCCATGACGAACGGTCTTAAGCCTTCTCCATCCAACGACTTCCCGCAATGTGTGGTTCTGTATCGAAGTTGGACCTACTTAGTTGAATCATCTGACCTAAAAAGACGGAGTGGTCTACAAAATACTAGTGGTCTACAACTGGAATGCATAAAGGTTTTTGTCTTGATTGAACCAAGGTTTAACTAAAACTAATGGGGTTTTTCATAACATCAAATCTGCTTACATTTTTTACCGCACATTTTCCATAATAGCTAATAATTTGTGTAAATTAGGCTCACGATAACTCAGCACTCTACATGTAATACGGCTAATTACGTCAAATCGAGGCTCACCTCAAGGCGATAAGGTTCCATTCTCTTTTAGTTCTGGTACTTCCTGATTTACGAGTACTATTTTGGGAATGTCCAAAACTGAGGGCTTTTTGGGACCTTTACTTACAAATAGATCTGGGGTCAATACCACTTAGATTTTTTTTATCTATTGCAATCGAAACACAACTGCGCGGTAGCTTTCATCTGTTTTGAGGTGTTTTGGTATTCTTCTATTCAATAATACATTTTGCCCGCTTCTATTTCGCTAAAATCATGTCATGACATGTAGACAAGGTCTATTTTCCTTTGGCGTTAACGCTAGTTGAAAATTCTAATTGTATGGAAATGGTATTAGTTGTTGCAAACAAGTAGAGCTGGCTGTGTGTCGTGCCCAAAGAATAGAAAGAAGTAGGCTTTATGGGTTTGTTTGGTACAAAATCAGTGTCACCATAAAGTATTGAATGCGTGTCACTCAATACTTTATGGTGACAATAAAGCATTGCGTCCGTACACTGCTGTGCGATTAAAGGGTAAGCTCCGATGCCCGTAATGTAAAGCTATATGTTATCCAGTGATCTCTCATACTCGTATTATCGGTCGCGCATCTACCCCGCCCACCTTTCTAACTTGTGCTAGGTTCGGTTGTTCTGTGGTGCTGAAGGTAGTGGAGATACTGTTAGAAATAGGCCGTATATGTGGTAGGTAGGTATTTTAGCTAGTTGCTAAGCAACGTTTTCATGATGACAGTTTGAATAAAAATGAAATGTGTAATGAAGTAAAAGTTTTTCTTAATTAAAATAAGTAAGGGTTATGAGCCCGGGTACGCTTTAAAAAGCAGCATGATGGAAAAAGAATTCGGTATTGGTACGATTTTTAAGTTCGATAATCAGACAAATTATCAGCAATGGCGTTTTCAAGTAACGTGTGCCTTAAAGGTTTTTCTTAATTAAAATAACTAAGAGATACCACTACCTTATTCATCATTATCATCATCATCATCAGCCTGATGAAGTCCACTGCAGAACCTTTCTAAAGAGTGCCATGACGAACGGTCTTGAGCCTTCTCCATCCACCGACTGCCCGCAACCTTCACAATTTCGTCGATTCATCGAGTCAACACTTCCTTAATGCTTTCCTATAGCTCAACGATATCGCAAGCCGTTTGAACACAGCTTTAGACTTTCTACTCTGTCTTACGTTTTAACAATGCCAAAGACAAATCATTAGGTACTCGCATATGCGCCATGCCTAATCGTCATGCCTAATTCATTCATTGTGGCGGATCCTATTACCTAACGCGTATTTTCCGCTAATATTTAATGACTAGTGTGGCAGGAATCCACTTGGCCGGCCTAGATTTCACTTGGGCATCCTCCAGATCATTCATCGATGATTTATTTATTTGGACACACATTACAAGCATACAATATAATACTTATTAACAAGTTTTGATCTAGCTTGAAACGTAACTTACGTGCGTACTGCTAAAACAATATAAAAGCACCAAACGGACAACAAGCGTTGGTGAGAACTTAACTTATCGAGAATAATATAATATAAAAACAAAACTGAACAAAATCAGAAACATAGGTACATAAAAATCTAAGATAACCTACGCTATGCATTGTTGAGCTCGGCTCTAGGGCCTTGCGATATCGCTGAGCTATATCGTACGCCCTCACATTGCAAACTCAAAATTGACTTTCATAATAGAAGGATCATTTTGAAATAAATGTTAATCATATACTAGCTTCCGCCCGTGGCTTCTCTCAAGTGGTACCTACGAGAGTAAAAAGTAGCTTGTGTGCTATTCCAAACTATAATCTATCACTGAGCCAAATTTCATCCAGATCCGTTCAGACGTTCTGGCGTGATTGATCCTTTTGCATTTATAATATTAGTAGGATTAGATGAATCGCACGCCGTTTGAAAACAGCTTTACTTATATCATTTTCTTCGTATCCTCCAGTGCATTTGTAGCGTATGATTTGCAAGGATAAAACCGGATTCAGCCTAGATTTCACTCAATCCTACGCTTAGTAAGGCGAGGCGATACACTGGGAAACGCGGCCCAGGCGTGACAACAAGTCAAGGTGTAAATTGACATATTTAATCAAAATTATCACATATTCCAGTAGCACATTCTTTTTATAAAACGGGAATTCTCGAATTTGTACTGTAGGCCACGGCTATGCATAATGCCCATGATATTTCGCATTTATTATATTATGTAAAAGAACTAAATGAAAACACATAACAGTCAAATACATAGTCATGACCGGCTGACCCCACGCTAGGATTCCATGTATCGTGGGTATCCGAAACTACGAGTACCATGGTACCACAACATCCAGACCCGAAACACAGCCACACAGAAGATCGCAGCCAAATATCATTATTTGTTTCAAACAGTGTTGTGTTCCTGCAGTGAGTAAGGTTGCCAGAGCTCTTTAGGGGTGGGGGGCGGGGTCGGCAACGCGTGCGTGATGTCTCTGGTATTGCAATCGCTCATAGGCTACGGTAACCGCTTACCAACAGGTGGGCCGTATGCTTCTTTGCCACGACAGTTGTAAAAAAAAACCGGAACAAATATTTGCATATTATAAAAAATACTTTTATGATCGGGAATTGAACCCGCAGCCCTTGCGTCTCAGACGGGCACTCACCCGCTACGCCACCGAGGTCGTCGTCGTATGAAGTACCCACTTACCATTTATTTTTGAAATCAAACTATGTAGTTACTAACATTAGGCTAGCGCGATGAGAACTGTTCAAATGAATTGTTCGTTATGCATGCATGAGTCAGAGACCTTTCTGAACAACGCATTTGGACATTCAAACCGCAAACTATATTATCAGTCTTTAGTATCAAGGTAAACTAAATTGACCACAAGCCTCACCACGCCCTTGTTTCGTTTAATAGCAGTGATTCTCAAAGTGATCTATAATTCTATATTAACCCCTAGGGGTCGACGGCGACCTTGAGAGTGAAAACAATATTGGGGGTTTACGAGGTGAAAAGAGTTCCGCTATAATACCTCACTTCAGCTAGAAATCAGTCTGGAAAAAAATGAAGATGATGAATTCGCATAAATTAAATATTGATAATATTACATTTTTGTGAATTTGGATTGGCGGTATACGCCAAAGCGATAAACAAGCCAAGGGGTCTACGAGGCAAAAGAGTTTGGGGACCGCTGGTTTAAACCTGGCAAGTTTCTGGCGAGTGGCTGTGATAATGCAATAACCAGACTATTTGCAATTTATTTAACAAAGTAAGATTATTTCCATAGAATATTATTACGACCGATTTTGGACTTAAAGCACACTTAAAACCATATAAACTGTCGTGGTAGCTTACTTATTTATTTTATTATATCAGCATCTCGTCTTCAACCAAAACAAATCCTTGTATGCCGTGTTTCATAACTTTCCCCGCTTATCAACGCCGTGTGACATCACAGTGACGTCACGGCTTGATTCAACTGACCGGTTCGATGTCCGATGCGGATGTTTTGGAGAAAGGCTGCGCTACTTGCGAGTCTGGAGTTTATCTCTGGCTATAACCTTAAATGTGTCTAGACTAAATGGTTTTTGAAACATCATCTTGTTGTTTGAGGTTTGTTTGAAAATCTTAGTCGATCTTAGTCAAATTCATGTAGCTTTTAAGATCTCGGTGGTGGCGTTGGCCAGAATCGGTAAGGATATAGTGTTCTATGGGCCAGAATCCCAAGTCCGTAATAATCGTGAGTTTCATATATTTGATTATATCAAGCAGCTTCTCCTGATGTGTCTACATGACACAACGTTGAAATTGAAATTCATTGTCATGCAATGTGCACTGCGTTTGGGACTTCTTATTAGCCGTTTGGGAAAGGAGCATAGCTCTGCCATTTTATTTTCCTTCTAAGACCATTCGTCCATTCGAGGACCTTTATTCCCCAAACGGTTGTCGGTCCTGCGAGCTATATGGGTACACTGCCACTTCAACTTGCTAATTTTGAGAGCTATGTCGGTGACCTTGGTACTTCCACGGATTTCCTCATTTCGGATTTGATTTCGTAGTGAAACTAGCATAGCTCTCTCCATAACCCGTTGCGCGACTTTGAGCTCGTGTTTACGGAACTCAATAATACAACGGAATTCATTGAGCTTGTGGCATCAGCTCCTGAGTGTGATTTGTTCGCTGATAGATGGAAGGAAGTGTGTAGATCATGCCTGAGTTACTCTGGGATGATAGTGTAAGGATTAGTTCAATTATTTAATGTTTTGTAAATTATTATCATTGTATCTGTTTTTATTTCTGTTAATTTGTATATCACGGCGCATTGGTGCTAACTGTAAAGCTGTGTGTATATTGTTGATAAATAAATAATGAAAGTGAATTTTATCAAAATACCTCAACAAATCATGGAGCTTTATGATAATTTGGAAATATTAAGCAAAGTCCACACTTTCTCCAGTCGCACACATATTTCACGTGCGTCCATCTGTTCTCAGTCCACGCTTCGCTGGCTATAGATAATGGCTCTTTTCACTTTTCTATCAATAACATTATCATAATTTAATGGGCTGTTTGAAATCGCTAGAGTTGTAGAACCTGTCGCCCTATCAGCTATAATTGGTGATTAGCAAAATTGTACAACAATCGCGCAGCTTACGCGCGATGGATTGCTAGACGTCAAAAAGTGCGGGAAGTCGGTGGATCGAAAAGGCTCATGACGGTTCGTCATGGCACTTTTTGGAGCAGACCTATGCTTGCCTATGCCTAACAGTGAACTGACAGTTGATGATGACTATGAGTATAAGTATTAGCATATGAAACGATTCAAAGATTTCAGAATTTTGAAATGAAGTTAATTGTTTTTTAATTTATTTTTTTAACTTTTTGGCATGGTATTTTATTGGTACATGAATGGAATTCAAGCCCACGACCTTTGGATCGAAAAGCATGGTGACTACCAGCACTCCACCACCATAGCCTATGTAAACATTAGCTTAAGCCTAAGTTGACCAAGTCCTCAGTTCGCATGGTACCACATAACGAGTATGAACAAACGAATGATCGCGTCCAAATCAGCGTATAATCACAGCGATTCCCCGCGCATTGTAAAGACGAGAGACGCGTAGAGACAAGGCAGACATTGTTATAGATAGCGAATACTGTGTACGGTCAATTTACTTGTAATAGGATTGACATTAAAAAGTGAAAACAATGTGCAATTTTTTTCGATTCTATGTTTTTTTATATGTACATCTAATGTGACAGACAAGCTTAAGCCCAACTGTTGGTAAGTGGTTACCGTAGCCTATGAACACTTGCAATACCTAAGGCATCACGCAAGCGTTGCCGACCCTGAGCCCGAGACCTCACCCGGCCACCTTACACACCGCAGATACACAACACTATTTGAAACAAATAATGTTATTTGGCTGCGATTAAATAATAGCGATAAAAAGTTTCGATGAAACTTGGAATAGACAGAGTTCTTTACGTAGAATAGCATAAGCTACTTTTGTGAGTGAAGCCGCAGGCGCAAGCTAGTATCAAATAAAGAGGCACTAAAATAGCATATTATATTCATTGCTATCGTAACAAGATGTAACAAGCTAAACATATAACTTTCTGAGCTCAAATGAAGGAAATCCTGACAATAATTGCAGCAATCGCCGTTACACCATAATTTATACCCTCATTTGTGTAACTCTCGTTTTCTACAATTTGTAATACGAGGTGCCAACCACAGGAATACCACGGCCGTATAACCAGCTTTGATATTTCAGTGCCAGTGGATGTGGCTATACCAAATAATGATCTATTTATGTGACCACAAAAGCATAAAAAAACTCTTACTAAGCGTTTAAGCACTTATAGCCGAATTCGAACGGCGGCGCGGCGTGCGATGTGTTATTCAAAATTTATTCCAAAATGATCTTTACGACTACTATATAAAGTCGATTCTGAGTTTGAGTTTTAGGGGCTTGCGATATCGTTGAGCTACATAAAAGGTTTTACAAGGTACTTAAAAGCTAGGAAAACTTATGACTATGACTTAATAAGCTAGGAAAACTTATGACTTAAGCTTATTCGATCGATTGATCGAATTTTTGATTAATCTATCGATCGGCCGTCGACTGTTCCATTATACCATCGATCGATCGCCGATCGGTTTGGTAGAACCTATCAATCAACGTCGACTGTCCTATTCTACCATCGATCGATGCCTTCGATCGATTGGTGTGGTAACCCTTACCGCTATAGCCCTCAACCAGGTCCGTTTTTTTATAGAACTGAGGTGGCAAACAAGCATACGACCCACCTGTTGGTAAGCGGTTACCGTAGCCTATGAACGCTTGCAATACTAGAGGCATCACGCACGCGTTGCCGACCCCGAACCCCCCTCCCCCTAAAGAGCTCTGGCAACCTTACTCACCGCAGGAACACAACACTATTTGAAACAAATAATATTATTTGGCTGCGATCTTCTGTAAGGCGGAGGTCCCTGAATTGAGAAGGTCACTTTCCATTTCTGCGTGAAAGCGAGTCCGGTTGGGTGTCACCGGCCGACCTGTGGCCGATCGCCGCGCTTATTATACTGATAGCTCTTGTTTATGACAAGTTCAGATAGTGATATTAAATGCCAAAGGTTAGCTTTCTTCCTCTCGTTCTTTACATTAAAGAGGGAGAAGAGAAGAAAGGGAGATTAAACGTTAAAACGAGGATCAAAGGCATATACACATCAGTGGGTGTAGTGAGCTGTTTAACACTATCTAGGTCCTAGGAATGTAAAATCGTTTTGCAATTTACAAACAAAGCTGTTTCATAGGACACCCCTCCTTCATTTATTTGTTTAACATTTTTTTAAACAGCCTTTGTCCTGTAATTTAGCAACACCTAGGCCGAACTCATATTGTTAAATGAAATCTTGAAAGTACAAGCTGTTGACCTACTAAATTCTATACAGATTTTATTGACGGTTCGAAAGAAATGCTCAAACAATAAACATACAACGCCGATTTACTCAAGTTGTTTTAAAGTTCTTCGGTCACTT
Organism: Anticlea derivata; assembly: GCA_947579855.1. Lineage (NCBI taxonomy): Eukaryota > Metazoa > Arthropoda > Insecta > Lepidoptera > Geometridae > Anticlea > Anticlea derivata. The sequence goes on from OX388277.1 coordinate 9,071,804, forward strand.
CGCTCGCTCGATCAAAATAGTCATGCTGGTAATAATACGTGAAAGTGAGTGTCACTTGCCGACCCGTAACCGATTAATATGCTTCTCATAAGTACCTACATACATGTCTGTGGATTCGGATGGCAGCGTTTAAGGTGGCATGTAGAATGTAGATTTTTACCTCCTCGTGAGATAGTGTCGCATTCATTGCGACAGGCTGTAAATAACGCAACTTTCTCAAACAGACACCGCACAGCTACAAGTTATTCATTATATGTGTACTATCCCGAATGTGGCATATTCTATTAACAAAAAGAAAGATTAAAAATAATTTCAGTTGCGAAAATTTGTGAGGATGTTTGGATATTTTTGGTTAAATTACGCCGTAACGGCTCAACCCATTACAATGAAACTTGGAATAGATAGAGTTCTTTACCGAGAATATCATTATAGAGTAGTCTTTATCTAAGTGCCACGCAAGTGAAGTCGCCGGCCTAAGCTAGTAAGTGCTATAATTTACACATAATGTCTCGTGCACAATTATTAATAGTGAATGTTGCGAAAATTCTATAGGTAGTACCTTCACTGCAAGTACGTAAGTAGTAAGTAAGTGTATGGTCATTAGGGTCAAAATTTTGCGTCATAATATTTACAATATTCAGTTTTGTCTGAAGCATTTTAATAGTTAATTAATTAATTATTAAAATGCTTCAGGTGTTGCTGATGTCAATAGGCGACGGTAACCACTTACCATGAGGAGGGCCGTAAGCCTGTTTGCGTCTATACGTTCCAAATAGTGTTGTGTACCTGCGGTGAGTGGAGGTTCGGGGTCGGCAACACGTGCGTGATGCCTCTGGCTTTTCAAGCGTTCATAGGCGACAGTAACCACTAATCAACCAGTGGGCCTTGAGCTTGTTTGTCAACTTAGTTGTATAAAAAAAACTCAAACACAATACAAAATAAAATTGAATTTTATGATAATAAAAACGGCCACTACTCAGCGTGTTCTAGGGCAGAGTAGCTCATGCCGAAGCGCTGGTCTTCCGTGGTTGCACTTAGATAAGCGTACAGTACTACTGCGATACGGTGTCTTAAAATTACATTATTTTTTACTTACTGCAAAATTTGCAGTTAGAAAATATACTATCTATAGCTTCAATACCTCGCATTTAATGCGAGGTATTGTAGCTGTGGTGGCCCCGGCTGAAGAATAGGCCCCTCCATATCTACCTATCCGCGGATGTCGTAAGAGGCGACTAAAGGAAAAAAGCTAGGGGATGGGCAGCAGCGTCTCTCATTTTAACAACGATAGCTCTAACTGCGCTCGCCAACCCGCATGCCCAGCGTGGTGAGTATGGGCAATCCCCCCACATGATAAGGAATTCGCTCTGTCTGTGGGGCAGGCCATGTTCAGCAGTGGACGTCGTACTGCTGAAATGATGATTGTAGCTATAGAGGTCTACTTCACAAGCTTCATAAATGTTAAGTTCATCATTTCTGGGTATAGATTGCAAAGATTAGATTGCTACCAAAGACTTTTTGCTTGAGCTTTCTATAATCTAGACCAGGCCATCACTTCCTCCTTAGCATTTTCTTAGAATCTCGCTCAAATTTCTTTCGCACTTGACCCACAGAGTTGCGCAACACACCATTACTAGTGCATTTACTGTCATTACCGTTGCCCCAGTGATCTAATGGAAGTGGATGTCATTGGATAGGCATTTTAATGGGCTTTAAAAATGTTATTGTTGCGATATGTACGTACTTAATCATAATCACTTTTTCTTTAAAGATAACATATGTCCGAGTGAATCTTACTTGTTAATATTTATTGGAACAGGATCGTGGTGGTACTGTTTTTCAAGAAAGATGACAGCACCCTCTTGAAGAATTATAGGCTCATCTTGCTACTGAGTCACGTCTATAAGCTGTTTTTGAGAGTCCCGAATCGGCTCACTCGTAGGTTCGACGACGACGACCGTTCGTCGTGGCACTCTTTGGGGGTACCCATGTTCACCAGCGTACTAAACAAGGCTGATGATCATTATGATTATATTTTTTCTAGGCTTCATCGCGAGTATCTGGCATAGCTTCAATTGCTTTCTAAGATATTTCAAAGTGACCCTTGTGATTTTATTGAACTTAACATGTTTTACGCTTTTTACTTTGACTTTTTAATCTCCTTGAGTGTATCTACCTTCAAAATCTTTGCGATCTCCTCACACTCATATTACGAGGTTTTGACCATAGATTAAGGAGCCGCTACGCTGTTTTGACCAACATTTTACTATGTTGCCCAGCGTACCTAAAATTCCGCTATTTAATGGTACATCAAATAGCAAATGGTACATCAACCCGTTCTCGATTATTTTTTTCAAAATGGCGGCCCTTTATTTATCTCGCAAAGGTTAAGCTAGTTCTAGCTGGGCCTGATCCATGTCGTCGCAGCACTCATATTTTACTCATTAGCTTACAATTGCCCCAATGCGGGCTATTGTTTGGCGTTCTCTCCTTCTTCTTCTTCTTGTAGTGTCACCGATTCTTTCTTGGTTATCATGTATTAGGTCAGTGACCAGGTTGAGGTATGGTGGCCCTGAAAATGGCCTATGACCGTCGATGAAAGAATCAGTGTAGTGAAAGGATGGAACCTTTAAAACAATATATTTTTACTGAAGAACCCTAAAAAATCTGTTGTCTAAAATAAATCGAAACTTTTAAATAGACAGGATCAAAGTTCACCGAGGCCAGCGGCTCTAAACTTTAGGTGACTGGTGAGTTACACAATATTGGGTTAAAGATTACTAACGTAAGGTACTCGAACGCTGAAACCATATTGGTGATTATGAAATAGGTACTGAAAATGTTTAAGCAAATATCTACTCATTGTTTTCAAAGAATTTGTAATAGATAGGACCGTGACACGAATTCGTTACAACTTAGGCTGAAGTTCACCGATACATCGATGCGGTTAACCTAACCATCGGTTGCATGACAGCATTGTATGAAAACATGTGCTCTCAAACGGAGAAGAAAAAGATCGTGAAGAAACCAGCAAGTCCTGTATCCTAAAAATTCGAGGACATGTTATATGTGCTCGAATAAAGCCTCTAAGGCGCACTTTAAGCATTTCACTACACTGATTCTTTCGCCGACGGTCATTGGCCTTTTTAGGGGTAGTGACCACTGGTCATATATAGGATGACCAAGAAAGAATCAGTGACTCGACAAGCAATGAACATGAAATATCTGTTAAAACAGCAATAAATGAATAAACGACCAAGTGAAGGTTACGAACTTAACAAAACTGACCACACAATTGACTGCGCTGGAGATATTATGAGAGGCCTATGTTTAACAGTAGATGTCCTACGGCTGAGACGATGATGATGATCTGTCAAAAGAACTAGTAAAGTTTAACAGCTGGTTAACATTTTTGTTTATGTAGATATGGTTGCTAGTTAACATGTAGGTTTAACAGCTGGTTAACATTATGGTTTATAGTGGTCTTACAGGGTATGAGTAGGTATTTATTACCTAAACGCATTTCATGTAAGTCTGAGCACTCTTGAACACCTATTTGGCATAATGTTGCCACATTGTTTCTTAATTTATGACAAATCTCGCAATAGTGATCTTAAAATAACAACGGCTGCGTAATAAGTAATGCGCTCTTACTGAATCAACGTTCCATTAATTCTCGAACCGAATGGTCTGTTAGTGATAATGGTGCATTCTGACGGTATGAAGCCATGTTCAAATAACGTGCGATATGCCATCTGAAATATTTATTATTTTCAATAAGTAAAAATAAACTCAAAAAAGTAATATGCTCAAAGGTGCGCATGGGTTATGGAGAGAGCTATGCTAGGAATCTCACTGCGTGATAAAGGAAATCCGTAGATGAACCAAAGTCACCGGCATAGCCATCAGAATTAGCAAATTGAAGTGGCAGTTAGCAGGCCATATAGCCTTTGGGGAATAAAGGTTCTCGAATGGCGACCACGAACCGGGCGACGCAGTGTTGGAAGAACGATGAATGGACCGAAGATAGGTATTGTGAAAGTTGCGGAAGTTGGGGCCGATTGTTGTAAAAAACTCATAACCGTTCGTGTTCAAATCTTTGGGGGGACCTATTTCCAGCAGATGACTTCCACAGGCTGATGATAATGAATGTGTTAAATATTATTTGGAGTAGCCTCAAACAGAAATCATAAACTCTACACGCGATGGTAGCGCGTTGATGTCTTTTACACTGTGTTTAATAGTTCCTTCCTAGCCACTTCGCTTCAGATAAAGAATTACTAAATTGAGACATAATGGTAACTAGTGTTTCGACCCAAACTGAGTCCTCGCTATGCCTGGTAAAAGTTCGTTGAGCCACAATTAAGATAAAATTTGAAAATCGCATATTAAGCATGTTTTACTAGCTAATATCCAATCTTACCTAAACTACAATACAATAACTTTATTTCAGGCAACAATAGAATAAAAAACAGATGGAATTTTTCTTATCCTACGGCCCATATACATATATACCTTAAAGACTAACATATACATTATAATACGAAGTCATTGCAACTTTACCACATGAGAGACCACGTTTTAGGGATTTTAAATGTTACTGTTTTCGTTGTATCTTTAAAGCTATATAGACAAAAACAAAAACTTTTAAAAATACCTATATGATATAAGCTCTTTTAATGACACCCCACTTCATGAATTTGTAGTACTTTTGTTGTAAAATTTCCTTTTCTATCGTACTTAGCAATACCTTTGTCGATTCAACTCATATTTTTACGAGCAAAATTTGATAGAACAACCTGTTGACGTACTAAATTCCATTTAGATCGGACTGACATACAAACATACAATGCCGATTCATCTAAGTTGTTTGAGAGGTCTTCAGTCGCTTCGCTCACTCGATCAAACAGAGCCTTGCGACCGATCATAAAATAACCATTGTGTTATAAAGATTAAATGCGCCTCTATTTGGCTTTCGTCTGAACAAACGTATGATCGCGTTGAAATCAATGTATAACCGCAGAAATTTCATGCATATTGTAACGACGAGAGCCGTGAAGAAACAAGGTTGGTGATGGTGATTACCGTGTACCGACGGTCAATTTACTTGTGATAGGCTTATGACATTACACACCGTGCTCCGTTACTAGTATAAATCTTAACAAATAAAGACGGTCGTGAGCGTGACCTCGTGCCCTTAGGCTTCTGTACCATTACTCGGGATCAGAAAAGCTAAATTCCACTCGCTCACTTAGCTAATTTTATGTTAAAGACTGCGTTCAAGAAATATATTTCGTGCAGATTTATTTGAAATCCTGTGGAATTATGAGACAAAGTTATATTTGCGGTTAATTTCATACAATAAACTACGTAAGCGACCGCAAAATATAAGTTTGTCACTTCCTACACTTGGAATTCTGCTTTTCTGATCCCATGTAATGGTACGGAAGCCTTAGGGCGCGAGTTCTCGCACATGACCGTCTTTATTTTTTATTTGTCCTCATACATTTCATTAGAACGATAAAGAATACAAACCTGATTACTAACTATGAACAAACAAAGGTTGCATACTACATGCTTACGCTTGCTGCAAAATACAAAAGTGTCAAATTGTCAATCATATTTTATTACATTGTAGAAATCGACGAACGTTTATGTTGTACTTACATTACATTGCTGGTAAAGTTAGCAACTGTTTCCAAACCTTCGAATACAATGTTGATTATGGGCTGTGTGTAGCTTGCTTTTGTAATTTTATGGGTCGTAAATCAACTTCATAGTGTATTTGCATAGGTATGTCAGTGAACAATTTTGACACGGTAATAAAGTTTTTATTTGCTTTGCAGCAGGTGTCATATCCGATAAAACCCTACATCAGCAATCTTTAAAAAAAACCTAGAAGTCCATGGTACCACAACACCCAAACCCAGAACAAATATATTTTACAGATCATGCAAACATTTGTCCCGCAGCGGGAATCGAACTCGCACTCCTTACAAACAACTCGAAAATAATAAATTAAATAATTAATTTGCGCATACTTATTATCTTTGCCTTATATAATATTTAACAAATAAATCTTACTCCTCAACAAGGTTATAGGTACAAAATTATTAGATCTGATAGATCTAACAAAAGTTTACAATTATTTTTAACCACAGAGTAACCAAGGCTATTTAGTTCTTTTTATTTTATTGAAATGAAAATAAATTGTATTGCTCTATAAATTTCTATTCAATGCATTTTTGATTCATAATCATTCTTTATTTAATTTGTAGGACGTGCACTGCTGAACATAGACAAGTTGAGTTTTGTTTGAAGTAGGCCACAGCGAGATTTTATCGCTCTAAATTTGAGCAGGAGCCTGGGAGGTAGGTACCTCCACCTTACAGAAGATCACAGCCAAATTAAATTATTTGTTTCATGTTTGTGTTGTATTCCTGCGTTAAGTAAGGTTGCCAGAGCTCTTTAAGTCGGCAACGCGTGCGTGATGCCTCTGGTTTTGCAAGCGTAAGGCACCGTCACCACTTACCAACAGGTGGGCCGTAAGATAGTATACCACCTTAGTTAAAAAAATAGGCCTGCCCATAACCACTAAGAATGTCAGGGTTACTCTGAACCTCAAACGCTTCTTTTTAAGACACATTTTTGGATGACGCTGCGCTAGCGCTATTAGGGTTCATTCGGTACTTGTATAAGAGAACGTGTAGCTTGGTCTTTATAACTCTTTAGTACCTACTCTTATAATTTTCGTGGTCTGCGGTCAATGCCGATCGATGTACAATCTCGGCTTGAATTGATTACCATGGTGTTTTGTATTATAATTGGCTTATTTGTATATTTTGATTTATATCTGTAACTTGCTTGTCTGTCGTGTCATTGATTCTTTCTTGGTCATCCTGTATTAGGTCAGTGGCCAGGTTGAGGTATGGTGGTTCTGAAAAGTGCGTCGGTGAAAGAATCAGCGTAGTGGCCCTTTCAGAATCAGTGTAGTGAAAGGATTAAAGTGCGCCTTAGGCTCTTCTCGTGCAAATGTCACATGTCATCGTAGGTTCTAGGATAAGCCGGTTTCCTCACGATGTAGTAAAATTTATGTACGCTGTTCTAGTGCTCTCAAGCACCGGAGGAACCGCTTGAGAGCACTAAAACAGCGTACAGAAATTTTCCGAATGGAAATTCCATTGGTGCACACCCAAAACATTATGTGTATTCACACAGAATGTTTTGGGACACATGGTTTGTGGTGTATCAAAATTAGGTACAAACAAAATCATAAAGCGATATCAGTTATTGCAGCTTGACATTGATAGAGGTTAACTAGTAGCAATAAAGTTATCAAGTGATCGTGTGAGAAATCTGACACCAGTTGTAACGATTTTTATCAATCATCATCAGTCTGTGAAGTCCACTGTTGGACATAGGCCTCCCCCAATGAGTTCCACGGTCTTGAGCCTTTTCCATCCACCGAATTCCCGCTACCTGTACAATGTCGTCGGTCCATCGGGCGGGGGGTTCCCTCGGGGGTCGCCCGGTTCGTTGTGACCATTCGTTAAATTTATTTACAGATAGAAAATTATAACATATGCAAGTAAAATACATAAAAACAGTTGAGCTATCTAAACACCGTTGCAAACGGTCTATACATTAATTAAAATAATTAAAAATAATAATTAATGGTTAAATCACGAACGCTCCAGTAGTAACATAAAGTACCTTATCCTTAATTAATGGTAGGTACATATGCCCAGTGATTTCGCAACCAACCACACAAGGCCATAGGTGTAGGCAGCCTTGCACGTCCGTTCAATTTAATTTTATTTCGTTTTCACTTCCTACAGCTAACGGGCTTCAGTTCGACATGCGTGTGCACAGGAAATTGTTGAAGTAAACATTTTAACATAGAGTTCTTTCCCTAGAATAGTATATAGTAGTAGTAGTAGTATATATAGCGGCGAAATTGCGAGCAGAAGCTAGTTAGTTATAAAGATCATAAAAATACCGAAAACTTGAAGAAGGAAATTTTGAAGAAAAAATAACCCCCTTTCGGGATTGTATACATGTTATGAATCACCTTGTATAACCATGATGGACAATCCAAGGACAGTCTACGTCCGTTTACCTACTGTCTTACTTACGGACGATCAGAGAGTGTTTTTGTATGTGCATAGTTACTTGTGCCACTGGCATGAATGATCTCGTGATTGGTTGTGATGGAGTTTTTACTGCGTGGCCTACTTAAGCCTTTTTTTTATATTCATTTGAAGAATGTTTTTTATTTGATTGCTATTCAAAGCCATGTTTTTTTTATACAACTGAGGTGGCAATCAGGCATACAGCCCACCTGTTGGTAAGCGGTTACCGTATGAGCGTTGCCGACCCCGCACCCCCTCCCCCCTAAAGAGCTCTAGCAACCTTACTCACCGCAGGAACGCAACACTATTTCAAACAAATAATGTTAGTTGGCTGCGATTTTCTGTGAGGCGGAGGTACCTCCCAGGCAGACTGCTCCAATTAAGAACGAGGAAATCTCGCTGTGCCCTACCTCCAAAAAACTTCGTTTTTTTTCGTAGTAATCCTTTTTCTCAAAAGGTCATCTTTTCAATTTAATATTTACGGCATGTTTCATGAATCGGTTTATAAAAATATTATTAATAAAGTACATGAATACCAATGAATATTGCATAAATGCAGTTTGATTGTGTAACTTTCCCATTTGTTATAAAAAGATGCATATATTTTAAAGTTAGTTACTAAAAAATATTATATCTAAACGGAAGTGCATAATTTTACACTCTAACAATTACTGAAAATAGAATTCTCAAACAGAAAAAAATATTTATTACTTACTTGCCGTATCACTGCTTCTTTCTTGGTCATCTTGTATTAGGTCAGTGACCAGGTTAAGGTATCGTAGTACCTTTTCAGCCCCCCGTAGCTCACTTCGCTCAATAAAGATGTTGAACATAACGTGGTATCAATACATTTATTAACGTGTTATAAACTATGTAAAACATTTTAAATTAATTAATTTGCATGAGTTGGACATTGACCATTCCGGTCAAGGCTTTCAGTTTGTCGGTAAAATAGCATACGCGATCAGCGTTCTTCATATCGTGATGACATAAATGTTATGGCACTGAGAATTGGAAGTAAAGGTTCCCGAATGGCAACCACGAACAGGGCGATGCAGTATTGCAAGGCCCGATGGTCCGACGACATTGGTAAAAATGCGGGAAGTCGGTGGAACGAAAAGGCTCAAGACCGTTCGTCATGTAACTCTTTGAACTCGTCATGAACTAATTGCCTAGAACATGATTTACGGAATTATTTTATAGAATTTTTTTTTTTTCGCTTATATTTTTTCAGGATTTTATGCATTTTATGGATCACCTAGCATATTAGGTAGCTGATTTTGCCGAAAATTAAATTGAACTATGTTTTTGGTTGAGTGGACCGGACACTCATGATTTAGCCAATCATTAGTCTAGAGCTAGCGTGTGTTGAAACTATCGATATTGAGTAATATTTAGATACAAGGCTGAGATGCGCAGAGGCAGCACATCCGATCTTTCAGCGTTTCTATGGCATACTTTCGATTGGCAAACCATATTTAGCAATTTTATACAACAAAAGAGTAAAACTATTGCTACCTTTCTGATTATAATCATAGACGACCTCGCTGGCTCCAGCGAGTGCATGTCTGATACGCAAGGGGCGCGGGTTGATTCCCGCTGCGGGACAAATGTTTGCATGATCTGCAAATATTTGTTCCGGGTCTGGGTGTTGTGGTACCATGGTTTTCTTAGTTTGTGATACCCACGACACGAGTGTGGGGTCAGGACTATGTATGTGACTGTTGGGTGTTATTTATTTATAGATAGCCTAGCCTGTTCAAGAATCTTGAAACTTGCAGGGTATTCTTATATCAATAAGCAAACAATCCCCTAAAACATATAATGGATATTGGGTTTTACCAAAAAATTAGTAAAAATACTGTACCTACGTACCACATTTTTTTATTGTTCGAATTATTTAGTTTTGAGAAATAGATTATCATTAATATTTAGTACCTACTCAAGTGTGTTTGCGAGCGGATGGTAGCCATTTAATGCTTTTAGTAGCTTAGGCTTGGAAATGTCAAACCAATAAAAAATATTGCAAAATATTCCAATTCCAAGGTCCAAGTTCGCCAGCACATAAACAGGGGGTTACTGTAGAGGAGATTGGGCTATACATTTCACACACGCTTTTCAGATGGAAAAACTTTGAGTGGCAAAATATTAAATTTGAATTTCGATTTGAAGAATCATCATCATCATCATCAGCCTGTAGAAGTCCACTAGTGGACATAGGCCACGACAAACTGACTTGAGACTTCTCCATCCACTGACTTCCCGTAACCTTCACAATGTCGTTTAGTCTATCGGGTGCCTTACAACACTGCGTCGTCGTTCGTGGTCACCATACCTTTATTCCCAACTGTTGTCGGTTCTGGAAGCTATAGGTATCACCTGCCCACTGAGCCACTTCAACACTACTATTCTTCTACGGATTTCAGTTTTGCGGGATGATTCATGGAAAACTATATATATTTATGTCATTTCAAACGTAGGACGCCCACTGCTGAACATAGGCCTCCCCCATAGATTTTCACCGCTACCGACCTTGTACGGCCTGCACCCGAACAATGATTTGGCGGTATTTGCCCATACTTGCCACGCTGGGCATTCGGGTTGGCGAGCGCTGATAAAGCTATTGTTAGTGGTGAACGCTGCTGCCCATCCCCAAGTTGTTTTCGCTTTACCTCTTACGACATCCACGGGTAGTAATAGAGGGGCCTCCTTCAGCCGAGAACATCAAGGCGAAATACAAATACAAGTAAAACCAGTCAAAACAAGCCACGCAAGCATACCTAGCTGCATGCAATACACTCTCTCCTGGTACGAGTACCTACTCTCTACTCTACCGGCAAATATTGGCTATTGTTGAACGGGGAAACTATGTGCCGATTGTTTGCAAAAAAACAATGAATGACAGAGAAAATACGCAGTTAGGCGGAATAGCTTAGACAATGTTAATAATTTAATTGACTAGCGGTTAGTTACAATGCAAATGGCAAGGCAAACATTTAACTCAATACCAACTCTAAGCACATACCTACAGTAGATTTACATACGAAATGGCTAATGCCGTTACGCATTTGGCGTATATTCAGCGCATGTAAGCTCCATACTAAGAAAAGTACGGCGACGACTTGAGATAAATTACTTACAAAATAAACTTACAACGTCCAAAAAAGCACTCAATATCGACGCGTTAAGCCGTGTTCAAATGGCATGCGATTAAGTCAATTAAAATTTGTTCAAAATTATCCTTACATCTACTGAACAGTCATTTGCAAAATTACGTCAGTTTCTACGCGAGCTTTTAGGATATATCTCAATCACAAGTGACCACAAAGGCCGTGGTGGCCTCGGCTGGAGAATAGGCTCCTCAATATCTACCTACCAGTGGATGACGTAGGACCTAGGGGATGGGCTTCAGCGCCCCTTAACCGTGTGTTTAGTATAGGCAAGTTCCGCCCCCATGCTAGGAAGTCGCTCTGTAAATCTGTGGGGCAGGCCTTTGTTCAGCATTTTAATAAAAAATACCATAAATAGCAACACATCTCGTGTATTAATTAATTAATCGTTTAAAACCCTGAGAACAAAGCAGAAGAAGGTGTAACATTAAGTTTTTAGACAATAGAATAATATCCGATAACCATCTGAAACCTGAGTGTTATTATGACAAGTAATAACTTTGAAGTCATAGACAGGTTAAAATTATTATGAGAAAGGGAACAAACATATTAAAGTTACATAATGCAACATTGTAGGAAAATAGAAACTGTAAGTATGATTTTTATACTAGACCTGTAATAAAGAAAGACAGCTACAGTTATACCTAAGGTTTTAAACGAACGTTCTTTGCTAAGCCAACATAGTATTATGAGAAAAGAGAAATTTAAGTGAAAATTTGTTCATACACTGCTACTACTATGATAGTTTTAAAATATGTAAAATTATTTGTACTGACAACATTAAAAAACGTTTTATTTATTTTGGATCACCAACAAAGGAAACACTGGCTAAACAGGGTTACCTAAAATATCTCAATCACAGGTGACCACAAAGGCCGTGGTGGCCTCGGCTGATGAATAGGCTCCTCCATATCTACCTACCAGTGGAAGTCGTAGGACTTAGGGGATGGTCATCAGCGCCCCTTAACCGCGTGTTTAGTATGGGCAAGTTCCGCCCCCATGCTAGGAAGTCGCTCTGTAAATCTGTGGGGGAGGCCTTTGTTCAGCATTGGACATATGATTATGATAATGTCTGGAAAGGTTGTCTGGAAGAGATCACTCTCAGTGATAAGACCGCCCATTTTATTCCTCTAGATAGCTATTATTTTATTTATTCAATTGTGATGTTTTAAGTTTTTATGGGGTTTACAATAAAGGAGTTATCTATCTATCTATCTATGATGACAGAGGGTATTACGCACTGCGTCCGATTAGATGGACCTGTGAAGCGGGATGCGGCCAGCAGGGTGGAGGGAGGTCAAGATTGTAATTTTACTAAGAAAATCATCATTTTCTTAGATCGAATTCGGACGCTGAGCGAAAACATCCTAAAAGAGAAGGTGATCTTTGACCGGTACCCGTCCGCTAATCGGCCCAGTTGGTTATGGTGTAGCGTGAAAAATCCTCTGTTCTTGCTCTAAAGATTACCTCAAACAATTGTACAAAGTATGGTTAGTAATACAAACAAGTTGCTAACATGAACCTGTAGAACTTGATTTCACGAAGTGTAAGTCCATTCCATCGTAAAAAGTTCACTGGGTCATAGAGCAATTTATGCAATAAATTATGTCACTGCTATGCGAAAAAATATGTGTGGAATGTGACAAGTTAAACTAAAAAAAAAGCTGGCAAATTTGTTTGCAGTGACAGTGACTTCCGTCGTATTGTGACAGTTTTCGATATAATGTTAAACGGAGTTATTCTACTTACGAGTATATTATTAATGCGAGGCCGTGCCGGCCTAGTGAGAGGCACCTCGACTATCGATGTGGAGGTCGTGTGTTCTGAACCCGGCCGCTTTTTGAATCGAATGGCTTTTCTGGCAGAATATGTGGGCCAAAACGAATAGTTGTTAATTAAAAAAAAAAAAAAAACATTTTTTACTGGTAACGCTAATAAGCTCATTTTAACGTAAAATTATTGACAAATTAGATTAAAACCTCGCTACTCTACCTAAACTATTTCGTTTTCGAATTTGCGATAAGGGTTTGGGCTACATTTTCTGCCGGTGAGCGTATGTATTTGACTGTTGGGTGTTATTTATTAATGAATTTGTACTAAGGTCACCTGCAAGATCGTAGAAGTACAAAGTGTCAGGGCTAAAAAAATGTCAACCCAAGCTATCCATATAATAATAAACTGAGATTTTTCATGTGTCTGTATTATTTTAATGGCCCTGAGTACCTTATCACGCGATAGTTTTAGCCAACAAATAATTGTTTTAACTATGCAATAGTTGAATTGAAAAACTTGTAAATTATTGGCTAATAAAAAATAAACTGTAGTTAGGTATGAAAAGTTATTGGTAGCTAGCTACAAGCCTACTTTTGGCCCTATTACACTCAAAGTATTAAACAACATGGATTCGTGTGTTGCGCAGTAAAAACTAACTACCCTGCATTCCATAACGCAGAATTTTGCTTGTCTTTCTGAGAAAAATAATCCTACTAATATCCAATATCCAAAATTTTGTGAGGATGTTTCGATGTATGGATATTTGTGGTTCAATCCCGCCGCCGCCGTAACGGTTCAACCAATTTTGTTGAAACTTGGAATTCATAAAGTTCTTTACCTAGCATAGCATATAGGCTTTTTGTGTAGGTACCACGTGAGCGAAGCCGCGGGCGGAAGCTAGAAGTACTATTCAAATCTTCACAGATAATGTTCATTGTAGGTACATGACACGAAGCCTATAACCAAGACAATATAACTGAATTCGACCCGCTGACCTGACAGTAATGCCTCAGCTGTCTTGGTGGCAAGACCATTAGGCCATTAGGACCATATGCATATCATACAAACGGCTTATTTACGATACCAAGGAAAGACCAGTGCGACCTATTAAGGCGACGCCTTTCACTAAGTTGCATCGGTGAAAGTACATACCTAACAGGAAAATAAATATACAGTGAAGATTAATCGTAATTTTGAATCGTTAAATATAAATAGCTGTTAAAAATAATTTTTAATACGATCGTCAGAATATTTAATTCGGACGTTTGCGAACGAAGCCGCGGATATGAAGTAGTATAAATCAAATATTACAAAATACTTTTGGATATTTAAACTTGTAAATAGAAGAATAAAAATACTATCATCACCATCAGCCTGTAGAAGTCCACTGCTAGACATAGGCAGCCCAAGGAGTGCCACGATGAATGGTCTTGAGCCTTCTGCATCCACACACTTCCCGCTACCAGCTACATGCGTCCGGTTCGTTGTCGTTTTTCGCAAACCTTTATCCAACGGTTGTCGGTTCTACAAGCTATATGGCTGGCCTACTGCCACTTCAACTTGCTTTAACAATGAGAAATTTTGCATAATTATTAAAGATATCAACCGTATTTTTGTCTCTTGATTATTTACGTTTTTTTATTTCTTTATATGTATTATTTAATCTAATCGCGTAAGTTTTAAAAATAATAATGATAAGTACCTACGTGTATTTGGAGATAGAAAAGAGAAAGAATAGAAAAACCCTTGCTTTGTTTTCCTAGTTAAGAACATATTACAATAAAATTTTATCTTCTACATCTTGACATCTTTACTAAGACCACAGACAGTTGACCCTCGCAGACTCATAATAAGCATTTGTTCACGGTCAATAAATTCACATGATTATACTGTGTCTCTTTGGTATGGGTGACGAAATTTGGAACGTATTTCCATAAGTACAATATTAGTGAGCAAAATCTGTAGATCTTTTCACCCACTGTGGGTGTAAAGAAAGTTGAAAGCCCTGTTAGAAACTATACATTTACTTAGTTTATAATTTCATCTGCAAGCCGGGTTGGGCTAGTAGGAGGCACCTTGACTTTCGATCAAATTACCATATGTTCGAATATCGGCCTTGCAGTAATGGATAAAAAATATGTGCGCATTATGCGAGGACTAACAAAACAGTAGCTTTATCTGCGCTCGCCAACCAGCGTGTTTGCAAAAATGTCCTCAAATGATTGTTTTTGTAAATATATCGGGGACCCAGGCCGTTCAGCCGCTGTGGCCGTCCTAGGGCTGAAATATAGATGAATAGAGACTCAAAATAAATACACCCAACAGTCACATACATAGTCCTGACCCCACTGTAGGATTCCCTGCGTCGTAGCTATCAGAACTACGAGTATCATGGTACCACAACACCAAGTCCCGGAAAAAATATTTGCCTTTCACTACACTGATTCTTTCACCGACGGTAATAGGCCCTTTTAGGGCCACCTAACACATGGTTACTGATCTAATACAGGATGACGAAGAAAGAATCAGTGACACATCCAGCAAGCAAGCAATTGTCTGAATATAAATAGTCAGCTGTAGTATGGTAGTTTTTCTAGTGATTAACCTAGGATTAGTATCGCTAAATTTGAACTAATTGGTTACGTAGATTAAATCAATTTGAAACTTTATGCTTAATATAATATTAAGATAACAGTTATGAGTCATCGGCATCGGAAGGAAGAGTGTCTGTGATTCATTAGCTATCTCTTGCTATTCTAACAAAGATTTCTCTTCCCATAGCTATTTATGAGCTGACAGGGCTTTATTGTCTCATAAATTATTAATTTTACTCTCTTTCCTACATAAACATTGTAAATTGATTAGCTGTCTTTCGCAGAATGACACTAATCATGTACTTTACTAAACCCACTTAACTTGGGTTAGGTAAGCTCTGTCCAAAGTTTTCCTATGGCGTGAACGTAACATAGATCATTAGCATCGTCATCATGCAGAAGACGACACTGGACGGCTAACCTGTACTCAAATATATATATGTAGCTTTAAAGATCAAGTGCCGAGATACCCCCGGTTAACTGTGCCTATTTATAGTTCCCAGAAACTGCGTGGGTAATTAAGGGGGAAACGCGTGTACGGTAAGGTTATTGGAGCGGTAGGTTTAATTGCGCGAGAAATGACAGTTTATTGAGCGGCTTTTCATCGATCGCTGGCCGTGACTGTCTGGGTCAGCTTTAACTGTTGACTTTTCCGGAAAATATGTGCGTTACCTTTATGCATCCTGTCCTACTTAATCCTACTAATATTATAAATGCGAAAGTTTGCTAGGATGTTTGGATGTTTGTTGGTCAGTCACGCCGTAACGGCTCAACCGATTTCGTTGAAACTTTGAATAGTTAAAGTTCTTTGGGCGTGCAACCTGTCACGTATCGACTCACTACTGCAAATGTGGGATGTCAATGTTCGGATTTGTCTCCGACTTCCCCCCTGAGACATTTCCAAGGATCAGATCGCTTGGACATCTGATATCACTAGCTTAATAGGGATAAAAATCGTCTGCCTATTTCTCTTTGTTTCACTCCTCGAGATATTTTATCAAATTAGTACATCGTTTTTACTTTTGCTACCGAACTAAAATACTCTATAAGCTAAAAGCCCTCTCATTTTCAAAGTGTTAAGTAGTTGAGTTACTATTTGTAAAAATACCTTGATACAGCTAAAACAACGTAATCACTAGTGAGAGGTGATAATCGAAGAGGTCCTGTCCTTGCGTCTCTTTGCGTGTGATCGCTAACAGGTCACTATATTACCTTACCAGGTGTGATTTTTCGTACTTTCACAATACACCACAGTTAGGCAAATGCAGTGGGGTTTCTCAACTCAGCATAGGTAGGTACTAATCGAAGTTGATTTTGCATAAGTTTCATAATGATAGGAAATCTTTATCTTGATTTTTACGACGTACGACGAAACCGTTATAATTACAGGCTAGAAGCCCTAATTAATATATATCCGAAACTAGCTTGAGCCCGTGGCTTCGCTCATAAGGTACCTAGATAGCAAGTATCCTATATCACAGATAACATAATACTAGTACCTATATGCTATTCTATCACAGATAACATAATACTAGTACCTATATGCTATTCTAGGTAAAGAACTCTATCTATTCCAAGTTTGATCGAAATCGGTTAAGCCATTACTGTGGGATTGAACCATAAACATCCAAATGTACAAACAAACTTTCGCATTTATAATAGTAGCAAGATGTCATTACGTGCTGACTTAGCCGCGGGTTTCCTAACGATAGATAGATAGATAAAAAAATTATTTGGCACTACACAGACACACACAATTAACATAGATAAACAATTTTAAACTAAAGTACATACAAAAGGTGGGCATAAATAATGAAAAGAGCATTTTTTTTTTTTAAAGTAGGTATCTTGGATAAGACAAGTTTGTGTGTTCTGCAGTACGACAAATAGGCTATGGCTCAGTGAAATATTTTGCTTAAAAGCCAAAACACTGATTTTCAGCCAAAACCTGATCGAGAGCGAGCAGAGCAAGTACAAACGAACAATGCGTAGGTACCTAGCTGTGAATTTGTGTTGATGTAACGATTTTTTTCTTCCACGTATTGAGCCGTGCTAGCAAGCATATAGATTTTTTCTAATTTAAATATTAATCATGGAAAATTCAGGATACGAATCCACGACCTTCTGATCGAAAGTCAAGATGCCTCCCACTCGGCACACGACTTATTTTATGAACTAGGTACTAAATTTAACTTGCATTTTGCAACTTTGAAGTATTTCCTCTATTTTGGTACTCCTTACTCGTACATACCTGCAACAAAATAATGTATATTATATATTAAAATAAATAAATATTCCGGACAGATCGCACACGGTCAACTGATCCCAAACTAGGCATAGCCTGTACTATGGGTACCAGCGACTGATAAACATAATAGATATATATTAAACACCCAGACACAAAACAAACATCTGTGTTAGTCACAAATGTTTGTCCAGTGCGGGAATCGAACCCGCGACCTCTAGCGCAGAAGGCAGAGTTACTACCAACTGAGCTATTAGGCCTGTCAAAAATAAATCATACTTTCAAGATACTTTATTAACGTATGTTTTACAAGTTTCTGCCGGCGGATTCACTCGCGTAGGATTCACCACTAAAAAAGTCGCCTATTTGTTATCGGCTATTTACTACATACGTTCAGTATTACGGTGTGATTGAACCACAAACATACAAACATCCTGGCAAACCTTCGCATTTATAATATAAAAAGGATAGGATTTAGCAGGATTAATCTACTGCAACGTTCTACGCTGTGGAAATATTGGAAGATGTAAGTCAATAGGTACAAGAGAATGTCTACGATACACAGTGTAATCTTTTCTGATCCCTACTTTCGCTTGTTTGCCGAATTCATTGATAAATAATTGAAGCCTGCAATTTAAAATTGACGATCTTGGTGGCGTAGCTGGTAGATGGCTTGTCAGAGACGCAAGGGGCGCGGGTTCGATTCCCGCTGTTACTCGAACTTGTTGTTTCTGATACGCACGACACAGGGAATCCTAGTGTGGAGACTGGATGGGTATGTGACTGTTGGGTGTTATTTATTTATAATTAGGGTTCCGTACCTCATTTGGAAAAACGGAACCCTTATAGGATCACTTTGTTGTCCATCTGTCTGTCTGTCTGTCTGTCCGTCTGTCAAGACCCTTTTTCTCAGAAATGGCTAAAGGTATCAACTTGAAATTAATACCATCTATTAAGGTATGTGAGCTATAATACATTAAAAAGATATGGCAATGAATGTATATGTATAATTTTTATTAAATATTAAAATATTTCTGACATAGTCAAGTCTGAAATTGAGGAATTTCGAAGTTTTTTAGGAAACAAAGTTATATTTGCGGTCAATGTCATACAATGACTACGTGAGCGACCTAAAATATAAGTTTGTCAATTCCTACACTTAGAATTATTATTTTATGACCATGACTACTTCTGGTGCACGACCGGGATTCAAACCCGGGATTCAAGACCAATGGTACGGAACCCTCAGGGCGCGAGTTCTCACACTTGACCGTCTTTATTTTTTATTTATTTTAGATGGTTAGAGCATCCCCGTATCTAAGGGCAGATGGCGGGTTCAAAGCCTGAGTCAATAAAACATAATTCCCTTTTTGTTTATAAACTCTCTCACTATAAAAATAATATAATATTTGAGTGTGTTGGAATTTATTATGGGTTCCTAAAATTGCACCATAACATCAATACCTACCTTCATGATTGATGGTTAATAGATGACCGGATCGCCATCACGTTTTGACCTTTCGGACACGTAAACTTTTGTATTTACTAATAAAATCGCTGCTAGGGCTCAGGCCTTATCTTTAACCATGAAAGGTTACGTCATAATCGATCAAAATTTCAAATCATGGAACCGCTCTAGAGTGGTGACCCCGCTTTGCGGAAGTTAGTTTTTGGTGAGGATCCCGATTAATAGATTTTTCCACTTGGAGTTGGTAGGTATACAAAACTAACTATACAACCTACTAAAAGCGAATTTTAAGAAACTAATCTCTTATGAAAATGCAACGGGAAATCTCTAAATATCTAGTTTTTCAGAACAATTTCGTTGAGAATTATGTCAGTAAAAAGATTGCCAGGGTTAGGCTTATTCTTAGTTGTCAAGAATGCAATTTGGAGAGGATATTATTAATCTCATATCATCATCATCAGCATGTAGAAGTCCAATGCTGAATAGGGCTCCCCGAAAGATTTCCATGACGGGCGGTCGTGAGCTTTCTCCATCCAACGACCTGCACAATGTCGTCGGTCTATCCGGTGCGGGGCCTTCGAACTCTGCGTCGCCCTGTTCGTAGTCACCATTGGAGAAGCTTTATTCCCCAACGGTTGCCGGTCTGCGAGCCTACCTATATGACCTACCCATTGCCACTTCAACTTGCTTATCCTTAGAGCTATCAGTGGCCTTGGTTCTTCTACGGATTCCCTCATTTTTGATTCTATCACGCAGTGAAAGTCTAAGCATAACTCTCTCTCTCTACAGCGACTAAGTCTCAGTGCTACATGTCATCACTCTTTCTCTGTCATTCGTTTCCCACAAAGGCCATAGGTGCCTTAACGATAACCACAAACAATGTAGCTGTCAATATAACTAGTCATCTTAAAAGGCAACAAAAACTGTCATCATCAGAATTTTGTAATTCGCGTTTCCCAACATGATCAATAGCTTAGCGTCTAATATGTCGCCGCTTGGAGGTCAATTTTGAAATAGATCCCAACGTTATTAGTTTATAATGTAAATGGGAGGGGCTAGGTTTCTGTAAATGTGACTTTGGAAATGATGATGAAAGTTTTTATGGGGATTTGTTTTGCCTACGTATTTCATAAGCCTTGGTTTCGAGTCTGACGTTAGCGATTTGGAGTCCGCTCCAAGAGATGACGGTACAGATTAAGGCTTGGACCTTCAACTTTATGGCTCGTACAAAAACAAGACTCCAAATTAAACATACAACATACTGCAAAAATATTCGTCATCATCATCTTCAGCCTACGTCATCTACTGTACATAGGCCTCTTCCGTTGATTTCCACCGCGATCGACCTTGTACAGCCCGCACCCAAACAATCATTTGGGGGGCATCATACGGGCATTGTTCAGCCGGGGCCACCATGGCATAATCAGAAAAAATATTTTTAGGTAAAGAATCGACGTTTACTACTAGATATAAAGCCTCCCTATCCAATATACCTCAATGTTGTATGGGGTAAAAACAATACTGACACACTAAAATGTTTTAACAATCGAGTAATAAAGAATGTAACAAAATATGTCTACCCACTGATGACTCTCTCTTCCAAGCGTGATTTATCATAGAGGTATTTATTATATACGATGTTTATTATTATGACTTCGTGTGATTAACATTCATGTTTCTTTAGAAACTTTTAGTAAGAAATTGACCTAGACAGGTATTATAAAAGCTTAACTTTACTTGTACTAGTGGTTCGCCCCGAACTGAGATCTCGCGATGTCCAATAAATTCTCGTGATCGTTGAGGAACAATTAAGATAATCATCATCTTCCTGCCCTTATCCTACATCATGAGGGGTCGACATCATGTATTTTTCTTCCTCTACCAGTCGTCATCTCAGCACTTACTCCTTTCTTACTATATATATATATCCACTTTCACACAGTCCATCTATCTTTTCCTAGCTAGCTAAATATCATTTAGCGTGTTCTAAATACGTACACGTACGTACGTACGTACGTATAGGCGTACGTTTAGCGACCAAATGGGTGACGTTTTGGACAAAGGCCAGGTCAAGAGTACCCTAAACCGACGAGCATGTATGAGGAATTTGATGAGAGTGAATGAAGCGAAAGAGGTATGTCAGAATCGTAGCAAGTGGAAGGCCGTGGTCTCTGCCTACCCCTCTGGGAAATAGGCGTGATTTTATGTATGTATGTATGTTCTAAATAATAACCAATCTTACCTGAACTACGAAGACATTATAAGATAAATGTATCTAGCTCTAGATACCTATTATAGCACCCACTACCAAAGCTATTACGGTATAGAGCTAAAATTAGATTTCCAAAGCTTTAGCATCTTAAGAAGTAACTATTGACGCATGTACTTAAACACTGAAAGCTAAATAGTTAGAAAAGATAAAGGAAACTTCGCATTTAGCATCGTCGCGTCATCGCATTTTCGCGTATTCGCGTATACGCGTCTTCACATCTTCACATCAAATAACAAAAGTTAAAATCGACCACAGCAAAATGCGTTGGGAAGTCGTTATTCCAAGAGATGATGAAGTTTTTAAAGTTTTTTGGTATTTTTATTATTATTATTATTAAGCCTTTTGTTCTCCTTTCTCATATCATTCATATTATCATATCCATATCATTTAGATTATTATTATTTTTGATTTTTTTTTTTTTCCTGGAGTACCCATTTTTGGGTGTAGGCCTCCTCCAACCTCTGCCAATTCCCTCTTTCTTGAGCGAGTCTAGTCCACGTAGCGCCTGCTATCCCCATGACATCATCGCTCCATCTTCGTCTTGGTCTTCCTCGGGGGCGGGTAGCATTTCGAGGCCACCAGTGTAAGACTCTTTCAGTCCATCTTCCGTCTGTTGCTCGTGCCACATGTCCGGCCCATCTCCATTTCAGTCTGCATGCCAGTTCTGCAGCATCAACTAGCTTTGTTTTTTCTCTGATATCGGAGTTTCCATGTTTATCAGACAGTTTCAGTCCCAGCATGCTTCGTTCAGTTGATCTTTGGAAGACTTGTATTTTGTGTATAGCCTCCTTAGTTAGTGCCCAGCTTTGGCATCCGTAGAGAAGTATAGGTAGCACTATGGTGTTATAAGTAAATAAAATACCAAGGAATAATTTTTTTATGGGACCTTGGGAGTATTTTCTCAGTGAAAGAATAATCAAAATCAGTTAGCAATTTGCGGAGATATCGCGTAACATACATCCAAATGAGAACCTCCTCTTTTTTATAAGAATAGTGAAAATACTACTTCATTGAGGCCCACACTCTTCCGTTATAAAAGAGTTGATCCATGGCTAATTACATTTCTTAAAAGCTTTGAGCTACATAGAAGAGAAACCTATCAAAATTTACTTTATATGATGCTGTTATGCTAATGTAAATTAAACTGCAACAGCATTGGCCTATGCAACTCAGTGGAGCTCAAATTGCCTTCATAATAGTAGTGCTTTAATAGAATTACTGACTGAGACTAGCTGTCGAAACCATTGCATTGGTAGTAGGTAGTAGATAAAGTAGCCAAAAACCCCGCCTTGCTCAAAACTCCCAAAATGTGTTTTCTATTCATCCCGCGATTGCGGTTAATAGACACGTTAGTGGGGTTAATGGAAACATGAGAGAGGTTAATAAAAACGTGAGAAGTGCTAATAGAAACGTGAGTAACTAAGATAGTTTAGTAGCTAAAATAAAAGCTCGAAGTCTTGCTTCTCAGTTGTATCTACTCTGGCACATATCCAAATTTTTCAGTAGTGGGTATTCCATAAGTGACAGGTTGCAAGCTGATTGCCGCTTATAAGAATACTTACATGCTTCCTCACGACGACGACGTCTTCACAGTTTTACGCGCACTTTTTCGGACAGGAAAACTAACGGGCTCGAGCCCACGAACTTTATATCAAAAGTCGGGGTACCTAACACTAAGCCAACACGGCCGAGCCTATTGTACATATCCATAATTATAGAAATCACGAATTTGATTCAAAAATGTTTCATTTCTTGTACAATTTACATAGTTACCGCCTACTTGCTTTAATAACCCGCTTTGCATGTATTTCCATCAAAATCGGCCACTTGTGCCACTTTCATCCAACGAAAGCTTGTCTAATAAGTGCATTTACGTATTACTTTGGAAATATGACAAAAAACAGTGAAATTGCAAACAAAACTCGATAATTATGCTCTTCACACACGGTGAAAGCGATGGTCGCAGTTTTGTTTTCGAAGAAATGTCCGAAAGTACTTGAACTTTTACTGGACTAAGAAATACTTTCCAAAAACAGTTGAAAGTTACTTAGTACTTAGCTCAATTGAGTGCATCATCATCATCATCAGCTTGTAGAAGTCCACTGCTGGACATAGGCCTCCCCCAAAGATTTCCACGACGAACGGTCTTGAGCCTTTTATATACCTACTAGACTAGAAATAAAGATAAACTCGCTGTTCCTAGGACTAGGCTCACTAAGGTTAGTAAATCTTTAACGGGCAATGTGTACGCTTTTATACGAAGGTCCCGAGCGAAGTGCTATAAAATTGGCCTATAGAAAATTTAAAAACTTTATTAAAATTAAACTCTGTAAAAAATAATTATATGGATGCAAAAAAGCTTGGGATTCAATATAGGTCCAACTCAATTATTAATAAAAGGATCATTAAAAAAATAACCAAGCCGTGGTTTCTTGCCAGTAACTCCTAGGCTTAGTCGCAAAGAACAGGCGTAAATTCAACTAGATTTAAGACTTTTCAAAATACTCCATGCGATTTCAATGAATGTATGAGTATTGAAGTTTGAAGTCTAAACAAGTTTGGCTGTGGTGGCCCCGGCTGAAGAATAGGCCTCTCCATATCTACCTACCCGCGGATGTCATAAGAGGCGACTAAGGGAAAAAAGCTAGGGGATGAGCAGCAGCGTCCCTCATTTTAACAACGATAACTCTAACTGCGCTCGCCAACCCGCATGCCCAGCGTGGTGAGTATGGGCAAATCCCTCCACATGATAAGGAATTTGCTCTGTCTGTGGGGGAGGCCATGTTCAGCAGTGGACGTCGTACGGCTGAAATTATGATGATGATGATGAAGTTTGAAGTGAATATCGGCATAATGCCGGCAATAGATAGAAATAGATAGAAAAAAAACGCCCTAATAAAGGTTGCTGGGAGCCGTTACGTGCAGGCCGCATCAAATCGATTGCTCTGGAAATATATGCGGGAGGCGTATGTTCAGTAATGGACATTCTCCGACCAATGAAATGATGATGATAATTCGCCCATTCAGATTAGTTTATACTAGTGGTTCGCCCCGAACTGAGACCTCGCGATGTTTGGTAAAAGTTGGTGCTTCGATGGTCGTTGGGGCACAATTAACATCTTTAGTTACATTCTTAATAATAACCAATTTTACCTGAACTACAAATTCATTGAAACTTTGCCAAACGGTAGCTCACGTTATTTTGGGTTTTTTAATATTACAATTTTTGCTGCATCTCGAAAACAACATATTTGGCCAAGGATAAAAATAAAAATCGATTTGGAATGTATGAAAATGCAATTTTATATGACACCCGATAGCAACCCCCTTGGCCGGTTTAACACATATTCTTACCAGAAAATATTCAGATGCAGATCGGGTTGACGGTTCGCAAGCAATGATCTTACAAATAAACATACAAAGCCGATTCATCGAAGTTGTTTGTGAGATCTACGCTCGCTTCGGTCGCTCGATCAATCCGATTTGTGTACATACCCTTTTTACATAAATAGCCGGTCAGTCATTGAGGTAAAATTACTTGGTAGATTCAGTGGGTACCTACGAGTACATGTCGAAATTCCTTTGTCTCGCATTAGACTCATTACATTTCGTCAAGTTGCCATGGCCTGCCAACAAGCCGAAACGAATCCGCTTATACAATAATGTACGCATGATAATTGAGCAGTTTAGATCATGTTTACAGGGGTTAGGCAACAATTACCATAATTTTAGTGCAATTTGAAATTGCTTGCCTCGTCGTTTTTTTCAATAAACGATGAAATATCCCTATACGCTTTTTATTGCGGTTGGTAAGAGAGGGGTTACTATTCTGAATGTTGTTGGGCTTCTTATGAGATTAGCGGAATACTCAGTAGTACTCCGCATTCCGTATTCAGTAATAATTGTATGAAAATGGTCTAAAAAGGGGTATCTACAAACAAATTAATTCAAATACACAAAGTGGGGTGTAATATGAGAGCTTTTTTCATGCATTCCAAAACAACTTTTATTTTATGTTTAGGCTAAATGGTTTTTGGTACACAAAGAAAATTTTAATATTAAAAAAAAACAATATAACGTGTGCTCCCATTTAGTAAAGTTTCAAGTTCATGTATAATTTCAGTTAGAACGTGCTAAAGGTGCGAACCACTCATGCAATATTATAACTCAATCGGACAACGGGATCAATCGATCATTTTTTACAAGTCTTGTTAAAAATGTGTACCTAATAGCAAGTAGGTACTTAATTAGGATTCCGGGGGTTGTGAGGGAGGTAGTACTTTGAGCAATGCAGGATTGCGGGGTCACACAGATCGTCTTACTGCACGCTTGAGCGACGCGTTTCAATCTATAATTACTAAACCAGACGCAACATGGAGATCGCGTGTATTCATTCGCATCGGGTATTTTCTACTTCTCACTTTCGTAGCCACGAACCGGGCGACGCAGTGTTGGAAGGCCCGATGGACCGACGACATTGTGATGGTTGCGGGAAGTCGGTGGATGGGAAAGGCTCAAGACCGTTCGTCGTGGAACTCTGGGGCAGGCCTATGATCAGCAGTGGACTTCTAGGGTGATAATGATGGTGATGATGACTTTAGTTTTGCTTTAAGTGGTCAGGTAAAGAAGGCATGACTCAGATTGACTATAGTAACCGCTGGTGCCGTTACAGATTCAGCGTATTTTCAGTGGAAACACGCTCGTTAGTGCAGTGATAGCGACATTGGAAATATATGGAATATAATTCATGAAGTTGTTTTTTGGTGTTTCTATCATCTTTATCATCTTTTCCCACGAATATCAATTCAAATCTTTTTAATTAAAAACTGTTTCTATTCAACTGATGAATACTTTGAAAAATAAAAAATGCTGCTGTACATTTTATTCGCCAACGCTCCTAACAAAAATGACGTGCCTATTGTAATGTATTCTATAGCTAGCTTTATAGTGAATGTTGCTTATTTGTATATTATTTATATTCAAAGAGTCCTGTTTCTGTAGTATACCCAAAAATTTACTAAGTATATACTTAAGTTTACAGTCTTTCGTCTAAAATAATAATTTGCGATGCTCGAAAAGAGTGAATAAGTTTATAAGTGCCATAACTATAGCTTTAAGACCTCTCTGTAACACTTATTTCTGCAAATAAACATCTTGAATCTTGACTATGTCTTTCTTATGGATAAGGCCCATGAGGCTGAGAGGATGGTATAGGTTCTGGGCTAGCCTACCTACTACATCTAAACATGTCCCATTCACTTCAATATCTTGTAAGTACTCAGCTCTACCAGACGCTGTATAAATTACTTACTCTAATTACTCTTTTATTTAATAAAATAAGATTGCAACGTGCCAGGTGGAAGTAATGGCGTTTGTATTATTGTATGGCGTTTGTTTGTATGGCCGAAAGTATGTTGCAAAAGTCTAAACTACCTTCCTTATGTGTAACCTTAAAATGATGGTCATTGAATGGCAATGATTTTCTTAACGGATAACTATCTAAACTTATCATAGTTATCTTGACACATTAATTAGAGCTCACTAACAACTTTAGAAACAATTTTTAGAGTATGTTAACACGAGCGCGTCCATTGCATCGGCATCGGAGCGTACGCAATGTACGGATTTATTGCTTTGTATCGTTTCTTACGGATTTCCTCATTTCGGATCTTATCACGTAGTGAAACTCCAAGCATAGCTCTCTCCATAGCCCGTTGCGCGACTTTGAGCTTGTATATGAGGCCTATAGTTAACGACCAAGTCTCAGTGCCATAAGTCATCACTGGCAACACGCACTGATTGTAGACTTTCGTCTTGAGGCTCTGCGGTATCTGCGACGAAAAGATATGACGAAGTTTCCCAAACGCTGCCCATCCGAGTTGGATTCGTCGGCTGACCTCTTTGTCGAAGTTGGACCTACCTAGTTGAATCGTCTGACCCAAATTAGAACTAAGGTGACCGACATAGCTCTCAGAATTAGCAAGTTGAAGTGGCAGTGGGCAGGCCATATAGCTCGCAGAACCGACAACCGTTGGGGAGTAAAGGTTCTCGAATGGCGACCACGAACCGGGCGACGCAGTGTTGGAAGGCCCCCCACCCGATGGACCGACGACATTGTGAAGGTTGCGGGAAGTCGGTGGATGGAGAAGGCTCAAGACCGTTCGTCATGGAACTCTTTGGGGGAGGCCTATGTCCAGCAGTGGACTTCTACAGGCTGATGATGATGATGATGATGATGATCGTTTCTTATAGAACAACGTTAACCAGTGGCCCAAGCACGAATAATTCGACGGTTAACGCTTTACGATTCGATAGTAAAATATAAGCCAATCAAAATTAAAAGATTTCAAGTATTGCCGATGTCATTGACTTTTACTAAAGTAGTGTAAGCGTAACGCGCGTGATCAACGTAATCGCGAACCTAAGCTCACTAGTAAGCTGGAGCCCTTGAGCCAGCGCCGTGATATTGGCTCGCTCTGTGTGCTCTATCGGCTTTACAATGGTGAGTGTTCTGAGGAACTATTTGACCTCATACCCGCATCGAGGTTCTACCATCGGACCTCGCGTTACCGGAATAAGGCTTATCCACATCTCATCGACACGTGGGTATCTCGAACCACTCTCTTTACGAGATCCTTTCTCCCCCATACGTGCAAATTGTGGAATGAGCTTCCTTCCGAGGTTTTCCGGCTAACCTACAACATGAAAAGCTTGTAAAACTTTATTTACAGAAAGAAACTTAAAACTAATACAAGTTAATATTTACAAAATACACAAGAAACAGTTGAGTCATCTAAAGATCGTTACAAACGATCTATAGATAGCTCAACTGATCCAGATCACTGAAGAGCTTTAAGAAAAATACAAAAAGATTTCACCAGGGCAGGCAACGCATTAGCAATGCTCCAGGTGTTGCAGATGTCAATAGGCGACGGTATCCGCTTACCATCAGGTGGGCCGTAAGTCAGTTTGCCTCCGTATAAAAAAAAAAAAAAAAAAAAGAGATCATGAATTATTCGCCCCCCAAGCACTTATCGGCAAATCTGAACAGGACATCGGTATTTTGATCAAAGTCTACCGATTCCTTCTTCCGTAATTACCAGGCCCTTGTCTCGAGTGTTGTCTTGTGTTCGCGTTGTAGCGTTGCAATACTTGTTTTTTTTATTCCGAGTCATAGTCTGAGAACAGTGGATGCACTCAATCGGCAGATCAGAATGCTTACACTTCGTAAGCACAGTGTTTACGCCTGTGTAACGTCAACGCTCTCTCCTATCTTTTATAGTGGGATATTCAGTTTTAGACGATCTGTACCTACAGTATGTAGTGTGTACGCAATAGACGCTGCGATGCGGACGCAATACACGAGCTCCTCTACTGAGCGCAGTTCTATAGAAAACAATACAAGACACAGTACACTGTTGCAAGGTTCCCCTGTAAATATACACTATATTCTTTAGGAAATAAATGAAATTAAATACAAAGCAGCAATTTATATAGATACTTTGTACTCTACGATGGCGATCTAATGAACGCACACCCTTAATGGAATTTTAAACGCTTTGTAAGTAAAGCTCGGTTTTCACTCGCAGCTACGAACAACTTTGCTTGATTAGGCTTTGAAAGCTGCTGAGTCTGTCTAGCAGCTAGACTCTAGCTCAATGACAGTGAACTCACAGTGATCATGCGGTGGATAGATAAGTACCTAGGTTTTTCTTCAGTCGTGTAAGTAGTAGGGAATTTTTAAGATCATACCTTAGTATATGGCCTCATAGCTCAGTTAGTAGTAACTCTGCCGTCTGCGCTAGAGGGTGCGGGTTCGATTCCCGCACTGGACAAACATTTGTGACTAACACAGATGTTTGTTCTGTGTCTGGGTGTTAAATATATATCTATTATTTATATCAGTCTCTGGTACCCATCGTACAGGCTATGCCTAGTTTGGGATCAGTTGAACGTGTGTAATATGTCCGGAATATTTATTTTTATTTATTTTTTATATAATAGGTACCTTAGTATATTATCAACGTGAAACAAAAAAGCATATGAATATGCAAGACTTATGAATCACAGTGGAGTGATCTATGAAACTAGTAGAAAAGTGGTTTCTCCAAAAATATTGTGGTTATTGCTTAGCTTTTAAGGCATCGGATTTGTGACCTGAATATCATTATGTTTCTTGCGCCTATGTTTTCAACGGCGTGCGGCAGGCAACTGTTTTACGTAACCTTCTAATGGACACCCAGCTTTAAATTCGTAACAGTTTGGTACAGTTTAGCCGACGTGCGGGCAAGGTTACGTTCTCGGGTGGATTTATGGAAATTAAAAACCAGTTTATTAGTTGTTTACGTTGAGATTAACGAGACCAGCGACCGTTAGTGTTATTGCTTGGGTTTTATAAAATAAAACTGTGGTCAGGTTTGTGGATTGTCTACCAACAAAAAATACATGTAGCCCTTATAATGTGATAACTTGCTAGCTGATAAGATCTGTAACTTTTGTATAGTCTGAAATAAATAAATTATTATTATTATTTTAGCCAATCATGAACCAGGCACTACGTCTCCCCGCTCCGACTAAATTTCATTTAATACCTTAAAAAAAACCGCCTTCAATGAAGAGTCAATAGGATAAAACTTCTAACGGTAGCGCTTGCACGAACTACTTCATTATTTGGCGCAGTCAGGATGACACTGACTCACACTTTAGATTAAAAATAACAAAATTTTAACAAAGCCGTCCACCAAAAAAAAAATTTTCCAAATTAAACATAGTCAGCGAATTGATAACCTTCTCCCTTTTTCAAGTCGGTTAATATCTTAAAATTACGCTTGTTCCCCGGAGGGATAGGCATTGACCACATTCTATGAAGACCAATGCTTTCTAGAAAACAATATCGAACAAAAAAAAATCTTATAGGTACAGAATAATTATGGATGAACTTCAAGAAACTACAGTAGAGTTCTTGGAAAAAGATTTTATAAACGTTTACCTGCACGCTCAAGATTGGACTTAAAGCCGATTGATGGCTGAGTTTCTTCTCTTTTATTTTTGACCAGGAATTTTATACATTTATACGCAGCTGATGGTGAAAAATAAAAGAAGAATGGGCCCCTCCATTACAACCCATAGGTGTCGTAAGAGGCGACTAAGGGTAAAAATCTAGGGGATGGGCAGCAGCGTTCTCTATCAACAACAGCTATATCTGCTTATGTTTTTGAGTATGGGCAAATGCCCCTAATGATTTGTTTGGGTGCTAGCCGTACAAGGTCATTCGCGCTGGAAATCTACGGAGGAGGCTTTTGTTCAGCAGTGGACGTGCTACGGCTCAAATGGTGATGATGATTGTCTCCCTTCTGTGTGACTGTGAAATGATTTTCCAGTGTAAAGAAGTTGCAAATTCCTCAGAAAATATGAATTTACAATAAGCCAGTCATTGGCTTGCAAAATCGTTCTGTGAATAGTTCGAGAGAGATATCCTAAGATAACGGTACCAGAGTTATCCCTTAGACCTAGACTGATCCGGTTAAAACGGTGTCACAGGTTCATGTTACAAATAGGTACCGCTATGAGGGCTACTCCTAAGTGGCGGAATATAACCAAAGCGTTGTTTTGGAAGATGAAGATTTTTTTTTACAACTATGGTGGCAAAGAATCCTACGGCCCACGTGTTGGCAAGTGGTTACCGTACAAGCAAATAATGTTATTTGAAAATAAAGATCATTTATTTGTCCCCAAAAACAACATAGATATGAAAACAAAAGTTAAAAAAGGAAGTATACAGAATAGGTAAAAAGATAATATGAAATTAAAGTAATCATATAAGTGGTGACTGTTGCATGGGGCCAAAAAGTTCCCTATCTCAGCATAAGCTGCACCAAACCAGTGAGTGGTACGATGCAGCGCTGGTTTTCAGACGGGACCTGTAGTGAAGTCGCGATCATCAGCTGACACACAGCACTAAATTATATTTTAATGTGGCAACAAATTTATAAAACAGGTAGGT
Source organism: Anticlea derivata (assembly GCA_947579855.1). Lineage (NCBI taxonomy): Eukaryota > Metazoa > Arthropoda > Insecta > Lepidoptera > Geometridae > Anticlea > Anticlea derivata. The sequence goes on from OX388277.1 coordinate 9,103,461, forward strand.
AGGTAGGTAAGTACGAGTAGGTTGAGTGCTATCTTCTGAAAGATTGCTAAAAATAGCTCTATGCCATTGAGGCCACAATCGTTCCACTACTTGAAATTATATATCTAACGGTAATCGGTGACCTACATGATGATCCCAGCGGGTCCACTCTAACATACGAAATATGAAGTTAAGTTTTGATCGGAGGCCTTATTTATTAAGAGCTAAGGTCGCATGTCGCACAAAACGATACACGACTTCGGATTTGATATCAGGGTACACCAGCTTGCCTAAAGAATAATCGCAACCATGTCACAGGTGGTGGTACCGCAATGATTGGCAGCAATAGCAGGTCAGGACAGGTTGTGGGGTCAATGTCCAACTTGTATCTATCATCATCATTGTAATGGGTAACGGCCCACTGCACTGCTACGTTAACCCGCATGGCCCCAATTTATGCGAACCTATGCTTGCATTATCGGATTTTAAACCCTGTTCAACTTGTTGTTTGGATATTTACTTTTGCACAAATCCCAATCTAAGAGAGGTAGGGCTCAGCGAGATTTTCTCGCTCTAAATTGGAGGCCTGCTTCTGGTACCTGCGGCCTTATAAAAGATCGCAGCCAAATAACATTATTTGTTTCAAATAGTGTTGTGTTCCTGCTGTGAGTAAGGTTGCAAGAGCTCTTTAGGGTGAGGGGGGTTAGGGGTTGGCATACCTGCGTGATACCTTTGTAATTGATGTCCAGATCCTTGAATATATCTACTTAAGGGTTATCAGAGGCATTTTCAAAATGTTGCATATGCTCACATTTTGAAGGCAGGAGTGAGTATTCCATATGTGACAGATTGCAAGCCCATCGCTCTTTTAAGAATACTGATTTCCTTCACCTTGCACGCATTTAACATTTATCGAACGGAAAACTCATAGGTGTTCGATCGGGTTCAAACACACGATCTTTGGATCGACAGTCGGGGAGCTACCCACTAGGTCATCTTATAAATTTTACGCGTTGAAATCTTTTGTATTGACAGCGGTGGCAGAGCCGATACAGGGACCTCGTTCGATCGGCACCGCACTGAGGCTCTACATTCCATTTTGTGAAAAAGAATCTACGAAAAATCATAGACACCAATCCGTGTTTGTTGCCTGATTCTTCTAGGCTTGGTCGCGAGGAACAGGCGTAGCTTCACCTAGTTTCTAAGACGTTTTGAAGTGATCCTAGTGATTTTATTGAAATGAAAGCCCTTTGACTTTGAATTTGAAATGATGAACCGTTTAGGAGGCGAAAACGTGCTTGTTAAATCTATCACCAAACCAGACAAGGTTTGGTGATTAATTTATTGGTTGTCCGACCAGTCCACTTTCACTGCGCGAAAGTAGCGGCCAGTTATGCATTTGTAGAGGAAACAAAATGTCCGTTCTAGAAGGTGAAGGCCGTTTGTGGTGTCTAAAACTTTTGTTAGTCTTTTTTGAACTGATTAATTATGATGCGATGGTAGCGTTGCTGCATCTTGCTCAGGTATATTAATAATAATAATAAATATTCCGGACATATTCACACGGTCAACTGATCCCAAACTAGGCATAGCCTTTACTATGGTGACCAGAGACTGATATACTTATATAATAGAAAAAATATTTAACACCCCATTTACATAATTAACTGATTCATCGCGTGGTATTTTTATTTACCTTAGCAAATAGACCTAGGTCCTTATTTAAAAATCATTTGATTTGATATAAATGGCTCTCAATTTTGAGAGCGTGAGATATTGAGTGTTTCAATTTAAATTTCCCATAAAACATCAATGAATAATGAATGAATACGAGGGGTGGGAGGATGAACCTACAGAGGTTGATTGTTAGTTACCTACCTAGGTAGGAACTTACTTATATTGTGTTTATGTACCTGCCTTAGTAGGTACTTTATTTATTTATGGATATAGATAGTGATAGTATTAAAATATTAACATTACCAACTTGAACACTTATTTAGCTACATAGTTAACAAACTTAGTAGCTACCTACGCTACATTGACCTACCTTTGTAGGCCACACAATCTATTTTAAATTGAAATAGATAGGTACATACATAATTATCTACATAAAGATATGTAAATGTATGTATGCATCTGAAAACACTGAATGAGATACAGCAGTAGGTACCTAGCCATAAAACTAATTTAAAAAAAACTTTTCTACTTTCACAAAAATCGCTACTTACCAATAAAAACGGCCAGCATTAAAATGCACCCAAAGTAACGCCCTTGCATCATTTTAGAAATCCAAATCCTTACACTTTCACTGATAAAAATTAACACCGCTTCACTAAAGAAGTAAAATCACCAAACAACCATTTCTAAGATATTTCGTACTAACATTTCTTGATTTCATAAAAATGTTCCGTTTTCAAATCGCCGTAAATTTACGATTTTTTTTTATTCTTGCGCGGCAAGCGTTCGCGTTCGAAAGTCAAACGGCAACTGCGTGCACCGGCCAGTCAGACAGGTGGGAAACCGTGAACGAACCATGCGAACACAGTAATGATTAATTAATTAGACGTTGATCATTGAATCGCCGCCCGGCGCGGTGCGTAACTACCCTAGAGCGCCCTCCCTTTTCGGCCTACCAACCCCTCATTTTTGTCATGTTATGACGCACTGCTTGCCGTGGTGTGTGTGTTCCCCCAACAGAATGTTGTCGAATTTCGAGATTTGAAGTATGCAGGGAATTAGAGCATGGTTTGGTGTAATTGTGCACGAAATTTCAAATTTGTGCGTCCACAGGAAAAAAAGTTATTCATGAAAAACACAAAATCATCGAAATTATAGACGTAGCTAAAAACAAAGTAGATGGTCGTATAACTTGAATTTGTGCATAATTTGTGCACTAACAACGAAGTTTGTGCGTCCAAGGACTACGGAGATATTCAAGGTTTTGCTGACTATGGCTGAAACTTCAAGGTCATTTTACGCCCGTTCTAGACAATTGGGTTTTTGAAAAAAAAAAACTATTGATTTTTTATATGTATTTTAAAACTTTATTATTAATAATATTTATATTTAATGCAAAAAACTTAAAAAAAAATTATTTTCAATTAATTATAAACAATTAAAAATTGATGAAATTTAAATAAAAATCACGTGACTATAAACGCGCCATGATTGGTCACCATAGTTGTGACGTCATAATGTTATAGCTATTTAATAACAGTACAGCGTTTACGGCTATTACACGTGTCTAGACAATAATATTAAAAATTTATTGCTAAAATACGAGTTGTTAGTTGGTTTCGATTAGCTATGTGTGATAAAGGATTTATTAAGGCAAAGTCTGATAATATTCCTGATGTTGATATATTTAAGATCACCGATTTTTTTAAAAATGACGTTCGGTTTAATTCTGCTGAAGTTCGAGGTGCCAAAAAAATTCGATTTTGTTTGGGGATTATCACGGTGCACTGCTTGAAACCATTTATTTCGACGTTTGTCATCTTGGGGAACATTTAAAAACATTTTATCAGGAGTTGCCTTTGTAGTATTCGTACATAATGGTACAAAACAAGAACGATAACTTTTGAGGTTCGACATTTTTAATATAAATTTAAATATTTTATAATGACAACAAAATTAAATAGATCAAAACACTGTATTTATTATTTTTCTATCAACTGCAATGAGTGAAAACTAACATTATGACGTCACACGCGCTCGGGTTTGTTCGGGAGTTGTCGGCGTGTCTTCGGTACTGGATTCAAAAATTTTTTTTTAATTTGAAATAACTTTTGAATTATTGCGAAAAAAAAAATAGTTTTGTTATAAAACTAATAAATAATCTTTCCATTTATCACAAAAAAAATTTTTTTCAAAAACCCAATTGACAGCACTAGGAATTAGAGCACAAATTAGAGCGTCTTGCTATCTAATAATTTTGAAAGTTTCAACAAAATATAATCCGTAGTTTAGGAAATATAAAGAAAAAAGGCGAAACAACATGGTTTCGTGCACAATTACACGAAACCATGCTCTAATTCCCTGCATACTTTTAATCTAATCCCGAAATTCGACAATATTCTGCTGGGGGAAAGCACACAATCTAATCCTATTCTATTTTATATGCGAAAGTTTGTAAGTATGTTTGGATCTATAAATTAGGTACCTATAGATAAGTAGGTAAATATATACTTTGTTGAAATGAGACAACCTCAATGTTTTGAATGATTAGAACCTGCATGTTTCTCATAAAAGTAAAAGCAATAGATGTCATGGTTTTGTATTGACATTAGAGAGACTTCAGAAAAAACAAAAAAATGTGAATCTTGTATTTAAAAGTTAATTTACGTTATCTCAATAAATATTATGAAAGCTTAACAAGAATGTGCTTATAATTCATAATATTTTCAGGTTATGGGCCCAGAGCACAATGGAGAGTAAAATTAATAAGCACGGTGTAACTCCATTCTGTGGAACAGAGTTCACAAATTGGTGGTTCAGAATTAAACTGGTTTTGGAAGAACAAGAATTAATAGAAACTATAGAAGATGAATTTAAACTCAGTGAGTTGAATAAGAAAAAGGATATAAAGGCAAGAAATATTATAACGCAATGTATTGCAGACACGCATTTAGATATCATTCAAGAATGCGCTTCATCAAACGCAATGATTCAAAAACTGCGCTCTACCTATCAGAAAACAGGCATAGCGTCACAACTACGGCTTAGAAAAAGGTTGTTGACATTAAAGTACACTGAGGACGAAAAGTTAGAGACATTTCTCATGCGATTTAACAAACTGGTGCGTGAACTAAAAGGGTCAGGCGCAGAGCCATCAGAAAGTGAAATAATATGTTATTTGCTGCTATCTATGCCAAAATCCTACGACGGTGTAGTGACAGCAATAGAAACACTGTCAAGTCAAGAAATATCGATTGGATTTGTGAAAAATAGACTTATTGAAGAAGAAATCAAAAGAAATGGATTAAAGAATCAAACTGAATATCTAGAAGAGCCTAATGCGTTTAAGACTTACAAGCAACAAGAAACCAGACAGAACAGCTCATTCAACTTTGAATGCTATAACTGTGGAAAGAAAGGGCATAGGAAAATAGATTGCAAGTTTCGACGTCCATGGGAAAATTATAAGAAGGCGAACAATGTAGAAAAAGATAACAATGTCAACCAGAAATCGACCGATGGTGAGGTGCACAGAAATTTAAACAGTTTCATGATTAACAATTCTGTAGAGGAAAGCCATAGAAAGGTACTTAATTTTTATGTCGACTCTGGCGCATCTGATCATCTAATAAACTGTGATAACTATTATCACCATTATATAACGCTACAGAATCCGATCAGAATTAATATTGCAAAGATCACAGAAGCATTGTTTGCAACCAAACTTGGAACAATTGTAACTGAAAGTTGTAGATTGACTAACGTACTTTATGTACCAGAATTAAGAAGTAACTTGCTATCTGTAAGAAAAATTGAATTGAACGGACTTGGAGTAAAGTTTGAAAATAACAGTGTTAAAATTTACAGAAATAACCATATAGTCAAAGAAGGTCAATCCAAGAATAATCTGTACGAAGTAATGTTCAATGTTGTAGAACACACAGCACAAAAAGCATATTGTGTCCCGGAAAGCGATGAAATTTGGCACAGAAGACTCGGTCATGCTTCAGCGGAAAAACTAAAGGAACTCAAAGAAAGAAAGTTAATATTCTGTGATGCCTCCCAAACAGAAATTCTCTGTGAGCCCTGCGTCAACGGGAGACATACGAGAGCGCCATTTAATAAAGAATATACACGTACAAAAAGAGTGTTGGAGCTGGTACATTCAGATCTTTGTGGACCAATAAATCCAATAACACACGACGGTAAAAGATATATTTTGACCTTTTTAGATGACTACACACATTTTACATTTATATACCTGTTAGAAAACAAAACAGAGGTTTTAGATTGTTTTAGAAAATTTGTTGAAATGGTAGAAGCGCAATTCTGCAGAAGAATATCACGACTTCGGTGTGATAACGGAAAAGAGTATATGAACCATGCAACAAAGATGTTTTGTGAAACAAAAGGCATTCGCATCGAAAATACGGTTCCGTATTCGCCGCAACAAAACGGAAAGGCAGAAAGACTAAATAGAACCATAGAAAAGGCTAGAACTTTGTTGGCTGATTCTGGATTTGAGAAATATATGTGGGGTGAAGCAGTCTACTCGTCAATATATGCAATAAACAGATTACCTACAGTAGACAAGAAAATTCCAGCAGAAATGTGGTATGGTAGAACACCTGATTACTCTAAAGGAGCCATTTCATTCTGGGCCTGGTCCATGTACACTACATAGAAAAATTAGGGAAAAATAGGAGATTACAAGAAAAATACAATTTCATTAATTTGAAGACAAATGCGATGGTACAAGAATAATTCTTCTGGTAAGTTTTTTACTATGTGAACACTATTTGAAGGCCGCCATGTTGGTTTATAATTGGCGTTTGACATGACATTGACATATTTTTCATGTCATGTTGTTTGATTTGATGTTTTTGTTTTGTCAGATAAATGTAGGTTGTCAAAATGACATTTCACGCACGTCCATGCGCCATATTTTTGTAGCGCTGTGTGTTGCTCTCTTTGTCGAAGAAAATCTTAATGTACCTTAAAACGAAGTCAATTTAAGTAAAATAACCAATTAAATACGTTTACTTTATTGCTTAGCCATATTTTAGAGTAGTGTACACAGTGCAGGCCCAGGCTCCATATATTGATGAAACGTCTCTTTTAGAATCTTTGGTTCGGAAACGTATGTATATATAAACAAAGAAACAAGACAAAGTAAAATGTCTGAAAAATCCAGGAAAATGTATTTTATTGGATACTGTAACAACGGATATAGATTGTGGGACAATGATGAAAGAAAGGTTGTAACGGCACGGGATATAGTTGTCAATGAACAACCAAGTCATAAGAAGACAATTTACACAGATCCAGAGTTTTTGAACGAAGAAAGTCAAGAAAGAGTGGACACAGTGGACACAGAAGAAAAGAAGGAAGAAGAGACAGGAGTTGAAGAGTCTGTATTGGAAAACATACCAAATGTGGAAAAAAGAATAGGAAGAAGACCAGCCTACCTGGAAGATTATGATTGTGATGATTTTCGAGATTGCGAGTTTACAGCTTTAAACGTTGCAGAAAATGTTCCAAGAACAATGAAAGAGGCTTTAGAATCCAGTGAAAAGGAAGAATGGTTAAAAGCTGTGCAAGCAGAATTAGATTCTCTTGAGAAACATTCAACATGGACAGTCGTTGAGAAACCTAGAGATAAGAAAATAATACACAGTCGTTGGGTTTTCAGAAAGAAAGACCAAAATACTTACAAGGCTCGATTGGTGGCAAAAGGCTATGAATCTAATCAATGGACAGAAACTTACGCCCCTGTGGGTAAGTTGACTACTTTGAGAACATTATTAATTATCGCTAACAAAGAAGACATGCAAATTGAACAGATGGATGTTAAGACTGCATTTCTCCACGGCATGCTTGATGAAGAAATATTTATGCATCTTCCAGAAAACATGAAAAATGATAAAAGTGTATGTAAGCTTAACAGGTCGCTGTATGGACTTAGGCAAAGTCCAAGGTGCTGGAACAATGCCTTTCATGAGTTTATGGTTGCGAATGGATTCCGATGTTCAGCTTATGATACCTGCCTTTACATAAGAAGTGATGACAAACTGTATGTTTTTCTTTACGTTGATGATATTTTGATAATTAACAGGGACATCAATGTCATAGAAAGTTTTAAAACAGAATTAAACTCTAAATTTGACATGGTTTCTATGGGACCGATCAAAAAATATTTGGGCATGGAAATAGAAAGGGATTTTAGAAACAAAGTAATAAGGATTCACCAGAAATCCTACATCACAGAGTTGCTTAAGAGGTTTGGGATGGAAAACTGTAAAGAGGTAGCTACGCCTGTAGAAAATAATCTTAAACTAGAAAAAGAAACTGACCCAAATAAATTTACACATAAACCATATAGAGAGTTGATAGGTTGCCTAATGTACTTAGTAATGGGTACACGACCCGATATAGGCTACGCAGTAAACTTATTTAGTCGGTACCAAGATAATGCAAGTGACATTCATTGGAATCATTTAAAGCGTGTATTAAAGTATTTGAAATCAACTATAAATTTAGGCTTGCTTTACAAAAATGATCATGTTTTAGGAGAATTTAACGTCACAGGGTACTCAGATTCAGATTGGGCTTCAGATTGTAATGATAGAAAAAGTATTTCGGGATTTTGTATGACTTTGTTTGGAAACATCGTAACATGGGCTTCTCGTAAACAGAAAACAGTTGCTCTGTCTACCGCAGAAGCAGAATATGTGGCTCTGAGTTTACTAGTATCAGAAGCATTGTGGTTTAAAGGTTTGGTCAGTGACTTAGGTGTAAGTTGTCTAAGCGTTTTAGTTTTAGAAGATAACCAGAGTTGTATTCACATTGCAAAGAACCGAGAATGTAAAAGAGTAAAGCATATAGACATTAAACACTACTTTGTTCGTGATACAATTCAAAGGGGAGATGTTGTTATCAAATATATAGCTTCAACTGACCAAGCGGCTGACCTGTTTACAAAAGCATTATGTAAAGAACTATTTCTTCGGCATAGGAAGACTATCGGTTTAAGTTAGGAATTTATTTTAGAATTTTGGTTTAGTTACAGAATGTTATTTAATTTGAATTTTTGCTTTAGATATAGAATGTTATGTGTTTGAATTCTAATGGTATTAATTTTATAAGTTAGTTAGAAAGTATATTTTTTTTAGTTTTATTTTGTGTAAAGAAATATGCAGTTTCAGGGGGAGTGTTGAAATGAGACAACCTCAATGTTTTGAATGATTAGAACCTGCATGTTTCTCATAAAAGTAAAAGCAATAGATGTCATGGTTTTGTATTGACATTAGAGAGACTTCAGAAAAAACAAAAAAATGTGAATCTTGTATTTAAAAGTTAATTTACGTTATCTCAATAAATATTATGAAAGCTTAACAAGAATGTGCTTATAATTCATAATATTTTCATACTTAAGTAATATTTAGGCACTATTGAATAAAACTTGAAACTAACAAACATAGTAGGTACTCTATAATACATTTTAGACAATGACAACAGTTTTCATATGGATGTGGCACGGGGAGCCTAATTATCACCACAACGGGATTACGATCCGTTATCTAAATAGCCCTTTAGCTTGGCCATGTGACGTTTTAGGTCTAAGATTTTGGAGGCCCAAGCTTCGCTCATAGGCTGAGCCTCTATGTCTTCAAGCAACATCAAAACAGCGTCCTCTGTACCAACATAAACGAACTATTTGAATTATCAGCGCATCTTATTCTTGGTAGGTCTTACAATATCCAATAGATGGTGTGCCGTTTGCTGTAAGTCTAGCGGACACTTTCAGAAATACATCACAGATGGCGCTAGTAGTAGTAATTCATAATAATATTATACTCGTTTGGTTGGTTTGTCGGTCGGTCGGTTGTAAAACAAACCAGTCAATAAAAGCGAGCGAAGCAGGGAGGAGCTCCAACTTCTATTAATGAGGTTGACTCCGAAATCTCTAGCTTTGCAATGACCCCGTAATATTTTATGAACCTCACTATTATATAAAAATGCGAATGTTTGGATGGTTTTTTGGATGGATGAACGTTTGTTACTCAATCACGTGTAAAAGTAGACTAATAGTGAGTAATTCAATCAATCCGGTCGTCCACCTTCCAGCAGAGAAATTGTGGAGTCCACAATTTATCTGCTGGGAGCTACAGGTAAGGGCCTCGGGCTTGTGTGGCCCATCGCCCTGGCAGGCATCTACTCGCGAGGACTACGATCCCCGGGTCTCTGGGATTAGCCTCTTGTGCGTTTCTGGCTTGCAGCTGGCTCTTTTGGGCTTTTCGTAAGCCAAGTCAATGGCGTAAGTTGCCGCTTCTCAGCATTTCGTTGCTTGAAGTTCTTAATTATTTGTTTTTTTTGAAGAAGTCTTGACCATCTAGTTCAAATTGACATTGATGACAATCAAAGAAATCAATCAAAAATCACTGATGATGACAAAGAATAAAACGACGACTTTGACATTCTTGTACTCTATGAAATTGTCAATGTCAACTTTTTTTAAATGATAATGACACGAGTCGCAAGTTGCACTAAAATTCTTCCGCGAACGATTTGTGAACTAAATCGGAACAAAAAAACTCGAAATTATATTTTAGACCCTGAGAAAATCGTATAATTTTCTATAACGAATTTTTTTTCAGTACACAATGATTAATGAGTTTATGTAGTGTTTGATGACGCCATAATCGTCATTTTGCAGCAAGAACGTTTCAAATCAAAGGCTTTCCGTGCGTCCGACGTGCGTCCATCCGTCAGTTTGTAGTTTCTACGTCGCCTTTCGTTGGCTGGCTGGCTGGTGGCAGTGAACGGAACAAAGTGTCGTCGTCTAGATCGCTCGCTCGCTGGCTGATAATAGTGAATCAAAAAGAGTTTCAAAATATGTTCGAATAAAAAGTGTAAAAGTGTGTGACTGTCATCTAGCAAAATGGTTGATGACGTGAAAGATATTATTGAAACCGCTGAAAGTAAAGGTATAAGTGCTAATATATTTAGAAATGTGCTGTTCTAGTGTATAAAATGTGATTGAAAAATCGTCTAACCTTAGACCGTGTCGTGGCCCCCACGTCGAGTATTCGTGCACTGCTTTCGAGAATGTCTGCTGTAAAAGCCCTGTGGTTTGTTTTTTACCTAGAAAGGGATGTCTTTTCGCGTCGTGGTATGTTCTATTTATAGCAAAACGCCTGCCAGACGGCATAATGTGCCTGAGAATGTGTTGAAAAATGTTAGGATGTGATGCACAGAGTAATTTTGTTTGACAGATTACACTTGAATTTCGCCGAATTACGTGATCTTTTCCTTGTATTGCGTTGTTTTATGGTATTTAATGGGGCGATTTTGTGTATATTTCATATTAAATGACGTATATAACATGTCTTGATGACCATATGTTTGTGTAGGTAAATCTCATTAATACTTGGTGTGCATTTGATATTTTGACTCACTGAAGGCAGAGAATGATTAGCAAGTTTTCTGACGTTACTGTATGTACAATTCATATTTTGCACATGATATGCATTCTGCTTTATAATCTGGTATCTTATCTTGGCTACAGAATTGCGTATTAAATGGGTTTCATGAAAACTTCACTGATACCTTTGCATGAAGCTGATAGTCCCTGTATTATTGTTTTTAAAGTTAAAAGTATTTTAAGGCTCCTTTTGGCTCCCTTTGGCTCAAAGTCCTTATCTAGGGTTGGGTTGCCAGTTTGAAACCCATCGGAGTTGGAAATTTATATTATTTTCCCTGAGATTGGTATTTATGCCACATTTTTTTACTTTCTCATGCATAGTTCTTGCCCCGCATTAGAATTCTCTGTGTAGTGGGTATCAGAAACTAAGAGTACCATGGTATCACAACACCCAGACCCGGAGCATAAATTCTATAAGTATTTATAGTTGACTTGTTAGTATCTACTAGTTTCTGCCCGCAGGTTTGCTTGTGTGGTACTCCTATTAAAAGAAGCCTATAAGTTATTTCTAACTACTTACTTGCCAAATTTTATTCCAAACCATTTAGTGGTTAATGTGTGATTGAGTAAAATACCAAGTTTGTAAAGGTGTTTGATCTTCACTTCTTTACAAACTGGCATTTGTGCCTAGAACAATACTTACTAATTTTCCTATTTTATATAATTCAATACAATTTATCCAATCCAATAGTTTCCAACTTAATACTTCGTACAAACAATTACAACTAAAGTGCTCATAATATCTCAGTTAAATCTTAAAATACCTGTGACATGGATATGTTTAACAACAGAAAAATGACTTTGCCGTATTATTAAATTCATGTAGGAGTTGAATATCACGTATGTACCTAACATATGGCCAAATTGGAATCACTGACACATATTTTTGAGGCTGTGTTAATGTCTAGTATAATCTTACTTATTTGTTTAAATTCCCATTTTCGGTACTGATCTAGAACATATTCAATGTGCAGTATGTAGGTACCTATTTCATAAACTTCTGCGTATGGTAAGTATCACTTGCACTATTTATGGTTAATTATACATCAGCAAGCTGTTCAGAGTATCAATATTCAATTTCCTCTAATAATGAGTCTTAACTTTTTTTTCAAATGTTATCACTTTTGTAGGTATTATTGTTTTCTTTTTTTTTTTTCTCCCACTTTTAGATACCTACGTGGGTACTTGTGCGTACGTAGGTATATATATCTGTATAACTTTGTAAACTATTTAAGTAGGTAAGTTATTTCTAAGTTTAGTTTAATTGTCACGCCTCACCATCTTTTTTGCACGCCCAGGATGACTGGTAGAAAATGCTTTAGCATTAAGTCCTCCTTACACTAAGTTTAAGTGTGAAAGTATAAATAAATAAATAAATAAATAAATAACTTTGTATTTCCCCTAATGGAATGGAGATGCTACACAAATATTGAATTTGCTCTGCGTAAACAAAAGTACCTACTAAAATGTACCTTAAAACAAGACTTTACTACAACTAGGTAGGTAGGTACAATTTCTGAGTATTTCATATCCCCTTCACCCCTTCTCCCTACACATACCTAACTTTACAACACTGGAAACATATTTATTTATTTATTTTAGCCTCTTTTCAGATTCTTTCAGTTAGGTTTAAAATGTATATTATGTTTGTTTTCTATGTTTCGCAATCTGTGTGCCCTCTGGCAAAGGCCTCCTCCAACCCCTTTCAAACATTTCTATTTTGTGCTGTCCTCGTCCATGCTCTCCCAGCAGTTAGCACTATCTCGTCATCCCATCTTCGGAATGGCATATACATACATACATAAAATCACGCCTATTTCCCAGAGGGGTAGGCAGAGACCACGGCTTTCCACTTGCTACGATCCTGACATACCTCTTTTACTCCATTCACTCTCATCACATTCCTCATACATGCTCGTCAGTTTAGGAAACATATATACCTACCTAACTTACAAATCACTGTAATTAACTCAATGTACCTTTTATCAGTCTGGTCTGTTCACATTGTCTCTAATTCTGCAAAGCCTCGACATGAAATTCATTTCTCAACAACATGATTTATTTATTTTTCATTTATTGAGGGACTCATAGGAATCGTAATATAGGTAGTACAATATTAAAGGACTTCAATCATGTTCCCCTTACTGCAAACTGCTACAAATGTATGACCAATGATGGGAATTTAAGAGTAGAATCTGATTCCAATAAAGCCGCTAGCAATTATTTTCTCAAATTTACTTTGACATTATGTTACTACTTCTACAAGCCTAATTGATAGCTGAGAATTGGTTGTGCGGGTATCAACTTAGCCTCTCAAATTATCTTACAGTCCTTAATACCAGTCGGGGAAAATTATACCTACGACAATGATGCAATAAATATTATGTATCCTCAGCTAGGGAGCACAAAATTACAATTTTGGATGCTTTAAGAGAGTTCATAAACAAACATTTCAACAGCTCTGTTTTGTCAATAGTTTTTTCCGCAGATGTTTTCATACAATGGTGTTGATACTAGTATTGTTTTATTACAAAAATTAAATTTGATGTATTTATATCCATCCTTGTTGTTTCAATGTAACAAGGAGATGGCAACATCTTTAGCCCTGCCAAAATTTTTAGCAAATTACCTAGTTTTGTAAAATCAACACTAATAGCTAACAGGAACCATAGGTCTGCCTATGGTTCCTATAAAATTAACCGCGCATTAGTAATTTGTGCATAGTGACAGGAGGCAGATCAAATTTAAGACCATTCTAAATTCCCATAAGCCTTTGCAATAAAATGTGGGTGCTAAATAATTAAGATTTCCAAGTGCTTCGACACTTTCAATTTGGAGCCAAACTAGACCTTATGATGTTGCAATAAAGCGTGGGCGCTGATTAATATAAAATTCGGAAATATTGCTTCAAGGGAAAATGTTTTGAATAATTTCGCCCACCTTGGTTTCAACAATGGCAGGTGTATCAACACCCACAGAATTATATGGGCTGCATCATCAACGAAATCAGATAGGAACCATATCTTACAAACACCAATTCAGTAGGTATCTATCCTCCGGAGTGCCTATATTAAGGCCTTCTAAGCTGGTCTGGACTGGTCTTATGGTGGCTATCGGACCTTGGTGTTGATTCTCTTTGTGTATGTTGGTAGGTGTTCCATTATCTTAAGCAAGCTCATTGGCTTATTCTTGGTGTTTTTGTACAAGATCGAATCAGAATGAGGAATGCCGCCGTTGATAAACTAAAGTCACCGAGCATAGCCTAGCATAAATAACATAGCCTAGAGGATTACCAAGTTCTAGTGGAAGTGGCTGTGTGTGCTGTGTGGCATATAGCTCGGAGAACTGACGGCCGTTCAGGCAGAAAGGTTCTAGAGTGCACACTGTGCACTGGAAAACGCAGCTTAGGACGGTTCCCCGCTTGATGGAAAGACGACCTAATAAAAGTTGCAGACCGCATTGTTCCGGTCGCTCTGAAAATCTATGGGTGGGGCACATGTTGCTCAGTGGACGTGTTACGGCTGAAATTATGATGATGGATCATCGGGTACGCCAGTAAATCTTCCTCAACTGAAGTTTCCGTAACCTTAGTAGACCTTGACCTGTATCTTCTCATGGGTTTCCACTCGGTTACCGTAGCCTATGAGCGCTTGCAATACCAGAGGCATCGCGCACCCGTTGTCAACCCCTCCCCCCTCCCCCCTAAAGAGCTCAGGCAACCTTGCTCACTGCAGGAACACAACACTATTTGAAACAAATAATGTTACCTATTTGGCTGCGATCTTCTGTAAGACGTGGTTCCTCGCTGTGCCCTTCCTCCTCTAGACTTGGAGATCTTCGCTTGCTCGATCAATAAAGTTAGGCGAGGTACCTACATATCTAGGTGAATCCTACCTTGACTGCAACATGCTATGTAGCTATTTCAAAGGTCAAACAACACTAAACGAGCGCCTTACATTATTACCTTGTGATTGCGACTATCATGCCCCCGCTTACAAATGTTCAGTGCCCTCAAAATAAAACAACTTATTGAATGATAATAACACAATTTAAAAGTTAGGTAGGTAGGTACTTACCTACCAAAAGACCATCTATCATCTGACTAAAATAAGCTTTATACGTATTCTATTAGGATCTCGAATGGCGACCACGAACCGGGCAACGCAAGGAGTACGAGTTCGATTCCCGCTGCGGTACAAAGTTTGCATGATTTGCAAATATTTGTTCCGGGTCTGGGTGTCGGTACTGGTACTCTTAGTTTCTGTTAACCACGACACAGGGAATCCTAGTGTGGGGTTAGGACTAATGTATGTGATTGTTGGGTGTTAAAGTTAACATTACTATTTAGTATGATTATATTAGAAGGAGGTTCTATCCAGTACAGCTTGCGACATAGCATAGCAGTCGTAGGTAGGTAGGTAAGTATGCCCCTAATCGCCTTCAAGCAACACAGCCCACCAATATCATAATGTTTGCTCAAACATTATCGACAAAAATTTGTTGCATAAGCGGAATCCTCTTTACATCTTGCTTATCTGTAAAAGATCGTGTTGCAATATCAATGGTATCAATTTTCGCTTTCATCATTCCGTGTAACATACAGTTTGGTACGTTTTCATTGTAGGCTAAGTGAGGTTTTTGTCTGAAACATCATGACGGTTACTTACGTGACCTAAGGTCGTGACTTCGGAAATCGGGCGACAATAATACCTACGTGATTTTAAAGCCGGCACATTTTAGAACCAAAAAAACCAATTACAAGTTAACTTTACAAAAATTTAAAAAACCTACTCGGGCCCCTTATAATGTTTGACTGAAAGCACCAACTACTGAACTTCGGTTGGCTTAAAAAATATTAAATACGGGAATCTGCTGTGGAGTAACGAGGCTAGAAATATACACACACGCTAAGGTTTCTTTTTGACATATCGCACGTCGCGCGTCGTTTGAACACGGCTTAATGCGTTTATCTTTTCCTAGTTTTTCCGAGCACTTTTCTCGCCTTTCACCGTTTATTCATCAAACATGGAGCCGGCTCCGATTTTACTGCGTTTATCGATATCATCAGATAACATTGTACTAAGCTGTGATTTCCTATATCGCTCTAGCTAGAGTAGTATATTTCACGAAAATCTTTTACAAAAGTGGCGTAAAACTATTCTCGTGCCTGTACCAGCTCCGCGGACCAATAATTCAATGGCTGCTGCCAGACTTTCAGAATTGAATTATTGGTCCGCCTAAGGTCATATTTCATGACCTTGCACTAAAATCGATCGTGATACCGTCTGGAATATGGGGTAAATGACCTAGTACAGAACATCCCACGAAGGGTATTCAGTTTAATTTCATTTAAACCAAACCATAAGTTCTAACATCATAGTTTCTGTGGATCGGGTTTTTTTTTCATGTCCAACAACGTTTTTGCATAACCTCGGAGATCTGGGCGTTAGGTGTCTGGCCGGTGGCAAAAAAGTTATTGTGATCAGGAAAGTGGATCGAGTTGACTGGAGAAACCTTGCGCTCTTGTTCATTTCAATAAAATTGTATTTTTTCATAATACATTTTGATCAAATTCAAACTGTAGTAGGAACCTACTAACCTAGCCATCATCATTGCAGCCGTAAGAAATCCACTGCTGAACATTGCCTTCCCCACAGGTTTCCTGAATGAATTCTTATCATGTGCGGGGAATTTGCCCATACTCACCACGCTGGGCACGCGGGTTAGCGAGCGCAGGGACGCTGCCCGTCCGCTTTGCTGCTTTTTCCTCAGTCGCCTCCAACGACATCCGCGGGTAGTTAGATGAGAGGGGTCAATTCTTCAGCCACCGTGGTCCCTACACAAACCTACACATCCACTGGAAAATAACTGATTATTCAAATCAATTTGTTCAAGTCAAATGACCTTGATTTGAGAGTTTGGCCTCTGACTGAACACGTGCTTGTCAATTTCGTGGAGATAAGATTATCTAAACTGTTTTGTTTTTGAATAACAAAGACAAAATATTATTTAAATATACATCAATCACATCATAATTTTCCTTAGAGTCCAGAGTCCAGGTTCACCTTCATCAATCATTCATCAGACATTCTCGAACTCCGTGCGACCCTAATTAATAATAGCCTAGATCTTCAGAGCAATCTATTTGAATCTTAGAGAGACCTGTAACATAATAGTTGAGAGCAGATCTTTGGCTTTAGAACAGGCCTAGTGATCGGAAACATCGTCTGAGTCATCGATTCTATTACAAAATTCAAGTTTAAGACTCGTTTCAGCAGCGTAAAAAATACTTTTAAGCAACGTAACCTAGTCCAGCAAGTGGTGTAGCGACATTCCTGTCGCGTGACGTTGCAATATTTACCAACTAGTACTATTGATCTTTATGTTCATTGAAATGTACGGGCATACCCATTCTCTGATTATTGATCAGAGAATGTTGCGTGACGTTCCACGTGGTGGTTCGTACGTGTTTTGAATTAATTGGGTCAAAGGTTTTTGGGAGCGCCTTGGAATACTGAGTTATGGGGATCGGTTGAAGGTGATCCTATGCGTGGGTTAAAAGTTGAAACGACCACGTTTTCTAGATCGAACTAGGAACCTACTCTATTCTATTACATTAGATATGAATTGAGTCAAATAGCTGAAATGATCGAATGAATTACACGTTCCACTAAAAAACAATTGATAATATTCATCATTATTAGAATTCATCACAGCCGTAGGGCGTCCACTGCTGAACATAGACCTCCCCCATTGATGTCCAGAGTGAACTCACCAGAGCGTTCTTCGAAGTATGTGTCCCGCCCACTGGCACTTTAACTTTGTAATCCTCTGGGCTATGCCTGACTGCCCGGCCGAGTTGGATTCGTCGGCTGACCTCTTTATCGAAGTTGATAATTACTATCTGGTCAATTTCTAACACTGGTTGTGTCTATAATCTATATACGACATAATGCGTTCTTGCTTCAAAATCTTTACCAAGTCCACTAACCGCATTAGTGGACTGCTGTGGACCACGATCGCATCATTCTTTCTTACGTGTCTTACAAAACATCTCAAATTGAACCGAAAACCACAGCCATCATCAACTTTCACTCACATGTCTGGCGCCTATAAAACCGTTTCTTTCATTAGTTTATGAGCATTGTACAGCAAATCGGATCTTTAGAAATAGAACGGAGATAATCGACCCGCACAATTCAGTTATTATATGCACGAGCATGAAGAAAGGGTCTGGCGCTGCAACAGTCTATGGTCAACCTATATCATCATCATCATCATCTATATGACCTACGTTAATTCCTAGAGGAATACTAATACCTGATATTATATATATAGATATTATCATCATCATCATCAGCCTGTAGAAGTCCACTGCTGGACATAGGCCTCCCCTAAAGAGTTCCACGACGAACGGTCTTGAGCCTTCTCCATCCACCGACTTCCCGCAACCTTCACAATGTCGTCGGTCCATCGGGTGGGGGGCCTTCCAACACTGCGTCGCCCGGTTCGTGGTCGCCATTCGAGAACCTTTACTCCCCAACGGTTATCGGTTCTGCGAGCTATATGGCCTGCCCACTGCCACTTCAACTTGCTAATTCTGAGAGCTATGTCGGTAACCTTGGTTCTTCTACGAATTTCCTCATTTCGGATCTTATCACGTAGTGAAACTCCTAGCATAGCTCTCTCCATAGCCCGTTGTGCAACTTTGAGCTTGTGTATGAGGCCAATAGATATTATATAGTAGGTATATTGAAGTGTCTACAAGGGGAATAACCCCTATTGTGATCGCCAATTTACACCTTATGTACCTAACACCTGATTATTTTTATTTTCTGAGCCTAACCTAATTCGGTTAGCACCACACTGAATCTCTACATTCCATTTTGTGTAAAGGATCATCCAAAATATATTATAGACACCAAGCCGTGTTTGATTCTTCTTCCACGCGACCAAGCGTAACCAAGGCATAGCTAGTTTCTAAGACGTTTCAAAGTGATCCTAGTGATTTTATTGTCATACACACCTTTTGACTGCAGGGCTTTTAAAACATCGGTAATATTTCCATTCGGAAACGTCAGCATTTCTCAGCCCAGCTCTAAACCCATTTCGGAATGAACATCACCTATGTTTTGATCTCTTGTCTTAGAGATGGGTTGAGAAAAGCTGAAGTTTCCGATCGGAAATATTTCCGGTGTTTTAAAATAGCCCTGCTGATACCTTGTAATTTGCCAGAGTAATTTTCCGATATATCTGATCGACCTATTGTGTTCCGTCTGGCCCTCTATTGGGGTCAAGTTCAAGTTTGCGAGTAATGATCGTGCGTGATGAATCTTAGCACAGCTGGCTTCGTCAACAACTTGTTTCTTATCATCTCTGAAGATTTTGTGACTTACCGTTAATTATTTTCATTGTTCATGACAGGTCTAGATTTTATATCATTATTTTTCTAATACGTTGTAGGTTTGTAGGTATTTTAATATAAGGTACAGTGAATTATATGGGACACGTTTGTTCGAAAACATTACATCATTCCACCGTCCACCGTACCATGAATTTGCGATTTTGTTTCATAAGGCAAGTTGAGTTGATTTTGTTGACATTCTCAAGGATATATGGTTCAAATTTGTGTAAAATTGTGCTGTCACGCTTGCTTTGACGTCGCGGTGCCGGTGGAACCCCATTTGACCGCGATGGGAAGACGATAGCATTTTTCACTCATGCTATGGCGGGTATAGAATTCAATTTTAATTCACCCAATGGCAATGTAAAGCGATTTTCAAGAAATCTTATTCTTAAAATAGTAATTAATTTTGTACCTACCTACCTGTCTTTTGACTTCTTTGGGTGTGTCTCAAGTTCGTCATCATCATTTCAGCCGTAGGATGTCCACTGCTGAACATAGGCCTTCACTATTCCAGGGTAACTTCCTATTATGCTGGCGGGAACTTACCCATATTCACCATGCTGGGTACGCGGTTTGAAGAGCGCAGTTAGAGCTATCGTTGTTAAAATAGGGGTCCATCCCCTAGCCGTTTTCCCTTAATCGCCTCTTACGATAAAACTAGTGTAGCTTGGCAAGTTATAAATATACAATACTACTCGTATTGCAGGTCACATCAATAATTCAGAAGATCGGCCTGTATTCGTACAGTTCGCCTTTATGTAATCGAAATAATATTGAGATTTTATCATTGAAATAACGTTCATTATTGTAATTAACCTTATGGTCTCTCTAAGATCTGAGCTTCAAAGTTAGCTGAATAGAGACTACTGAATTTTCCTTTTGAGAGACCTTGCGCTTAATCTAAGTACCTACCTACCTACTTTTCCTTTGAAACTTCTGCAATTAGTTTTAGTACCGAACTGCTAATAAATAGGCCGTGGTGGCCCCGGCTGAAGAATAGGCCCCTCCATATCTACCTATCCGCAGATGTCGTAAGAGGCGACTAAGGGAAAAAAGCTAGGGGATGGGCAGCAGCGTCCCTCATTTTAACAACGATAGCTCTAACTGCGCTCGCCAACCCGCATGCCCAGCGTGGTGAGTATGGGCAAATACCCCCACATGATAAGGAATTTGCTCTGTCTGTGGGGGAGGCCATGTTCAGCAGTGGACGTCGAACGGCTGAAATGAATAAATAGGTCGGCTTGGTCGAAAAAACCTTTTGCGTCGAAATTAACTTCTTTAAAACATAAATATCTTATGCAACGCCAAATAGTAACTTTTATATTGACAGTAGGTACTGTATCCATTTTCAACAAAATCACAACTATGAATACAAGTGTCCACGAATGACTGTTGAGTGTTTCTTTGTATACGAATTCACAGAGGTCAAACATCAATATCTAGGTAGGTATTCTGTTGAGATTGTTAGGATATGCTTTCATTGTTATTATCGAACAGCTTATTAGTTAGAAAGGCTAAGTGGGTGGGGTAGATAGACGTACGACCGATTATATGAGAAGGTGGCAGCTACTGGATAACATGTAGCTTTACATTACGGGCTTATAGCTTACACTGTAAACGCACGGTAATGCAAGCGCGCAATGTATTCCGATTTACGTGCCAGTCAATATGTCATGGATGTAATTACTTCCTCGCAAAACGTCATGGTAGGCAAGCATGAAGCCGCGTGTAAGATTTTGGTTCAAAATCATCAACAACCCCTTTCTTTCCACAGCGTCGCAAGAAGTACTAGACAGAGCGAGACTAGCACGAGAAAGGCGCGAGGCCGAACAGAGGAAGCGACTTGACGAGTTGCGCGCGCACGCCGCCGCCGCCCAGGCCCAGCGAGAGAAGAGAGACGATGACCGGCGGCGGCGGCAGGCAGAGCAGCGGGCGAGAGATGACGACCGACGGGTTCAGGTGACCGCACATGTTTGTTAACCTTTACTATTGTTGTCGTTACTTTATTACTATACTATTGGTGGCCCCGGCTGAAGAATAGGCCCCTCCATTTTTACCCGTGGATGTCGTAAGAGGCGACTAAGGGAAAAAGCTAGGGGATCTGCGCTGGAAAACCCGTAGGTATCGGATATTTGCTATGAATAAGGTATATGTACAAGGTATGTATTGGCCGTGGTGGCCTCGGCTGAAGAATATGCCCCTCCATATCTACCTATCCGCGGATGTCGTAAGAGGCGACTAAGGGAAAAAAGCTAAGGGATGGGCAGCAGCGTCCCTCATTTTAACAACGATAGCTCTAACTGCGCTCGCCAACCCGCATGCCCAGCGTGGTGAGTATGGGCAAATCCCCTCACATGATAAGGAATTTGCTCTGTCTGTGCGCGAGGCCATGTTCAGCAGTGGACGTCGAACGGCTGAAATGATGATGATGAAGGTATGTACATGCATTATGTACCTTGCCTAGTGTCGTCCGTAGGCGTAGATCAACGCCGGAAAACTCACTCGCAATAAGCTTGCGTGACCTTGCCTCGATCTACTTTATAAAGTAGCTAATCCCTACGTACGTACGTATCAAACGCCTTCACTGGGAATAATCGGATGATGTCTCGGACCCCGGTAAAGATCTATATAGTTTCTTGATGACTCTTGCAAACCACTTATCAGGATTGTATAATTGATAGCCTTTCTCGCACCTCCTTCCAAGGCAGGCACTAAGTCACCGGCTTGTTAAAGCTAACATGATCCTGTTTATTTGTTTTTTTTTAAACCTTTCGCCTCGCACGATTCATGGGATTTACTGTTACACCTAGGAAGTCAAATACAAAAGGTTTTATTTCAATAAAATCACTATGATCACTTTGAAATTGTATAAACTAGGTGAAGCTACGCCTGTTTCTCGTGACCAAGCCTTGAAGAATCACGCAACAAACACGGCTTGGTGCCTATCATTTTTTCCGGCCATGTAAAACATAAAAAAAAAAAATTTGGTCATCCTAATCGCGCAGAAATCACCGCGTAGGTGCAAATCGATGTCCTATGCTGATATCATTCGCTGATTTAAAATTCACATCAGCATCACCCCATCCGCTTAGTTTCGTGATGTTGGCTCGCGTCAAAACATTCACATTTCCATAAGACATTACTTTTGCAAATCACTCTGGAAGTAATTGTTCTCGACCGTCGACCGTTCGGGCTTGGCTACAATAAAAGGCGTACACGACTGCGGGCGCTGTAAATCAACCATTATTGTTTTTATCTATCTTGTGTCTGGTTTGTTCTTGCCAATCCTTTCTGTGTTATGGTGAAAAAGGTCCTCTTGCTCGAAATCGTCTTCCTGCATCCCTTTATCGAACTCGACAAGGTCAAGCCATTGACTGTTAAGTTAGTGGTGTGGTCAATAGAACCGCAAGAGTTTTCTTACCTAGCTAGCAAGACCCGCCTGTGCCTTTGCATTCGCTCTGACTAGGAAGTCGCTATCTCCTATGGCTTCTCGCGTCCACTATGCCCTCAGTCTTCGCATCGTTTGGCACGATGTCCGCTGGATCAGGCCGGCCAGTTCGACTTTACTTTCTCCGGAGTAAAATAATAGTTACCGTAATACGGACGCGACGGTGAAAATTAGAAATTACCGACGCGAAAGAAAACGATTCTAAGATATCTAAATGTACAAATGAGTCCAAGGTCTACGTCTACGTCGACCTATACATAATGCGCATAGTACCTACCTAGTATATTTCCAAGCCTATTGATTTGCGTAATATTTGCGCATTCACGATGGAAACTTGCCTTGTGTTGTGGGCTGTGGCTCACACATCCGCAATCTCGTAAGTTCTTCCGTCATTGCAGTTCCGTGTTGCATCTATAAGACGAAACGGCGATTGGGAAGACGATTTAAAGTGGTCCTTTTGATACATAAACTTTGACAGTCAGTCTTTGACATCATCCAAAGATGATTTGGCAAATGTTTTTGAGTTCAATAGTATGTTTTATTTGCTCTTTGTGCTCTTCAATAGAAACTCGAAAGTCTTGATGCGGTTCAGAAAACAGAACGCAGTTTTGTATTGATCGCAGTAGCAACTTTGCGATGAGTTGTCAATTTTTATTAGGATTTGAAAGTTTCTCGTTTTTTTGCCACTGTTTGCTTCTTTCTGGGCCTTTGGGCTTAATAACCCTATATGGCCGCTGCTGTTTTCAAAAACCAGCGTGGTATTTGATTCGGTGCGCCACACTGCCTCTTTCTATTAGCAACCTCACGGTTACATACAGTTACGATTTTTTTACTAGTTGCTTATCATTCCATTTTCCGATTCCGTTGCCATATTCATTTGAATCGTTTTCATTCAAAGCCAATTATGACCTCTTACGTGCATCAATTAGCGTCCATGCTGCATTGCAATTGTTTAGTTGTTCAACGCCATCATGATCCGCCATCTTTCTGAACTGGAACCGTCTATGCGTAGATTACGAGTATCTAGGCTTACTGTCTTGCAGCAAGATTATTGCTCGACAAGAAAGGCGTTGTTTTGCATTCCTTGAAGTAACTTTCGCAAGTATATATTCTATGTTAACAGTTCTCTCAGTCATAGCACCTAGTTTCTTCCTGTTTTCTATGGTATAGGTATCTTTTGCTTGAGCTGTCCTTGTTCTCTTAATTTTCATACAAACCTTGGCTTTAAGGTACCTCATTTGTAAAAACGGAACTCTTATAGGATCACTTTGTTGTCTGTCTGTCTGTCTGTCAAGACCCTATTTCTCAGAAACGGCTTAAGGTATCAACTTGAAATTTATACCAACTATTATGGTCTGTGGGCTGATGGGGCCGCATAAAAAATCAAAGCTCAAGCGTAATGCATTAAAAAGATAATTATGGCAATGAATTTATAATTTTTGTATGGAAATGGCAAAAATCAAAAACCAGGGTACTTCCAGTTACCTCACAATTCTGAAATTCGGAATTCTAAGAGCTTTTATGACACAGTTATGGACTTCGAATGGAATTTCGAAGTTATTTAGGAAACAAACTTATATTTGCGGTTAATGTCATACAATGACAAGGTGAGCGACCGCAAATTTAAGTTTGTCAATACCTAAACTTGGAATTTTGATTTTCTGACCACGTGTACGGATTTTCCGACGGGTAAATCCATTGGTGTGCGACAGAGCTTCGAACCCACGACCAATGGTACGGAACTCAGGGCCTCAGGCCTCAGGGCGCGAGTTCTCGCACTTTTTGATAGAGATGACCGTATTTGATAGAGATGTCTACTTGTTGCTTAGTACAGGTGTTTTCACTTGTTCTTTCAAGAAAAATAAGATTTTTATCATCAACCATTTACTTACCTTCATTATTTAAAATTTATAGCATGTCGAATTTCTAAGCTACAAAATATTTTCAATTCTTATGTAAATTACTCCGTCACCACACCACGCGGCCTTGCTTAGATGATGTCATGCAGTTACATTCCGATTTATATAGTTTTAACCTGACAAATGAATGGAGATTCCAAAGATAAAGCACTTAGAACTTATTGTACCGAAGGATTAGCTACTCCTTTAAAATAAATACCTGATACTTCTAAAGTATGGTATCCCTCCTATCTTGGTCCAACCAGTCACATGATGAACGAACAGATTTATCATCCTTTATACCTTATTTTTAAAGTGGTCCCGCATATTGTTTGTATGTATTCTTTCCGCAATTAATATTTTCCCTAATCACCTTGCTTTCAATCGCACTGCCAGTATTGTTCATCTCTCAAATCTCCTGACAATGGTCACGCCAGATTCCGAATCATCACAATGGCTGGGTTAGCAGGTCACGGGTTACATAACACCATCCTATTGTCGATTATGAGGTCATGCTACTACCTACTAGGTAGTTTAGGTAGTGTGCGTATGCAAGTACGTCAAATTGAGAGGACGATTAGTCTAGGTACAAAGTGCCTTTACTTATTTGCAGTTTAGATTTCAAAAGATACCTTATGCCCTTTGCTCTGACATTTCTCTACCCAAGGTTAATGCTACCCAAGGTCGCCGTTATCAGAACTTGGTCGTAAGCACCTCTCTTGATACAGCTATAATCATTCCTGCAATAATTATGTGCCACCAAAACCACAGTATTGTACACTGCCAAGCTACACTTACGTTACAAAATCCTAGAGGAAAAGCGTATGTAGATAAGCTGGCCAATTGAACCTGTGACAGAGTTGCTATACCGCCTACTGCTCATTGATGTATCAGGGAGGGACCAATAATTTAACGAGGTCCGAAGCTGGGAAGCCCTTAGTTGAAAATTCCACTAGCTGTGTCTATCTTGACACTGATAATGCCGGAGTTGCGTAATCTACTGTATCTGCTATGAACGACCACTTAGTTCATGTAATTATACCACCTCTAATCTCTATGGTAATTAGACTAGAAATTGCATCTTCTCGGATCTCTTACTACTCAGACGCTTAAAGATCTTAACGTTACCTTAAACAAAATAAACACAGACCAAAATATTGCAGGGTTAGCAGAGTACGCCTTTGAAAAACCTCTAGGCTAACACGAAAAAAATGATAGAGATCATATGACAGACGGATTAACCTGCTCCACGAAGCGTGGGTAGATTAGATAACTACGACAAACAACTCCAACAAATAGATCGAAATAAGAGCGTCGACTATCGAGATCTATCGAGATCCTAGGTTGTTTATTTTGTATCGGTTGTGAGAGTTATATTCAAAATTATTCGATGAGTGAGGAACAGTGTGATAAGAGAGCGTTGTGGAGTGAAAGTAGACGTAGCGATGAGGACTGAGAAAAAGGTATGTTGAGATGGTTTGGTAATGTGGAGAGGATGAACGAAAGAAGATTGTCGAAACAAGTGTATAAGGCGAGTGTGAATGGGACCGTTGGAAAGGGAAGACCTAGGCGTACGTTAAATGACCAAATCTGTGACGTTTTGGAAAAAGGCCAGGTCAAGAGTACCCTAAACCGACCGATGAGAGTCCGTGAAGCAAAAGAGGTACATACGTCAGGATCGTAACAAGTGGAAAGCAGTGATCTCTGCCTAACCCTCTGGGAAATAGGCGTGATTTTATGTATGTATGTATTCGAAAGATCCTAATAAGATTCAAGTGAAAACTGTGAGTCTGCAATTTGCAATGCACCGATTCAATGGCACACCTTCCACACCCTTACCACACCCTGTGCATAAAGTTGTAATGTGGATGACCGTCTATATTTTCCAGAGCAGTGAAAACTGGAAATAATTTATTTTAGTTACTTGAGCTACTTCAGCTTTTAGTCACGTAGATAAAATAGCTTAACAATATCATATTTTAAGATCTATGGGCCTAATTCATAATAACTGACATTTTATCGAGGCTTTATAGAAGACGATTCATAATAATGTATGCTAATTGCTATCCCGAAAGTGGCTTGTTCTTGAAACATTTTTCATTGAAAAAAATCTGCTCTTTTGGGGTCAATGATTGGGTTGTTATAGGTAGTAAACCTGATATCGAAATTGTCATTATTTAATAATAACCTGTAAAGATGATAAAAATAGTAAGAATACGGTGATTTGAAAAAGTACGAAAATATTTTTATTTTTTTATATATTTTAATTATTCCCTCCATTTTCTTCCTTTTTGTTGATAGAATAAGCCCCTTTCGGAATGGAATACATTATTATGAATCCCTCCTTTTTTTTTTTTAGAATCCCCTTGTACGAATATTATATTCTTGTCTTTGTCACTTCATATCAATGAAAACAGTTAAACAAATATCCTCCCAAACTTCTGTATTTATATTTCGGTGCGATAGATCACCTAGATTTTAATTATACTCTGTTATGTTGTGACGTCAGAGCTCCGCGTCGAGTGTGGAATTTAGGAATGCTTGTAATTGCGCTGCTAACATTCTCGATGTAATATCCTACGTCGCTTTGTATTACCACCAATAATAGAAGAATGCGTATCTTAATAGTATAATATCGTTCTTAGTTTATTTAGAAGCTATTTTCCATTTTATCATGCAAAGCGGATCTTTATCTTTCGTTTGTCCCGTTTTGTCTTGAAACTTCGTTCGCTGTTAATTTCTTGATTCATGTGAGTTCTCCGATCTTAAATCTCTTTGATCTTACAATCATGCTAATGTACTGTATATACACTTATTATTGTCTTGCTTTTCATTGTATGCTTTGTTACAATAGCATTGTTATTTATCAGCTGATACTCGATATCCAAAACATTGTCATGATTATCGATGAAATGGGTTTTGTGTGACTTGTGATTTCACACACCATTAGTGACAACTTGCAATTCCTTCATTTCATATAACTAAACATACCTTAAATACGTATAAAACGCTCAAAAAGTTAGAAAATACTTGATCAAGAGTATGTATGATTTCAAAGACCGAATCATGCTCACTTATAGATAGGTGCCTACTTCTAAATAAGGCTAAAACTGCACCGGCGCTGTCAAGCATCCAAAGAATTGTGAAATACACAAATACCTTTCGGAGCGTCGAGTACCTTAAATACGTATAAAACGCTCAAAAAGTTAGAAAATACTTGATCAAGAGTATGTATGATTTCAAAGACCGAATCATGCTCACTTATAGATAGGTGCCTACTTCTAAATAAGGCTAAAACTGCACCGGCGCTGTCAAGCATCCAAAGAATTGTGAAATACACAAATACCTTTCGGAGCGTCGAGTAGTGCATCAAAAATGTTTAAAATTATCCCACGCCGACTCAGGAGGCGCGACAAAAATAGTCTCACTTCCTTCAGGACTTTGATACCAATGAAAGTATTCGGAGATAGAAATTTAAGAAAATTAAATTATATAAAAGTGTTCAAGTGATTCCGGAGAAAGAAAACGATTGTGATAGGAGTATAAAGTGAAATGGTATAACTGTAAGAAAAAACCTTCAGTGAAATCTTCAGGATAGATAAAGTTTTGTTGCTATAAATGGAAATGAACTGTTTTGTGGTAAAAAGCGTGGATTTCCCTGAAGAAATAGTTGGAGATATGAAGGTATTATTTCAAGTGAATAAGATTCACCTAATAATTAACTTTTTAATGCTATTTGTTTGTTATCAAATATTGAATGTCTTTTACGGTTTATTGACACTGCAAGTTGAATAAGAATACAAACAAGATAAGACTAATGTAGACTCCGATAAAAGAAAGTATTTCACGGAGGTTTCAATTTGAGGGAGAACATAATATTACGTTTTATAAATTACCTACAAACGTTTTTCTTCGAATTAGTCTGTGAGTAGAATTAGTCTGACATAAAACCAACTACTGTCTGAAGATCAGTCTTCAGACAGTAGTAGGTTTTGTGTGGGTTTAGTTCTTGCTCGAGCGACCAATTCTTCTTTACTTGATGCTTCATTATCCATCCAGTTCCATGATATGCTGTCGGCGAAGCCTTTTAATGTAGCTGATGGTAGTTAGCTTGGTGTAGCCAGGTGATTTGGATGTACATTCAGACTTTTTTTTTTATACTACTGAGGTGGTAATCAAGCATATGGCCCACCTGTTGGTAAGCGGTTACCGTAGCCTATGAGCGCTTGCAATACCAGAGGCATCACGCACGCGTTGCCGACTCCGAACCCCTTCCCCCCCTAAAGAACTCTGGCAACCTTACTCATCGCAGGAACACAACACTATTTGAAACAAATAATGTTATTTGGCTGTGATCTTCTGTAAGGCGGAGGTACCTCCCCAGGCGGGCTGCTCCGATTCAGAACGAGAAAATCTCGCTGTGCCCTACCTCCTCCTTTTTTATATTTTGTAGAGTACCGTTTTATCTCTTCGTTGATAGTGACCGAAAAACTATTTAGATAATGGAAAATATTGTCGCCAATTCGTGTTTTAGCTACATACATAATATCAGCGTTTATATTATCCATCGATAAAGTGCTAGCTACTCCTTATTGAAGTCGTAGGTAACTAAAAACAATATCATAAACATTATCGCACATTTGACTATTATCTTGCTACCTATCCGTTGCACTTGAAGTTATAGCTTCAAAATTGCTCTTGTACTACCTATTGCCTAGATACCGAAGAGCCTCAAGACGAAAGTCGTGTGTTGCCAGTGATGACATATGGCACTGCGACTTGGACGCTAACTATTGGCCTCATACATAAGCTCAAAGTCGCATACCGAGATATGAAGAGAGCTATGCTCGGATTTTCACTGTGTGATAAAATCCGAAATTAGGAAATCCGTAGAACCAAGGTCACCGACATAGTTCTCAGAATTAGCAAGTTGAAGTGGCTGTGGGCAGGCCATATAGTTGGTAGAACAGACAATCGTTGGGGAATAGAGGTTCTCAAATGGCGACCACGGTCTCATGATATCGTGAAAGTTGCGAGAAGTCGGATGGATGGAAAAAGCTTTTTTTTAGACCTTTCATCATGGAACTTTTTGGTGTGTGCCAAATGTGGACTTCTACAGGCTGATGATGAAGTCTACCTATTAGAGAAAGCGTTAATAATTAACACTCACCTTACACTTAACAACCACATAGCCTGACACTACACTGATTCTGTATCGCGAGCACCAGAAATGATTGCCACTATACCACTTTATACTGACTGACTTTATACTTTTTATTTTTATTTTGACTGGCCTCATAGCTCAGTTGGCCTTCTGCGCTAAGAGGTCGCGGGTTCAAGTCCCGCACTGGACAAAAATTTGTGACTAACACAGATGCTTGTTCTGGTGTCTGGGTGTTAAATATAATTATATTATGACGTATATCAGTCTCTGGTACCCATAGTTCAGGCTATGCCTAGTTTGGGATCAGTTGACCGTGTGTGATATGTCCGGAATATTTATTATTTATCCTGTAGCAAATATTTGCTGATCAATAATAAGCATCTTCAGATTTCATAAAGCCTGGCATTATCCGCTGCATAGTTTCGACCTCGAGTCATTCACCCGTCTAGGTGGGCGTCTGGTTGTGCTATTCAAATCATTCCCTCAATTGAATCGTCCAATGCTCAGTTCCTTTACTTAATACAATATCTACTATTAATACAATATCTAACGTTTTGTGTAAAAGTTGAATTCTGATAGCATATCTTATGTGAATTAGCGCACGCAGTGTACATCTATAATTGAAATTGCATGTAACGTAGAAAATACCAAACCTAACCCTTAAGCTCTTAATCATATAAATTTCGTTGATGTGCCTAACAAATAAATAAATCTGGATATGTTTATGATTAGAATAATGATTGTGCGTCTCTATTAGTTCGTAAGCTATGTTCGTACTTACCTTTGCCTACAAAAAACTGCATATAAACCTACAGACCGAAATGTGTTAATCCTACCTACTTACTAAGAATTTTTGTACAAAATTGTTTGTTTCAATAAACGTTATTATATTTTTATTATTATTGAAAGCAATCGCTTATTAAAACCTTCCTATTTAAGCCTATATAACCGTTTTGGTCTAGTGGGAGGTCGTGGGTTCCCAGTCGTGTGTTATTCTCATAGATGACGTTTTGATGTTGTCGATGATGATTTTTTCTAGACATTTGAAGAACAACGGATGACCCATCTCTGTTATATAATTAAAGTCAAGAATAGCGTTAAATACCTAGTTAAATAGAAATATTATGCTCTTTTATCCTCAAGCATGGTAGGCAGCCTCTCAGATCTCCAAGCGATCAAATCCTTGAAGATGTCTAAGCGGGGTTGTCAGAGGCACGTCCAAACATGTTTTAGGAGGAGGTAGGGCACAGCGAGATTTTCTCGTTCTGAATTGGAGCAGCCTGCCTGGGGAGGTACCTCCGCCTTACAGAAGATCGCAGCCAAATAACATTATTTGTTTCAAATAGTGTTGTGTTCCTGCGGTGAGTAAGGTTGCCAGAGCTCTTTAGGGGGGAAGGGGGTTCGGGGTCGGCAACGCGTGCGTGATGCCTCTGGTATTGCAAGCGCTCATAGGCTACGGTAACCGCTTACCATCAGGTGGGCCGTATGCTTATTAGCCAACTCTGTTGTATAAAAAAAAAAAATGGTACTTGCTCGCATTCTGCAGTAGAGAGTATTCCATACGTGAGAAGTTGGAAAGCCCATCGCTGCTTACAATGATACTTACTGGTTGAACCTCGCACGTTGTTTTTCGCACTTCAATTCGAAAAGAAAAACATTGGTGCACGACTGGATTCGAACCCACGACCTTCAGATCGAAAGTCCGAGTACCTCCCACTAGACCACGGCTATCTAAAAGCTTTGTGAAATCAAGAATGTGTTATAATTATCACTTGCGAAATAAACATAACCGTTTTTTTTATACAAACACACGGTAGTTCTCTTCCCGTTCACGATACACTGCTCGGTTCATTCATTAAAGCTGTTTCGTAAATAGTGGGTATAGAAGCAATGAATGTGAATGATGAGGCTTTCTGACTAGGTACACTCACTTGTAATTAGTTGGTGTTCGTTATGCATGCTTGCTCACAGCTGTTTGGTAGTTCAATCCTTTGTTATATATATACATCTCTTTGGTTCTTTATTTTTAAAAACAGCAACGTATTTTATATCTATAAAATATGATTGTCCTCTCAGGTGTAAATTTGTCGAAAGACCAAATCATCATCATCAGTCTGTAGAAGCCACTGCTAGACATAGGTCTCCCCCAAAGAGTTCCATGTAGAACGGTCAACCTTTTCCATCCACCTTCACAATGTCGTCGGTCCATCGGGTGGACAGCCACCCAACGCTGCGTTGCCTGGTTCGTGGTTTCAATCGAGAACCATTACTCCCCAACGGTTGTCGGTTCTGAGAGCTATGTCGGTGACCTTGGTTCTTCTACAGATTTCCTCATTTCGGATCTTATCACGTAGTGAAACTCCGCGCACAGCTCTGTCCATAGCCCGTTGCGCGACTTTGAGCTTTTGTATGAGGCCAATAGTATGCAAAATATAGGCCATACATTAGATTGCCATACCGTATGGCATGTAATGGACTACCTCCCAAGGCGCGACGCCGTCTGATACCACAAGGCTATCACCCGTTATGTAGCCTCGGACGGCATTGCCCGACCTTGATATTGTTGCGTTTTTAATTCGCCATTGGCATGACCTTCAACTTGTACATCGCAGCAGATAAAACGAGAGAAAGCATTGACTGACACTAAGGTAAACAATTAAGAATCCGAGTATTCAGATAAATCGCTCCATACAGGCATTGCTGTGATATGTCGACGCCACCATCAAACGATTTACGACTTCAAAAGGCTAAGCAGGAAAATAGTGCATTTGGAAAAAAACTACAAAGCTCTTACCAACGAGACTTACTTAGATGAATAGAGGACTTTATATACAAACTAAGTTTTTATGGCAGCACCAGTACAGTACAGTATTCCAGTGCCCAATTTAGTTGGGTACTGGAAGCTGTGACACAGTTTTAACTTTAGCCGTTTTCAGTATTCATCGCGGTTTTTGTATTAAATTAAGTATTGTGTTCACAAAATAAATAAATAAAAATGTAATATTGTCATTTTCATATCGCCAAAACTGACTACTGAACTGACTGACTGATGAACTAGAGTTCATCCGAAGAGATCTCGTTGTGTGTATAAATTTTGTTGAAGGCCAACCTCCGTACTGATCCTAGCATAGCACTACCGTTAGAAGTAACACGGCTTCCCTTTAATCAGTTTAAACTAAAAAAATAATATTTTTTTGAAAATCATCCATTTTACCATGTCCCGGAATATTTAAATGTTTCATTTTCTGATTTGCATGTGGAGTAGAAACTATCAATTACCTACTAAAATCAATTATCTTTAATTATATGAATGTTACTTGTAATTAACTGTAATTACTGTTAACCTGACATACTTATATGTTATAACGAAATGGTCAATAAATGAATTGAATTGAATAGCCTTTTCGCAGTCTTTACCTAGTCTGTAACCACCTTATGACAGCAGTGTCACATGAAAAATAGCGGTGATACGACGAGGAAGCATGACACTGACACACTTGGCCGATTTTATGCGGCTGCGAAAATAACGTAGCCGCGTTACGTCTTCTCGACAGTTTTAGAGAGAGAATAAACATGCGAACATTATTCAATACTTGGGTTATGTCTGCTCCTAACTTTAAGTTCATGCTTACCTCTAGAGCACTCTTAGACGCAGCAGGGTGCTGATATTTTCAATCACACGTTTTTTGAATACATACAGTCAAATACAAGGTGGTTCATAACATGTATGTATACCACCGCGAAAGGGGTATTCTATTGACTAAAATAAATAACATTAGCGGAAAATAATATCAATATGTACAATTATCATTATCAAAACCTAACTTTTTCAAATAAACTTTTTTTGGTCTATTATTGTATGTAACTTGTAATTAAGAAGTTCTTCATGAAGATGTACTACCTAAAATACCTAAAACAGCTGATTTTTGCATAGTGTTTTTTCAGTAAGAATAAATAAATAAATAAAAAATGAAAAATTTCGAATTTCCAAAAGTCGTAGAGCAAACTTTATGTTCAATGGGGTGTGGAATAACCCCCGAATTACCTAAAACTGCTGTCAGACGATGGTAATTGGTAAGCTGACATATTGGCCACGCCATGAGTCTGACATTGACCGAGACTTGCTAATTTGACGATATGATGAGGTATAAATAACTTGCTATTTTGTTTGTATTCGGATTAGGGCTTGCAACCGAATATTCGACACATTTTTTTATTCGAATATTTCTAATAGCGATATTCGAATATTCGAATAATTTCAAGTATGAGAGAAAGCCGTAATCTGAAGCATTTATTCTTCTCTAAAGTAGGTAATTTTGGTTTTTCTACAATTTGAGCATTATTACTTCTGTCCACAAACACAAACTTTATCTGGAAGATAATGCTTTTTAGCATTAAGTCCGCCTTTGTACTATTTTTATGTGCAATCAAGAATTTTTTATCTATCTATCTATCTATTACTGTAACAACTTTCGTGAATCTGCACTTTCTTAGTGTTTAAACGGGAAATGACTAAGTGAACTAAATTTTCGGATTTTATTTGATGCATACTTTTTTAAAATATTTGGTGGTTTGATAACTAAGGTTCACCGTAAGCTCTTTTGGAGCATTCCTACGCGGTTTTGTAATGATTTCCTGCAGTAAAAACTTGTTAAAACTAACATTTAATAGTTTCGAATAATATTCAAATACCACCCAAAAATAGTCAAATACTATTCGAATACTACAGTTTCGAATATTTGCAAGCCCTAATTCGGATAAATAGTGTTTCCTTCCTGAGTGTGCACTGCATCGAATTGTAATAAGTAATAATGCCCTATATCATTTAACTAGCTATTGCCCGTAACTTCGTTCGCTTGAAAAAAGATTAGATTTGTGTTTTTCCATAGGAACCGTGCCATTTTGTGGTACAAAATTTATTCTATGTCGTTCTCTGACCCCTAAACTACCACTACGCAAACCATGTCGATACATTTTTTCGGTATAAAAAGTAGCTTAGTCCAGATTATAGGTAATCTTTCTCTGTGCCCAAATATCATCCAGTGCCTTTCAACAGTTTTGGCGTGATTGAACAAACATCCATGTACATATCTAAACTTTCGCATTTATAATAGTAGTAAGATTAACATAGACTATGTTGAAGATCACTGAATCTGTTACTTAGTTTTGGAACGAAGTTCCGTATCGCGCGTTGCGAAAGGGGGCTAGACGGAAAAAAATAAGATCAAAAGTTGTAACGACACTTTTGAATGTCATACTTACTTTGGTTTTATGTTCGAAAGTGTTGGTGGCCAGTGTCATCCTCAGTAGGTAAGCAAAACGCAAAGAGGTTGATAACAAAAAAAAGAGGTTGGTCTTGTAAATATTCAGGAATTTGAAGTCGGTTTTCAGTTTTTGTAAAAAATATCTTATAATATTATAATATCAATGCGTATGTATTTAATAAAATTTTATTACAATTCCTTCACTAATTAATCGAAAGGAACTTCGTTCCATCCGGGTGTCCCTTGACACCTTTCAAGTTTATTATTATTTTAAGTTCAAATCTCGCTTGTGCCTTTGTGAGACAAACATTTGATTTGTTACTCCATACTTGAGGTTTGCCATTGATTTGTACTCGCTTCCTTCACATTGGCAAGAATTTTACCCACATTTCCACAGTTTTAACATCTATTTTTCCTATAATATTGTTTTCCAGCAGAACACAACATAGCCGAACATAGCTGGACATAAAGCCGAACTGAGATATCATTTTACAGACTTCCTTATCTATGCGCTTGACTTCTTGGGACTCCTTATCTTGCGTCTGGGGATGATTCACGGACTCAACCATAGCATCTCTTATGTGTCATACTTTTGTATTGTATTCATCACTTCCACCGCCCACAGCTGAACATGGCCTCCCCCAGAGATTTCCAAAGCGAATTCTTATAATGTGGGGCGATTTGCCGTTTCTCACCACGCTGGGCACGCGGGTTGGCGAGCTCAGTTAGAGCTACCTTTTTGAAATTATTGGAGGCTGCTGCCCATCCCCTAGCTTTTTTCTCTTATTCCTTACGACATCCTTGGTAGGTAGATATGGAGGGCACTATTCTTACACGGGGACACTACGGCATGTTTGTATTAGTATAGTAATATGACGCAATTTTGATTGCTAAAGCATTATCTACACTCCATTATCCAATCACCCAACGCCACATATCATTTGCTTATTGCGTTCATCGCCCTGGTGTAATTCAGGCCTTGGGCGAGCACCTGTTGGTAACAGATCAATAAACTGTGATCGAAAAATAATTGCGATAAAGCATGCGCTACAGCATTCTTTTGCCAAACTTGATGTTTGGTCTGGTTGGTGGATTGAACTGGTCTTTCAGATTCTCCTTGTACGAGTAACAATCTTACAACAATCTTAGATTGTAGACTTTGCCACACTGTATCGCCTAAATCGATTCGGGAAAGATCCATAATAGAGTCTTAAGATAATGAACGCTGATAGTGATCTGTAGAGCTATTGTGTAATCAAAATCGGAATGACTTTCGCAACTTTGGCGATGATTTTAACAATCCAAGCCATATCCAAAACTTAAAAATGTACCCTCAACTTCCATCTGTATTTTGTTGTATCATTACCATTATGCTTACACATGGCGATTTATGATTCATCTGGGATCATAACTGATCGATGCTTCTTATCACCCCTTGATTACAAATTAGCCCGGTTGATCCTATGGGCTTTTTATTATCAATTGTATCACTTTACGGATAGATAGTATGGATTAAGCCCGCCATAACGACTCAACACCAACTCAATATAAAGTAAAGCATTCAAATGTGAGTTTCATAATCCGTAATTTTCGAAAATTGATTAAATGTCATCCACGTAAGCTATAGAAATGTTACCTGTACGTGTAAGCTTCACGTTCGTGCTTTACTTTTGAGTCGGTGAAGTAGACGTTCCGCACCTGATCGGGTTGAGTTGGTATGATGTGCGAAGGCGTTCGTGAGCCTATTTCATATTAGTATGTCATTATATTAACACGAAGTTTCCCCCTACAGGTAGAAGAACGCAAGCGCGCGATATGGGAAGCCTCGATATCTCGACGAGAGGCCTTGCTGCAGCGCGAACGCGATCGCTCGGAACGCCTAGAACGCCAGCGAGCGGCTCGCTCGTCGCCGCGGCCGGCGTTTGCGTTCGGTTCCTCCACGCCAAGGCTGCTCGAGCCTCTGGATTCCGCAGGATTCTTTTGGGCAGCGCGCAGGTGTGTACTGTAACCAACTTCCGTCATCGCGACCAACGTGTTGTACCGAATAATAATTTAAAGTGTTACAAATTCGCGGATGAATCTTGATTTTTAAACTGGGCCGTATTGTTCGTGAGCAGTAATTTTTAACAAAATAACTAATCAAAACACCCACGTGACAAAGAATTGGGTGTGCATTTGTGTAAAGTTCGGCCGAAGGATCTTGTGAGACGCAAAGTTTGGATGCTCAATAGATTCTTTAGGACGAAAAATCGCCTCTGCTTTTACGGTTAAATTCACGTTGTCCAAAATCCATCGACCGTACTGTAATGTAACGTTAAGTGTGACTAGCTCCGTGTGGACGAACCAATCGCGCCCTTTCGCTTGCGTTCGTCAGCACGGTCGTCCACCTGCCACCAGTTTGTCACAGACCGAAAGCTCCTTCGTGAAACTTACTTGATACTTGATCGCAATTTTCACGTGTTTCTTTTCAGCACTTGTTTTCCGTATATGTTATCAAATCTAAGCAATCTATGGTTATGATTTTTGTATATTGATAGTTTGCTTTGCTTTTGATGATATTTTAAAATATTTTGGTGAAGGTTATCCCGCATTTTATATGATTTTGTTTCTTATTTTTGTGTTTATATTCATTTTGTTTTTTTTCCACCCCCAGTACCAACCCCATAGATCAGATGAACTTTTTTGAATCACTGTAAGATTTTTTTCCTATTTTTATGTTGTTTTGTTTTGTTGCTAACTTTGTTCTGTTATGTCCCCTTCTTGTTTTCTGATTGTTTGAAAATTAATTCATTTTTATAGCATGATGATTAATTCTGTATTTAGTTTAGAAATGTTTCGCTTAGTTTGCAAGTAGTTCTACTTAATGTATCATAACATGTTTGAGATCAACATTTGATACAGTAAGCTTTGTGTTTATAACTTTAGTTAGATGGATGATGCTATTGGTTGCATGTTTGCTTTCGTAGTTTAAATACCTACTCTTAGTTTTAGTTCGTAATGATTTATCAAACGCCAGAATTTGTAAAATAAGTGGATGGTATGAATGATATAAAGGACGGCATGTTTGTGGAAGTAGCCGCGTTGCTCCAGGTAAGCAATCAAGGATTCTTTTGATCCGGCTCAAATTCAGGTCACAATATGTGGTCCTAGAAAATGTAGGGTACCTACTAGCGGCGCAGTTTAGTATCAGTATACGTCAAACCACAGGCACACACTTGGCTGCCGGCCAAGATACATAGTTTCAATGTCAATCGTTGCTGTTCCTTCGAAAACTTAGGTTGGTGAAGTATGAAATTTTAATATAATAGCCTCATTCATCGATTTCTTTAAATTCTTTTCTCGAAAAAATACTTAATATATTATGGGAACCTGTGTTTTTGAGTCATCCGGATAGGGCTGATACTGGTATCTGAATAGTAGATAGCGAGCCCGTTAAACACATACTCATTCTAATTATATCCTAAATCAATGTAATTCAAAATATTTTATGTTAATTATAATACTATTTAATTTAAATAATACTTAATTGACAGTGATTCAGTGGACATATTATTATTTAAATGTAGTAACTAACGAAGGGTAAGAAGAATAGTAGGTAGGTATTAACACATATGATCCAATTTGTTGATTGAAATAAATGAATATAATAATAAGAATTAAAACAGCAACATAGCTGATTTCGGTTACGATATTGATCCTGAGCGGATCTGCTAAAGGACCCAAGATCAGACGAACACCATCAACTTTTGAGTTATTGTTAAGGCAGTAACTTAAGTTGTCAGTCTCAAACATTTATGGTTCAAATTCGTGTAAAAAAGAGTTTCAGCTCTTTTGAATATCAATAACAGGTCATGGTAGAGCCCCAAGTAATCCTAGTAAATCCATACGAACGTACAACAGCCAATATGTTGGGTGATAGCTAAATGCATTACAGATAACGGGCATGACATCATACTGCTATGTACGATAGCTGTTAAAGCTATGATTACAAAGATAGCTCTGTTATACAATACGAGGTGATTTATATGATTTATATATACATTGATAGTGTATACCATCCCGAAAGGGAAACGTGTGTACCTACGGAACCGCAGGGCGCGAGCCCTAATCGCACTTGACCGTCTTTATGAAAATGGATTTTGCTCCTAAAAATGAACAATAACCTATTAATTGTTCTGTGGTAAAGACAAAATTATTAGATATTCTTAAAAAATAAGCTACCGATTGCTAGATATAAAATGACTGCAAAAAAACACAAAAAATACCGCTGCACTAAAGTTATCTGGCAATTAATGCAGATTAGATACAGTATCAATGCCTGCCTAAAACCAGGCAATGCGTGCGTGATGCCTCTGGTATTGCCTCGTTCATAGGTTAAGGTAACCACTTACCAACAGTGGACCGTATGCATGTTTGCCACCTTAGTTGTATAGATGTATCAACCATGTCTAACAATAGCCAGCCTCTAGTTTCTAACCTCAAAACCATAGGCACTTCGTTCTTCCGTTGGTACACCACACCCACGGAAGCGTAAGGTAACTGAACAGGAGATATCATCTATGAGAAACGCTTCGGTGATCCGATTATGCTTGTTTTAAAGTACTAAATCCGTTACTATGTTGTAAAGTTTTTAGTAGCTACCGTTCATTAGATCATGTTATACCTATTTCGGGAAGATCCGCCTGGATGAACTCTCTCTGAAAGGCCAGCTGAGTATTTTCATAAACTAGTTCTTTCACAATCGGTCATTCACTCGACCCTGTGTAGTATTCGATCGAGCGAGCGAAGCGACCGAAGATCTCTCAAAAAACTTTGACGAATTGGCGTTGCATGTTTGTATGTTTATTTGTCAGAGCATAACTTTCGAACGATGTCTCAACAAAGGGAATTACTTCATTGATAGATTTAGTTTGAAAAGGTTCTATAGTTGCATACATATCAAACTCGTTCATTGTACATTCCTAAAGTTTATTTTGGTGTTCAACTCTGACATTCGGATTCTCTAGACTAGACTAAAATAGGTCGCTCGCGTGTCTTCTGCCCATTCAATAGGCACTAACTATTTAAAAATGAAATCAATTTATAAAAAATATATTTTTATAAAAATTTGGTGAGGCCGTGGTGGCCCCGGCTAAAGAATAGGCCCCTCCATATCAACCTATCCGCGGATGTCGTAAGAGGCGACTAAGGGAAAAAAGCTAGGGGATGGGCATCAGCGTCCCTCATTTTAACAACTATAGCTCTAACTGCGCTAGCCAACCCGCATGCCCAGCGTGGTGAGTATGGGCAAATCTCCCCACATGATAGGAATTTACCCTGTCTGTAGGGGAGGCCATGTTCAGCAGTGGACGTCGTACGGCTGAAATGATGATGATGAATGATGAAAAATTAAGTAAGGCCTCATTAATATATATTCTAGACTATTTAATTTTATACAGCATCAGTTGGCACTTTTTACTCACTTACAGGACGCTGTAGTGTCTGGGACATGTTTAAGATGGAGTAGGCTTGCCCAGCAATTATACCATCCCCTCACCCTATCGGCCTTATCCACAGGAAAGACAGAGTCAATACGTGTGGAGCTGATTTAGCCGCGGTTTTCCTCGCGATGTTTTCTTTCACCGCTATGATCACGTGTTATGGCGCTCATAATTTTTTTTAAATAGAAAAATCCCTTGTAGCACGTCTGAGTTCCGATCCTACGAACTTCTTCGATCGAGAGTCGAAGTATCTCCCATATGGCCAACACGATATTTCAATAGTATATTACAATTCTGTTGTCTTATGCATCTACCTGGAGGAAAAATAAATAAATTATTATAACCCACAAAGCTATTAATGGCCACTCACATGTTTATGTATCATGCCTAAGTAGTTTGTACTATTAAAGGCCGGAGCAAACCGCGCGTGACGTGAGCGTGCACGCAGCGGTTGCAATATAGGGAATTCTAAGGAACACGTCAGAACGCCTGCGTGTCATGACGTGCGCGCGTGCGTTTGTTTGCGAATTTCATATACAACACGCCGAAATTAACTTGGCACCTGCGTGCAATGTGCTTCCCCCTCTCACCACACGCCACCGCCTACCGCTCTCGCGAGTGAGAATGAGACAAAACATTACAGCGAGGTGCCTAGTCAACTTCTGCGTGTTGTACATATTACAGTTGCTGCGTGCACGTCACGCCACGCGCACGCACCATGTTTGCTCCGGCCTTATAAATAGAGAACACGTATAACTTTTGAGTAATCACTTATTCACCA
Source organism: Anticlea derivata (assembly GCA_947579855.1). NCBI lineage: Eukaryota > Metazoa > Arthropoda > Insecta > Lepidoptera > Geometridae > Anticlea > Anticlea derivata. The sequence goes on from OX388277.1 coordinate 9,145,043, forward strand.
TCAAATTAATTCTGTTAATTTGACTCACAATTAGATTCATATCTACACAGTTTACCCTTTAGTTCTTATCACCCAGAGTTAGGGTTTCAAATTGGATGTGTATTTAGCTACGTTTATGGTTGTTTAGCATGAGTCAGAGTAATTTCATACTAGACAGGGAGGTAATGGGTTTTGTATGACCTTACTAGGACTGTTTTGGCTAGCTAATGCCCAGCGCCAAAACTGCCTACACCTATCTACCTTCGTACAATTGCAAGGAAAGTTGCTTCTAAGTTCGGAGTAAGGCTCCAAACTCATTACGGTCAAAGTTTAAAGAAGAGAAAAAAGTCTCCCATCCTCGAACTTGGTGTCAGTTTTTTTTTTAATTTTTAAAAAGAAATTTATTATTTTACAATGTAAAACTTCTTGCGCGTTCAATTTCACAACCTACAAGGGCCACCGACCTAAATTGCATAATTGTCTTTCGACACTAAGGTTATTGTTTGCGAGACAATACAAGACAATTGTAGGAAGGAAGATGACGTCACAGGGATAACGGAAACCGCGGACGTGGTTTAGGAACCATTGGTAGAGGCTCGAGAGAAACGCGATATAAAATAAGCAATCCAAAGAAAATTAAGAACTTATTACTGGCTTTTATTTAAGCTACTGTGTATGTTTGTTACTCTAGAGTTACGAAATTCTGGTCATCATCATTTCAGCCTTAGGACGCCCACTGCTGAACACAGGCCTCCCCCATAGATTTCCAGCGCGACCGTTCTTGTACGGCTGCACCCGAACAATCATTTTGCGGGATTTGCCCATACTCGCCACGCTCTGGCCATGGGTTAGCGAGCGCAGTTAAAACATGTTGATAGGAAACGCTGCTGCCCATCCACTAGCTTTTTTCCCTTAGTCGCCTTTTACGACATCCACGGATAGTAATGGAGGGGCCTATTCTTCAGCCGGGGCCATCACGGCCAATACAATAATTAGTAATTACGTTTTATGGTACTGAGACTTGGGGCCCTACCATGACGTCTTATTGTCATTCAAATGCGAGCATGTCTGCACTCCTTTTACACGAATTTGAACCATAAATCTTTGAGGCTTTCAACTTAAGTCACCTCCCAAAAAGTTGATGGTACGGGGCTTGGTCGCGAGGAACAGGCATAGCTTCACCTATTTTCTAAGACGTTTCAAAGTGATCCTAGTGATTTTATTGAAATAAATGCCTTTTGACTTTGACTTTGCTTGGTCGCTAACAAAGTCGCGCAGCCGTCTATAGAAGGAGATATACTTGTAGTTTCATTAGAAAAAGTCATTGGTGCACGACCGGGTTCGACCCTACGACCTTCGGATCGAAAGTCGGGGAACCTCCCACTAGATCTTTAAAAATTGAGATATACTTTTCATAATTTCTCTTGTAGTTGCCAGATATCTCTAATGCTTTGCACCGCGAATGCGAAACTAACTCTTATCGACAACTCACTGTATACGATTTCCTAAAAATTCGCTTGTAACTTTCCAGGGCTGCATCAACAACAAATGTGATGTTCGCGTCTGCGCCGCTCACGAGACGCGCCTCCGCACTACAGCTGGATATGTCCGACAGTGAAAACAAAGGTAAATCACTCTTATTTCAATAGCGGTAAGGTTTAATTTGGGTTTCGATGTTTTAACGCCTCTTCTTTGAATTTCGTTTGTCAGTTTTTGAAACCTGTAAGCAGTATTAGCGATAAGATACCGTCTAACTAACTCTTATTTATATTCTGGTAAGGTTCCGTTTTGGATTCCATATATTCCCTGTTATTATGAAACTGGGCTTAGACGTGGACTAACTAAACCCTGGTTTTGTGACGTGTTATTTCATACAGTTGCTTTATGTCATAATGTATGAAACGACACGTCACAAAACCAGGGTTTAGTTAGTTCTTGTCTAAATCCAGTTTCATAATAAGAGCGTTCAAGTCTAAGTATATATTAAGTCAATGACTGTACTTATACTGGTAAGGTTTAACTTCGGTTTCGACGTTATTTTAAAATTTTTATTTGATTTGCGTCTGTCAGTTTTAGAAAACTGTACACACAGGATACCAACCGATCTGGCAGATGGTGTTGGGTTAGAATCCTGGTTTGTTCCACATAAATATCGTACCTTACCTCGAATTCGCAACACATTTTTTGGTGTAAAATTCCATAGCAATTTCCTACCAGAGTACAAAAATAATGAGACCATTGTTTGATGAAGATTTTGTCGTCAAATAATGACTTCATGTTCTGTATGCTTTGCATAATTTTGATTTAATCACTACTAACATTCAACGTGTTCCGGAACTAAAGTCAAAGTATAATTTATTGCTTGAAATACATGTCATAAAGATGTCAATTACTATATACTATTGAATCAATGTATTCTACCTATATCTAGGCATGCAATATTTAATTTACAATCTTAATAAAATTTTATTAATAAAAAAATAACTATATACTATATAAAGTTTTGGAGGTCAGGTATGTAGGTGGAATAACAGCCTTGTCCTTGATATTGGGCCAAGCGAGTCACTGCAAATATTAGGTCAATGCAAAATGAGCTCTAACTCGACCGACCAATATGACTTACACTACAAAAATGCGAAAGTTTGTGGGGATGTTTGGATGTTTGTGGTTTAATCACGCCGCAACGGCTCAACCGATTTCGATGAAACTTGGTATAGGCATAGTTCTTTGCCCAGAATAGCATACTAATTTTTATCTATGTACCACGTGAACGTAGCCGCGGGCGGAAGCTAGTTATGAATAAAGGGGTCAGTGTCCAAGTGAAACTTATATGTATGTTGTACTGTTAGTTCATCCATGTATGTGATATGGAGCCAGCCAGTCTGATGAGTACCTCGTTGCTTGAAGTACTTAGCTAATTATATGGTGGAATAATTTTTTGTGTGTTTTTTGCTGCCGTAGGAGTGATGTTTCGGAGTCTGTGTAAGTTGATAGATTAGTCTTAGCAACTAGCAAAAAATAACTGGCACACAAAACAAAAAATCACATCTCTCAAACTAAAAGTTTGCTGGTAGAAATCTTTGTTTAGGGTTAAGCTCGCCTTTAGTATGTTTTTTCTGTTTATAATAAAGAAAGTAAAATATATCTTAGTATCCTTATTACAGTAAAAACGCATTGATTTTGTTACATTGTAGTAAAATTTAACGTTTATTTTTTTCTTTTTCTTGTATTATGCATTCAAGTTATTCTTTCTGCACATTACAGCTACAAGTCGATGACAAGGTCATTGATAATAAAGTGTTATTAGTTTTATCGGGAGAAACTTGAACTAGATATGCGAATACATACCGCGGTGGTGTGCTAGCTAACCCTGTTAAGGCCCCCCCCCCCCCCCCTCTCTTAATTAATTTATCATTCAACTCCATTTCGAAAATTAATAGAGTATTATGTTACTTGATAGAGTTCCAAAAATGAGCAAAATCAGCATAATCCTACTATTATTATAAATGCGAAAGTTTATGTGGATGTTTGGATGTTTGTTATTCAATCACGCCGTAACGGCTCAACCGATTTCGACAAAACTTGGGATATAAAGAGTTCTTTACCTAGAATAGCATATAACCTCCTCTTTGTGTAGGTACTCTCTCTTAATAAAGCGTTAACTTTGTGTATTCCAGACGAGCCGGACCGACAGCTGGCGCCGCTGATGTGGTCGTCGGTGGCGCGGCGCCGCACCGACCTGGTGCCCACCGTGCCCGCGCCGCGCGCGCCAGGTAGGGCGTACTCCATGACGCGCCTCGACCGCCTGCCGCCCGCGCCCGCGCCCGCACACCACGTCAGCCGGCACCGTAAGACTACCCACTCCTCTCTCTACGCAGGCTTCAGCGGCTTCCGACTACTGGGCTTACGATAGGCTTGGGCTGGTGTCTTCGATTAACATCTTTTTCGTTTGGCTTGTTGTGACTAGCAGGGCTTTGTGCTAACGCGATTACTTCTGAGCAGCAAGCACTACTTTTGTTTAACTTCTCTCTCATTTCTTGACGAAGGCTTCAGCGATTTCCGACTACTCGGCTTTCGATAGGCTTGGGTTGGTGTTTAGCTTTGGTCTTCGATTAACATCTCACAGGTTTCATTTGGCTTGTTGTGACTAGCAGGGCTTTGTGCTAACGCGATTACTTCTGAGCAGGGTTTTGTGTGACTACTCTCTCTTTACTACACGCAGGCTTCAGCGGCTTCCTACTACTGGGCTTACGATAGGCTTGGGCTGGTGTCTTCGATTAACATCTTTTTCGTTTGGCTTGTTGTGACTAGCAAGGGTTTGTGCTGACTTCTGAGCAGGGTGTTGTTCGACCACTCTGTCCTTACTCCACGCAGGCTTCCGATAGGCTTGGGTTGGTGTTTAGCGTTGGTCATCGATTAACATGTCACGGTGTTCATTTGGCTTGTTGTGACTAGCAGGGTTTTGTTCGACCACTCTTTCTGTACTCCACGCAGGCTTCCGATAGGCTTGGGCTAGTGTTGAGCTTTTGGTCTTCGATTAACATCTCACGGTTTTCAATTTGTCTTGTTGTGATTTCTGAGCAGGGTTTTGTTCGACTAATATCTCCTTATTACACGCAAGCTTCAGCGGCATTCGACTCCTGGGCTTCTGATATGCTTGGGCTGGAGTTACGCTTTTGGTATTTGATTAACATCTCACGGTTTTCAATTTCGCTTGTTGTGACTTCTGAACAGGGCTTTGCAGGCTTCAGTGGCTTTTGATAGGCTTGGGCTGGTGTTTAGCTTTGGTCATCTATTTAAATCTCATGGTTTTCATTAGGCTTGTTGTGACTAGCAGGGCTTTGTGCTGACTCCTGAGCAGTCTTTTGTTCGACTAATATATCTTTACTCCGCGCAGGCTTTGTCTGACATAACGAATTCTAAGCAGGGTTTTGTTCAATTTGTTGCTAACGATGCGACTTCCCAATATGTTTGGCAGATATTTACCAAGTGCGTTGTTTGCAGGAAATAGGTATTCAGTTCATTGCACATGTATCCACTTTTCAATATGCTTTGCAAGGATTTTATAAGTTCGTTTCTGACGAACGACTTTTCAGCCTACAATATGTTTATGAAGTTTGTGTGGATGTGTTCTGTCTTGTTCCGTTCGTATAATACATCAATGCTTTGCTTCAATAATTATGCCGCCGTCTCTTCGAAATTGTGCTGAAATTTTGTAATAGGTACGTGGCGCTTTGGGAAACTATTCATATTGGAATCTAAAGTAGGATCTGTTAAAATTCGTCAACTCAATCTGTTTTGATTAGTCTCGCTGCTTCTTACTGTTTGTACGTCCTCTTTACTGTTTTGTGATGGCTTCAATCGTGTGATTTTCAAGTTTTTATCAATTCTTTCGGCCTGCTTCCGTTACTAACGTGTATTCCATAAAACGTATTCTCTTTCATTGCTTTCTCTAATTTCAACAGCACTATTTGGCAGTTAGTTTAAAACTTCACATTATCAACTGTGTACATTGACATCAATCAAGGTAAATGTATAGCATGAACGAAAAGAGTATAAAAAATGAGACGCTAAATATTCTTACAAAGAAAACGGCAAAGTTAAGAGATTGAGAGACTTGTGACAAAAGTCTCCATATACTCAGATCCTTCGGGAAGAGGGTTAGTCAGAGGATAAGTCGCGAGGAACAGGCTTAGCTTCATCTGTTTTCTAAGACGTTTCAAAGTGATCCTAGTGATTTTATTGAAATAAACTCCTTTGAATTTGAAAGTTCAAACAGTAACTCTTGCAAAAGACCAATATCCACTATCTACGAGAGGTAGGGCACAGCGAGATTTTCTCGCTCTAAATTGGAGCAGCCCGCCTGGGAGGTACCTCCGCCTTACAGAAGATCGCAGCCAAATAACATTATTTGTTTCAAATAGTGTTGTGTTCCTGCGGTGAGTAAGGTTGCCAGAGCTCTTTAGGGGGGGAGGGGTTCGGCAGGCAACGCATTAGCAATGCTCCAGGTGTTGCTGATGTCAATAGGCGACGGTAACCACTTACCATCAGGTGGGCGGTAAGCCTGTTTGCCTCCGTATAACATAAATAAAAAAAAAAAAACTCACTCTATCTCTCTCTCGTATCTTTTACTCTTTCCGTTTAGGCTATATCTCTCTCTTCTCATCTCACTGGTGGCTGGCTGACTCTACGGTCTGGATACTAATCCACTTTCTTCTTCAAAAGGTAATAGTTTTATTGGCACCTCTCGGGAGCTTTACACGCACAAAGGTAAATGCAAAATCCTTACTAATATAATATTAATGCGAAAGTGTGTTTGTTTGTTGGTTTGTTAATACACAGCAACGGAACGACGTGTTTTTGTGAATATATTGAAATAGCCGGAGAGTGACGCACGCTACTCTCTATCCAGAGGCCCGAGTCCGTTATTTTCGTGAGATACTCACTTGTCACCCGTGAGTGGTGAAAAGTGAATAGCTTACCGTTTTTGTATAGTGTCACGTATTAGCGCCTCTACAAAAATTGGCAAGCTATTCACTTTTCACCGCTCACCGGTGACCACGCGAGAAGCCGCGGGTGGAAGCTAGTTACTAATACTGTGTTGTTGACTCATACTAGATAATAGTCTTCTGGTATGAGGGTTTATGTTTGTTACCAATTTCACCAACATTTACTTATCTACCCCTTATTATGTGGAATTCTTTAAATTAATCTAACAATAGCACTTTAATCCTTTCACCACACTGTTTCTTTCACCAATGGTGATTGGCCATTTTCGGGGTCATTGACTAGGGCCATCTGTATTAGGATACAGATGGCCAAGAAAGCGCCATTGATACGACATACTAGCAATCAATTAATCTAGTTCAGTGAACTTTAATTGTCATTTCATCGAAATTCGCTTACCGATAAACCCGTGGACCACCTAAGTCTATGAATTAAGCCAATATCTAGCTTCATGTATCTCTGAATGGTGATGAATAATAAACCTTACTGCTTCGTAACAAGGCTTGCTATAAAACACTAGTGTATGTTATCAAGCGGCAAAACCGTGGCTCGAGGCCTGGTAGTGCTTTGTTGAAAGTCACTGAGGTGGTGTGACGACAAAACTGACTAGGAAACAGGCCTTTTACTACCTTCATATGTGTCTAAATGTTGGGTGAAAAATAAACCTTACTCATTTGTAACAAGGCTTCATATACAACAGAGATAAGTAGCGGCAACACCCATGATTGGATCGAAGCCTACCAGTGCTTTGTTAGAAGTCAGTCACCGAGTTGATGAGACCGCAAAACTGACTAGGAAACGGGCTTATTTCTAGCTTTATTGTGTCTAAAAATTTTGGTGAATAATAAACCTTACTGCTTCGTAACAAGGCTTGATATACAACATAGACCAGAAGCGGCAACACGCATGATAGGATTGAGGCCTGGCAGTGAGTGGTTTGTTAGAAGTCACCGAGGTGATAAGACCGCAAAACTGACTCGGAAAGATGTCTTTGTAGCTTTATATGTCTCTAAATGTTGGTGAATAATAAACCTTACTGCTTCTTAACAAGGCTTGCTATACCACAGAGACTAGAAGCGGTGAAACCACTCCTGGATCGAGGCCTGGCAGTGCTTTATCGAACGCCACTGGGGTGGTGAGACGGCCAAGCTCCGCGCCGAGGAAACCTAGGCCCGCGTCTATAGCTGGTACTGGGGTGAATACGCCTAGAGGTAAGATTGACTGAATCATCATCATCATTTCAGCCGTAAATTTCCAGAGCGACCCCATAGGTTTTATTATTATTATTAAGTCATTTATTTCAGGCAACACAGCTTAGTACATGTACAAATACCGAGCCCATAGATATATATACCTTAAAACTAAAATGCATATAATATTAGGGTTTATTGTTCTTTGGCGCATCCCTATAGCGTCGGAAAACTATTCCTGCAGGCCAGAAGCCGGGAGAGAGGAACATGTCGCGAAGCTTCGCAGGCACCTTCAGCACGTACGACTTGAAGTTCGTCTCTCTAGACGACTCCAGGCGTTGCAGATGTAGCTGTATATTAAATTAAATTATGACTATGTTGCCTTAGCATTGCGCTCAATCGCTTTGTGTCACACATTGCTTTTATATGTATTTAACCATATCGTTACAACAGTAGTCTGTATAAGAAAAGTAGGGATTTAAACTAGGTTCCGCCCCCGGTTTCGCTCGAGAGGTTACAAGACCTACTGGCCCGTTTGATCCGTTTTAATCCTATATTAAATCCGCTGCTTCTGATCATCTTTACAGCAAATTATTGAACGTATGAGAAGTTGTGCTTCAAGATGCTGCCGAAAACAGTTAATAAAAAAAAAAGAAGTTAAAAATAAAATCAAGGCCCCAAAACAGCTCATTTTGCATAGTGTCTTTGCAATGAAAAATTAAGAATTTCCATTTACAAGTAGATTCGTCGATATTTTTAACAATTCCATGCGAAGCCGAGGCGTCTAGTCATAAAACGATACAGTGTGTGATAGGGTTATCTCTTTTGAAAATGTACTCTACTATTATTTGTTTCAAATAGTGTTGTGTTCCTGCGGTGAGTAAGGTTGCCAGATCTCTTTAGGGGTGGGGGGGTTCGGGGTCGGCAACGCGTGCGTCATGTCTCTGGTATTGCAACTACCAACAGGTGTATGCTTATTTGTCACCATAGTTGTATAAAAAAAAAAGACTAAATATTGGAAATGCTATAATGTATTTATATTTTATTTACAGAAAGAAACTTAAAACTAATACAAGTTAATATTTACAAAATACACAAGAAACAGTTGAGCCATCTAAAGACCGTTACAAACGATCTATAGATAAATAAATAAAATAAATATTCCGGACATATTCACACGGTCTACTGATCCCAAACTAGGCATAACCTGTACTATGGGTACCAGAGACTGATATACATAATAGATATATATTTAACACCCAGACACAGAACAAACATCTGTGTTCATCACACAAATGTTTGTCCAGTGCGGATAGCTCAACTGATCCAGATCACTACCAGTCGGAAGCGTCCCCAAGACGCTGGGGAAAATGTTAATATTAAATATTACTATTATGTTTTGTGGTATAGATTTCATGTCGCAAAGCGTCGCGACCACGCCGTCGGTGTCGCGCGACAGCACGGCGCTCATCGACACGCCGCGCCGCACGCCGGCGCCCACTCCGAGACGACCCCGACCCGCCTCGCTGTATGCCAACTCCAAACCTGGTATGTATGCTTAACCCGGCATCATCATCATTTCAGCCGTACGACGTCCACTGCTGGACGGCAATAAGCTGAGACCATGCCTGTTTTGGCTCACACACACGGGAGGAGGTAGGGCACAGCGAGGTTTTCTCGTTCTGAATTGAAGCCCTAAGATAGAAGATACAGAAGATCGCAGCCAAATATCATTATTTGTTTCAAATAGTGTTGTGTTCCTGCTGTTAGTAAGGTTGCCAGAGCTCTTTAGGGGTGGGGGGTTCGCTGTCGGCAACGCGTGCGGGATGTCTCTGGTATTGCAATCGCCCATAGGCTACGGTAACCGCTTACCAACAGGTGGGCCGTATGCTTATTTGCCACTTTAGATGTATTAAAAAAAAATACATAATATTGTAAATGCACGTACCTACTTATGTGTTGTTGTTTATACTGTGTGTTATCTGTGCTAAATCTACCCATACACAAACCCTGCGTGGTTTTTAGGGCACAAAAACAAAAATTGTAACCGTTTACTTAATAAAGTGTAGAATAAATAAAAAAAAAAAAAAAACTCTTTTTTTGTTACTTGTTATATTGTTACAAAGTTTAAAATACTATTTATTTGTTTCAGCGACGCCGATAGCGCCTGGCGAGGGCAAGCCACCCGTGCATAGAAAACCAAAGCCTTCCAAAGAACACGAAAAGGTAAATAGGATTTAGCAATCATGTCATTTTAAAAATCTTCTTTTGTATGATATAAATGATTACAAAACTGTGTTTTCTGCGCATTTTTGAACGAGTCAGGCCGTCAATGCGAAACAGAGCCGATTTTTTTAAACAGAAAATGTGTGCTTTTTGCTGGGGGAGACCTTCAATCGACCTTTAGGCCTCAAACGGTGCTTAACCATTCTGATGACGGTTAGCAATGACGGCATGCGCTCAAGGTCACTCATGAAGGTGTCAATATTATTACCATAACAATAAAAAAAGCATCGGCGCTGCACGATAGTCGTCCTCACGCTTTCATTGATATACCTTTAGCTATACGCTCAATCGACGTCAGCGCTCACCGTCGATCGAGCACTGTTGGGAATGAATATGAATAAATGCATAAATGAATAGATGAATAAATAAATAACTGAATAAATAAATATATAAATTAACGTCACTATTGACTGGCCTCATAGCTCAGTTAGTAGTAACTCTGCCTTCTGCGCTAGAGGTCGCGGGTTCGATTCCCGCACTGGACAAACATTTGTGACTAACACAGATGTTTGTTCTGTGTCTGGGTGTTAAATATTTATCTATTACATATATCAGTCTCTGGTCACCATAGTACAGGCTATGCCTAGTTTGGGATCAGTTGACCGTGTGAATATGTCCGGAATATTTATTTATTTATTTCCAGACGCCTCGCGGCAAGTCGCTGTCGGCGTCCCCGGGCCGCGCGTTGTCGCCGTCGCCGCGCGCCTCCAAGGAACCCAGCCTTGACAAAGACGTGCCAGTGAAGGTATACCGTTACTCATATAAACCACCCTATTAGAAGATTTAAAATTTACTTAAAGAATAATCTTAACCTCTCGTCTGTGGGCGAGCCGATATTCAAGACAAATAGTTATTTAAAGGCACATAGGTACTATCACCAAAATTTCCGCCTTACCAAGTTTGAAACTGTTTCGCTTGTACACGGCTAAGTAAGCCTGTCCGGCCCATCTCTTTATTTATTGTGATCCTTTTAGGGTGAACCATTCATTTTATGACTTTGACTACCCAGTCTGTTGTTCAGTTGCAACCAAAACAATACGTACATATTGTTAGACAAAAACGGTACTTTTTATGTTTACGCATTTACGCAAGCAAGGCACAGATCACTTCACGCAAAATACACCCTTAGGGTGGTAAGGCGGAATTTTTGGTGATAGTACTTCCGTGGATCTGTCTGTGGGGCGACCCAGCGTGGTGAGTATGGGCGAATTCCACACGATAGGAATTAGCTCTGGTAATCTGTGGGAGGCCATGTTGAGCATTGGACGTTTCCGACGGCTGAAATGATGATGATGATAAACATTTATGACAAAAATTCGTTTTTTTTAGCCGGTGGCGGTAGAGTCGTCGCCGCTTGTGAGTCAAGTGAGCGCGGTGGAGGTAACGCACAAGTTAGAAGCTCTACAAATACAGAACGGACACGATCATCCGCTCAGTGAAAAGGTAACTAATCAACATATTTCAGTTTCATATTATGCTATTTTTTGAAGAGTGCATGCTGCGGAAATGAGTATGTTGAGATGGATGTGTGGAGTGACTAGAATGGACAAGATACGGAATGAGTACATCAGAGGAAGTTTGAAAGTAGCGCCAGTGACTGAGAAGTTGAAGAGCAAAAGGTTAGCGTGGTATGGGCATGTCATGCGGAGGGAAGAATGCCATGTGGCTAGAAGAGTGTTAAATATGAATGTGGAAGGATATAAGGGGAGAGGTAGACCAAAGAAAAGATGGATAGATTGTGTGAAAGACGACATGAGTAAGAAAGGAGTGAATACTGATTTGACGGCTGATAGAGGGGAGTGGAAGAGAAAAACATGTTTTGCCGACCCCACATGAAGTGGGATAAGGGCAGGGAGATGATGATGATGATGATAATGCTATTATTTCATCATCATCATCATCATCATAAACCTATAGAAGTCCACTGCTGGACATAGGCCTCCCCCAAAGAGTCCCACGAACGGTCTTGAGCCCTTTCCATCTACCGACTTCCCGCAACCTTTACAATGTCATCGGTCCATCGGGTGGGGGGCCTTCCAATACTGCGTCGCCTGGTTCGTGGTCGCCATTCGAGAACCTCTACCTATATTATGATATTATTTATGCATTGGTAATTAAAAAAATATATATTAAATAATTATATGACAAAGCCCCTATACAGCTTCAAATATACTATGTACCTATCGACCTAATTAGTATTTAATTCTGAATAATTTCATGTGCACAAATTGACGTTACTAAGTGTTCTTCAAAGTCCCTGTGGTTTGAAATAAATGAATTGAATTAAATAAATAAATATTCCGGACATATTCACACGGTCAACTGATCCCAAACTAGGCATAGCCTGTACTATGGGTACCAGAGACTGATATACATAATATATATATATTTAACACCCAGACACAGAACAAACATCTGTGTTAGTCACAAATGTTTGTCCAGTGCGGGAATCGAACCCGCGACCTCTAGCGCAGAAGGTAGAGTTACTACCAACTGAGCTATGAGGCCAGTCAATTGAACACGTGATTTTTAATAACTATTTTCCTAGTAAAAACTTCGGTCAGGCCGTGGTCTACTAACGTTCTGTAGCATTAATAGCAGATCCAGTCATGACGCGTAGCGCGTTACATTTTGTTTTAAAAGGTTCTAAAGTGGTCTACAAATCAAACTGGCTGATGGAAACGTTTCGGCCGTTCGTCATGGAACTCTTTGGGGGTGGTCTATGTCCAGCAGTGGACTTCTACAGGCTGATGATGATGATGATGACATGCAACATTATAGGAGGCTCTGACACGTAACTATCTTATTCATCATCATCATCACCAGCCTGCAGAAGTCCACTGCTGGACATGGGCCTCCCCCAAATAGTTGCATGACGAACGTCTTGAGCCTTCTCCATCTACCGACTTTCTGCAACCTTCACAATGTCGTCGGTCCATCGGGAGGGGGGGCCTTCCAATACTGCGTGCCTCGGTTCGTGGTCGCCATTCGAGAACCTTTACTCCCTAACGGTTGTCGGTTCTGCGAGCTATATGGCCTGCCCACTGCCAACTTGCTTATTCTAAAAGCTATGTCGGTGACCTTGGTTCTTCTACGGATTTTCTCATTTCGAATCTTATCACGTAGTGAAATTCGAGCTAACTATCTTATTATTTACTTCTTATTTATCTTCAGCAAACGATCGAAATACAAGAAGCCGTGGATACAAATGAAACGAAAATCGAAGCACCCGAACTGAAGCCCGAAGCGCAGCAACCCGAGAAACCGACTGAAGCGCAGAAGGAACAGAAACCTGTGGAAATCCAGAAGGAGGTGAAGCCGATCGAGAAGAAGGAAGAGAAGAGAGAAGAGAAGAAGGAGCCATTGCTGGATAAGACTGATGATTCAGAAATGACAGGTATACCCTCATATCCTTTAATCCTATATACGCCTTTTGACTTTTTTTTTATGTTATACGGAGTCAAACAGGCTAACGGCCCACCTGATGGTAAGCGGTTACCGTCGCCTATTGACATATGTAAACCTGGAGCATTGCTAATGCGTTGCCTGCCCTGGACCCTATCCCCCCCCCCTTTTTTCCTTGAGTTCTTTGCTCAATAATAATGTTTGTGTTCCAGCATCTATGATCGGTCGAAAAATCACAACCGAAGAGGAAGCGAAGGCGGCGTTGGCTGAACGGCGGCGACGCGCGCGGGAGGAGCTAGAGAGACAGGCTGAGTTGGAGAGGCAGAGGTAACTAGCCGCAGCATGTGACTTCTCCTCGCTTCGCTCACTGGTACATTCAACTCGAACAGGAAATGCAATGACTTCATGATTGCTTGTGTCCGGTACTTAATGACGCTTGTCGTGTCACTGATTCTTTCTTGGTCATCCTGTTTTAGGTCAGTGACCGGGTTGAGGTATGGTGGCCCTGAAATGGGCCAATGGCCGTAGGTGAAAAAATCAGTGTAGTGAAAGGATTTAAGTGCGATTAGAGACTCCCTTTGTGCACATGTCACATGTCTCTGAATTTTTAGGTCCTAGGAAATGCCAGTTCCAAGCTCCACCTTCCTCCCGTGGCTTCGCTCGCGTTGTACCTACATAAAAAGTTGCCTATACTATTAAGTTGCTATTATAGGTAAAGAACTCTATATATTCCAAGATTCAACGAAATCGGCTGAGCAGTTACGACGTGATTGAACCAAAAACATCCAAACATCCTCGAATTTATAATATTTAAGAAGGATTGAAGGTAAAAAAATACACGATGCCTGAACTAGGAAAACGTGTGTCTCAGTCGGAAAAAAAACTAACTAAAAATGGCCGCTATGCTGTTTCTAGACTGCAACGCGAAGCGGAAGAGGAGATGGAGAGGCAGCGCATCGAAGAGGAGAGGCAGCGCCGCGAAGAGGAAGAGGCGAGGGAGCTGGCGCGGCTGCAGCGCTCCATGGACGAGGAGAAACTTAGGAAAGCCATCGAGGTAATTTTTTTATTTGGTACACGAAACAGAATACAACCGATGTAGAAACTGGTGGAGGGCCCCGATCCACAGGTCGTGGGTTCAAATCCCGGTCGTACACCAATTTCATTCAGAAAATGTATATGCGCTATACTAATCTTGAACGGTGAAGGAAAACGTAGTGAGGAAGCCGGCATGTCCTACGCATCCAGCGCGTGCGTGATCTGCTATCGCAATCGTTCACAGGCTACGGTAACCACTCACCAACAGGTGGTACGTATGTTCGCTTGCCGTATAGTTGTTTTTTTTTTTTAATTAAATATTCCGGACATATCACACACGGTCAACTGATCCCAAACTAGGCATAGCCTGTACTATGGGTACCAGAGACTGATATACATAATAAATATATATTTAACACCACAGACACAGAACAAACATCTGTGTTAGGCACAAATGTTTGTCCAGTGCGGGAATCGAACCCGCGACCTCTAGCGCAGAAGGCAGAGTTACTACCAACTGAGCTATGAGGCCAGACCAGTATAGTTGTACTAAAAAATGGCCATATAGAAAGAAAGAATGAAAGAGAAATTTGTTTATTTGAAACACAACGCAGTAAGTAGGTAGATAGGTACAATGAAAATACTTATAGGTAATACAAAAACCCAGGTAGGAATACATTAAAACATGTAGGTAGGTGGTAGGCTAAGTAGGTATGCGTTGTGTGGGGCAAATGGGTCTAATCTCAGCATAAAGCTGCACCGAACATAATATGTACAGTGCGGCGCTGGTTTTCTGACGGAGCCTAGGCGACGCGACGTGACGAACATCAATAAACATATTATATTATGTATATTTTTTGTAATCAGGCGCAACAACTACTCGAGCGCGAAGAAGCTGAACGCAAAACCCGCGAAGAAGCAGAGAAGCAGGCGAAGCTTCGCGAGGACGAGGAGAAGCGCAAGGCTGCCGAGGAAGCGGAGAAGCTTCGGAGGGAGGAGGCCGACAGGGAGGAGAAGGAACGCCTGGCGAGGAAGCAACGCGTTGAAGCAATCATGGCGCGGACCCGGCTTAGGAAGGTAATCATTGTTTGAAAATAAATTTAGTACCATTCGAGAACCTTTCGAGAATTTCTTGTCCCACGTGGTGAGTCGTGCAGATCCACTATATCCCTCCTTTTAAAAATCTCTCTCTTAAATCTTTTAAAGATCTCTGGCCGAAGGGTGTTGTGTTCCGTCGCTTCCGCGGGCGGATACCTATTGCCAATGACAATTCGCGTCCCACGTCGCAGTTTCTACGTGGCAATTAATTGTGTTTTTATATTATATATGTATGTTAGTCTTTAAGGTATATATGTATATGGGCCGTAGTGTAAGAAAAATTCCATCTGTTTTTTATTCTATTGTTGCCTGAAATAAAGTTATTGTATTGTATTGTAAAAACCCCCTCTCATTCGACCAGTCGTTACGGCGGCTCCTTTACGGTCCTGGCAGTGAAGCTATGGAATGCTCTCCCGCATGTCATTCGTGATAGTCCATCTGTCAATGTCTTCAAGAGGAAAGTTAAAGAGCACTACTTGTCCTTGTAAATTCTGTATTGTATTTATATATATATATATATATAATAAATTAGCTAATTAAATATATATTTTTGAACAGGTAGGTATTTATTGTATAGTAATATTAATAGGTATATGTATGTTTATAAATATAATATTATATCAAACATTGTAGGTACACGAACCTCCCTCTATAATCACGTCTCTCTAGCCTCAAAGGTTTGCTGGAAGAAAACTCTTTTTAGGGTTAAGCTCGCCTTTGTACATACCTTTCTTTTTAATTTTTGTATTTGGTTTTTTTCTTGTGTACAATAAAGAATAAAGAAACCTTTACTCCCCAACGGTTATCGGTTCTGCGAGCTATATGGCCTGCCCACTGCCACTTCAACTTGCTAATTCTGAGAGCTATGTCGGTGACCTTCGTTCTTCTACGGATTTCCTCATTTCGGATCCGACGCAGTGTTGGAAGGCCCCCCACCCGATGGACCGATGACATTGTAAAGGTTGCGGGAAGTCGGTGGATGGAAAGGGCTCAAGACCGTTCGTCGTGGAACTCTTTGGGGGAGGCCTATGTCCAGCAGTGGACTTCTACAGGTTGTTGATGATGATGATGAAATTTGGTACCAAGCAAGCGAAGCCGCGGGCGGGAGCTTTTTGCCCTTATCCCAATTCATGTGGAGTCGGAACAACATATTTTTTCCTTCCACTCCCCTCTATCAGCCGTCATGTCAGTATTCACTCCTTGCTCGTGTCGTCTTTCACACTCTATCCATCTTTTCTTTGGTCTATCTCTTCCCTTATATCCTTCCACATTCATATTTAACACTCATCTAGTCACATGCCTATTTATTTTTAATCGATTAATTAAAAGTCTGCCCTTAAAACCTTGGACACCAGTGGTGCAATTGTGTAAGCGTAACGGCAATGAAGTTCGTAACTTTGAGGGTAATTTTAACAATGTTAGCAACATTCAAAACGTTCAAACTTGACAAGGGAAAACTTCAAGACCTCTGCTTCTTCCTTTTCATGTTTGAAAAACTTCAGATGTCGCTAAAATCCTTAAAATTGCGATCTTCATTACCATTTTGCTTACACAATAGCCTGGCAGCTTGGTTAAATCCTAATCTATGACAAGAAAAGCACTTGCATCCCTGTATTTGGTCAGTGACCTGGTTGAGGTATGGTGTTTTACGACCGTCGCCGTCGGTGAATGAATCAGTGTAGTGAAAGAATTAAAGTGCAAATGTCACATGGCATGTCTGCAAATTTTTACGTTCTAGGATATGTCGGTTTTCTCACGATGTTTTCCTTCACCGTTTGAGAGCACTAGTGTAGCGCACAAACATTTTCGGACTGAATAATCCATAGGCGCACGACCGGGATAGGAACCCACGATCTGTGGATCGCAAGGCAGGGCTACTACCACCACTCCACCAGTGCTCTAAAGCAATAATATTTATTTTCAGGCTGAAGAGGACAAAAAGCAACAGGAAAACAAACAAAGCCAGCTCACCGGCCCAGCCCCAGCAGTGGACAACGGCACCGTTCCCACGGCCGCCCCACAAGTGGACAACGGAGTGGCGCCCGTGGACAACGGCACTGCGCCCGCGCCGGTGGACAATGGAAACGTTGCCACTGACGATCTGCTAGGATTCAGCACTAGTCAGGTTGGTAAAAAAAAAAAAACATAATCGCACTAATATTATAAATGTGAAAATTTGGATGGATGGATGTTTGTTACTAAATCACGCCAGAACGGCTGAGCGGATCTGGATGAAATTTGGCACAGAGATAGTTAAGATCGCTGAATTTTAGTTAAGGTGTTTTTTTGTATGGCCGCCATGTTTTTTCATTGTATTGTATTGTACTAACACCAAAAATTCCGCAAGCAAAACAGTTTCAAAATTTGTAAGGCGGAAATTTAGGTGATAGTACATCTATACATACAAACACACAACGCCAAATCGTCTGTTTGAGATATCTGCCCCCGCTTCGCTCGCTCGATCAAACATAGTTTGTATTGCAGGTGGAAGTACCCCAAGTTCCGGAGAGGATTTCAGCACCCTTACCCGGCGCGGTAGAAGCGACTCCCCCACCACCGGCCAACGGTAACCACACTGCTGACTTGCTGGGACTGTCTCAACAACACAATGTAAGTCTAAAGGAGATCGATCAAAATCCTATTTGCGTTGGGCTAAGCTTGTGTCTGGAGTAAATCGTCGGTAAAAGGTAGAACAAAAAACGTTGACTCTAAAATATGTGTAGAGTTTTATAATTCAGAGCATTTTTAGGGTTCTGTACCTCATTTGGAAAAACGGAACCCTTATAGGATAACTTAGTTGTCTGTTTGTCTGTCTGTCTGTCCGTCTGTCAAGACCCTTTTTCTCAGAAACAGCTAAAGTTATCAACTTGGAATTTATACCACCTATTAAGGTCTGTGGGCTTATGGTGTCGTATAAAAATCAAAGCTCTAGCTTAATGCATTAAAATGGTATGGCAATGAATGTATAATTTTTGTATGGAAATGGCAATAATGAAAAACCTCTTGTGTACTTCCAGTTATCTCACAATTCGAAAATTGGAATGGTAGGAGCTTTTGTAACACAATTAAAGGGAAAAGTCTGGAATTGAGGAATTTCGAAGTTTTTTAGGAAACAAAGTTACATTTGCGGTTTTGAAGCCGGGGGCGTAAGCTAGTCTTTTTTATAATTTATTCACTAATTCCGGCTGTTCTATGATCAATACCAAGGTATCTGTTTTCAGTTCTGACGAGGAATCTTTTTTTACAGACTGAGGACAAAATAGTCGAGCAGCCAACAAAGCCAGACAACTCTGCAGAGAGCAACAACGGCAACGGCGACGGCCCACACATCGCCCCCCACGCGCCCCCCCACGCACCCCACGCCCCCCACGCCCCCCACGCCGTCTCAGCCAACTTCATACAGAACGAGATCGCAACGAACGAGCAACAAACTAAACTAACAGACAAACTTCTCGACGATGACTTCACCACGCACAACGGGCACGGAACGCATACCCATCCGCTAACATTGCAAAATGCAATCTAATACAACAGACGTAGGGTCTAGAATTGAACTGCGGACGCAGTTGCATAATCTTTGGGAGTTTTTTCGCTTCTTGTTGGCGTTGAATGATAATGTATCTTATTGTTGAGGGGTACGGTTGGTTTCGGAGCGTATATATTGGCTGTATTAGCATTCGAAGTCAGAAAATATTGATACAATTGGATAAGGTCTAGCGTTTTCAAAGCGTATGTATTGGCTATTATTTATTTCGCTTAAAATTACTAATAGAACTGAATTAAATAATATAATAATAATTTTATTCAGACAAAAAAGTCCATTGGGGTTAGTGATACTTATAACTAATTACTTATAACATTTCAACACAATCAAAAAAATCTGACATTACCGGGATTTGAACCGGCGACCCTCCGCTAGATACGGGGGTGCTTACAGAGCTTGTTGGTAAGTGGTTACCGTTGCACAAAACATAATGGAGTTTAACTTAACAAACATTTTCTCTTTTGATCCAAAACGCATGTGCAATTGCAATGTGCAATGCAAAGTCAAAGTGCATTTATTTCAATAAAATCACTAGGATCACTTTGAAGCGTCTTAGAAACTAGGTGAAGCTATGCCTGTTCCTCGCGACCAAGCCTACAACAATCAGGCAACAAACACGGCTTGGTGCCTATCATTTTTTTCGATGCAATTGGACTAAACCTACAAAATATGAACCTCTACATAAATAACATCTTTATTACCACATACTTGCTGTGCCTTACGTTTAAAACAAAAATCGGTGCTAAATTTTCTTTTTAAACCTAACCAAATTGACAATACGCAAAAACTATTCATAAAATGAAGTTATCCTATATTTCCAATTTAATTACAGCCAATATATATGGATTGAAAACATTTTGTTGCAAATCTGTCACATGAATTAATTCTTAATAGGTTACAATTCCATAGGAGAAACGCTGTTTCGGTAATATATAGGGCCTAAAACTAACCAATAAGCAGTTTCGATAATAAATAATAAATCTCAATATCAAACTTGGTAGAACGCTGAAAAAATTTGCCTTCAACAATAGTAGAAATTCAATGTACGATTACTACCTATCTCTTTCACTCTCATAGAGAGTGAGCGAGATGTCGCTACACCACGCATGGGTGGATTAGTTAGTTGTTGTGTAATACATTAAAAAATTATAACTTATAAATTTATAAATGCATTTATTCGCAGCTCCATCATTCGATGATTTTTATACGAATAGCTTTCAATCATTTGCTATATTTTTTACGCAATACTCTTATTTTTAAATACTGTTATTATCATTGTTACCAAGAAATATAATGCGATCCGTAACTGGTATGCTACCCCGGAGCGGCTTGTTCTTTAAAAAAACGATGACATACATACATACATAAAATCACGCCTATTTCCCAGAGGGGTAGGCAGAGACCACGGCTTTCCACTTGCTACGATCCTGACATACCTCTTTTGCTTCATTGACTCAAATTCCTCATACATGCTCGTCGGTTCAGGGTACTCTTGACGTGGCCTTTTTCCAAAACGTCACCGATTTGGTTTTTGATTAACGATTAAAAAACATAATTTCCAATTTATATTTGTTATAAGCTGTTTTTGGTATGTTTTTCATCCTTATAACTAGTTATGAAACATAAGAGAAGTTTAACATCAAGATTGCCACCTAATACAGCTGCATTTTAAGGCATGTTTAGGATATGTTTAATAAAATTGAAGATAATCATTTGGTCAACATATTGTTCCTGATAAAAAACAGTATTTGAAAATAGAGATGAATAAAAACTTGTAGTAATCGCTTAAAAACTCATGTTATTAAAAAAAACATATTTTCATACATAATACAGCCTATGCTAGTTAGTACGTTAACAAAATAATAAATAAGGCAAAGACATAGAAACATCAAATAATAAAATAATTCATATTTTGTAGTGAATTTATCTTTTTGTCGACAGTTTGACCTTTAGGTTGTGTGTATCGTTAAATTTAAGTTTCTATTTATTGTGATTTAATAATAATAATTTTATATTAAAGGCCGATGATATAGGTAGGTACATATCATTGGAATTAGTGTTCTTCTACCATGTATGATAATATAATAAATCACTTATGCATACTAATATTATAAAAGAAAAAGGGAAAGACATAGGTTATATTTTATCTCAAAAAAAAATCTTGAATGGGATGAAATAGGAGTTGAAAGTTTGTATAGGCAATCCATAATGCCTCAAGTTAGGAATCTGAAAATTCATATTTCGGCTAATAAAGGACAACAATTTATAAATTTTAGCTTTCATATAAATGCAGACGAAGTCACGGGTAACACCTAGTTTTACTATAAAACAAGGGAGATATGACTTTGGTTCGTTGCAAAACTTATTGAACAACGGCAATTTCAATCGGCAATATGTATGTGTCATTTATGGTGGAAGAATACTATAATACACGTCCAATCAAGAAAACTATGAGAGAACGCCGCTTAGAGCTTTTTGTTCCTCGATAAGCGGCGACTGAAACAGACATACCACGAAGCTTCCAGTGCGAGGGAGACGGATGCATTCACCCGTTTCGTCGCACACGCTTCACACGGACTGACGATGCGCTTACGCATGCGATTATGGAAACTAATTGTTACTGCGCTTTTTATAAGAATCAGCTATTTGTTTAGATAGTGCCCGGTTTTAGTTGAAATTTTAAATCAATCTGCCCTTTTTTTGCGATTTGGGCCGAAAAAGCACTCAGACGAAGTTATCTGAGTTGAATTGGGCTGAGTCTGTTCCGTAGCACACAACGCCTTTCGTATTCAAGGTCGGTCCCACAGTCTTCTTCTTGTCGTGTCACTGATTCTTTCTTGGTCATCCTGTCTTTGTTCACTGACCAGGTTGAGGTATTGGTCCCACAGTGTCCATGTGCCTTGCCACAAACCTGAGAGCGTTAGAAATTATTGTGGATAACTCCATATGTGAAAGATCGGGCTTAGGATATTCTCAGATTCCTATGACATGCCTTTGTTATCTCAATGCTGAGTTCCAGGGAAAAATTATATTGAATTGTAAATGCTCTATTACAATAATTCAATAATTCAATTACCTAATCAAATGTAGTCCAATTCGTGGACGGGATGAAAGTGGTTAGTCCATAGCTGGGCATTGTAAAACTACGAACATACACAATTACATAATCAAATTTAGTCCAATTCGTGGACGGGATGAAAGTGTTTAGTCCATAGCTGGGCATTGTAAAACTACTAACATTCACAATTATTCTAATGTAGTCCAATTCGTGGACAGAATGAAAGTGGTTAGCCTATAGCTGGGCCTTTTCATTACGTGATACACAATAATAAAATATAATTAAAGGAAATCAACTTGTAAACGCTCGACTAAAGATACTTTGAGTAGTTTTTTTTTATAAAATGCTAGCCGAAATCTAGCTAATGAAATATGCAACAAACACATAATAATTAATAATTTATTTAGAGACTTGCATAAAATTTACATGTATTATAAGTAGTTAGCGTTCAACTTAATAATAATTATTAATTTTTGTATTATTATGATGTCAAATCTAATCAGCAACATCAATGTTTTTTTTTTAATTATATTTGATGTCATTTTGATACACATTACGTTTGTTATTTAGCCGTGTTATGCCCATTTTCACCAACAAATACTTTCCTAAACCCATGTAAAAGTGACAGGTTTCTGTGAAAAACTGTCAAGAATATTGATTGTTTAAGATTTGAATCTGTTGGTGCAATCAGCCCTACATTTACCCTAGCAAGGAACGAATAACGAACAAATTATTTTAACAATCTTAACGGTATCCAAAACTTATCTCGAAACGTTTTCCCTTGAAAGTTTTTATCGTTTTGGATATCGCTGAGATCGTTATTGATACCGAGCGTTGCGTTATCGTTAATGATACCAACCGTTGTGTTATCCTTTACTAGAGCGATATCCCTAAGAACATTTTCTATAGCCCCAATTGATAAAAATACTCAACAATTCTGCTATAGAATTCGGGACAATTTATAGAACGATTCTGGGCATCATCCTTTATCAATGTATATGTTTCCAATAAGCTAACGTTATTTTTATTAGGTTTTGTAACAAATTATATAAATAAATTGCATAAAATGTCCCTTAGCGTCTTTACATAAAAGTATTTTCTGTTATGTTTGGGACGGGGGGTTAGAAAACCTGTATCATTTTGATTTTATAAATTCACTTCTATAATTTTTACATTATCATTTACAACCCTTAATAAATCGTTAATGGTATTTTTCATTTAATTCTACTATTCTAAAATACAATATAAAATTATTGCGTCTTAATAAAATGTAGCAATGCTTTGTTCACTACAAAAATCGTCACTAAAATGCTTTTTATCATAAGCAAAAGCATAATCTGAAATTAAAACAGCACATATCGAAATACGAACTATTCTAAACCTTATAATTATCCCGATAGAGCATATTTCGATGTGTTTTGTATTGACATTGCTTGTAGACGACAGTTAATTATTGTTAATATTTTTGCTAATCCATATTTTCACGTTTAAACTTTGAATCATGAAACTTTTGGTATGTGCACTGGATCGCAATCGGATCTCTCTTTTCTACTTTCGTAGTTAGAAAGAGAGGTCCGGCTGATTCGATTGAAGTGGTTCCTTGTCGCGAATGAGTTGATGTGATGCATTTTGTAAAAAATAGTGTGGCGGAACAATAAAATTCCTAGAGCCAACATTCCTTGGTTGAAAACAAAAAAATATTAAAACTCAACAAAATATATTTTGGATGACCTTAACCTCTCGAACTTTGGCTGTTATGCCATATTACTTTTAGGTACTGCCAACATCAATAAAGAAACAAAGATCCGTAAAAAATTAATAATAGAAAATTAGCTAATTCTTAAAATTGAGTAGCAAATATCATTCAAAACTAATCTCTCAATTCTGGAAACGTGATCAACTTCTGACGCTGACTGTACTTGTTTGTATTTTTTGGAAACTAAACAAAGCTTTGATATTTTCTAAGTCGTTCTGTCACACTATTTAACGCGCACTACGGAAAAATCTTTCCCTACTTTAGATAAAAATATTTAAGTCATTATTTTTGGTGGTAATAGTGATCAAATTGCTCCATTGAACATGTGAACGGCTTGCTCTATAGTGCGAGTGAACGGCTTGCTCTATAGTGCGAGTGAACGGCTTGCTCTATAGTGCGAGTGAACGGCTTGCTCTATAGTGCGAGTGAACGGCTTGCTCTATAGTGCGAGTGAACGGCTTGCTCTATAGTGCGAGTGAACGGCTTGCTCTATAGTGCGAGTGAACGGCTTGCTCTATAGTGCGAGTGAACGGCTTGCTCTATAGTGCGAGTGAACGGCTTGCTCTATAGTGCGAGTGAACGGCTTGCTCTATAGTGCGAGTGAACGGCTTGCTCTATAGTGCGAGTGAACGGCTTGCTCTATAGTGCGAGTGAACGGCTTGCTCTATAGTGCGAGTGAACGGCTTGCTCTATAGTGCGAGTGAACGGCTTGCTCTATAGTGCGAGTGAACGGCTATTTCATTATAGTGCAAGTGAACAGATTGCTCCATAGTGCGCGCTAGATCTAATGAGAAAAGGATTTTTTATTTCAGGATCACTCCCACTTGTCCCATTGAGCTTTATTCTAACGATCACTAATTCCATGTGACTTCATAATATGATTGATGCCACTATTTACCCTTACAATACTGAAATGTCATATACATGGAACAAGAGGTAAAACGTAGTAGCGTTATTCCTATTATGACGTCCATTATGGAATAAGTAGCATTGTCAGCCGTTCCTAGTTTTTTAAGATGCAACTTGTAAGAATAATTGCAATTTTGTACTCCAGAAGGTATTGGTCCCAATGTTTCATTTCTTCTATATCCGTGTACACTCGTGATCATCAATGGTAAAAATACTGGAAAGGAATTTGCCATTATTCTTACTAGGAGTAATAATGTAAGAATAATGGGAAGAAAATTCATTATTTATTCCATTATTCGTACTCGGTAAGGATAAAGGGAACAGGCAGCATTTTTTTTATAGAATAAAATGGAATGGTACATCTGGGTGTGTTCCATTCGGTACGGTTGTTAGCTGTCATGCATACCTACAAGAGATGGTGTATATGTATCACAAGACATGGCTTATTACGTTCTTTATTATGTTAGCGATCGATGGATTTATAAGGAGAAGTTTTAATAAAAAATATTAAGAAACTTCGTGCGTGTTTTATTTCAAAATCCGTATTTCACACGGGCTTATTATTACATATTTTTTTTAATTCTAAACTAGCTTGTGCCCGAGGCTTCCCTTACGTGGTACCTAAAAATTTGCATGATATGCTTTTCTAGGTAAACTCTGAGAAGCTTCTTCGAAATCTATTGAGCCGTTTCTGAATAACAAAATTTCCACGTTACAGTAGGTCAACCTTATAAAGTGCGTAACAAGGAAATCAATATAAGGAAAAGAGGGAGTCTCAAAATATTGGCAGGTCGCCCCTAGACTGCCCGTCCGAGACGCAAGGGGTGCGGGCTCGATTCCCGCTGTGGACAAATGTTTGTACGATCTGCAAATATTTATTCCAGGTCTGGGTGTTGTGGTAATATTGTAGGTACCTACATACTCCTAGTTTCTGACACCCAAGACACAATCTTAATGTGGGATCAGGACTATGTACCTACCTATGTGACTACATAGTCTTATACTAATTAACAAATAAATACCAATCACCCATACAT
Source organism: Anticlea derivata (assembly GCA_947579855.1). Taxonomy (NCBI): domain Eukaryota; kingdom Metazoa; phylum Arthropoda; class Insecta; order Lepidoptera; family Geometridae; genus Anticlea; species Anticlea derivata. The sequence goes on from OX388277.1 coordinate 9,170,847, forward strand.
TTATGGGTGTTAGGTAAATAAATAAATATTCCGGACATATCACACACGGTCAACTGATCCCAAAACAGGCATAGCCTGTATGGGTACCAGAGACTGACATACTTTTATTTATTTATATTAGTAGGATAGGTTTTATTAATAAAATACCTTTTCATTTGGCAACTGTATTTATATACCACATTCTATTGTTATAATAATACAAAAGAATAATAAATAATTTTGCCAGCCTTTGCAAAATTTTTATGTAAATATAAGTTGTATTAGTAATAGGTAATAATCTAAATCACATCAGTTAAGTAGGTAACTTATAAATTAATAAGTAGTTAATAAATCTATTAAAACAACCGTAGATAAGTGTCATCCTTATCTAATTGAAAATATAATTCACATAACATTTGAGTTAGAGATGTCGAAATATGTAAGAAATAGTTTGATATAAAATATATGTAGAAGATATATTATATGTAGAATAAATGCAAATTGTAATTATGATTTTGAAAAATAGGTAAATAAATATTAAAGAATAATGGCTAAGTAAAATAAACTAAAGGCTTTGATTAAGACAGGTAAATATTATATTATTGATTTAAATACATTCTACAATTTTATAACAGATCTTGAAGCTAGCTACTAAGAAATTTTAACAATTATTCCTATAATTTTAACAATATAATTTGCGACTTTATTAAATGACTTAGAAGAAATATTTTTATAATATTCTAAATAGTTAAGTTACCGTAAGTTTTAATACACAAGTAGATAAATATAATTATAGATAAATATTACATCGTAGTATAATATATGTATCAAACACTTAGTTAAAATTGTTTCATTCACATTTTATTACATAATTTGGAATAAGTAATAAGATAGGTAGGTACTTTAGCTTTAAGTAAAGCTTACACTTGCTATGGCAATATTTATGGGAAGGCTTCGATTTATGTCACGTAGGCCGTTCCTACAAAAATCATTATAGTACCTATTAGATAGACTTATCCTACAAAAATATATCACTGCACGTAGGTAGGTACTTAGCCAAACACTCGACCTCTTACCTCGACTGTAGGTACGTTTGTTGTTCGTAGAAGAGGCATCAATAAAATAAATCACCTACTTACGATCGTATTCAAATAAAATATTAGCGGAGATTATTTCATCGTAGAACTGGAGGTACAGTCAACCAGTTTGATTTGTAGGCCACTATAGAACCATTTTAAACTAAATCGCACACAACATATCAAACTTGTTGACTGTACCCATATTGATTTTAAGATGCATTCAATTATACCTATAGGTACCTTACTGACTAGTCCATTAGATTCGAAATCACGTGAAAATACACTAAAATAAGCCTTTATCCATTGACCGGAAACCCTTAGATCTATTAATAGATATTAGATATGTTGTCGAAGAAGTCTTCAAGAAGATAATAGGCTCCTAATAGGGTTAATATTTATATCATCCCTTGTTAATTCGGGGTCTCTGTTTCGGTACTCGATTCTGAAACAAAAAGTTATTTTTATCATCAATAAAATAAATTGCCAAATGTATGACAGAGCGTCACCTGAAGAAAAATAATTAAAAAAATCGGTATTTTGACTAAAACAGGGACTGAATTACCGGATAATAAAGGTACCTTTATAGACCGATATGACGTCATACTGATAAATTCCGGTTACCCAAATATTTCTCTACCTATAAATATAACGGTACCGGAAAACCGAGCTTCGCAGTTCATTGTAGTATCGAAATATACTGGTATAAAATAACGGTACCGTTATGCCATACCGGTATAGCATAATTTTTTTACCGGTTCCAGTACCTATAACCTCTACCGCTTTCAGTCTAAAATAACATCACGCGAGCGAAGTCGCGGAGGCTTCCGATAGGTATTTAGTTTAAAAAATATGTAAATTAGGCAAGATCTTTGATGGGAGTTATAATTTATTAATTAGTTGCAATAGCTTTCATTAGAATTAATTAGACCTTGATCGGAACCTTTTTTTGTTGCTTTAATTACTTATCTACTTCATAATTTATGTTTTTATTGGCAAATACTTTTTGCACAAACAAGCAATGAGAATAAACCTCTTGCTCTCGCTCTAAAGTCTGGCGGCGGATGTTGTTGATGATGATATAGGCTTTGAAATAAAACTAATAGGTATTAAAGATACAAGTTGAAAATCTACCGTTTTCCAAACCAACCCTCACGTACCGATGGTAATCCTAATCGTTAAAGTTACAAATGGTTTAGAATAGCCAAATGTCACTATCGAAAGCTTAGGTACCTAAATTTCAATTTATTTCAATATGTAAGTCATTAATCAAGGAAATTAAGGCCCTTAATATTGATTACGGATCCCTTGAGATGGGTGTTTGTTTAATGAGAGCTTTAGATTCACAATTATGTGACAAACTAAAAATTTTCGTTCTATACAACATGTTCCGTAACCAGTATACTTTTCCAAAAGGGGCTCATGCTCCAAAAAACATTCAAATAATGTTTGATGATGTAGTTTTTTTTTTAAATCATGAAGTTTATATAGTACCTATTATGTTAGTGCAGATGACTGTACCTAATTATGTGTTAGATTAAATAAAAAATCTCACCATCAGCCCACTTCTTGCCGCGCATTCCGATGAATCCCATCGCGCCCTTTCTCTTCGGGAACGGTCCGCTTTGGTCCACCAAAAACTTTATCTCTTGCGCGCCACTGTTCTTCAGATCCTTCTTGCCGCGGACCCCAATAAACTTTCCTCGGAACGAAACATCGTACGGACGCTTGTTTTGTAAAGACTTCTTGCCACGGACGCCGAAGAATTGGTGTACGCTCGCAGCTCGCTTTTCCACCTCGTTTGTGATACGCTCGGCTTCGCTCGCCTCCGTTCCTTCAGTCACTGCTTCGATAGAGTTCGGACGCTCCAGTTTATTCAAATACTCTGTTATGATCTCGTTCAGTAGGGGGAATTCGTTTCCATTCTCATTAGAGTTATAGTCAATTTGACCAATGAGTGAGCCTTCTCTAGGAACGTAGTCGTAACCTTCGGGATAGTATTCTTCTGAGAGCTCTTTCTTGCCTCGCATTCCCATAAAACCCATAGCTCGCTTTTCTTCATCTGTGTACATGTCTTTTTTGCCCCGCATGCCTACGAACCCCATTGGGGCTCGCTTTTCTTCTTCCGAATACATGGTTTTCTTTCCCCGCATGCCAACGAAACCCATCGGAGCTCGCTTGTCGTCGAAAAACATGTCTTTTTTTCCCCTCATCCCCATGAAGCCCATCGGGACTCGCTTGTAGTATAGCTCGGGGGATCCAAATAAGTCATACGCGTCCTTCTTGCCCTTCACTCCGACAAAGAACTGGGGTTTTCGTTTGTAGAACTGCTCGGGGTCATCGTTGTACTTTTTCCCCCGCATCCCGAGAAACCCCTGGGGGCCCCGCTTCTCCATCTCCTGGCTGCTGACAGCCGCGATCAGGTGGATGGTCACGAAGGCGATGATGGCTTTGGATATCCGCGACATTGTGTTTGATTCTGTAACAAAATTAATAAGTTTAGTTAAGATAGATGGATTATTCCATGAGATTACAATGACCATAGAGTTGGTGCCTTCGCTCGGACAAAGGATCAATAAACTAAAATAGCATTATTTGTTTCAAATAGTGTTGTGTTCCTGCGGTGAGTAAGGTTGCCAGAGCTCTTTAGGGGGAGGGGGGTTCGGGGTCGACAACGCGTGCGTGATGCCTCTGGTATTGCAAGCGCTCATAGGCTACGGTAACCGCTTACCAACAGGTGGGCCGTGTTTGCCACCTCAGTTGTATAAAAAAAAAAAAACTATCCAACGAGTTAACGTCACCAGCCTTTTGGGCACAATGCCTGTGGTTGGTGATCTGAATACTGTTTTCTACTTGTAGTCGTAGAAAACAGAGTTCATTCCTGTTATTACATACCTAATTAAGATTAATTTGTCATATTATTTTTTGATTGATAATGTGATATATGAAAATAAAACGAGATGAATAAGTTTTTTAGGTGTCATGGCTGGCTGAGACGCAAGATTCCCCTACGGCGGGACAAATGTTTGCATATCTTCAGCACAAGAGATACAATTCGGGTTTCGAAGGGCAGTTCTCCTAGGCCCATGGGTTTCGAGCAGCTAAGCGCTTTCGGATCATTATTACACAGTGCTTGATATCATAACTTCGATTCAAAATAAAGAACTGTTAGCTCTCAGCGATTTAACGGCTGTAGGTACCTGTTCCTTTAAAAATAAAGCATTTTTAGGGTTCCGTACCATGGGATATACGTCATAGGGTCATACGTACATAGGGTTCATTTAATTTTGGATAACGGCACCCATATAGTATCACTTTGTTGTCCGTCTGGGTCTGTCCAGACCCTTTTCCCCAGAAACGGCTACAGGTATCAAATTGAAAATACCAACTAGCAAGCAAGCAAGGGCTCAAGAGCTTAAAGTGCCGTTTATATATGAAGTTTCTAGCTCAATGCATTTGCTTTTCTGATCCCGTGTGCTGGTACGGAAGCCTCAGGGCAATTTAAATTTAGTGTTTGGAAACTATATCGTTTATGTCGAGTATTCCCTTGCATAACATAATCGAGTCAGGCCACCTCATGTTATTACCGGTCCCAACACAGCACCGGTTACTCAACAATACCCGAAGGACTCACACATCGTGCGTCCGTCCCCCGAGAGCCTGCCTTTGTATCGTTGTAGATCACGAGAGGAAGGCCAAGAGTACAGTCGGATATCAAACTCGTAAACGGTACCAAAAATACATTTTTTATACTACCTGCTCGTCAATGGCATATTATGTGTCATGCAAACCTTTCCTAAAGTAAGTCATTACAGGCCTACGGTCTAGCCGGGTTATAATGTTGTACTGAATTTCATTATTTCCCATGGGACATAATGTGATTTGAATTTGGAATGCAACCCATGTAGTCGTGCTTGATCGAGGTTGGTTTCAAAAATGTTTGGGTGCAATGAGATTTTATTCTAATTAGGCTGTATGTTGTAAGTTTTTACCGTAGCCTATTAACACTTGCAATACCAGAGGCATCACGCACGCGTTGCCGACCCCGAACCCGAAGTGGCTGGATGGAGAAGACACAAGACCGTTCATCGTGGCAGTCACTGGGGAAGCACTACGTCCAACAGTGGACTTCTTCAGGCTGATACTGCAGCTTTATGAATAAGATTTATTCAAGATTTCTACCTAAATAACTGAACTGATTTGATCCTAAAACCATTAATAATAAATAATAATAATAATAATAAATATTCCGGACATCACACACGGTCAACTGATCCCAAACTAGGCATAGCCTGTACTATGGGTACCAGAGACTGATATACATAATAGATATATATTTAACACCCAGACACAGAACAAACATCTGTGTTAGTCACAAATGTTTGTCCAGTGCGGGAATCGAACCCAGGACCTCTAGCGTAGAAGGCAGAGTTACTACCAACTGAGCTATGCGGCCATTGGTTTTGCATAGAGTTTTATCAATGAAAAATGTCGAATTTCCAAAAGCCGTAGAACAAACTTGATTGCCAATTGGTTGTGAAATAATAATATGTCTTTTTCGGGATTGTATACGTAAAATGAATCACCTTTCGTAAGTATTTGCATTCAACGTCAATAAAAGCGTGCAGCAATTTTAAAAATTATGTTATTCAATTGGCATTTTTTTAAACTTTGAACAGTTCACAGGGTATAAAGCTCTCTTTATTTAATTTGTATAGGTATATATTTTTTTGTACATTTGCCTAACCCTTTACTTGGCAACTGTACGGAATATTTAAGGTCAAGGTCTTTACTTTTGGTCATGTCATGAACATCTGAGTGTAAGGTTGACCGTGAAGCCGAGTTCAAACGGCGTGCGAAATGTCATCTGAAATTTGTTTTAAAATTATCCTTAATTACTTCTATTAGATCGTTTGTAACGGTCTTTAGATGGCTCAACTGTTTCTTGTGTATTTTGTAAATATTAACTTGTATTCGTTTTAAGTTTCTTTCTGTAAATAAAGGTTTATTTTATTAGAGTAATCCAATGGTCAATATCGCAAGCCGTTTGAACACAGCTTCAAAGGAATGCCCACAGAGTACATCTTTCTAGGCGTAGCCGCGGAAGCTTATTTCCCAGTGCTCTGCCAAAAACCAGTCTTGAAACCCTGGTCCGTGGCCACGTTCAAGGTCACGTTCTCCAGATTTGAGGTTAGTTATCCTCTTTATCGTGACAAATCCGACTTATCTCAGCCGTAATGCGTATTACTCGTCATCACATAAACCCTAAGCCAACAGGCGACATGATGGCCTACGTTTTATGAAGCTTAATATTATCTTTTCGGTTGATAAGAGATATTTTGTGATAACTCTATTTAGTGACCAAGTATGTAGCAGTATCAAGTATTGACTATTTTGGACAATTTATTGAGCGAGTGAAGCGAGCGAAATCTCTAAAACAACTTGGGCGGATCGGCGTTGTATGTTATCCTTTTAGGCCTCTGAGGCCTCTTAGCTCATCATCATCATCATTTCAGCCGTACGACGTCCACTGCTGAACATGGCCTCCCCCACAGACAGAGCGAATTCCTTATCATGTGGGGGGATTTGCCCATACTCACCACGCTGGGCATGCGGGCTGGCGAGCGCAGTTGGAGCTATCGTTGTTAAAATAAGGGACGCTGCTGCCCATCCCCTAGCTTTTTTCCCTTAGTCGCCTCTTACGACATCCGCGGATAGGTAGATGGAGGAGATGGAGGGGCCTATTCTTCAGGCGGCCTCTTAGCTCAGTTGGTAGTAACTCTGCCTTCTGCGCTAGAGGTAGCGGGTTCGATTCCCGCACTGGACAAACATTTGTGTGATGAATACAGATGCTTGTTCTGTGTCTGGGTATTTACCTATTATGTACCTATATCAGTCTCTGGTACATCCATATGGTATACCCATAGTACAGGCTATGCCTAGTTTGGGATCAGTTGACCGTGTGTCCGGAATACTTATTATTATTTATTAGAGCATAACTTTCAAACCGTCAACCCCATCTGAACGGAACTTAGGATTTTTTGAAGCATCGGAAATTTTTTGCTTAAATTTTTTTTCCTTAGTTTCGCCCTCAAAAGTCCCAAAACTCACGACTCACGACGACGCGACGATTAAAAATACGAGCCTGACGAATGCCATGGAAAGTACTTGTTATAATTTGTTGCTTTCTTTAGTCACTGGTTCTTTCTTGGCCAATCTGAATGTGACAAAGCCTTGTGATCAAAAAAGGCATGAATTTTAAAACTCTAGGTACGACAAAAATCTCGTTTATAATTACGCAAAATTGTTTGAATTTTACACCTTTTCTGGACTTTCCAGCGGAACGTGAGGAGGAATGTGCGCGTAGGTATATGTCATTTATAATTTTTTGGGCTATCATTACCTTACCCCAAATATAGGGTATAAGAGGAGGTAGGGCACAGCCAGATTTTCTCGTTCTGAATTGGAGCAGCCCGCCTGGGGAGGTACCTCCGCCTTACAGAAGATCGCAGCCAAATAACATTATTTGTTTCAAATAGTGTTGTGTTCCTGCGGTGAGTAAGGTTGCCAGAGCTCTTTAGGGGGGAAGGGGGTTCGGGGTCGGCAACGCGTGCGTGATGCCTCTGGTATTGCAAGCTCTCATAGGCTACGGTAACCGCTTACCATCAGGTGGGCCGTAAGCTTGTTTGCCAACACTGTTGTATAAAAAAAAAAATAGGGTATGCGAAAGTTTGTCTGTTTGTGTGTATGTTTGTTACCACCAAGCTCCGCAAAGGCTGTGAGGAATTTTTTAGTAAAATTTGGTACGCAGTAAGTTTCAACCCTGGGAAAGGACAAGCTGTTTTCTACCCCGGCATACGAGCGAAGCCACGGGTGGTAGCTAGTAAAACATAATGTCAGAATACTACCTACAGAAAAACAAGATGATGGCTCTCGTCGAAACTGCGACGCATAAACATTATGTGTCAGTAGGCCAACTATAAACAGATATGAGATAGGAATGTGACGGCAGGTTGCCTAATGAGGCTGTCCACTCGAGTGACGGTTTTTAGGTGTTACAAAGACTGTATTCTTTATTCTATACTGTATACAGAAAACACATAAAATACACTCGAAATTAAGAGTTCGTATAAGGCAAAGAAGCCATTTCATTCTGGGCCTGGTCCATGTACACAACATAGAAAAATTTGAAAAAAATAGGAGATTACAAGAAAAATACAATTTCATTAATTTGAAGACAAATGCGATGGTACAAGAATAGTTCTTCTGGTAAGTTTTTTACTATGTGAACACTATTTGAAGGCCGCCATGTTGGTGTATAATTGGCGTTTGACATGACATTGACATATTTTTCATGTTGTTTGACTTGATGTTTTTGTTTTGTCAGATAAATGTAGGTTGTCAAAATGACATTTCACGCACGTCCATCCGCCATATTTTTGTAGCGCTGTGTGTTGCTCTCTTTGTCGAAGAAAATCTTAATGTACCTTAGAACGAAGTCAATTTAAATAAAATAACCAATTAAATACGTTTACTTTATTGCTTAGCCATATTTTAGAGTACACAGTGAGTACACTGTACACAGTGCAGGCCCAGCCTCTATATATTGATGAAACGTCTCTTTTGCTATTAAAACTGCCTACCTAGCTCAGTTTCTGTGAAAGTTACAACCCTCATATTTAAGGACATGAAACTTCAGACTTTTATGTTTCACTTCACAATTTGAAAACACGATTGGTGAAAATTTCCTCGATAGTTTTATTTTTTGAAAAATACATGTTTTGCACAAAACTTTCTATGTATCTCAGGAACAGCACAATATTTTTGTGGAGTTTTTATTTTGTCAAGAAGCCTAGAAGTATTTAGTATTCGCCGCGCGCCGCGCCGCGCCGAAAGTAGGTAACTAACTAACTTGCTTGCTTGTCGTGCCACTGATTCTTTCTTGGTCATCCTGTATTAGGTCAGTGGCCAGGTTGAGGTATATTGGCCCTTAAAACGGCCTATGACCGTCGGTGAAAGAACCAGTGCAGTGAAAGGATTAAAGTGCGCCTCTTAGGGGCTCCTTTCGTGCAAATTTCACATATATTCTAATTTTTGGGGTTCCTTACCTCATTTGGAAAAAACGGAACCCTTATAGCATCACTTGGTGTTTGTCTGTCTTTCAAGACCCTTTTTCTCTGAAATGGTTAAAGGTATCAACTTGAAATGTATAGGTCATGTAAGGGTCTGTGAGCTTATAGTGCCTTAAAAAAACAAGTTTCTAGCGAGTAATTTATATTTTTTTTTATAATTATATTATTTATAGGAGGAGGTAGGGCACAGTGAGATTTTCTCGTTCTGAATTGGAGCAGCCTGCCTGGGGAGGTACCCCCGCCGTACAGAAGATCGCAGACAAATAACATTATTTGTTTCAAATAGTGTTGTGTTCCTGCGGTGAGTAAGGTTGCCAGTGCTCTTTAGGGGGGAAGGGGGTTCGGGGTCGGCAACGCGTGCGTGATGCCTCTGGTATTGCAAGCGCTCATAGGCTACGGTAACCGCTTACCATCAGGTGGGCCGTAAGCTTGTTTGCCACCGCAGTTATATATAAAAAAAAAAAAGTAATTTTTATTTTTAATGAATGATGATGCTTTATTGTACACCAATATTTTACTATCAACTATTTATTATTTATTTATTACAATTCAAATTTAAGATGATAATACATATATCGCACGCTGTATGAACACGGCTTAACTATGTTTAGCGTCTAGTAGGTATGTGTAATTTTTTTATAATGTTCTATTTTATCAAAAATACCGCGAGAATTACGAATTTTGTGAACAATATTTACTTGCTAAAAGCTGCCAGTTGCGCTCAACCACTTGTAATCACTTCGAGCTACGAGTACGAATGCAATTTGACCGGGGACACTTTCGGTAATGGGCCGAGCGGGGACCCCGAGATAAACCCGGTTATAAATGCGTTTGCACCACACTGACTTACCTAAATAACTCGTTTTTCAAATGTCAAAGGACAGTTTAGTGTTATTGTGACTCAATAACACTATTGTTATTTTATATATCTTATCTATACATTTATGATATTAGTATGTAGGGTTTGTAGTTTTAAATTATAAGTTTTATTTCACTTATTATTATTATGTGCGCCACCGTCCTCTACTACTTTGTATATCCTGTCCATCCAAAGGTTGCCTGGTAGAGATCGCTTTTAGCGATAAGGCCGCCCATTGTCACACTATTTTATGTTATTTTTATTTCCTTGATTGTGTATTTTCTTTTGGTGTACAATAAAGCTATATTCTATTCTATTCTATTGTTAATAATAATAGTGTTATTGAGTCAGCTCCTTACGTGACAAGCCCTTCGCCGCTTCATCATCATCATCATCATCATTTCAGCCGTACGACGTCCACTGCTGAACATGGCCTCCCCCAAAGACAGAGCAAATTCCTTGTCATGTGGGGGGATTTGCCCATACTCACCACGCTGGGCATGCGGGTTACATCTGCTCAATTTTAGCAACAGTCTCAGTTACCTTCTTCTTCTTTTTGCCCTTGTTCCACATTATGTGGGGTCAGCACAACATGTTTTCTTTTCATCTTCCACTGTCTTCTGTTAGCCGTCATCTCCGCACTCACTTCTTTCTTTACTAATTTCATCTTTAACAGTCCATCCATCTTTTCTTCGGCCTTCCTCTAGTCTTATATCCATCCACATCAATACCTAACGCTCTTCTCTTTACATAACTTTCATTCAGCTACAGTTTCAGTTACCAATGTGATGTATTTGGGAAGATCCGCTACAAATACATTTTGTGTGTTCTTTGTTATTCCAAAAGACATAGTCCTTTTTTAAAAAAAAAATTACGTAAAAATTACTCATTCGATATCGATAATTTATAGGGGATCACCTCGAAACTATGATGGTGAAACAAATATTGGAAAAAAAACATAAAATCAACAAAGTCAGCATTGAAGATAAAAAAAAGCAAAGTCACCAAATTGATAACCGCCTCCTTTGTTAGCATCGGTTAATAAAAATAGAATAGAATATAATTTTATTCATACCAAACGTGTTAAATTTTTACGCTGTCCTAAGTACCTATCTACTATATAAATATAAAAGAACAAGGCCTGATTCCACGATCAACGCACAGCCCAAACCGCTGAAGCTGTAAAGCTGAAATTTGGACAGTAGCTGCCTTATATGCCACACACATCCACTAAGAAGGGAGTTTCAAAATATCAACCCCTAACTGGGTGAAAAGGGGTTAAAACGTTTGTATGAAAATTCGTATTCCTTGAACCTACAGATTTGAAACTAACTGAAAATAATGTATGATTAAAATAAGGAAAAACAGTATTTTTAGATTTTCAAAACGACCTTTTAAAAGAGTCTAATGAGATGTCAAAGTTTGTATGGGAGAATCATAACGCATAGAGAGATCTATCTGAAACTTGTCTACTGTAAACAAATAAAAACTTGTAGTTGAGGTTGCATCAAAAACCACGCTAGGTTATAAAACTGTGTTGTGGGTTTTCATGAAATATGACTTAATTCTTGAAATTAAAAGAAAAAAAAAAGATTTGGAATTAAAAGATTAAATAAATTAAATAATTTAAATAAATTAAATTTATAGATCTGGATCAGTTGAGCTATCTATAGATCGTTTGTAACGGTCTTTAGATGGCTCAACTGTTTATTGTGTATTTTGTAAATATTAACTTGTATTAGTTTTAAGTTTCTTTCTGTAAATAAAGTATTACCTTAATTCTTCAAAGAGATCTTTATTTACCCATGAAAAGGACTCGTAAACTATCTAGCTCAAATCCAGAAATACTTGCTCAGCCGATTCAATATCGTCGGCAGTAAATTCGTTTTGCTGTCCTCTCACGTACGGTGTTATGAAAAACATACGTTAAGCCCAACGCGGTAATATGAAGCGATGGCTCGTAGAGGAAAAATGTACGCTAACATTCAACACCGGACGATCGTCATGAACCCACACTGGAAGTGTTCAGAAACTACAAGAAATTGCTTAACATAAATTTCATTAAAAAATAACTAGGAGTACCTACCTATCAAGCCGTGTTCAACCGGCATGCGATATGTCCTTTATATATTAATTTTGTATACCGCTAATTTAGTTGTTTACCCCACTGTTTGTAATACTTAAGTAATGTATTTCTATTCGTGACAACCTTTAATTGGCTCTCTAAAGCTAAACAAATGTTCAATCAAATGTAACAAAGCTGTCGGTTCTCCAAAAAATAAATATGACATAATTCGTTTCTAATAAAGCCTTACCTATCCTGGATAAGTGTTTGTACACAAAACTGCGAATCGGGGCGATGCGAATTCGCAACGCACAAAACTTATAACCTTAGTACTTACTAGACCAACATTTTGTAACTACTTATTTTGATCTTAGGCTTATTAGACCTAGTGCGGGGAGCAAGGCGTTAATTTTACAATTTTTCTATAAATAAAATTTGTGAAAAGATAATAAAAGCTTATCTAATTATCTGTTTATGAAACTGATTATTGGTAGATTTGACATTTTGATTTACAATTTCACACTTTTTATAAAAAACTCATAACCTTTTTCCTAAAATATTTTATTTCAGTAAGACACAAAATGCAGCAAGGTCATTATTTTTTGACACGAAAAGAGACTCCCGGTCTATTCACACGGAGGACAAACCAACTGAGAAAGTGCTAATTGTCGTTTTGAACCCTTGGCTCCTTTAATTGGACTTTCTTTTGATACAATTTACGGTACTCTTTTTTGAAGACAAATTGACTTACTTGTATTTTTTTCTCGGAAAATATCTGTTTTTGAGGCCCCACTAAAGTGTGCGCCTAGAGAAATATGAGATTTATAAGATACTAGCGTACGCCCGCGGCTTTGCTCGCGTGGTATCTTGATGTAAAAGGGTCAGTTTTGAAAAACTCTTAAATACGTATTCAATATTTGCCTTAATGAGTATTTGTACCAAGTTTCAGATAAATCTCTCCAAACTTTTACATCGCATTACACCCTTTCAAGGGATAGTTTTGAAAATCTAAAAATACAGTTTTTCCTTATTTCTATCATTCATTATTTTTAGTTAGTTTTAAATCTGTAGGTTCAAGGAATACGATTTTTCATACAATTAACGTTTTAACCCCTTTTCACCCACTTAAGAGTTGATATTTTAAAAATCCCTCCTTAGTGGATGTGTTTGGCATATAAGGCAGCTACTGTCCAAATTTCAGCTTTATAGCTTCAGCGGTTTGGGATGTGCGTTGATCGTGGAATCCGGCCTTGTTCTTTTATATATAATTATAATAATAAAGTTTATTTATTTGACACATTAAAGTTTACAATAAAAATTATACTATAGGTTTACAACTGTTATGCAATAGTCTCTACTTATCATGAGTAGGTAGTAGAACTTTAATATTTTAATGCTTAATGCTATATTTTAATATATTTTGATATAAAATATATAAATTTTAAAATTAGTATGCAGTTGGAATGCTGAATATTAGAAAGACTAGCTTCCACCCGCGGCGGCGTGGTACCTAGATAAAAATTAGCCTATAATATACTATGATTTATCTATCTATCTATTTATTCTAGGTATAGAACTAAACGCCGGCCGGGCGCGACGCGGCGCGCCTTTACACCGAGTTCTTTGAGAGATCATCGCTCTCCTGATCAATTAAAATTTAATTGCAATCCTATATAAATATAATCCAATATAAAGTGATCTGGATCAGTTGAGCTATAGATCTATAGATCGATAGATCTATAGATCTATAGATCGTTTGTAACGGTCTTTAGATGGCTCAACTGTTTCTTGTGTATTTTGTAAATATTAACTTGTATTAGTTTTAAGTTTCTTTCTGTAAATAAATTTTGATTGCAATCCTTATGATGTAAACATGTACAATTTGAGTTTGACATTTTCAGGGCAGACGATATAGCTCAACGATATATCGCAAGCCCCTAATAGTCAAACTCAAAATTGGAGAGTTTTTTTTTTTTTTTTTATACAACAGATTTGGCAAACAAGCTTACGGCCCACCTGATGGTAAGCGGTTACCGTAGCCTATGAGCGCTTGCAATACCAGAGGCATCACGCACGCGTTGCCGACCCCGAACCCCCTTCCCCCCTAAAGAGCTCTGGCAACCTTACTCACCGCAGGAACACAACACTATTTGAAACAAATAATGTTATTTGGCTGCGATCTTCTGTAAGGCGGAGGTACCTCCCCAGGCGGGCTGCTCCAATTCAGAACGAGAAAATCTCGCTGTGAATTGAATAAAATAAGATAAGAATAATTTTGAAATCATTTCATATGACATATCGCACGCAGTTCAAACACGACTTTACAGACTGAAAAATCATAAACTTCTGAACTGTATATTGTGTTTGCCCGGATTTTTGATTTGATTGCGTTTGCAATTCGATTTATTTGTGCAAAGCTGCCCCGTGGCCTAGCGAGCACGGTTCTAGCTTCAACCTGGTAATGCACTTTTTGACAAGCCATCCTACTAATATTATACTTAAATAAATGCGTAAGTTTGTTGGGATGTTTGGATGTTCAATCACGCCGGTTGAACCAATTTTTTTATACAAAATAGGCTAACTTTTGACCACAATCTCACCTGATGTTAAGTAATGATGTGGTCTACGGTGTAGCACGTTTGCCTAGAAGAAACCTATTCACTCTGGTCTTGAAGACACCCAAATTATAGGTATTCGGAAACACAGACGCCGGCAACGAGTTCCACTCTTTGGCTGTCCGCATTATAATCATCATTTCAGCCGTTCGACGTCCACTGCTGAACATGGCCTCCCCTACAGACAGAGCGAATTCCTTATCATGTGGGGGGATTTGCCCATACTACCACTCTGGGCATGCGGGTTGGCGAGCGCAGTTAGAGCTATCTTTATTAAAATGAGGGACGCTGCTGCCCATCCCCTAGCTTTTTTCCCTTAGTCGCCTCTTACGACATCCGCGGATTGGTAGATATGGAGGGGCCTATTCTTCAGCCGGGGCCACCACGGCATTATAAAGGTAGACGCAAAGCGCTTGGTGCGGCAAGGTGGTATATCAACCATGAACGGATGTCGCGTGTCCGTGCGTCTGGTTGTCCGATGATGGAATGGGGATGGGGATTTGATGGATGATTTCGTTTAAACTTGGAATTGATAAATATCTTTATCTAGAATAGCATATAGGCTTTTTATGTAGGCACTACGTGAGCGAAGCCGCGGGCGGGAGCTATATTATAATATATATAATTCTGAGAGCCATGACGGTAACCGTGGTTCTTCTGCGGATTGAAATTGCAATAACGTTAGTAAAATAAAAGTGGCACTTCTGTAAGGCCAATTACGTCTAGCTGAAGTACCAGCCATGTTGCATGCCGAAGTTTTCTTATAAAAATATTACTTCCGCGGTTATGAGATACTTGAACGAGCTTGAATACTTGAAAAGCTCGATTTTGTGATGTGATGGAGCGGGTTTTATGAGAATTCCTGACAGGTATAACGAGTTGTTGATCGAGCGAGCAAAGCAAGCGAAGATCTCTCTTTTCTGCCACTGCAGCATAGGCAAGCATTACTTCATCATCAAAAGACTATAAGACTACTGCCGAATATGGAGTTTCAGAGAAAGTTAAAAATGATTCTTTCAATTAAATGTTATTTATTCTATAAATTATTTCTTAACTGACAAAGATTGTTTGGCTTGACATTAGCTATTTTTAAGTTGTTTTTTATACAATTAGTTTCATGTTTAATTTTTATTTTAATTGTTATTATTTGTTTTATTTACAGAAAGAAACTTAAAACTAATACAAGTTAATATTAACTAGAAACAGTTGAGCCATCTGAAGACCGTTACAAACGATCTATAGATAGCTCAACTGATCCAGATCACTACCAGTCGGAAGCGTCCCCAAGACGCTGGCGGAATTGCCACGCTGGATGGCAATGCTAATTCGCTGGGCCAAATAAGAGCCAGCTCTCGGGTCACGCGTCGCTTCGATCAGACCTCCTGATATCTTTTTGAAAAACTGTCCTGGTATTATTTGTACAAAGATATTATTATTACACATCGAAAAATCGATAGGAATAAATTGACTCACATAATTATAGACTTATAAACACCTGTACCTACATGTATTTCAAGCAATAATTGACACTTTACTTTACTTTACTTTACTTTACTTTACTTTACTTTACTTTACTTTACTTTACTTTACTTTACTTTACTTTACTTTACTTTACTTTACTTTACTTTACTTTACTTTACTTTACTTTAAAAGTCCTACATAGGCCTCCCAGCGATCACATTAGGCCAGTTGTTGCCGCAGTGACACCATAGCCACGTAAAAGAAATAGGCCTCCACCAAAGAATGCCATGACGAACGGTCTAGAGCCTTCTCCATCCACCAAGTTCCCGCAACCTTTTTTGGCTCACGCATGCATCTCGGCACGGACGAATGAGTACCCTAGTTTTGTTCATCATCATCACCAGCCTGCAGAAGTCCACTGCTGGACACATGCCTCCCTCAACCAACAATAATTTTGTTACTACCAACCTAACTTTGTTTGTTTCTTACCTCTTTGTATCCTGTAGTGCGTTCTCTGATTAGTTTGTGTACAATATAGATGTATTTTCTTTCTTCTGTTTTTTTTTTTTACAAAATAGGCTAACGTTTGACCACAATCTCACCTGATGCTAAGTGACGAGGTGTGCACTATATATTCGGGTAAGCTCATGAACACGAGTGACACACTCCAGCTTTTACTATACTGTTGTATCACGACACGATAGGTCATGGTACTGTCAGGCAAGGAAGCGATATCGTTGATTTAGTGACCCGAGAGCTGGCTCTTATTTGGCCCAGCGCATTAGCATTGCCATCCAGCGTGGCAATTCCGCCAGCGTCTTGGGGACGCTTCCGACTGGTAGTGATCTGGATCAGTTGAGCTATCTATAGATCGTTTGTAACGGTCTTTAGATGGCTCAACTGTTTCTTGTGTATTTTGTAAATATTAACTTGTATTAGTTTTAAGTTTCTTTGTGTAAATAAAGTTTTATTCGTTAGATTATTGTTTGCAATATTTTTAGTTAGTGCAAAACGTAGGCATGTGCTAAACGCAATTTTTTACGTGCCACTGAGGTTAGTACAACTAGTTCCTCAATTAATATACTATTCCATATTCCGAAAGGGGCTTTTATAGAAAGGCAGAGAGTTATGGAAAAACATATATTTTTTTTTAATTAAATTTTAATTTAAATGCATTAGGTACAAATTTTATCAAGTGTAGCGTATGCTGCCCTTAGATGATTTGTTGAAGCTCACATTTGTCTTCTTTTTTTTCACATTTTTATAAGCTCTTATTTATTAGGGATTATAATTAGATTACTTTTCTTTTGAGCCTCACCTAGTTCGATCGGCACCACACTGAAGCTTTAAATTCAATTTTGTGAAAAAGGATCATCGAAAAAAATGATAGGCACCAAGCCGTGTTTGTTGCCTGATTCTTCTAGGCTTGGTCGCGAGGAACAGGCATAGCTTCACCTAGTTTCTAAGACGTTTCAAAGTGATCCTAGTGATTTTATTGAAATAAATGCCTTTTGGCTTTGACTTTGACTTACTCCAACTTTTTTAAATAAGCTGTTGTCGGTCTTTTTACAATCTTTATAACAATTTTTAAACGTTAGAGAAGTTCGACATCAAGAGGACTAGATACCTCAAAAACAGCAGAATAATTGAGTTTGAACTGGTTTGATGTTTTTTTTTTATTGATAATGGTAAAGCGCTTGGCCACATCTCACTTTTGCAAGTGAGATGGTGCCTAAGATGGAGCACGCTTTCCCAGGTAGAACTCATTGACCCTAGATTTTAAGGCTCCCACATTGTACTCTTTCGGGAAAACAGACGCAGGCAGATCATTCCACTCTTTGGCAGTACTTATAATAAAAGTGGAGTGGAGTTTAGGAGGAGGTAGGGCACAGCGAGATTTTCTCGTTCTGAATTGGAGCAGCCCGCCTGGGGATGTACCTCCGACTTACAGAAGATCGCAGCCAAATAACATTATTTGTTTCAAATTGTGTTGTGTTCCTGCGATGAGTAAAGTTGACAGAGCTCTTTAGGGGGGAGGGGGTTTGGGGTCAGCAACGCGCGCGTCATGCCTCTGGTATTGCAAGCGCTCATAGGCTACGGTAACCGCTTACCAACAGGTGGGCCGTATGGATGTTTGCTACCACAGTCGTTTAAAAAAAAAAACGTTTCAAAGAGCAGAAACGTTTCGTTTGACACTGTGGTTGGTATGTATGGTGATTTTTGCATAGATGCGATTTTCAATGAAAAATTAAAAATTCCCAATAATCGTAGAACAATTAATCATTAATTAATTATTGCTAATTTGGTGTAGATTTGCGTTATTCATTTATTTATATTAAAGATATGGCGTAACAAACAAAAAAATACAGTTGATGATGAGAACCTTCTTTTTTGAAGTCGGTTTAAAACAATCAATTTTCCCCACAACAGTACAAGATAATTCATTATTTGAATTCAGATAACCGCACACTCTATCCATCAGCCGATTATCATAACGAGTAAAAAACTTTTTAAAAAAGCGATTTTATGACCGGGCAGGCAGTTTATCGTTTAATGACATTATGATATGGTATCGTTAATGGCCAAAATCTTGATAATGCGCTAAGCTCGACAGTAATTGAAGGTCAATAGGCGGATGTTTTTGTACCAAAGCTCTTACATCTAAGCGGTCCATTAGACAATCAGACTTCAGTCAATTCCATCAGTCGTGAATGACGAATCACGTTGTCTACTTACAATTTAACTTGACAAAACAAAAGTACAAAAACAAATAGTTGAGCAGAATATATTGCAGGTTTTACACTCAACAACAATTCAGATACAAATTAAAAAAATAAACGCTTGGCTTTAGGGTTCCGTGATCAGAATATTATGACCGGTTATTCTAAAATTTTATTTTTGTTAGTAGCCTTAACCTTACTCTAAAAATTTTTTGTCTAGGATAGCAAACAAACATCTCGTAATTATAAAAAGCTGTCGCAAGAACGTATATTTTGCTCATCTTTCTACCGGGTCAAATTTTGGTGCGTCTTTGGTGAGTCAGATTTTGGCACAAAGGTAAAGAAAAAAGGTAAAAGACTTTGGAATAAACTTCCGTATAATATCAAAAAAGTTGACTCCAAAGATTCATTTAAACGATTAACTCGTGAACATATCCTTAAGAACATCTAGCATCTACACTACATGTTAATAAAACACTGTTTTGTACTATCTGTTAATCTATTGCAGTGTATTATATATATATACACATTTAAATATAGTGTATTTATATATAGGTAGTATAGTTTTTAGTTAAGTTAAACAATCTGTCGCACGCCAACCTCCTGTTTCTACCCAATCAGGCTGGCTGGTAGATAATGCCTTGGCATTCAGCCCACCTTTTGTACATTGTTTTTTGTGTGCATTAAAGATTAAATAAATAAATAAAGGTGTAGGTGATTTATTCCATTATAAATACGACAATCTTATCGCTTTTGGTTCATAAACCACTTCCCGTTGGTACAGATTTGCCCAGTCTCCTGTACACGCACAAACAGAAAGCGAGTTCAAGTGACTTCCAAACCTTAAGGTATTCTCTGAAGTACCTCGCGACGTCAATAAAACGACGGCACGAAAACGACAGCATTATTCTGAAAAACAGGCAGCTCTCAAGTACTTAAAGGTAACTTAAGCGTCACTTAAAGCGGGGTCTTGAAGCTCGCTTTAAAACAGTTGTCACGCTGTGTACCTGCAATCAAGTTTAGTGGTGTTTTATTACCTTGTTGAGTGCACTGAGTGACAAGGTGTAGTTTGACTGGCATAAAATGGAAATAAAAAGGTAAGGGCATCCACATTATTGACAGTAATAAAAATAATAGTCAGTGGCCAATTAAAACGCATATATTTTGGTTTGTTAAAACAAACTATATAAAAGTTACTATTGTGTCCGTAGAAGAACCAAGGTCAACGACATAGCTCTCAGAAATAGCAAGTTGAAGTTGCAGTGGGCAACGGGCATAGGCCTCCCCCAAAGAGTGCCATGATTAACGGTCTTGAGCCTTCTCCATCCACCAAGTTCCCACAACCTTCACAGTGTCGTCGGTCCATCGGGTGGGGGGCTTTCCAACACTGCGTTGTCCGGTTCGTAGTCAGCATTCGAGAACCCTTACTCCCCAGCGGTTGTCGGTTCTGCGAGCTATATAGCCGGCCCACTGCCACTTCAACTTGCCAAATATGAAAGCAATGTCAGACCATGGTTCTTCTACGGATTTCCTCATTTCCAATTTTATCTCGCAATTAAACTCCGAGCATAGCATAAAATATATAAGCAGATCTCACTTATTGCTAAAATCCCATCTTTAGGTATCTGACCTGCGAGAGAGACCTAGTCAGTGGCGGATTTGCCCTAAGGCCCAGTAGGGCCGGGCCTAGGGCGGCCAGATATTAGGGGCGGCAAATCGAGACCAAAAATTTGCTATAAGAGAGAAAGGCTCATCATCTCGGAATATATTTCACGGTAGCATTACGCTTACCGTGAATTTTGCCGTGGTGGCCCCGGCTAAAGAATAGGCCGCTCCATACCTACCTATCCGCGGATCTCGTAAGAGGCGACTAAGGGAAAAAAGCTAGGGGATGGGCAGCAGGGTCCCTCATTTTAACAACGATAGCTCTAACTGCGCTCGCCAACCCGCATGCCCAGCGTGGTGAGTATGGGCAAATCCCCCCACATGATAGGAATTCGCTCTGTCTGTGGGGGAGGCCATGTTCAGCAGTGGACGTCGTACGGCTGAAATGATGATGATGATGATTACGCTTACGATACGATAGTAAAAGTCAAATATTAGCCTATGTCATCAGCGATAATTGAATTCCTATCGCATCGTAAGCATTACGCTTTCTTGAATTATGCGTACTGCCACTGAAACCTCCATAATTATGTATTCACAGAGTGCAAAGTAAAAATGTAAAATTGATCAACACGCCTTTGCTACAAATCGGATTTAAACGTGACATTGAAAAATGTCTGGCCCGGAATGAGTTCAAAATTGAATGCGGTCTCTGCCCACCGGGGTCGCCGTTGATATATGGTGTTCTAAAGATACAATCTTGTATTGGGCATGTCGAAATCGGGATTAATGAAGTGGTCGAATATATTCTAAATATATAAATATATAATATGTTTAGGAGGAGGTAGGGCACAGCGAGATTTTTTCGTTCTGAATTGGAGCAGCCCGCCTGGGGAGGTACCTCCGCCTTACAGAAGATCGCAGCCAAATAACACTATTTGTTTCAAATAGTGTTGTGTTCCTGCGATGAGTAAGGTTGCCAGAGCTCTTTTGGGGGGGGAGGGGGGAGGGGTCGGCAACGCGTGCGTGATGCCTCTGGTATTGCAAGCGCTCATAGGCTACGGTAACCGCTTACCAACAGGTGGGCCGTATGCTTGTTTGCCATCTCAGTTGTATAAAAAAGAAATATAACATGACCTATGGCCTTAGCTTTGCAATTTGTTGCGAGATAAACTAGAAGATTCATATGTATTGTATCCTTGCTTGCTTGTCGTGTTACTGATTGTTTCTTGGTCATCCTGTTTTCAGTCAAGGACCAGTGATGAAATTGCCTAAGCGTAATGGCAATGAAGTTCGTAACTTTGAGGGTAATTTTAACAATCTTAGCCACATTCAAAACGTTCCAAACTTGACAAGGGAAAACTTCAAGACCTTAGCTTCTTCCTTTTCATGTTTGAAATACTCCAGATGTCGCTAAAATTGATAAAATCATCCTTAAAATTGCGATCTTCATTACCATTTTGCTTACGCAATAGCCTGGCAGGTTGAGGTATGGTGGCCTATGACTGTCGGTGAAAGAATAGATAGATAGATTATATCTTTATTGTACCTACACCAAGAAAAACAAAAAAACATAAAATTCATCAGTAAGCGTTACAATGGGCGGCCTTATCGCTAAAAGCGATCTCTTCCAGGCAACCTTTGGATGGACAGGACGGATTAGAAAACCTAAGGACTGAAGAATCAGTGTAGCGAAAGGATTCAAGGGCGCCTCTAAAGGCTTTTTTCGTGCAAGTCACATCATTTACTTGGCACAGTGCCCATTTCTATGCCCTCTGAATTGTTCCTACATTATTATGTTATTAATCGATTCATTGTATAAAAACTGCTATTTTTATTTGCCGTTATTTTGGGAATTTTGAGAAACCTTAGAACATACTCATATCTGATAAAAATTCTTTAAAATTAATGTTGGCTGGATGTTAGTGGGAGGGAGTAGAAAAATGCGACAAAAATACGGGGGTAAATTTCTATGAGTTACCTATAATACTTAAACCTACTTCTAAACGTGCGCAAAACTTAGCCTTTTAGTACCCAACTACACCTGTTGCATCCCCACAACTTCGAAAATCGACAGAAACGTTTTAACGACGTGCATATATATTATGAAGTTTAGCGCTCGTTGCAATGCAAGTTCTGCTATAGTACTTTCTAGTACCATTCAATAAAGTATGATGGAAAGTTCAAATGAGGCAGGAATTTAATTTTATGCATAGGTATTGAAATACTTGATTGCGAGATTTTCTCGTTCTGAATTGGAGCAGCCCGCCTGGGGAGGTACCTCCGCCTTACAGAAGATCGCAGCCAAATAACATTATTTGTTTCAAATAGTGTTGTGTTCCTGCGATGACTAAGGTTGCCAGAGCTCTTTAGGGGGGGAGGGGGTTCGGGGTCGGCAACGCGTGCGTGATGCCTCTGGTATTGCAAGCGCTCATAGGCTACAGTAACCGCTTACCAACAGGTGGGCTGTAAGCTCGTTTGCCACCTCAGTGGTATAAAAAAAAAAAAAAACTTTTTTTAGCAGAGGTCGATTTAATGAGATCCTATCTTAGAGATTTTGACTTTTTATTTTTTTATAGAATAGAATATCTATACAACTAAGGTAGCAAACAAGCATACGGCCCACCTGTTGGTAAGTGGTTACCGTAGCCTATGTACGCTTGCAATACCAGAGGCATAACGCACGCGTCGCCGACCCCTTAAAGAGTTCAAAACGCCCTTTTTGAGGAACCCCATACTGTAGTCCTTAGGGAAAACCTCAGCAGGGAGATCATTCCACAACCTGAGTGTTCGCGGGAGGAAGTTCCTCTGAAACCGCATGGTACGCGACCAACCCGGCTCCAGGGTGTGAGGATGGATCCCCTGCCTATGGCAAGAGGTGCGATGATAAAAGGATAAAAGCTGAAGGTACCATATCAAACAATTCTTCAGAACGCAACCCGTTATACAGGCGGTAGAACACACATAAGGAGGCAAAGTCCCTCCTTAGGGTTAAGGGCTCAATACCACCTGTTAGATGTCATTCTGAGATCTCGTCATTATGAAATCTTGACATGATGAGATATGAGCATTATAACATTTTGACATTATATTATTAAAACGAAGCCTAAATAGGCTACACGCAAATAACAAAAGTATTTTATAGAGATACCTTATTCACCCAAAAACAACTAGACAACAGCCTCCTCTACAGATACAAACACAGTTATAGCTGCATTCGCTGTGGGTCCTCCACAGCGAAGCATCCTAAGAGTTAGACAGAGGCAATTCCAAATACACTTGCTCACGTTTTCATATTACAAGCATGATTTTTATCATCTAGACATTTCACACATTCATTTTCAATGGCGTACGTGTTAGTCATTATAGTCGTGTTACTCATTAGAAAGCGACGCTTTGCTGTCAAAGCTGCCGTGCAATTAACCCCGCCTAGGGCTAGGCAGACCCGTGCGGATGTCCGCCACTTTTCATCATTTTGCGGACTTGGTCACAAAAGTTCGATGTACGGTTTAAAAGTAGGATTTTATTTTCTTATTTTTATTAATCGACTATGCTAGTTAAGTGTCTATGGTTTCGCTCGCTGGATAAAAGTAGCCAAAGTTAATAGATTTTTATATTCAACTAAATACTTTAAAGATATTACTCCCCTATACTACTCACTATACTAGTCATTTACACAGTATGCTTACATTTTAGTAGGTATTCCGAAAACATTATTTTCATTCTGAACGTTTTCAGGATTTTAAAAAATAGCAGTAGGTAGAATGTTTTTTTATAATTGACCAGCCCGTCGAGTTTTTTTTAAATGTTATACTGAGGCAAACAGGCTTACGGTCCACCTGATGGTAAGCGGTTACCATTGCCTATTGACATCTGCAACAACTGGAGCATTGCTAATGCGTTGCCTGCCCTGGAAAAATCTTTTTGTATTGAGTCTGAAAGTTTTGGGTTATAATCGACCAATATAATTTTCCATGTTTTTGGTGGTTATTGATCAGGAAAGGTCTTAAGGTTCAGTTTATTTATTTTATTTATATAGGAATAAAAAACAACTACATTATATATGTAAGGTACAGTGAGTAGTAGGTACACAAATTCACAGCTAGTTACCTACGCATTGTTCGTTTGTATTCGTTCTGCTCTCGATCAGGTTTTGGCTGAAAATCAGTGTTTTTGCTTTTAAGCAAAATATTTCACTGAGCCATAGCCTATTTGTCGTACTGCAGCACACGCAAACTTGCCTACTCTAAGATACCTAATTTTTAAAAAATTGCTCTTTTGATTATTTATACCTACCTATTGTTTGTACTTTAGTTTAAAATTGTTTATCTATGTTAATTGTGTGTGTCTGTAGTGCCAAATATTTTGTTATCTATCTATCTATCTACATAATTTCATATGTAACAAATTATTAATAATGTAGTCCACAACGTTATCCACAACTTAAGTATAGAGTAACAAAAAAGCCCAGCTAGGGGGCCCGTCATGTATAACATTTTTATTATCTGCTGTGACAAAAGAAACAGATGACGGGAATCCTATGCTGAGAAAGCTTATATGATAAAAGAAAAAGAAGTTAAGTTCAAGTCAGTTCGAGTTTTCGGGAGAAGTCTCATGACACCCTTTATAAAAAGTATTTTTTTTCATTCGAGTTCCATAACACAATATTGGCAGAGACAGTCAACAAATCCGAAATAATTTAACACCTAACGCAAAAACTTTTTAATAGTGTTTACTCTGAAAGATTCCAGTTACACTGCTGTCTATATTAAGTAGCGGTAAGTACGTGTCGCGTTGTACTTTACGATGCCACCGCAAAAATTGTGTTTTAATTTTGAAACGAGTCATGCATACCTTACGAGTGATAAAGTTAATTTTAACTGACTTGAAAAAAGAAGATTACATAATATCAAAGTTCGGGTGTTCTATCCAATTGACGGAGGGATACGGAACTTAGTAATTTTGTGAAGTCGAGACCAAAAGCTCCTGGCTTTGTTGATCGAACGAACGAAGCGAACAAGATATCTCAAACAACTTGGGCGCTGTATGTTTATTATGTTCTAGCATAACTTTTGAGCCATCCGTCAATCCGATATGCATGGAATATAATAGGTCAACGGGCTGTAGGTACTATTAAATTTTACTGGTAAGAATATGAGTTAAATCGACCCAGGAGTTACAAAGCCATTATTGAGTTTCCTTGATTCGGATTCCATATTGAACTCAAACATTTCATTGTTCATGTTTTATATGCATTTGACCCGAAATGGTGATTTTGTACACTTTGAGAACTTAAAAAGTTTTCTGAAATCCGTAGTTTGTCAAGACTAAATCCTCCTGGCACACCTTGGTACAAACACACAGGTACTAAGAACCGTCAAGGTCAAAAGTACCCTAAACCGACGAGCATGTATGAGGAATTTGATGAGAGTGAATGAAGCAAAAGAGGTATGTCAGGATCGTAGCAAGTGGAAAGCCGTGGTGTCTGCCTACCCCTCTGGGAAATAGGCGTGATTTTATGTATGTACTAAGAACCGTGAGTTAACACAATGCGAAGGACTGTGAAGTGTTTACTCAGAATATAGTATTTCTACGTTCCCCGTAGCATTTAAGCCATTGCGTAGACAATCGCAAATGTTTGTAGACTTTCGTAGATGTTTGTAGAAATTCGTAGACCCTCGTAGAGCCGAATAGCCCTGTCTTAATTTTTAAATTATTTCCACTTTGTCTGCAGCATGAATGGAGACTTGAGGCTCGTATTCTTAGTCATCATGAGGGGAATTTTGTGGCGAAACTTAAATAAAATAATCACTACACTGATTCTTTTACCAACGGTCATAGGCGCTTTTCAGGGTCACCATAGCTCAACCTGGTCACTGACCTAATTAATACAGGATGACCAATAAAGAATCAGTGACACAACACAAAGAAGAAGGCTACACTGATTCTTTCACCGACGGTTATAAGCCCTTTTCAGGGCCACCATACCTCAACCTGTCAACTGACCTAATACAAGATGACCAAAAAGGAAGCAGTGACACGGCAAGCAAGCAAGCATAAAAGCTTATAATTAGAATTATGATTTTCTTTAAAAGCTTGAATTTTTTTTAACTAAAAACGCCACTCGTTTGCACAGTAATAGAAACGGCAGGTGCCCCACTTAACCTCATTACGGAGATTGCTGCCGACGACCATTTGAATTAATAAAAACAAGTCTCACTGATGTTTCCTAGTAGGTAGGTACCCTACCCCTAAATGTTATTTTTAAAACTTTTAAATATTTTCAATAGGACTTTACTGTTGCGACTATTATAGGGGCTTATTCTAGAGATATTTAAATCATATTTCCCAAATTTTCTCAAATTTAGTTAAATAAGATTGTAGTTAGAAGTTATTTGACTGGCCTCATAGCTTAGTTAGTAGTAACTCTGCCTTCTGCGCTAGAGGTCGCTGGTTCGATCCCCGCACTGGACAAACATTTGTGTGATAAACACAGATGTTTGTTCCGTGTCCGGGTGTTAAATATGTATCTATATATTATGTATATCAGTCTCTGGTGCCCATAGTACAGGCTATGCTTAGTTTGGGATCAGTTGACCGTGTGAATATGTCCGGTTTTTTTTTTTTTTTTTTTTTTTTTTTTATCACTGATTCTTAATTGGTCACACTGCGTTTGATCAGCGATCATGTAACACGCCGCGTACCATCAACTTTGCGATTTTTATGCGGTGACTTAAGTTGACAGTCTTAAAGATATATGGTTCAAATTCGTGTTGGTGGTCCAAAAAATGGTGTTCTTGAACCTGGTTGCTAATTAAAAGCGATGATCAAGAAAGAACTATTGCTTAAGGGGTTGCAAAACGTCTCTGAAAGTTATTCTAGCACCTTAAAATAATTTTAAATAAAGTCCGCGCGCCTCTTTCCTAACGCTGTGTTATTGGAATAAGAGGTGACGATGATGGAGAAATTACAATGAAAATAATGTTTCTAGATGCGTTCTGATTCGATTTAAATTGGTATACATTTAAATAACTATTGCCTAGCTTCTTACTATTGTAGGCCGACCATCGAACATGGCGGATCTTGTATCTATGTCAGGGATAATATTAACTTCAAAACGCTTGATTATCTAACAATGTTATCAGTAGAACATGTATGCGAGATATCAGCTGTTGAGCTCACTGACCTGAATACAATTGTGATTTGTATATACAGGTCAAACTTGACTCTGACCTCCCAATTTTTTCCTATAATGGAAAATCTATTAGGAAAATTACAAGATTGTGAAAAGGACTGCGTCTTTGTAGGTGACTTCAATATTGATAGCATCTGTCCATTAAACAGTGATCAGAAGAAATTAAATGATTTACTATCTTCACACAATTTGCGTAATGTTGTAGGTTTCCCAACTCGAGTGACCGAAACGACGTGCACTAGTCTTGACCATGTGTATGTTGAGTGCGGAGTGGCCAACGCAACTCACGCCATATCGATCCGTACCCAGCTAAGCGACCACTACGCCGTTCATGCTCGAATTCCGTGCGAAGCTCGTCAGCCAGCCGCCCAGCTCGTCCGTGTGGGTAGGTCGTACACTCGCATGAATCGAGCGAACTTTGTGGCTGCAGTAGCGAGCATAGACTGGGAAGTGACAATGAGAAAATATGCAGCTGCTCCCAACGTCCTTAGCCTAGGTATTATAAACATTCTCATAAGTAAGTTAGAAACGTGCTTCCCATTGGCAAAACGTAAACATCAATGTGGAAAACGAAGTACATGGGTTACTGAAGAACTCGTCAGTCTCAGCAGTTTAATACGCGAAACTAGGGACTTGATTTCAAAATTTCCCAGAAATGTAGAAATAATTGCAAAGCATGACGAATTCCCGATAAGATACGATAGTGTATTGACGATTGAAAGAAGTAAATATTACTGTAATCTAATTAATAATTCAGCTAATGTGATAAAGACAATACAAGTGCCGGTACAAGTTGGGAACGATACCATTCAAGTTGTAGACCACTATGTCTATTTGAGTCAGACGATTCAACTAGGTAGGTCCAACTTCGACAAAGAGATCAACCGACGAATCCAACTCGGATGGGCAGCGTTTGGGAAACTTCGTCACATCTTCTCGTCGCAGATACCGCAGAGCCTCAAGACGAAAGTCTACAATCAGTGCGTGTTGCCAGTGATGACTTATGGCACTGAGACTTGGTCGTTAACTATAAGCCTCATATACAAGCTCAAAGTCGCGCAGCGTGCTATGGAGAGAGCTATGCTCGGAGTTTCACTACGTGATAAGATCCGAAATGAGGAAATCCGTAGAAGAACGAAGGTCACCGACATAGCTCTCAGAATTAGCAAGTTGAAGTGGCAGTGGGCAGGCCATATAGCTCGCAGAACCGATAACCGTTGGGGAGTAAAGGTTCTCGAATGGCGACCACGAACCGGGCGACGCAGTGTTGGAAGGCCCCCCACCCGATGGACCGATGACATTGTAAAGGTTGCGGGAAGTCGGTGGATGGAAAGGGCTCAAGACCGTTCGTCGTGGAACTCTTTGGGGGAGGCCTATGTCCAGCAGTGGACTTCTACAGGTTGTTGATGATGATGATGATGATAAAGACAATGTGGGAAGTGGTTAATGCTGAAACGGGTAAATCTAGAAGACCCTTTGATTATACGGTGTCCATAGCTATTTTGCGAGACGCGGCTGAGCCTCTGGCACACGCCCTCTCCGTCCTATATAATGAGTGCCGAGTGAGGGGAACGTATCCCACCGCGTTGAAGCACGTGAAGGTTTCCCCCCTCTATAAAGGAAAAGGAAAGAAGGAAGACATCAACAGCTATCGTCCCGTGTCCATCATACCATGCATCGCAAAGGTGTTCGAGCACGGCCTGAGCGCACGCCTGGTGGACTACCTATCGGGAGAAGAGTTGTTGTCTTATCGGCAATATGCATATCGCGCAGGTAGGTCCACGACTACGCTGACGCGCGAACTGGTGCGTCGAGTGCTCGAGGCGCGGGAGAAACAACTGCACGTAGTGGTTATCTTCTGCGACCTCTCAAAAGCATTCGACGTCGCCGAACATGACTTGCTCGCCAGCAAAATGAGACACTATGGCATCGATGGCCCACCGCTGAAGCTACTTACTGAATTTATGTCAGGAAGGAGCCAATTTGTAGTTGGATGTGGAGGAGATGTAAGATCTAAGCCACTCACCACGAAAATTGGTGTAGCACAAGGTTCATACCTTTCAAACATAATCCCTTTCAAAAATAAGTGTACTACAATCTATTATTTAATAATGTTTGAAAATGTACCCAATTGGAAAAATAATAAATGTATTGAATGTTTTCGCTTCTGCTCAACGACCTTCCAGATAGTGTCAGCCAGGGCCACGTACTTATGTACGCGGATGACGTGGCGGCAATTGTCACCGCAAGGACAGTCGATCTCCTAGAAGTTAAATTAAATGCGGTCGCCACTGAGCTGGGCCGATGGTTCCAATGCAATGGATTAATACTGAACGTCAGTAAGACCCAATTTACCCATTTCAATTTAGCGGGTCGCAAATACAGAAATCTAGTTGTGGGCATCGGTAACCAGCACATCGTACAGGTGAATAGAACCAATTTTCTTGGCTTTCAGTTGGACAGCGGGCTGACCTGGGAGCACCACATCGAGGGCATATGCGAGAGAGTGGGCCGTGCCTGCTTTGCGCTGTGGCGTGTTTCAGCGATCCTACCTAGGCAGATGGTCAGGAGCTGCTATTTCGCATCAGTTCACTCACTGCTACAGTATCAGTATATCTACAGGCTGATGATGATGATGATGAAGAAACCTTTTCTGGAAACTATTGTTATCTACTAGTGAAAGCCTCCGCAACTTTGTTGGCGTTAAGTTTTTTCATACAAGTTTCAACCCCCGCTGCACCCCCTTAGGGGCTTAAATTTCAGGAATTCCTCTCTTACTACACCCCTACGATGAGATGATTATTATCTATACATTTTTTATGTTTGAAATAAAAAAAATAATGTTAATTATTTGTAATTTTTTGATGATTCACGCTACACCGGGCCCGATCCGGACACGGTGTAGCCAGAACCATCCCAAAATATAACACGTGTCGATGTTGTATCGACACGTGTTATATTTTATATTGGTCTAAACATATTGGTCGTGTTGGCCCCGGCTGAAGAATAGGCCCCTCCGTATCTACCTATCCGCGGATGTCGTAAGAGGCGACTAAGGGAAAAAAGGATGGGCAGCAGCGTCCCTCATTTCAACAACGATAGCTCTAACTGCGCTCGCCAACCCGCATGCCCAGCGTGGTGAGTATTGGCCAATCCCCCCACATGATAAGGAAGTCCCTCTGTCTATGGGGGAGGCCATGTTCAGCAGTGGACGTCGAACGGCTGAAATGATGATGTTGAAACATATTTACTCCTGATATTTTTCAAATAATTGACGATGTCCACTTCATCGTTATAGCGGTCTCTGTTGTACTTTCAGCGATCGATAAATTACCTTGATATTTAAATAACAATGAGGACCTATGTCACGCAAGATTTGACATGTCATCCCAACCTCCCGAGGGCGGGGGTGTCTATTTTATTACGAAACCTCGCAAAAAATGACGATTAAACAATCTAAATTCCGTTTAATTAATTAAATAGCAACTTCATCATCATCATCAGCCTGTAGAAGTCCACTGCTGGACATAGGCCTCCCCCAAAGAGTTCCATGGCGAACGGTCTTGAGCCTTTTCCATCCACCGACTTCACTGTCAAATCTTGCGTGACGACTTCTACAGGTTGATGATGATGATGATGATGTGAAATTTGAAGTTTGAGTCATTTCTATTGAGTAGTCATAGTCAGTCAATAAAGTCGACGAGTATAATTTGATGATAATCACCCGCTCGTTCGCAGCGATAAAACAAAATATACTATCATGATGTAACGAGATGTTTTATAACAGAGTTTTATTACAAAAACAACGTTCATCGTTTTAAAGCTCGGCCCAACATTTACAGCGTTTACGAGCTCTGGGCAGAGGCCAATAAAATGGTCATCTTTTTGGTTTATATATCGGTTTAATTATGTTTTAGTGAACCACCCTACCTACTCCCCGTAGGAAAGTAAAGCAGTCTTGAATTTTGTGATCAGTTAATGATTTTATTGGTGTTGGTTTTCATTAAAAGTTTAATAGTAGCTACTGTGGTGTGGCCGTGGTGGCCCCGGCTAAAGAATAGGCTCCTCCATATCTCTATTCGCGGATGTCGTAAGAGGCGACTAAGGGAAAAAAGCTAGGGGATGGGCAGCAGCGTCCCTCATTTTAACAACGATAGCTCTAACTGCGCTCGCCAACCCGCATGCCCAGCGTGGTGAGTATGGGCAAATCCCCCCACATGGTAAGGAATTTTCTCTGTCTGTGGGGGAGGCCATGTTCAGCAGTGGACGTCTTACAGCTGAAATTATGATGATGACTGTGGTGACAGTAATCATCATCATCATCAGCCTGTAGAAGCTGACTCTAACGCCAGACTCTAAAATATCTCTGTGCCGAATTTCATCCAGATCCGTTCCGCCATTCTGGCGTGATTGACTAACAAACATCCATCCAACCATCCGAACTTTCGCATTTATAATATTACTAGCGTCTGCCCGCGGCTTTGCTCGCGAGGTACCTACATAAAAAGTAGCTTATATGCTATTCTAGGTAAAGAACTTTATGTATTCCAAGTTACATCGAAATCTGTGAAGCCGTTTGGGCGTTACTGAACCACAAACATTTAAACATCCTCACAAACTTTCGCATTTATAATATTAGTAGGATGAGTTCTATAAAGTCCAAGAAACATCCTCCAGAACTAAGTTGTCCATGAATTCCGGAAAAGTACTAAACTCAAGTTACCCGTACAAATCTGCTACATCCCAAGTTAACCTTTATTAGGGTTAACTTAGCACTAACTTGACCGTAAAGTTTAAGAGATATGTAAGTCAGCGTAATTCAGAGTTACCTTTCGGATTGAGACAGGTTTTTAACCTGTCCAAATTTAAATAGTTGTACCCGATAGTTCCTAAATATGTTTGGAATATAAGCTCTGCTGTTATCGACCCGGATTAAGTTATAATTGTACAGGCAATTTTTTTTACACCCAACAGTCACATACATTGTCCTGACTCCACACTAGGATTCCCTGTGTCGTGGGTACCACAAACTACGATTGCCATGGTACCATCTTACCCAGACCCGAAACAAATAAATGCAAATCAAACCCGCAGCGGAAACCCCCTTGCGTCTCAGACTGGCACTCCTCCGCTACGCCACCGAGGTCGTTCCAATGCCATCTTAACTTTAAGTTATAAAATAAAAAAGCATAATGTCAGTTTTAAATGTTTTTATAAAGTTCCGCCCACGGCTTCGCTCGCGTGGCACTTCATCATCATCATCATCAGCCTGTAGAAGTCCACTGCTGGACATAGGCCTCCCCCAAAGAGTTCCATGACGAACGGTCTTGAACTTTCTCCATCCACCGACATCTCGCAACCTTCACAATGTCGTCGGTCCATCGGGTGGGGGGCCTTCCAACACTGCGTCGCCCGGTTCGTGGTCGCCATTCAAGAACCTTTACTCCCCAACGGTTTGTCGGTTCTGCGAGGTATATAGCCTGCCCACTGCCACTTCAACTTGCTAATTCTGAGAGCTGGCGGTGACCTTAGTTCTTCTGCGGATTTCCTCATTTCGGATCTTATCACGCAGTGAAACTCCGAGCATAGCTCTCTCCATAGCCCGTTGCGCGACTTTGAGCTTGTATATAAGGCCTATAGATAACGACCAAGTCTCAGTGCCATAAGTCATCACTGGCAACACGCACTGATTGTAGACTTTCGTCTTGAGGCTCTGCGGTATCTGCGTGGTACTTAGAAGGATATAAATTAGCCTATGTGCTATTCCAGACTATAAACTAGATCTAGATCTAGATCCGTTCAGGCGTTCTGTCGTGATTGAGTAACAAACATCCATCCATCCATCCAAACTTTCGCATTTATAATATACGCGCGAGGTACCTACATAAAAATTCTAGGTAAAGAACTTTATGTATTCCAAGTTTCATCGAAATCTGTAAAGCCGTTTGGGCGTTACTGAACCACAAACATTTAAACATCCTCACAAACTTTCGCATTTATAATATTAGTAGGTTAAGTAGGATAGTCGGATGTCAAATTGATTATTTCTTAATTAATTACTTGGCTGTCAAAATAAAACATAAATCAATTAATCAATTAATCAATAAATCAATTAATCAGAAAGTGTTGAAAATTGTAATAAATAATTTAATTTATTTTAAACATCCCACCCATTCAACCCTTCGTCATTCATCAAAATTTCCTCAAGAACCTATTAAACCGCCCCCTAACTATAATTTATCAATCGAATTAAAGGATCCAGTAGATATCTAAATTAAACTCTTGATCAATTTCGGGCCGACATATTTCAATGGGAAGCTGCGTTGGCCTTGTGGGTTCCACGACTTTCCGTCCGAAGGGCGTTGGTTCGAACCAGGTTTAGCACGATCTTTTGCATGTATATAGACTAAGAGCCGGAAACCGAAGCGGTAGACTAAATAGTAGGTAAGTACACTAAAGTACTACCTACACTTTATATATGGATACCACGCGAGCGAAACCGCGAGTGAAAGCGACTCTATCTTTCTATGTATTTAAAAAAAAAAAACTATTGTCACATGTATGTCACAGCATCACTAGAACAGCTCGACCTATTTGGCTAATTTATTTTTGAGGGCGTCAGATATCGCAAGCCCCCTTAAAAGTAAAACTCAAAATTGACTTTATCCATTAGAGATAAGGATCATTTTGAAATACATATTAAATGACATGAACACGGAACAATGAACACGGCGTTAAATGCTTAAATGTGATGATTATTGTAAGAATGTTGTACTTAATAGGATACAAAAATCATAATAAATTGTCGAGTGGGCGGAGTGAAGAAAGTGACAGCGCTATACTATAATTGAATGCGGAAAGAGAAAGCAAGCGTTAAAAGGCGCTCAAAAGTAAGCGACATATAAGAAAATATCAATTATCTTAAAAACTATCTATTTTTTTTTAAAGTGTCTTGGATTTAGGTACCCAATGCTATTGTCTAACACAATATTTAAAAAAAAGTTATTTTTGTTAGATAGTCTCCGAGTATTTTCGAAAAAACAGTTGCAGAGGACCCAACTTTAAAAAATAAATCTATCGAGAAAAGTTTTACCGATCGCGTTTCTGTCTTGGATTTACGTAAATAAAATGATCAAGTTATCTTTGTCATAAAAATCAAAACTATGCGTTTTGCGGTTATTGAGAAAAAACAATTCAAAAATCATAAAATAATTAAACCGTGAGGGTTTAATTAATTCCCAACCACTGGTGGGGTGGTTGGGAATATATCAAATCTCACATGGAACCATAGATTATGGAGCCGCTACGCAAATATACACAAAGACGCACGCACTTTGTAGGTTAGTGTAAGTGGCGTAGTGTTGGTCAGCTGGGTTTGGAGTTTGTATAAAAAAACTTCACACGAACAAAGTCGCGGGGCTTTCACTAGTTATTCATTAATGAACTTTCCAAGTCGAAACTCATTAAATCGGATAGGTAACTCTATTTCTTTCCGTCTCAAATGCCTTGAATTATTTATTCGATCAAACACTTTTAGTCAAATGCAACGGGTCGACGTGAAAGGTTTGAAGTGCCTT
The DNA here is from genome assembly GCA_947579855.1 of Anticlea derivata. Lineage (NCBI taxonomy): Eukaryota > Metazoa > Arthropoda > Insecta > Lepidoptera > Geometridae > Anticlea > Anticlea derivata. Next base: position 9,206,131 of record OX388277.1, read on the forward strand.
TTCACATGCACGGCGCTGAAAAATGTTGGCGTCCTTTTGTCTCGATCGGAAGGACCAAAGTAACGTGTTTAACGTGTGGCCGTGTGGTTACCGTAGCCTATGAACGCTTGCAATATCAAAAGCATCACGCACGCGTTGCCGAGCGCCTCCAGATTTCCAGTGCGACTTCCTATCATGTGGGGGGGAACTTGCCCATACACACCACGCTGGGCATGCGGGTTGGCGAGCGTAGTTAGAGCTATCGTTGTTAAAATAGAGGACACTGCTGCCCATCTCCTAGCTTTTTCCCTAAGTCACCTCTTACGACATCCACGGCCTATTCCTCAGCCGGGGCCACCACGGCCTTTTTCTATTTAGTTTGAACTAAATATAAAAAATATTTTTATATAAATAGCCCAAAATGTTTGCTAAAGCTAATATTTCCGTTCGCTTGATTGAATATACAGTTAATTGACTGTGACCCCATGTGTAGCCATTTGATTTATGGACACCGGGTTATTCGCTCTGATAACAGACACCGAACGAAAGGGAATGAAATGATTTTTTTTATAAATTTTGGATGTAAATTAATTTAATATTGGCGGATGATTGATTTAGAAAACGACCTAGAAATCAATCTAAAATAAATTGGCCGTGGTTGGGTAAAAAAAAACTACAAAAGCCTTATACAAATCCAAAAAAAAAAACTCGCGACTTTTATCCCGACTCCCAAGGAATGCTAGTGCTAGACTTCCTTTCAATCTCCTAGCAATCAAATCCTTGAAGATGCCTAAGAGGGGTAATCAGAGACATGTCCCAATATTTAATTTACAAATTATTGATTATCATATGACATTGCATATGTCCTCGTACCGACTATCAAACATGATTTTTGTTTTATTGTCGGTAAGATTTTATATAGTGACAGTCGCATTATATGTTATTGACGTTCCTCACACGACTTAGAGATATTATTATTTTATTATTGGAACCTAATATAAGGAAACCAAACGTTTCCCGGAACTGCGATTTTTGGACAGTCCTAAACAAAGATTAAACGAAATGTTGATCACACCTGCTTGAAGTGTTAAAGGTGTTCAGTAGAGTGATAGGTTCTCACGAGTGTTGACAAAGCACCTACTTCCGAAGATGCAATGTTCCACCCCTGAACTAAAACAGTTTCACTTGTGCTAACAGTTTTTGAGCCTTGGGGAACCAAAGAAGATAGAAAATATTATTAACGCAAAATGTGTTGGTTTGTAAGGGAGAGTTCGGGGTTGGCAACGCGTGCGTGATGCCTCTGGTATTGCCATCGCTCATAGGCTACGCTAACCGCTTACCAACAGGTGGGCCGTAAAATTTTTTGGTACCTTAGTTGTATAAAAAAAAATGAAAAATGTGTCAATCCGCCACTGTCTCAGGGCAAGCCGCTAGTTACGTGTAAAATCAGAAGGCCGATTACTACGCCTTGTCGCCGTGTAGTAGGCCTAAAGCTCGATTGTATAATTTACCACTTGGCTGTTATAAAATGGCAACTCGCAAATTGGATAATGATATTTGAGTGCGGCGCGACCCAACTATATTTAATTACAACTTGCTTAACCACATTTGGCTGGTGTTTTAGATTTGCAACGTTCATTTACATTTAAAACGTCCGGGGATGAACTTGATTCAGATTCAAACTAGGATTTTAATGATTTTAAGTATACCTTAGAATAATCCTAGTTTTCTAAGATGTTTCAAAGTGATCCTCGTGATTTTATTGAAATAAAGGCTTTGACTTTGAATCATTTTCGGAATCATTAGAATCAACTGCTAATGATTGTATTATTTATTTTGTAACATTAGATCGCGTGCGTGATGCCTCTGGTATTGCAAGCGTTCATAGGCTTAATTAACTACTTATAAACATGTGGGTCGTAAGCTTGTTTGTCACCTAAGTTATATAAAAAAAATGTATATACAGTGACGACATATGGCACTGACACTTATTAGGCTCGTATTCAGAGACAAGACTCGAGCATTGATCTGTACTTAAATCTCGATTTGAGGCGAGATTCTAATTCTTGAACAGTATTTAAGTATAGATTCAATGATCACAGTTCACCTGAGTAAATGCTTATTCTGAAACGTCAATCAGACGAAATCGGTGCTTGAGTTTAGATTTGATTAGACATTAATCAAATGACATTTTCGTTCCGTTACACGTACTTTGATGCATATTTACACTTCACTTTATAGTTTTGTTCTATTTCCACCCTGGCTGTTTGAATTTCTGCGTAAAACGCATCGAAAATTATAAATAAATCAAAATGTAAACGAGAACATTTGAGTACAGATTTGAGACTCGATTCAGCTGAGAATAGTATAAGTACCGTTTTTGAATAAAAGCTATGTTTGAGAAGAGATTCAATACTTAAGTAGAGTTCAGCTGATCTGTGATTAAATCTATGCTTGAGTCGTGTCTCTGAATACGAGCCTTAGTCATTAACTATTGGCCTCATACACAAGTATCAGGCAACGGGCTATGGAGAGAGCTATGCTCGGAGTCTCACTAAGTAATAAAAGGCCTATGCACCTATATGTGCGTGTGGGGATTTATTTATTTACTAGCTTGCGCCCACTGCTCCACTCGCGTGGTAACCTAGATAAAAAGTAGCCTATGTGCTATTCCAGATATCTGAGGCGTATTTGAACCAGGCACGTTCTACCGTTCTGGCGTGACTGAGTAACCGTCCAATCATCCGTAATCTATCAAAACGTTTGCATTTATAGTAGAAGTAAGATTATTATTTTTCGGAGGAGGTAGGGCACAGCGAGATTTTCTCGTTCTGAATTGGAGCAGCCCGCCTGGGGAGGTACCTCCGCCTTACAGAAGATCGCAGCCAAATAACATTATTTGTTTCAAATAGTGTTGTGTTTCTGCGGTGAGTAAGGTTACCAGAGCTCTTTAGGGGGGAAGGGGGTTCGGGGTCGGCAACGCGTGCGTGATGCCTCTGGTATTGCAAGCGCTCATAGGCTACGGTAACCGCTTACCAACAGGTGGGCCGTATGCTTGTTTGCCACATATGTTGTATAAAAAAATAAATTAAAAAAAACTACCTACAAATGTGAAGGGCTTAAAACGTTACACATATAAAAGTCATTGTATTCGAAAATATCAAAAAACCGGGGTCAACCTAACTGATTTAACCCGACGCTGGCCGGTGTCCAATTTTCGTGTACCCGGCCGACACCCCGAGGGACTTACAGTTCACACCGCTAAGTGACTCCTTACCTGTTGGAGATTTGCGCGTTCACGTGAGATTAGCTGGTTATTAACAACTGAAAATAATATTTTGGAAGGGCTTGGGTTCGTGATGAAATGTCTGAAATGTCTTTAAATATTGGTAAAAGGCTTGGGGCAGTGAAAGAGTAAAGTAATGTTTATTTAATCTAAACATTTTCTAAGTAAAATATTATTGTTTTGTTAGGGAAAAATATTTTAAGCTCACAGGCAAAATATTTTGATGTTTATTTTTATAAAAGCCTACCTATTACATATTCAAAGACAGTTTATTTTAGCGTGAAATATTTCTAAATATTAAAAAAAATTAAAGCATTATGTAGACTTTTATCCCGAAAAATGGTCGACATGGGAAGAATGCCATGTGACTAGAAGTTAAATATTAATGTGGAGGGATATAAGGGAAGAGGTAGACCAAAGAAGAGATGGATATATTGTGTGAAAGACGACATGAGTAAGAAAGGAGTGAATACTGATATGAAGGCTGATAGAGGGTAGTGGAAGTGAAAAACATGTTGTGCCGACACCACGTGAAGTGGGATAAGGGCGGGGAGATGGTGATGATGATGATGAATGGTAGACATCCTCTCAGGTCTACAGCCGAGATCCTTGTAAGTAGATGTCTACGGAAGGTAGTCAGCAGAGGTATGTATGACTGAACATTTGATACAAGCCCACATTTTGCAGTAGGGTTTACTCACGTACATAATTAAGATAGCATAATTATAATTTCACCTAGCTAATTATGAAACAATTCTCTTGGGCTCCATTTACCTAATTATCTGCAGGAACATCTAAATAACGATTGTTCATTTATAATTCATTGCTATGATTTGATTTATCTACGTTACAGGATGTCGAACTTTGCGAAGTCGGTGGATGGAATAGGCTCAAGACCGTTCGTCGTGGTAGGTACTCTTTGGGGGAGGCCTATGTCCAGCAGTGGACTTCTAAAAGTTGATGATGATGATGTTACAGGATCCTTAATGGTTAAGGTGGTGGTGCCTGGTACCTCTGGTGACATTCAAATTGAGCAGCTTATCTGCATACTCGAGAGTGGGAGTGAGAACTAGGGTGCAAAATGTCGATACTGTTCAGAACGCTCCTCCTAGTGATCATCATCATTTCAGCTGTTGAAAGTTCACTGCTTAACATCGCCCCCCCCTCCCCCCCCACAGCTTTCCTAAGCGACTTCCTATCATGTGGGAACTTTCCCATACTCACCACACTTGGCAGGCGGGCTAGCGAGCATAGTTAGAGCTATCTTTGCTATAATAGGGGACGCTGCGTACCAACCATCCCCTAGCTTTTTTCCTTAGTCGCCTCTTACGACATCTACGCGAAGGAGATAAGGTGAGGCCTATTCTTTAGTCGGGGCTACCACGGCCTAGTGATAGTAAGCTAAAATTCGAGCATGTGAGTTTGGCGTGAACTATTGATCTATGTACGATACAATCAGTCAAAGCGAGGAAAATGATTAGCCACTAACGGGCCGGAGATGGCCCTTTATAGCTTACCGTTTGTAGATTACGGTGGTGGCAGACTGACTGATCACTCACGAGTAAAGGCGACTTCATGTGAGCACCGAAAGCTTGGTATTTTCAGCTGTTACAGACCTTTTACACGGCAACATCCCGTTGTGCACGAAAGGAGCCTCTAAGAGGCGCACTCTAATCCTTTCACTACACTGATTCTTTCACCGACGGTCATGGATCCTTTTCAGGGCCACGATAACTCAACCTGCTCACTGACCTTATACAGGATGACTAAGAAAGTATCAGTGACACAAGAAGCAAGCAAGCAATACTAGCAGTCACACGAGTATCCTGTTTACAATTTATTTTATTTATTTATTAATTTTTTTCCGGACATATTACACACGGTCAACTGATCCCAAACTAAGCATAGCCTGTACTATGGGTACCAGAGACTGATATACATAATAGATATATATTTAACACCCAGACACAGAACAAACATCTGTGTTAGTCACAAATGTTTGTCCAGAGTCCAGAAGGCAGAGTTACTACCAACTGTGCTATGAGGCCTGTTAAAACAAGATCCTGTTCCTCCTGTCCAGGAGATGGTATTGTGTGAAAGGGATGTTACTGTCGTTTCAATTTTGCTCTAAGTTGATAACCAATATGATTCATCCTACTTCCTACTATCCTATTAATATTATAAATGCGAAAGTGTACGAGGATCATGAAAAAAAACAGAAAACTGTAGATACAATCGGTCTTATCCCTAAAATTCTATGACTAACTTGATGATGATGAAAAAGTTATTTTAGTAAAGTTCTGTACGGATTGGTCTTACTTTCTAATAGTTTTCACGCAATTTTCCAAAGAGCAATCGCGAATTCTAATTTGAGATTTCGCAAACTGAGTTCTGATAACCTCACGTCGAGTATATAGTTGCCAACTCGATTACCTCTTACAATGTGGGTGTAGTTGTTATAGAGTTGACACAGAATAACAATGCACCTAGAAATTCGAAGGAACTTCATTTTACGGAATGAGACCCAGTTCCATTTCTAGAAGCTTACCTAAACAATTTACTATACTTAGTAGTTTTTTTTTAACAACTAAGGTGGCAAACAAACATACGGCCCCTCTGTTGGTAGGTAAGTGATAGATAGATAGATAAACTTTTTATTGTACACAGAGATAGAAAATAACAAAAGGTTTCTCCAAAAAATATTACGTACAATGGGCGACCTTATCGCTAAAAGTTCTAGTTCTAGTTCTAGCAGTTACGGCTTGGTGACGGCTTTGTGGTGGGTCACAAATTAGGCTTGATGATGATAATGATGATAATATGAACATTCAATACGGTGTTATGAACAAGGATTATTGTTTGGTTTGATTTACTTATTTATTTACTTCGTAGCAGAGATTTCGTATGGCTGTGTAATTCAAAGTTATTTGAAGATATAAGTAGGTACTGTAGTGTGAAATAACTACTTTAAAAATACTTACCTATGTGGTCAGATGTTGAACTTGTTAAGCTCCTTCCTAGCCAATTTGTTCTAATTACTTACCTAGTTAGTTAAACTGAAACGGTATTGTTTAACACTACAATACGTACTATAAAAAATAATAATATACTAATACATAAAACCTAAATATTACCTAACTATTTGTAAATATACTTAGAGAGAGATAAGATTATACCTACTGGTAGTTCAAAGACCAGGACAAGTAGTGATCATACACCATATTTTTAAAAATATTTAGGGATTACCGTAGCGTATGAACGCTTGCAATACGGACGCGTTGCCGAGATCACAAGATGTCTAAGGTGGATAGGCAGGAGCAGATCCAGATATTTGGCACATACCCACAGTTGGCAGTAGTACGTGAAAGGTTGCAAGCGTAATCTATATGGCATCAAAAATTTATAATAAAATACCCTCAACATATAAAGTTCTCAATGACAATTTATTTAGATCTAAATTTAAAAAAATATTAGTGAGTAAGTGCTATTATGATATTAATGAATTTTTAGAGGACGCATTGTAATCATTGTTAATTTTTAATTTGTTATTTTTTTTTTCTTTTTAATACGATTTTGACATTCTTCTATTTTAAATTTTAGTTATACGATTTTTGACATTCATTTATTTGTAATTTTGCATGCCGACTATGGTAGAACATAATTGAAACACTATTTAATATATGACCATTGTTAACTTACATTATGTTCAAGCAAATAAATTTATCTTTATCTTTATCTTTATCTCATTGCCCATTGCATAAAAGCATGGTTTCCTCGCGAAATGTTTTCCTTCATATATTTAAAAATTTTAGGAATAGAAAACTCTTTGGTGCACGGCCGTGTTCGAACCTGTGACCTTTAGATCCTAAGTCTTTGTGTACAAAGACTTTCGATCCATGTGCTGTCCAGTGCTGGCCTGGGATGTATCCCAAGTCAGCACTGCTCATTCCTATGGTCTTATTTCTTGTCCAAAAATTATAAATGAACACTCGTGGTTAATATTATGGTGGAGACGATGACAGAAATAATTGGCGATTATGTCTCGGAGCTGCCGCCGTACCTAAATCGATTTCATGTCTGATAATGGCTGTTCCAATAAAGGCAAAATCACTGGATTAATACGTCCACGTATCGTTTAGGTAGAAAAGATTTGCAAAATTACTTTCAAATTGTGAAAAAATTAAACTATTACTTATAAGGTTATGAGTAAATATTTTCAAATCACACAAGAAACTTTTAGAAGATCATTTTTAGGTTCTAGGTCATGCCGGTTTCCTCACGATGTTTTCTTTCTCCATTTGAGAGCACTAGTATAGCGCACATCCATTTTCCGAAAGGTAAATCTATTGGTGCACGACTGGGATTCGAACCCACGCCCTGTGGCTCGGAAGGCGGAGCCACTACCATCGCATAGACTGCTAAACGTAGAGCTTTACTTTCGGCTTTGCCGTATTCTAGTAAAAAAAAGTTTGGTTCTTGAATTTATGGTGTCTTGAATATGACGAAGTTGGATTTGTAGAAAATATCTAACGAAAGTAATTTTGCTAAAGAAATGAAAGCACTTTCTTTATTGTCCCCATGGTCCTTTGAAGACACTACATTTCATCACTCGATTTTTCGGAACCGGATTTCTATGTATTTAGAGATAGGTAGCCAAGATAATGTCCCTTTTACTTGATTATACTAGTGGTGGAGACCTGATGTCCGGTAAAAGTTGGTGCTTTGATAATCGTTGAGGCACAATTCATAAATAATTTTAAAATTGGGTATGTTTTCACTAAACTCCGGTCTTACTCATTCAAACAAATAATAGTAGTAATAGTAATTGTAAGCTCACGCTTTATTGGTTTTTCTAATGTTACTATTTTCGTTGTGAAAAACCATATGGCCTAGAATAAAAATAAAAAACAATTTGGAATGAATGAGCAAAGCTCTTTCTTATGACTCGAAAGTTATGCTCTAACAAAATATAAATACAAATATACAACGCCGATTCGCCCAAGTTGTTTGAGAGATCTTCGCTCGATTCACTCACTCGATCAAATTCCGGTCTAGTAGGTATTGTGGCCGTTAGTAGCCCCGGCTAAGGATTAGGAGATCCACGGGTCTACCTTTGGATGTTGTAAGATGCGACTAAGGAAAAGAAGCTAGGTAATGGGCAGCAGCGTAGGGGACGTTGCTGCCCATTACATACATTTTCACAAAGATAGCTATAACTTCGTTCGCCAACTCGAGTGCCTAGCGTGATGAATATGGGCAAGTACACATAATAAATTCGCTCTGGAATATATGGGGGAGGCCTATGTTCAGCAGTGGACGTCCTAAGTTGAAATAATGATGATAAGGTATTGCGGTTCATCGTCGATCACCAGACCTTTTTTTTTTTGCGATGGAGAAATGCATTACACATCCTTTCCGTCTCGAGGAAAGGCGGAGGGGTATGTTGGGCTCTCCGCTGGCTACTAGTGCTAATGAGATACTAGTAACCAGCGGTATACCGACTAAAAAACTATCGATTGTTCCGTCATTCACCTTAGTGCCAATGCATCGTCGAACCAGTCATCGTCAGATGTCTGGTTCAACGGCGCACTTGACAAGGTCACGGGTTCCCGTTCAGATTCTACCGCAGATCGATCACCAGACCTACGTCAACTTAGATACTGACACAGACCAAGAAGATACCAGTGAAAAGACTAGCAAGTCCATGTTTTTAGAAACTGCGTAAGAAAACACGCCACATTGCACAAATATACTTCGTTCAAAGTTTCAAATGTATAAAATACTTAGCTATAATTTGATCCTGCAATGATTTTATCTCGAAAGCTCACAGAAGCATCGATGTAAATACATAAACATTTCATTCATAAATATTTGCAGCTGAATTTAAAATCAAAGGTGCAATGCATTTCTGGTTCGAATGAAACCGATGCATTTCCATTGATTTGGACCGTAATATGAAATGTGAGTCAACTCTCTGAGCGCATTTACAAACAGAAATAAATGGGTAGGTAAGTTCTTATAATGAAAGAAAAGAAAGAAAGAAAATACATTTATTTTGGACACACAAGAACAGCACAAACGAATTAGAGAAAACAGACGGAGGTAAGAAACTAGGCACAAAAACAAACAAAAGTAGATAGGTAGTAGGTAACAGTACTGGGGTACTCATTAGTCCGTGCTGAGGTCCCATCTCAGCTTTAAGGTGAGGGTTTAATTATTTTATGATTTTTGAATTGTTTTTTCTCAATAACCGCAAAACGCACAGTTTTGATTTTTATGACAAAGACAACTTTATCATTTTATTTACGTAAATCCAAGACAGAAACGCGATTGGTAAAACTTTTCTCGATAGATTTATTTTTTAAAGTTGGGTCCTCTGCAACAGTTTTTTCGAAAATACTATCTAACAAAAATAACTTTTTTTTAAATATTTTGTTAGACAATAGCATTGGGTACCTAAATCCAAGACACTTTTTTTATAAAAATAGATAGTTTTCTCACTCAACAATTTATTATGATTTTTGTATCCTCTTAATGCCGCACACGAAGTGTAGCGGCGTTGGCTTTCAAATGGAACCCTTTAGGGCATATAATCATCATTTCAGCCGTACGACGTCCACTGCTGAACATGGCCTCCTCCACAGACAAAGCAAATTCCTTATCATGTGGGGGGATTTGCCCATACTCACCACCCTGGCCATGCGGGTTGGCGAGCACAGTTAGAGCTATCGTTGTTAAAATGAGGGACGCTGCTGCCCATCCCCTAGCTTTTTTCCCTTAGTCGCCTCTTACAACATCCGCGGATAGATAGATATGGAGGGGCCTATTCTTCAGCCGAGGCCACCACGGCCAGGGCATATAATGCAATAAGTAAACTCACTGCTTCCTAGGTATATTTTTAATGTAGGTAGGTATGATGACCTCGGTGGCGTAGTGGGCGAGTGCCCGTCTTCTCAGACGCGCAAGAGGTGCGGTACAAATGTTTGCATGATCTGCATATATTTCTTCCGGTAGTTTCTGATAACCACGACACCGGGAATCGTAGTGTGGGGTCAGATCTATGTATTTGGCCGTTGGGTGTTATTTTTATTGTTTATTAAAAGAAAAGAATGATAATTTGACATCATCATCATCATCAGCCTGTAGAAGTCCGTAGTCTGACATAGGTCTTCCCTAAGAGAAGAATGCAAATTAAAATCGTTTTAGAATGTATGAATAAAACTCTTTCATATAACACCAACACGCATTGTAATCATTGTTTAATTTTTAATTTGTTTTTTTTAAATACGATTTTGACATTCTTCTATTTAAAATTTTAGTTATACGATTTTTGACATTCATTTATTTGTAATTTTGCATGCCGACTATGGTAGAACATAATTGAAACACTATTTATTTTATGACCATTGTTAACCTACGTTATGTTCAAGCAAATAAATTTATCTTTATCTTTATCTCATGTACCCAGTTTCATATAACAACTTAGACACCCCTTAACCAGTAAAAAAACCAGTTTCTGTGTTCTCTGTGTGTCAGCACCACTATGTACAGTATGTACTACCAATATAGCCCGCATTACAATAAAATTTCTTTATTTAATACTATACCTAAAAGTTAGTTTTTATTATATACACTTATACGTACTATATACATACTATAAAATATAAAATCAAATAATTACAAAATAAAATAGAAACTAATTAAACAAATAAATTTTGGTCATGCGGCAAGGTGCCAAGAGCACTTTATTAAGGATTATAATTAGATTACTTTTCTTTTGAGCCTCACCTAGTTCGATCGGCACCACTTTGAAACTTTAAATTCCATTTTTGAAAAAGGATCAAAAATGATAGGCACCAAGCCGTGTTTGTTGCCTGATTCTTCTACGCTTGGTCGCGAGGAACAGGCATAGCTTCACCTAGTTTCTAAGACGTTTCAAAGTGATCCTAGTGATTTTATTGAAATAAATGCCTTTTGACTTTGACTTTGACTGGCTGCATTCCCGCAATACTATACCTTACTTATTATTTTATATAATCTATCTACAATGTACTTACTCTTTTTATTATTGTACCTTCCCATACTATAACTATCCATATTTTATACCTACTATAAATATTATGTTTATTGATGTTCGTCACGTCACGTCGCCTAGGCCCCGTCTGAAAACCAGCACCGCAACATACATATTATGTTCGGTGCAGCTTTATGCTGAGACGGGACCCATTTGCCCCACACAACGCATACCTACTCAGCCTACCTACCGCCTCACCTAACTACATGTTTTTCTTTTCATGAGTTTTTTTGTATTACTTAGGTATGAATATTTTTCTTTGTACCTACCTAATTACTGCGTTGTGGGTCAAATAAATAAATTTTCTTTCTTCTTTCTTTCTATCTTCGCTCGCTCGATCAAATTAGTTGGATATTTGGATGGGAAGTGGAATAGTGGAGAGTATTCCACATACCTTTGTACCAAACACGCAAGATGACCAGATCAATACCTATCAGACGATTATAGTCACACCACAATGCAAATGCTAGACCAATAACAGCTGATGCTGAATTCTATGCAAAATATTCATGACAAAATTCCTATCACTGGTTAGTCAGTAATTGGTATTCGAAGCAGTAGTAGGTACACATTGTTTCATTTCTTATCTAGTTCATAATAAGCAGGCTTATTTTAACAAAGCGCAAACCGCTGAACGATTTTTTGAAATTGATCATAAATTAAATGTTTTTTGTTTATTTATTCATGGTGTACAACAAAGATATAATCTATCTATCTATTAAATCCTGAAAAATGTTTTTTTTGAATCGAATGTAGAATCGACTTAGCACGTCGTCCGTTTAAAAAAATGATTTTTTTTTTTTTTTTTTTTTTTCTATACAACATTTTTGTACATATTATACGCACCTTTCGAGTTATTATAGATATTATGAAACACCTTGTTATATTGTCAAAACTTCTTCTTCTTCTCGTCTTCCAATCTTCTCTGCTTCTGAGAATTCGTAGGCTACGCCAGCCATTATCAAAGTCAAAGTCAAAAGGCATTTATTTCAATAAAATCACTAGGATCACTTTGAAACGTCTTAGAAACTAGGTGAAGCTATGCCTGTTCCTCGCGACCAAGCCTAGAAGAGTCAGGCAACAAACACGGCTTGGTGCCTATCATTTTTTTCGATGATCCTTTTTCACAAAATGGAATTTAAAGCTTCAGTGTGGTGCCAATCGAACTAAGTGAGGCTCAAAAGAAAAGTTATCTAATTATAATCCCTAATATATAAGAGCTTATAAAAATGTGTAAAAAAAAGAAGACAAATGTGAGCTTCAACAAATGATCTAAGGGCAGCACACGCTACACTTGATGAAATATGTACCTAATGCTTCTATAAAATTGAATAATACTTAAAATATGATGCAAGCAAAAACTGTAAAGACACTGCAAAATGGCATTTTAGCTGTCGAGGGGCAGAGCGACTTCAGGCCATGCGGTTTTATCATTTATATAATCATTTAGTTTATAGTACGCTTGCTTAATAAGATTATTCTTTATCTTTATTCTTTATCATGCAATAATGTCAAATCTATCCATTTTCCTCGTATGAATATTTTTGTCGTACGACTGTTCCCAATAACCCACTTTGATCCGCAATCCAGAAAAAGGTTGACTGTAACATCGCCCTTTGTGTAAAAGCCTAAACTAATATTTTTATTGATCAGTTATCCTTTGTTGGTACAGTCTGCAACGAAATTTGACAACAACATTACTTTCTAACATTCATTCGAGCTCAGCAACTTATGTTGCTGACTGTACCTACTATATTCACGCATTGACAGAGGTACGGTTCTGTCACTGCAGGACGTTTCCAAGTTTCAAGTGATCCTAGTGATTTTATTGAAATAAAAGCCTTTTGACTTTGATTTTGCAGGGTGTAGCACGGGCCGGTTAGGTTGGCCTTTGAACTCTGCATAACGCATTCTGTGTAATAGTGTCCATTTGTCCGAACGAATGCGGCCAATACCTGGTAAAAAACTGGTCGAAGCGGACTGTGCCAGATTATTGCATAATCTGATAATAAGATATTGTAGTCTGTGGTTCTCGTTGTCTGTGGTCAGTCTCTGGGCAAGCGTTTGTCAAAGGCGTTTGTAGTCTATGACAAATTTGGCCAAAAAGGGAATTCTATATGCTTTTGAATTAGGTAGGTACAGTGTCGCCTGCACTAAAATTTATATATTACAAAATGTTCAAAATGATGCCACAATACAGATGGAGATTGTAGGTAGGTAAAGTTGAAAATAGTACAAGTTGATGGTTGACATGACAGGTACATGATTTTTGACTTTGGGAAAGTTGCGAGAAATCGGTGGATGGAGAAGGCTCAAGACCGTTCGTCATGGCACTTTTTGGGGGAGGCCTATGTTCAGCAGTGGACTTCATCAGGCTTGTGATGATAATGATGATGATTTTTGAGTTTTTTCCATGTACATATTTATTTTGAGTACCGTCGCATCATTTTGAAAATTATGAAATGTTTACATCTTAATACAGGCGACTGTACAGAATATTTTAAAGATGCGTTTCCCCTAGCTTTGTTCCCTTAGTCGCCTCTTACTGCATCAACGGGTAGGTAGATAAGGAGGGGCCTATTCTTCAGCGGGCCAATAAATTATAAAGAAATTAATTAATTTTATCTTCAGTTTTAAATGCTTTGTTCTTGTTCCATACATTAAATTTTAACCCGAGGAGATTTCATAGTAGTTTTAGTTTCGATAGAGATATTAGGACAAAGTTACAACTTTGTGAGGCAAGGGCTCAAGCGAACTTGCTTGATTGTGAATTTATGGCGAACCATCGGTTCTGTCGCTACGCAGAAATAACTAAAGTTTGTAACGATTTTATTTATATTATAAATCAGACTAAAATAAAATTGACATTAACTTTTTTTAATCTATCTACAAGGTGATTCATAACATGAGTGCCATCGCAAAAGAGGGTTATTCTATCAACAAAAGAACTAAGTTGAGCTCACTACTTTTTATCCCCAAGCATGGTAGACAGTCTCTCAGATCTCCAGGCGGTCAGATCCTTGAAGATATCTAAGGGGGGTAGTCAGAGGCATTTCCAAATATTATGGCACCTGCCCACATTTTGCAGTACAGTAGTGAGTCCTTACATGACAGGTAGCAGGCCCATCAACGCTTACAAGAATACTCACTGGTTTCCTCACAATGAAGTGAAGGAACACATCACCGTTTAAAGCACGTGTTAATGCGCACTTAAATTTAAAGAAACACTCATTGATGACGACCGGGTTTGAACCCACGTCCTTCGGATCGAAAGTCGGGGTTCACACTTCCACACACGCGCACACAGCATAGCACGCGATGCCCAATTTTCGCAGGCGGCAAAAAGGAGAACATACGCGTCGTGACCGTCTGATATGTTCATGGCACGGTCATGTATAATTGTGTTAGGTAAAGTTTTGGTAGGTAAAGGCCAAAAGTATTAATTATGTGGGTCTATCTAGATTTAGATCTCACCTTTTTACCTAAAACCTTAGGTAATGAATAATAAATATATTAAAAATGCACAGCCGCTCATTACTGAAGAATGCGTTAGTAAATCGTGCATGTTTGGGTAAGCTATAAGTCCGAAGGTTGTCACATACAAGGTGATTTATAACATGTATACCATCCCGAAAGGGTGTTACTCTGTCAACAAAAATAAATAATTTTAGCGAAAAAAAACATCAATATTTAAAAAAAAAAAAAAATTACAAAAACTTTCTCAAATTTGCTGTTTTTGGTGTTTTTATCATCTTTAGAATTAATAACTAAACGTACAATAAGTTCGGAATCAAGATTGCTACCTAAAACAGCTGATTCGTTGAGTTTGACCTGATTTGAACCCAAAACAGCTGATTTTCACATAGAGTTTTTTCAATGAAAAATATCCAATTTCCAAAAGTCGTAGAACAAACTTTGTTGCCAATTGGGTGTAGAATAAGCCCCTTTCGGTATGGCATACATATTATGAATCACCTTGTATAAAACCATAGATATATAATTATATTTTATGTTATACGGAGGCATACAGGCTTACGGCCCACCTGATGGTAAGCGGTTACCGTCGCCTATTGACATCAGCAACATCTGGAGCATTACTAATGCGTTGCCATACATACAACGCCGCGCCGATTCGTCCAAGTTGTTTGAGAAATCTTCGCTCGCCCGATCAATTACCGTATAATATCGAAAAAGTTGATTCCAAAGATTCATTTCAACGATTAACTCGTGAACATTTCCTTAAGAACATCTAGCATCTACACTACATGTTAATAAAACACTGTTTTGTACTATCTGTTAATCTATTGCAGTGTATTATATATATATATATATATATATATACATATTTAAATATAGTGTATGGTTATGTATAGTATAGTTTATAGTTAAGTTAAACAATCTATCGCGTGCCAACCTCCTGTCTCTACCCAATCAGGCTGGCTGTTAGATAATGCCTTGGCATTAAGCCCACCTTTTGTACATTGTTTTTTGTGTGCATTAAAGATTAAATAAATAAATAAATAAATTACTTCGCACTTAGGCCCCATCTGAAAATCAGCGCCGCTTCACACCACCGGTGTGGATCGGTGTGGATCGCACAACCACGCAGAGGGGACTATGTCTTGGGACAATGGTACCTACCAATCTGTCGTACCTATATTGTTGCATAGGTCCCACTTCACAACTGGTAGGGTAATCTACCTTGTACCTACCTAATGTTCTGGCTTTATTGTTCTTTTCTGTGTTTTTATGTCTCAATTCTAATTAGTGTGATTGAATATGAAGTGTGATAGATAAGTCACTAGGAATGATCCTATTTTCGTGAATATTTGAACTTCTGGCCGCTTCCGGCGACTGTACTTATTATTTAACAAAATTACATTAGCATAGGTGTGTTTACTGTTTGTTTGTGGGGAAACAATAGCCTCAACACAACAATAACATGTTTGTGATCCGTATCAGGAGCATACGTTAACAGTACTTACATAAATAAATGAAACGAAAGTCGTGATTCAAAGTTTCTGTTCATGAACATATCATCATCATATCATATAGACAGGCCTCATATCTCAGTTGGTAGTAACTCTGCCTTCTGCGCTAGAGGTCGATTCCCGCACTGGACAAACATTTGTGTGATTAACACAGATGTTTGTTCTGTGTCTGGATGTTAAATATTTATCTATAATGTATATCAGTTTATTGTACCCATAGGCTTTGCCTAGTTTGGGATCAGTTGACCATGTGTGATATGTCCGGAATATTTATCATTATTTACCTATTTATTATCATCAGCTTGTAGAACTCCACTGCTGGTTATAGGCCTCCCCCAAAGAGTTCCACGACGAACGGTCTTGAACCTTTTCCATCCACCGACTTCCCGCTACCTTCACAATGTCGGTCGTCGGTCCATCGGCCTTCCAACACTGCGTCACCCGGTTCGTGGTTCACAACCTTTAATCCCCAACGGTTGTCGGTTATGCGAGCTATATGGCCTGCCCACTGCCACTTCAACTTGCTAATTCTGACACAGCGAGATTTTCTCGTTCTAAATTGCAGCAGCCCGCCTGGAAGGTGCCTCCGCCTTACATAAGATCGCTTCAAATAGTGTTGGGTTCCTGCGGTGAGTAAGGTTGCCAGAGCTCTTTAGGTGGGAGGGGGAGGGGTGCCGACCCCTCCCCCTCGTGCGTGCGTGATGCCTCTGGTATTGCAAGCGCTTATAGGCTACAGTAACCGCTTACCAACAGGTGGGCCGTATGTTTGTTTGCCACCTCAGTTGTATAAAAAAACCCTTTTTTTTAGGTATTGGCCTACATTCCGCTTGGTTACAACAATTATAAAACGGTTCAATTAAATCTTTGATTGGCAATCATTATCAAGTTTCCTGTTTTTTTTTTATTTTTTTCTTTTTACTCCAATAAAATATGAATGAGGCCGAGTTTGTTTAGGCAAAATTTTATTCAGTTTTTCGTGTATTTTGTACTAAAAGTTTATTTTTTCTTATTTGTATTGTATTTACATTTTGATTCGCAATGTAAATTGAAGATTTGTCCATTTGCAAGGTGAAAGTTCTAAAATATTTTTCATTTTAATTGTTTTCTATGGGTATTACCAAGAAAAATAGATGAGTATTTTATTACCACTCAAGCATGATGTTTTTTATATGTAAATAAGTCACGCGCGCGATGGCGGTGTCGCGACAAAAAACTTCATAATGAAAAAACTACTGAACTAGGTACCTACTGATTCTATTCTATTACTGTAAACAGTAACATGCCTCTGGGCACTACACAATCTGCTTTTAATATAACCAGCCCATGTTATGTTTCATTTGTACATGAAAACTTTGAATAAAGTCAAATCCAATGTGACTGTTAGGTGTTATTTCTTTACTAGCTTGCGCCCAAGGCTTCGCGCGCGTGGTACTTAGATAAAAAGTAGCCTATATCTATGCTATTAAATTCACGACTAACAAGATCCAAACAACCCAAAGAGCAATGGAAAGAAGCATTCTAAGAATAAAAAGAAAACAAAGACATAGAAACATAAATATAAGAAAAAAGACAAAAGTTATGGATAATCTACATCATTGCCAAAAACTTAAATGGAAGTGGGCCGGCCATATGGCTAGAATGAGCGATAAGAAATGGACAAAACTCGTAACCACATGGCGTGGTCCACCTGGTAAACGAAAAAGAGGTAGACCACTAGAGAGGTGGGAAGATGAAATCAAAGAAACAGCGGGCGCGGAGTGGAAAAAGATAGCTACAGACAGGAAGAGATGGAACAATTTGGAGGAGGCCTTTACTCGGATAGAGATCCTTGAATGAAAATATAAACCTACTGATATATATGTACATAGAATGAAGAATAATTTAATTTAATGAAAAAAAAAATAACTAAAAGGATGCATAAAAAAAATATATACATATATTATAGTGAATTATCATAAATCTATACTTATATTTAATATATATTTTAATATTCAATGGATTAATAAAAGGCTTTAATAATAATAATCTATGCTATTCTAGGCAAAGAACGAACTCAATCTATTCCAAGTTTCGTCGAAATCAGTTGAGCCGTGATAGAAACACAAACATCCAAACATCCTCACAAACTTTCGCATTTATAATATTATTAGGGAGTAGGATTTAATCTAATGTTAATGCGAAAGTGTGTTTGTTTGTTAGAAGCAACAAAGCAACAACGGTTTAACGTGATTGCAAGGTTTAAGTTAAAGAGCCGGAGAGTTACTTTTTATCCAGGGCAAGTGAAGCCGTGGGTGGAAGCTAGCACATATAAAAGTGGTCATTTATAAAGTTTTGAGTGAAGGAGCAAACGTCAGGCACGAGAGAAATGGCTTTAGATACCGTCATATAGAGTTCATAACGTACAAACGACGGTAAACTTAGCCACAAGCCGGGAACTAATGTGATAAATTACCAGAGGAGCTTTTGAGAATTTGAATTTTGAAGATATAGTCCTAGACTTGATCGAGTTTGTGTTTTTTTTGTTAAATATTACATACAATCATATTATATACATTTTTAAGATCCTTTAAAGCAGTGTTCAAACGGCTTGCGATATGCCATCTTAAATAAGCTTCAAACTACATCAACTGAATAAAGTCAACTTTGATTTTGATTTATAGGTGTAGGTAGATGTCGTTAAGCTAGGCATATCTTTTTTTTTCTTTTTTTTTATACGTCTGAGGTAGCAATCAAGCATACGGCCCACATGTTGGTAAGCGGTTACCGTAGCCTATGAGCGCTTGCAATACCAGAGGCATCACGCACGCGTTGCTGACCCCGAACCCCCTCCCCCCTAAAGAGCTCTGGCAACCTTACTCATCGCAGGAACACAACACAATTTGAAACAAATAATGTTATTTGGCTGCGATCTTCTGTAAGGCGGAGGTACCTCTCAGGCGGGCTGCTCCAATTCAGAACGAGAAAATCTCGCTGTGCCCTACCTCCTCCTAATATCGCAAAGGAGCGTCTAAGAGGCCCACTTTAATCCTTTCACTACACGGATTCTTTCTATAACTGTCACAAGCCCTTTTCAGGGCCACCATACCTCAACCTGGTCACTGACCTAATACAGGATGACCAAGAAAGAATCAGTGACATGACAAGCAAGCATGCCTTGAAATGCCAAACTCTCAATTAACTCTAATTAGAAGAGGTTAAAGAACATTCTGAAATAGATTTCGAACATATTTAAGATGACATATATAGCACGTCGTTTGAACACGGCCTCAAGTTGCTTCATTTTATATTGAGTTTTATATACGTTTATGACTTGTCATAACTTGACATTCAATTTCCGAAAAGCAAATTAGATTCGCGTTTACTTCGCTATACCTCCGACATTGTAATGATGTAGATACCTATAAAATGATATATTTAGCCGCGTTACGTTCTTACAAGGTAAAATTAATTATTTATTGAAAGCATCCGGTTGGTACCTATGTAAAGTCGATTTTTAGGGCTCCATACCTCATTTGGAAAAACGCAACCCTTGCAGTATCACTTTGTTGTCCGTCTGAGTGTCAAGACCCTTTTTCTCAGAAAGGACTAAAGGTATCGACTTGAAATTTATATTTAGTTTCTAGCTCAATGTATTAAAAAGATGCGGCAATGAATATCAAATATCTGTATGGAAATGGCAATAATGAAAACCTCTAGGTTAGGTACTTCCAGTTACCTCACAAATCAGAAATTTTGAATGTTTGCTTTTGTTACTAAAGGAAAATATTGAGGTTTGACTAAAATGGAGGAATTTCATTTCACATTTTCCCCCTAAAATTGGATTGCGAAGTTTGTAGAAAAATGTAACTGAAACTCGAAAAGGGCTCCAACGATTTTAAAATCATTAACGCATTGTTGGTTTTTGCGTTCACGAAATATATATCTTGCAGATTAATTTCAAACCGTGTCGCATTATTTATTTATTTAAATAGCGAGCGCAAAATATAAGTTTATCACTTCCTACACTTGTAATTTTGATTTTCAGACCCGGTGCATAGGTACGGAAGCCTTAGGGCACGAGTTCTCGCTCTTGACCGTATTTTTCAAGTTATTATCAGTAATCAGTAATGACGTGGTGGCCCCGGCTAAAGAATAGGCCCATCCATTACTACCCGTGGATGTCGTAAGATGCGACTAAGGGAAAAAAAGCTAGGGTAGCAGTGTTCCCTATTGACAATAATAGCTTTATCTGCGCTCGCCAACCCGTACCTATGCCCAGCGTGGTGGGCAAAAAAAAATCTCCCCAAATTATTGTTTCTGGAAATCTGTGTTTGTGTTTCCGAATACCTATAGTTTGGTTGTCTTCAAGAGTTTCTGAGTGAATAGGTTTCTACTAGGCATAGGTGCTGCACCGTAGACCACATCACCACTTATCATCAGGAGAGATTGTCAAAAGTCAAAAGATAGCATATTTTTTGTATAAAAATTGAAATAAAGGAACATAGAATCTAGGTAGGTCTAAGATTATAATCTGTAGTAGGTACTTTTAATAACCTACCTACTTTTAATGTGTTGAGCACCTTTTAAATTTTAATTTGTTAGTTAAGTCATGTTATAGGCATTGTTTTATGTTTGTAAGTTTCAGTCATGACCGATTGTTTTATTTTATAAAAAAAATGTTTTTATACGATGAAAATTATATGTAATCTCCTTTTTTGTAATTAAAATTAAAACTAAATTTACCTTTAAAACAGCAGGTGAAAAACAAGCACAGCAACGGCTAAGCACTCTTCATAACTTCCGGACGCAACTTCGCTCAAAATTAGAATGCCACGCTCGCAGTGCGCGGGAAAGTTGCAGAGAACTGATGGAAAGCGCGCGAAAACTCCGCTACTTACGCTGCAGCCCAGCCAATCAGAAGCCGCGAACGCCTCCGCCAAAATCGACCGGCCAATCACGTTAAAGGCGAACCACTCAAAAACTTTAATAGGTTTTTCATGTTGATTGTTGACACTATAGAGATGTATTGAAGTCGCTTGAAAATTATCATTATCGGCAGATAATTATTGTGCTTTTTGCTCGCGGTGAAGCTTTTGTCGCGGAAATCGACATCACACTAATATTTTAAACGCGAAAGTTTGTAAAGATGTGAATATGCGAGCAAGTATGCATGTGAGCATATGATCATGTGAGGATATGATAATGTGAGCATGTCAGTATGTGTGTGTGGGGATGTCAGGATGTGAGCATGTTGAGAACATGTGAGGATGTGAAGATGTTTGTGACTCTTTCACGCCACAACAACAGAACAGACTGGAATGAAATTTGGCATCTGTGTAGCACCTAAATAGCCTGGAATAACAGGGTCTTTTTCATCCGGGTACCATGAGAGCGAAGCCGCGGACAAAGCCTGTCCTAAATAATAGTGGATCAGGTAGATAAGAATTACAAAGAGTGCCGCTTGCCGGCACATGGTAGGTGGTAGGTTAGGTACCTACTCGTATTTAGGGAAATTTATCTTGCAAATGGAATCGGACGATGCAGTGTTTGTAGGAAGACCCGATGGACCGCCGACATTGGGAAGATTGTAGGAAGTCGGTGGATGGAGAAGGCTCAAGACCGTTCATCGTGACACTCTGAGGGGGTCGATGACTTGTGGACTTGTTCAAGCTGATAATGATGTCATAACTTAATCTGAGACTTGGTCGCTATATAACTATTGGCCTTATACACAAGCTCAAAGTCGCCCTACGGGCTATGGAGAGAGCTATGCTCGGAGTTTCGCTGCGTGATAAAATCCGAAATGAGGAAATTCGTAGAAGAACCAAGGTTACCGACATAGCTTTCAGAATTAGCAGGTTGAAGTGGCAGTGGGCCGGCCATATAGCTCGCAGAACCGACAACCGTTGGGGAACAAAGGTTCTCGAGTGGCGACCACGAACCGGACGACGCAGTGTTGGAAGGCCCCCCGCCCGATGGACCGACGACATTGATAAGGTTGCGGGAAGTCGGTGGATGGAAAAGGCTCAAGACCGTTCGTCATGGAACTCTTTGGGGGAGGCCTATGTACAGCAGTGGACTTCATCAGGCTGATGATGATGATGAACTTAATCTTATTTTCAGCCGTAGGATGCCCACCGCTGAAAATTAGCTTCCCCCACAGATCAATTTGCTGAATAGTTCGCCACTTTTCTTAAAGTTGGTTTATAATATCCATCTTCCAGCTTAAGTTAATGAAGCGTCCATAGTTCGTTTAAGTCAGACGTGGTCAAACAATGGCTCGCTAATAAGGTCTCTGTTTACTCAGACTATCAGTAATCAACTCTGCAGTGTCATACCTAAGTGTTTAGCCTGTTGCAATCGCACATACCTACCTAGGTATGTACGCTATCCCGAAAGGGCCTTATTCTACACACAATTTGCAATAAAGTTTGTTCTACGACTCTGTTCTGAAAAACTGTAAATAAATTTCAACTTTTTTTAATGCTGACCATATTTTTTTCAAAATCGAGCCCGTAACTCCTAATTTCACTTTTCGATTACTCTCACGGTTTCCGATTTCGCCTAGGTGACCCTGAAAAAAACTCACCCTGTATACTACATTAGACTGTACACGTCATTTTAGTTAGATTTTTCATTGAAAAAACTCCATGCAAAAATCAGCTGTTTTGGCAAATCATACACATTTTACCCACAAGAAACAACATAAAACGGCTCGCAATTTGAAACCGTGCTACGGTGCTACGCGCTTTCTGCTACGCCGTAGCTAGCACGTAAATTAAATATTTTAATTTGACTTCCAGTTCGTAAAGTATTGAAATAGTATTCTTTTTATTTTATTCCCGACACAACGTTTCTACTGTGTCTCTACTAGTAGTGCCAAGCGGTAGTGCCTAAGAAAAGAAAGTGTTGTAACAATTACTGTATTTCACTGTTCTAACATCAAGCTGTCAGACTCGTAGATTTATTTTGCGGCACATGCTAATATTTTAAATAGCCAAAAATATACTCGTGTCACTGGTTCTTTTTTGGTCTTATGGTGGACCAAGGTGACGTATGGTGGCCTTGAAAAGGACCAATGACTGTTGGTGAAAGAACCAGTGTTATAAAAGGATTAAAGTGCGCCTGCAGATGCCCCTTTCGTGCACATGTCATCGATTTTTTTGTTTCTATGACATGCCGGTTTTCTCAAGTCGTTTTCCTTCACCGTTTGAGAGTATTATTACAGTGCAAATTCTCCGAATAGAAAAACTATTGGTGCACGACCGGGATTCGAATCCGCGACCTCTGGATCAAAAGACGTTTTTGGTTATTTTCATTTATTTATTTTTCGTAAACAGTATCTTTTATTTGTTTATTTCCCATTTCCTTGTTGTGCACATGCACATGTACCCACTATTTTTATCAGCTCTCTCTAGCCTCAAAGGTTTGCTGGAAGAAAACCTTTTGTAGGGTTAAGCTCGCCTTTGTACATGCCTGTATTATTAGGTTTTATTTCTGTATGTTTTCTGTGTACAATAAAGAATTAAAGACGTGGTCACGCTACCTCACCACCAGTGCACATAAAAATGTACCTCCGATTCTTTGGAAGTTGGTTATGCTATTACCAGTAAGTTGTGCTCACCACGAGTTTCGTACATATTCGTACATATTCATAACCATAGTTAATTACCTTCGCATATTCCACACTCTGATTAATAACTGACCAACCAAATACTAGCTAAGAGCTAACAGGCATAATGATGTCAATGTTTCAAGCCGTGTTCAAACGGTGCGCGATATATCGCTTAAAGGATTTTACCCACTACAACGGAACGGATAATGATCATTTGGCGCAGTGGGCGAGTGCCCGTCTGAGACGCACGCATTCCGGCCGCGGGACAAATGTTTGCATGATCTGCCAATATTTATTTCGGGTCTGGGTGTTCTGGTATCATGGTACTCTGAAACTGAGAGTACCCACGACACAGGGAATCCTAGTGTGGGGTCAGGACTATGTATGTGACTGTTGGGTGTTATTTTTTATTTATTCTGAATTAAAGGAGCCATTTCATTCTGGGCCTGGTCCATGTACACTACATAGAAAAAAATAGGAGATTACAAGAAAAATACAATTTCATTAATTTGAAGACAAATGCGATGGTACAAGAATAGTTCTTCTGGTAAGTTTTTTACTATGTGAACACAATTTGAAGGCCGCCATGTTGGTTTATAATTGGCGTTTGACGTAACATTGACATATTTTTCATGTCATGTTGTTTGATTTGATGTTTTTGTTTTGTCAGATAAATGGAGGTTGTCAAAATAACATTTCCCGCACGTTCATCCGCCATATTTTTGTAGCGCTGTCAGAGACATCTCAACGAAGCCACGCGACCTAGAAGTAGTTGCTTCTAGAGTTGAAGCTAGGGCAAATAGCGCAAGCCAGAGGCCCTTACCCGCAGCTCTGGATCGAGCTTGCAGATGACCCGATTGATTGATTGATGTAGCGCTGTGTGTTGCTCTCTCTGTCAAAGAAAATCTTAATGTACCTTAGAACGAAGTCAATTTAAATAAAATAACCAATTAAATACATTTACTTTATTGCTTATGCATATTTTAGAGTAGTGCGGCCTGCACTGCACAGGCTCCATATATTGATGAAACGTCTCTTTTCAGGTGATACCTAATATATCGCACGCGATTTGTACACGGCTTCAGTTCGATCGGCGCGGATTCATTGTGAGCAGGTACTGACTGATGCGGTCAGTGACAAAAACCATTGATGCGAGAGACACCATTTTCAGAATCTATTTGAATCCTCACTGTTTATTGTACCTAGTTATAGAAAGTGAAGCATAAACTAAACTATCTTCCACCCGCGGCTTCACTCGCGTGGTATCTACATAAAAAGTTGCCTATAGGTATGCTAATAATAATACAAAAATTTATCTAAGTATTCCAAGTTTCAACGAAATCGGTTGAGCCGTTACGGCTTGATTGAACAACAAACATCCAAACATCATCACACACTTTCGCATTTATAATATTAGATGATTTTTGGTACCCTGACATACCCTGGTATTCTTAGTCGATATTATTATGTTTTCACTCCAGATCATCCAGATCAGACCTGCCAGGCTATTGCGTAAGCGAAATGGTAATGAGGATCGCAATTTTAAGGATGATTTTATCAATTTTGGCGACATCTAAAGTTTTTCAAACATGAAAAGGAAGAAGCTGAGGTCTTGCTATAAACTGAATGATTATATAAATGATAATAAAACCGCATGGCCTGAAGTCGCTCTGCCCCTCGACAGCTAAAATGCCATTTTGCAGTGTCTTTACAGTTTTTGCTTGCATCATATTTTAAGTATTATTTAATTTTATATAAGCATTAGGTACATATTTCATCAAGTGCGTGCTGCCCTTAGATCATTTGTTGAAGCTCACATTTGTCTTCTTTTTTTTTTCACGTTTTTATAAGCTCTTATTTATTAAGGATTATAATTAGATTACTTTTCTTTTGAGCCTCACCTAGTTCGATCGGCACCACACTGAAGCTTTAAATTCCATTTTGTGAAAAAGGATCATCGAAAAAAATGATAGGCACCAAACCGTGTTTGTTGCCTGATTCTTCTAGGATTGGTCGCGATAACAGGCATAGCTTCACCTAGTTTCTAAGACGTTTCAAAGTAATCCTAGTGATTTTATTGAAATAAATGCCTGTTGACCTTGACTTGACTTTGACTTTGACTTGAAGTTTTCCCTCGTCAAGTTTGGAACGTTTTGAATGTGGCTAAGATTGTTAAAATTACCTTCAAAGCTACGAACTTCATTGCCATTACGCAATTTCACCTCTGGTTCGCCTCCCTGGCAGCCAGAGGAAAAAAACGGCACGCAAGCGACACCTATCTATCAACCACATCATTCACCTGCGTGAGTTGTGGCCGCGCTGTGGGCTCACGCATCGGCTTGTACAGCCATCAGAGAAAATGTTTAACCCGATCCATCTCAGACACTGCTTGAATCGTCTGTAACAGACGCAGAGGCCAATGATGATGATGTTTTCACTCCACTCACTCTGACAGCTGACTTACATTAATGTAATAGACAAGTGGTTCGCACCGAACTAAAATCTCGCGATGTATGGTAAATGTTGGTGCTGCGATGATCGTTGCGGCACAAGTAAGATAAACTCAGCAAATAGCATCTTTGTCACGTTCTTACTAAATATCTTACCTACCTTAACTACGAAGTCATTTAAACTTTACCAAATGGGAATTTACGCTATATTGTACATCAAAAACTTCCGATTTCATACCGATTGCCTAAGATAGTGTATCCCCTTGCAGTATGCTCCGATTTTCGGTACCTCGGCTCAGTAAATAAATAAATAAATATTCCGGACATATTGACACGGTCAACTGATCCCAAACTAGGCATAGCCTGTACAATAGATAAATATTTAACACCCAGACCAGGGACTGAATAATCGGAATATAAAGGTATCTTTAAATAACGATATGACGTCATACCGATAAATTCCGGTTACCCGAATATTTCTCTACCGATAAATATAACGGTACCGGAAAATCTGGCTTCGCAGTTTATTTCGCTACCGGTACCTATAACCGAAATAAATAAAGGTTTATAAAGGTTTTCTTTGATGAAACGCCGCCACCCCGCCACCGCGGCGCGACTGTCCTAGCGAACTAGCCGCGGCTCAAAATTTCGGTACCGAAATCTACCGGTATGAAATAACGGTACCGTAATGCCCTACCTACCGTAAAGGCAGAGTTACTACTAACTGATCTATGAGGCTAATCAAGTAGTACCTATAGACTGATGGTGAGATTGACAAGGATGTGAGGAACAGAATAAATGCAGGATGGGAGATAGCGACAGGTCACAGGAACCGAATGCCCCTTAACGGAGCGGCCGTTAAAAGATACAATCGCATTGGTTACCTACAATTGCCTACAATTTAATTCAGTTTTTTAACTTGAAACTAACCATCATAGCAACACTTCTTCCATTGTGATTTTCCATTGTAATTCACAGCATCGTCGTACCAGTTTGTGTTTGCGATGAAAGTTTGTGATATAAAATTTAACAGAGGCACTGTTAAATTACTGTGCAAACTGACAGTTACCGTGCAAAAACTTTGCAGTGATATTATACCTACCTACAACTCTATTTTCTATTCAATTAGGTACCTAGCCCTAGCCATGGTGGCCCCGGCGAAGAATAGGCCCCTCCATATCTACCTATCCGCGGATGTCGTAAGAGGCGACTAATGGAAACAAGCTAGGAGATGGGCAGCAGCGTCCCCCATTTTAACAACGATAGTTCTAACTGCGTTCGCCAACCCGCATGCCCAGCGTGGTGAGTATGGGCAAATCCCCCCACATGATAAGGAATTTGCTCTGTCTGTGGGGGAGGCCATGTTCAGCAGTGGACGTCGTACGGCTGAAATGATGATGATGATGATAGGTACCTAGGCACTTACCTTCTTAATTATGTAAGACCGATTTTACTTCAGAAATAACATAGAAAATTAGTTCAGATTTTTTTTCTCTTGGTAACTTTCCCTTGAGGGCTAAACGGAATGAAATACCTACTTATTTATTACTTATTTGAAAGTAATCAAGAGATTTTCTGCTGTATTGTTACTATGGTGTGCAATAAAGTACCTACCTACCTATTTTCTACCTAGGTAGGTATGTAGGACGGCATAGTCCCACCTAGGTTGGTTCTCATAGTAATTACTACGGACTGTGTGCAAACCGGGTTTCATTTAGTGCAGTCCGCAAATATTGCAGGAGCACGTTTGTTTATATATACCTACCTACGTACCGCGCTGCATTGTAAACAGGTACAATGACATGACAATGTCCGTACTTATCTAAAAAAAGTTTTTATCTTTAATTGGAGGATATACTGTATTAAAAATTCAATACAATACAATACAATACAAATTCTTTATTTGCAACATTACAAGTTTGCAACATAATATGTGCCTACTTAGGTGCAGAAAGATAAGAGTAACAAATACAACTTATAGTAGGCAACTTATAGGTACACTGTTGCAAAAAGGTCCCAACTCAGCGTTTGCAGATTGTAATAACCTGGTCGCTGGCCGTTGAGGCCTTTGAGACCGACAAGTTATAAAAAATGAAAAAAACAAAAAGGTAGACGTTATTAAGCTCTACAAATAATTCAGGTGGTTTGATTCAAAAACGAGCTGGTAGGTACTTGTTTACTTAATTACCTAGTCGTAGTTATATTGACAAGTAACTAGGTAGGTTAGGTACATTTACTAGGTACTAAATAGTACCTACCTACCCTTAGGTAGGTTCCACAGACTAGACATAGACATATACATTTATTTAATTGCCACCAAAATACACACATTTGCGCAACATTTTACAATTCATAATAAAAGAAACAAGAGAAAAAGTAATGAAAGTAAAAATTGTGTGATGTGATGTGTGCTGCAGCAGCAAAATGGCTTCGGCTCAGCATTATGCCTACTGTTTTGCAGCAGACGCTGGTATTCTGCCGAAACCATTACCTACACAGTCATTCAACCCTGTGGAATAGGTTTATAAATATAAAAATTAATAAAGGTGGAAAAGAATAGTAGACTAGTAGGAAGATACTACGTATGTAGGTTCCTATTCCACAGTTTTTTAAATGTGCAATCGTAGAACCCTTATACGACTTACACGAATATATTTTTTCACCCCCTTTGCTTGATGAAGAATAAATGGCTTTTGATAAAATCATATTTTCTATGAAACTTTTTTATGGAAATTTACGATTTTGACAAGAAGTAACGCAATATTTATGGGTTTTGATTTGAATAATTTTACTCGCCTGAAACTTCTTGCAAGCCGAAGGCACGCGTTGTTAAAAACGGAAAGCCTAGATGACGCCACTTTCCTTCTTTTTCCAAGCATTGCTGAAAGGGACTACAAGATGTCATTAAAGTGACAAACATTTTACACATTTACACATAGTTTATAAAATAAATAAGAGATGGCACTTCTCTGCATACTGCACATCAAGCAAGAAATTAGATTCTATTTTTATTTTAAGGAAGGGATTTTTGATGTGCAATCAATTGATTTTAGGTACAAAACTTGGGTTCAATTAAATATTGTTTTTGGTGGTGTTTTATCTATTTATAATTATTTTTGAGTAACTTAGCCCCTTCGTCCATGACGCTACGCAAAAGTGACGAAACTCATTAGAAACTAGAGTTGCGGACTGATTGGAAACTCTGACTCGTCCACGGCGCTACTGGAATTTCCTGAAACTCAGTCACTCAGTACACGATTTTATGTAAACAAAGTTTTGAAAACGAAAATAATTAACATGACTAGTGATAATTCGAGCGATGACACGGAATTATTACTTCTCCAGTCACATAGACGTCAGAATAACTTATAATTACTGTTTATTCGTTCATTTTTCACACAGTTTCTCGAAACCAGTCGCCTGGCGACCAGCATGTCGAGTCGCCAGGAGACTAGTTACAACGCGTTCCTTTTGAGTAGCGCCATGGACGGACGCGCATTGTAATACTAGTGCTATCGCAGTCAGGCTACTCATAAGTGACTACAGTTTCCGTCGCGTTCCTTTTGAGTCGCGCCGTGGACGAAGGGGCTTAAAGAATGAACGAGTGAACGTTCCACATAGTGCATACTGCTTACTCGTAGACCGATTTAAATGCTTACTACTATTACTTACTATTTATTATGATTTATTACTACTATTAGTCTGTGGACTCTGTGGTTGGTTAGTTCGTTCATCGTTCGTGTAAGTAAGTAAACTTCATTCAAAGAGAAATTGTTTGCGGTTTCGTGAAATTGATTGTGTTGTGTCTGTTTTATTAGGTATTCTCGGCTAGCAGTCTAGCTATTTTCCGAAAGTGCAAGATCACCAAGTGCTGTTAAATCTCCAGGTAAGTTTCTGCTATACCTAATGACCCCTAACTCTCAGTTAGACCTACTTTTTAGGTTAGTTCCCTACTTTCGGACTAGCCCATCTTTGCAATCTTCCCATGTTTTTATGGTGAACCAACAGTCTCAATGATTTGTGTTTGCTTTATTTTTGTCCGTATTACATTACAATACATATCAAATTGTAACTCTTGAACATTCCATAATATAAATATGCAATAGCGGCTTTCCAAACTCTTGTGTTTTGCAACTTTCGATTCTAAGATTGTGTCATGTTGTGGCATCAACGTTCAAAAACCATTCCAGAATGTCTACTCAGGAGAGTGACGCGCCGCTGCCTGAGGGCTGGGAGATGAGGACCAGCCGCTCCACAGGTATGACCTACTACCTAAACACTTACACCAAGAAGTCGCAATGGGAGCGCCCGGAGGCCCCCGCCGACCCCGGCGAGGTCCGCTGCAGCCATCTCCTTGTCAAACACTCAGGCAGTCGCAAACCGCATTCCTGGCGCGAAGAGAACATCACGCGAAGCAAGGACGAAGCTATGGAGCTGGTTAAAAACTACCGCAAGCAAATTGTAGCCAATGATGCCACTTTTGAAGAACTAGCCTCGAAATACTCTGATTGCTCGTCGGCTAAGCGTGGAGGAGACTTGGGGCTCTTTGGCCGTGGACAGATGCAGGCCGCTTTTGAAGAAGAGGCGTTCAAACTGAAGCCTGGCCAGCTGAGCAAGCCAGTCGATACTGATTCCGGAATCCATATCATACTTAGGACTGCCTAGATCAGTACTGTTGCAAAGGATTTTATCCCATTATCCTGATTTAGGCTTATCTTGTTGCCAGTAAGAAAATTTGGGTTTATGGCTGGTGCCAACATTGCTGCATTTATCAGCGTAGTTTGCTCGACTAAATGTAAGAATAGCCGTAGATGAAGGTCTTAATTATGACAGTAATCTCCAACATTGCTATCTATCATACTTATAAATATAATCCTAATCAAGCGAATGCAAAAGTTTGTGAGGATGTTTGTGGTTCAATCACGTTTTATCTTCAGAGGTTCCACGCAAGCGAAGCCTCGGGCGGAAGCTAGTGTATGATATGGTATGGTACTGCCACTTAAAAGGTATGTCTGTCTGGATGTGATGCTCTTGGCATTCTACAAGATGATTCATAAAATGTATACTATTCCAAAATGGGCTAATTCTATCGACAAAAAGAAAGAAAATTCAAAAATATAATAAAATATTCATTTATACAAGTTTTCTTCCGTTTACTTTTTCAGATCTGCTGTTTTGTCCCATTATTATCATTATAACTATTTATTCATCGAGAAGTTCGACATCAAGATTGTTACCTAAAACCGCTGAATAGTTTAGTTCAAACTGATTTGACCCCAAAACAGCAAATTTTTGCATAGAGTTTTTTTAATGAACACTTTCGAATTTCCAAAATCTTACAAACTTTATTGCCAATTGGGTGTATAGTAAGCCCCTTTTAGGATAGTATACATTTATGAATTTCCTTGTATAATACACACTGTGTACAACACGTAAAAGTTAACTAGGCACCTCACTGTAATGTTTTGTCTCATTCTCACTCGCGAGAGCGGTAGGCGGTGGGGCGTGGTGGGAGGGAGAAGAACATTCCGCACAGGTGCCAAGTTGAATTCTACGTGTTGTAGTATAGCTGCAATGCTGGAGCGTGTGATTGTATGTAATGTAACCACTTATTTTTGATTGTAACCTAAAAAATATAGTTAAGTCTCTCATTCACAAATATTTTGGCCAATTTATGAAAAATATCAATTTATATTTAAATTATTGAATTGCTCAACCACAATGTAAACAAAAATATTTAAGAAAATTCCTATTTGCTTTTATCATGTTAGGTCCTTCAGGCCGATCAAAAATGAACCAGTGTCACATTTAGGGGCATTATAAACAATGCTTTTATTATCTTTAACTTACGCCCGAATACTGAAACGTCACTTAAATATAAGTGTTGATCTAATTGATATTTGAGTATACGATTAAGCGATAACGGCGTCTCAAATAATTGAGACCATCTCAAATAGTTAAGTGACGTTTCAGTATTCGGCCGTTAATGCCCCATGTTCTAGAAAAAGGCCTTTAGAAATTCATGCTCCTTTACATGCTATGTAAGACTAATAATCTTCTATGTATCTGCTCTATGGACAAAAATAAACAAACATTTCAAGTTAATACTTATTTATTCACCTTGTTCACCATAGACTCATGGCAACTGACGACTACAAACAAGTTACAAAGAATAACAAAGTCTTAGTATAGCTGATCACATATTCCAATGGATCCAGCCATCCATTGGCAATATGGAATCTCAGTATATAGGTAGGTATTATAATAATAATAATAAATAACACACCCAACTGTCGGCCGCCGGGGTGGCCCCGGCTAAAGAATAGGCCCCTCCATATCTACCTATCCGCGGATGTCGTAAGAGGCGACTAAGGGAAAAAAGCAAGGGGATGGGCAGCAGCGTCCCTCATTTTAACAACGATAGCTCTAACTGCGCTCGCCAACCCACCCAGCGTGGTGAGTATGGGCAAATCCCCCCACATGATAAGGAATTTGCTCTTGTCTGTGGCCGTGTTCAGCAGTGGATGCCGTACGGCTGAAATGATGATGATGACATCCAACTGTCACATACATAGTCTTGACCCCACACTAGGATTCCCTGTGTCGTGGGTATCAGAACCTGAGTAGGTACTATGGTACCAAAACACCCAGACCCGGAAAAAACATTTGCAGATCGTGCAAACTTTTGTCCTGCAGCGGGAGTCGAACCAGCACCCCTTGCGTTTCAGCCGGACACTCGCTGGGGCGCCATATCATAATGAGTATGTAAATATAGGAATTATTGATCGAGCGAAGATCTTTCAGCATTGCATGTTTGTATGTTTATTTGTTAGAGCATAACTTTTGAACCGTCAATTAGATCTGCATGGAAAGTAGGTGAACAGGTTGTACTGTCGAGATTTGCTGTGAAGAATATGAGTGAAATCCGCCTAGGGGTCAAAAAGGGTTTTTACATGTTACACATATGAAAGAGCTTTGTTTTTCTTTCCAAAATGCCTTAAATTACCTAAAATGTTATCCTGTCTCTGTTTAGGTTTATTTTTGTACACCAGCCTTCAAAAACTAAGCAAGCATTGCCACAGATAACATAATACTATACTAGCATTGATAAGGACCTAGGTACCTGCATAGGTGTATTAATATATATATATGTATGAATCTAGATACCTTGTAGGTAGGAATAATCAGAATAATACGTAATTGTAACTTATAATTATGAGATTTAGGTTATTCAAACATTTTGACAGTACCGACTACTATTTTGCAAGTAGTAGGTAGATAGAAAGTTACATATTAATATTATTTTGCTTAGAAATAGTTGTAGATTATCTTGTCCAATTGTTTGTAGGCAAATCATTTACAAATCAAATGTTTAATCAAGAGTCCTTACTGTACAAACATCACTCGCCCTTAGAATAGCCTCAAGTTTTATTGATTGAAATACAGAATTCTAATCAAAGTTATATTGACTTGCGAACTTCTATGGCACATATCCGAATCTAATCAACAAATAAGACCTGTTCAAACGGCGTGCGATACATCTCTCTTCTTTTGTAATAAGGTTAATTCTGAGTTTGACTTTTAGGAGCTTGCGATGTCGTTATGCTACCCTCAAATGTCAAACTCAAAACTGACTTTATTCAGTAGAAGTCAAGCTCTTTTTGAAACGAATT
Source organism: Anticlea derivata (assembly GCA_947579855.1). Lineage (NCBI taxonomy): Eukaryota > Metazoa > Arthropoda > Insecta > Lepidoptera > Geometridae > Anticlea > Anticlea derivata. The sequence goes on from OX388277.1 coordinate 9,240,178, forward strand.
TTATATGACAAATCGCATGCCGTTTGAACACGGCTATAGAAAGAATTCAGGAGCCATTACATCGTTTTCTCTCCTTTGTCTGGGATATTTCTGATAAGAAGTATCGTGTTGAGTGTGGATTCCTTCAGGTCTTGGGATGCTGGGGTCCAAATAGGTCCGATAATGGGCGGGGATCGCTTGCCTCCCCACGCGCTGAACTTCACCTTTCGTTTGCCGTCCTTCTTCAAGTGCACGTCAGTGTACGGGTGGCCAAGCTTGAAGTTCTTTGGCAGAGACTCTAGAAAGGCATTAAATGGCAACGCTTCCCTCAGAGTCCGCTCATCCATTTGAGTGCTCAACGTCAGTACTTTCAGGGGATGCCGCTTATCCATTAGCGGTATGAACTGAAAGCCGGCCATGTCGAATCGTTCGCCGTTGGGAGAGTAATTGGTGACTATTCTAGTCAGTTCGGGAATGGAAGTCGAGAAGATAACCTTGGAGCCCTTCGAGCCGAGTTTGTAGATCATCTGCCCGCTCCGCTTGCCTCCCCATGGGCTGAAGCGGACGCGTTTCGGCATGCCCGGCTCGCGGATTGCTGCGGCTCTTTTCCATGTCCACATATTTTCAATGCTGGCTTTGTTTTCAGCCCTCTTCCCTCCCCAGGGGCTGAAGTTCCGTTTGTCAATCTCCGTGTTGTTATCATCGTACGCGAAAGGGATTGGTATTTCCTCGTTTCTCTGGTAAATAGTCTTGTCTGTATCGATTAGATTCGGCATCCAGCTTCGTGTATCCTTATCATCAGCGGTTCTTCGCTTCCTTTGAACTTCATCGTGGAAGTAATCGGGGGGGTCGTTTAGGAAGCTGTCGGATATGGGCGGCTGGGCGAAGTAGTTGATGTACGACTGGGGGTTTTGCTGACTGGAGTCCAGCTGGTCCAGAATGGTGTCGGCGCCGGGGCCTCCCGTGTTGATGTATTGGAGGCTAGCGGTGCCGAACCACGAGAAAGTGATGAGGAGCCAATGGTGCGACATGGTTCTGGAAAGAAATGTTTCATGAGCGTATGGGAAGGTATCTACTAGAATGGCTGGAAACATAGGCATGCCTATCTAGCATGTCTGGTAAGGGGTTGTCCATTTATCATTTGTGGCTCGAATGGGGGTTCGGAAAAATCACGTTTCATTTATTTTTTCGTTGAACGCGAACGGTTGGCAAAGCTTGTTTGATGCCCCTGGTATTGCAAGTGTTCGTAGGCTACGGTAACCACTTATCAGCACACTGATTGTAATGAATTTTTTTGTATAAAAGAATATTATATATAACCCCCTCTCGGGATGGTATACATGCATTGAATCACCTTGTATGGTAGAAAAATATTTGTTATTAACTTTGATTCCAACTAAATATTTTGAGGTCCGACCACGCCTGAAACCTCTTCGCTATTCGAACCCTTGTAAGAAATGGTTAGGGACTTTTTGGCGGGAACTTGCGAAGTGATGTTGTGCTCTCAATTTATTTTACAAAACTAGTGGTGTTTTGCGTAATATTGTTTGAGTAAACCGCACAAGTGAAGTGAAATAGAATGATTGCGTGTATCGTCATTTTTCGAGTTGGCGCCAAGAGGTCCCTCGAGGTTTTAGTAAAATAGCCACCATCATATCTTACTAAAACTGAACTTAACTTGACTAGACGGTGACTTGACCATGACTAACGTAAGAAAATTAAGGAAGATAAACTAATTAAACAAGATAAAATACACGTAAGACTTGGCGGTAAGGCCAAGATGCCATAGCCATCCCGAAAGTGGAAAAAACTTAAAAAAAAAAATGGTTAGACAGTTTTATATCATTTACCTAACCAAATTCTTCGTTGTTGTAGAAGTGACGAGGGTAATGCATCTCAACTTGCTTTTTTGAATATTGAAATCACGACGGTAATTTGAATCTAGGGCCCTACCTACTTTGCGATTATTTGTAGGCGTAAGTTGACAGTTTAAAAGATTTATGGTTCAAATTCGCGTAAAATAGTGCAGGCTTGGGCGTGGAGGCTGAAGAATAGCCCTCTCCATATCTCCTACCCGTGGATGTCGTAAGAGGCAACTAAGGGAAAAAAGCTATGGGATTGGCAGCAGCGTCCCCTATTTTCACAAAGATAGCTCTAACTGCCAACCCACGTGCCCAGCGCCAGCGTGGTGAGTATGGGTAAATTCCCCCCACATGATAAGAAGTCGCTCCGGAAAGCTGCAAAATCTGTTCAGCATAGGACTTTCAACCAACGGCTGGAATGATTAATGATGATGAGTGCAGACACGCCCTCATTTTAATGGCAATAAGACGTCACAATAGGTACCCAAGCCCTTTTTTTTATGTTATACGGAGGCAAACAGGCTTACGACCCTCCTGATGGTAAGTGGTTACCGTCGCCTATTGACATTAGTAACACCTGGAGCATTGCTAATGCGTTGCCTGCCGAACCCCTCCTCCCCCCCTCCCCCCTAAAGAGCTCTGGCAACCTTACTCACCGCAGGAAGACAACATTATTTGAAACAAATAATGTTATTTGGCTGCGATCTTCTGTAAGGCGGTGGTACCTCCCCAGGCGGTGCAAATCTCGCTGTGCCCTACCTCCTTCTTAAGCCTAAAAGAGTCCAGCATCGTTTGGTTCAATCAAGACTCATGGGCCTCTTGAGAACGTTTTTGTAATTATACAAGGTGATTCGTAAAACGTAAGCTATCCCGAAAGGGGCTTATCCTTCATCCAATACGCAATACAGTTTGATCTACGAGTTTTTCAATCATCTGTTTAAGAAGGTACCAATCTTGCTGTTTAACTTCTCGTTAGTTTAACAATTAGTTAATAAGATGATAAAAGACCAAATAGTTCAAAGCGATTGACATCTTTACGACATGTATTTAAAGCAATTAATATAATTTGGCTCAGACTTTGACTTTTGTAAAAAATCAGGGAAAAAATTAAACATGTATTGTTGGTATATTTGTCGCTTATATTATTTCTTTTCTTTTATAAAATAATTATATTCGGGAAAGTAAACTTGTAAAAATGGTGATACTATGAATGAATGGCTGCGAATCAACCGGCCAAATAAGATAGGTGTGTTGTTCAACAGTCCTAAGCAAACATCCCTAGGTATCCATCCCTTTAATCCAGATTACCCTTATAATTACCTAGGTAATGTTTTAAATTTTAATAAAGGACTGGGATTATCAAACTGTGTTTGGTCATTTTATCTTTAAACTCTAACTTTTAAGTGTATTAGACTCACGAAAAGTTCGACATAAAGCTACCTAATACAGCTGATGTTTTCAAAGTGTGTTTTCTGTGAAAAATGTTGAATTTTTTAAAGTCGTAGAACAATCTTCAGTGCCACTTGGATGTAGAATAAGCCCCATTCGGGATAAATAAATATTCCGGACATAAATAGTAGATAGTATACATGGATAGTATGCATATTATGCATCACCTTGTTTATAATCTCTGTTATAAGCCCGATATGCCTACAGTATATTTTTTTTCTGCCGTACCTACGCTTATAATTGTTATTTTCCTTCAAAAGTTTCAAAGTAATCCTAGTGATTTTATTGAAATAGACACCTTTTGAATTTGTAGATTTCTAAAACATAAAATATTTGTTTTAAGGTGAGAACTACAGCTAGATAAGCACATCGCCACGTGAATTCACACGTTTCAGCCAACGGCGATCAGTGGCTGAAATATGAGGAACGATCAGATATCATTTACCTAATTTAATTTATTACGAAAATAGCCTGTCTAGCCTACCTAACTAGTAGTTACGTAACTATCTTACTTACTCTAAATAAAAATATTAATGCTTTATTCTAAGCCAAACAGCCATCAAACATAGCTTTTAATATTTCTTTATATTCCCAATTGAAACTTACATTTTCTGAGATATCTTTACTAGATGCTGGTCTTTTCACAACCGCTGAATAGATCGTTGGCGAGGAGATATATTTATATCCTGAAAGATCCTGAAGGGCATAGGCTATATTTTGTCTCAAAAAAATAATCTTGAAGGGGTGAATACCTAGGGTTTGAAAGTTTGTATGAGCAATTCACAATTCCTGAAGTTAGGGATCTGAATTCATATTTTTTTTGGTAACAAATTAATAAATTACGTGTTTCAACATTTTTGCCATATCATCTCTAAAAAACAAAGCCTAGTTTTTGATTGAGGCGTCAAAGCGACCTACTAACCCATACCTACGCCTACCTAGGCAATCTATAGTCACACATTGTTTGTTCGAGATCTATTGTCTGCGTATGCCATGCACTCTGGTATTTAAAAATCGATAAAGTACGAATATTTTGTGTGAAAGGAATGCTTTTAAGGCTACCATTGTGACGCGAATGGGTTTGCCTGCGGAAAACGATTGTAAAATTGTGCGATTTGCTACTTTACTTGCAAATAATGGAAATACAAAACGCTATTCTAGAGAACTGTGACATAGAGTAACAAAACATTTCTGCACTGTGTCATTCAAAAACTCTTTGTAGGAAACTCGATTGCTGTGAATTTAAAATACAGTAACCGCTTACCAACAGGTGGGCCGAATGCTCGATAGCCAATTCAGTTGTAAAAAAAAAATGTTGCTTGATGGACCTACGTACACGCTCTAACTAAATAAAGCTTGAGTGCAAAATAATAGCGAGTCCACATTTCAATGAGCCGTCTCACTAGTCACCGGTGAGTGGTGAAAAGTGAATAGCTTACACCATACAAAAATGGTTAGTTCATCATCATCATCATCCTCAAAAGCCTGATGAAGTCCGCTGAACATAGGCCTCCCCCAAAGAGTGCCATGACGAACGGTCTTGAGCCTTCTCCATCCACCGACTTCCCGCAACCTTGATTTCAGCCCAACACAGTAGATTTTTGAATGCTTAGTGTTTTTTTTTTCAATGTAAAATTTCAAATATCTAAAAGTCCTGGAATTAACTTTGTTGTCAATTGGGTGTAGAATAAGCCCCGTTCAGGATATAACTTACCTACCTATATGTTATGAATCACCTTTTATAAGGGATGATATAAGTAGATAGATGATATTATAAGGATTTATAGATCAGACAATCTCATTATGTATGCAAAGATCCGTGCCGAGAATGATAAAGCATTGCCTAGCGACCTAGCTAGATTCAAACTGGACTTACAAGAATACAATAAGTTTTTCTGATCATGGTAGCAAATTCTTTATTCTTTATTGTACACAACAAAACACAGATTACAGCAATAAAAAAGAAAGGTATGTAAAAAGGATAGCTAAACCCTAAAAAGAGTTTTCTTCCAGCAAAACTTTGAGGCTAGAGAGAAGTGATTATAGAGGGAGGTTCGTGTACCTAAACAAATATGGTTAATAGTAAATAACATTAATTACAAAAATACTATTACCTATAAAACACCTAAAAATGAAGATAAACATGTATACTACTACAATAAATACCTACCTGTAAATATATATATATATGCATTAATATAATATAATACAGAATTTACAAGGAAAGAAATCAAATATCAACTCATCTAATTTTTTTTTATAAAGTTCAAAGAAAAACTGGAACTGCTTCTAGGGTTCCGTCTCTTGTCTCTTTGTGGAAATAAGGACCCCTATTGATGTCCGTCTGTCCTAATTCTCAAAAACGGCTTGATGTTAACGATTACCTACCTACGAAATAATAATTCCAAGTTTGAGTAACGCAATGATAATATCCCTTCAAAGCGTAGGTCATATATAAAGTCCCTACTAGCCGGTGACCTTGACATTTGCATGATTATGGAAGTATTTTGAAAATAATGGAGTGAAAATCCGAAAATAATTAATTTCAAATCCCGTGTGGAGACAATATTTGCGGCTAATATTACCTATACAGTGAACTTCGCGAGCGACCGGTAAATATACTCTATGGTATCTCAATTTTCCTATCCCTTGTACGCCCCTTGCACGGAACCCTCAGGCACTGAGTTTTACTCGCCCTTGACCGTCTTTATTTAACTCTACTTGTTGCCGGAACTTCTTGATTGCTCAAAGCTTTCCCAAGCCTGAGGAAGATTTCTCAGCTTAGTTATTTTCAGTGCATTGTTGCTGAGAGTATAATAATCAGTGATCGAAATTATGGGAGCTAAAATACCTACTGCTAGAAAAATAACAGAGGCAAGTGGAGACGCCTTAGGACTAAATATTTTTTTGTGGTGTTAAATATATATCTATTATGTATATCAGTCTCTGGTACCCATAGTACAGGCTATGCCTAGTGTGGGATCAGTTGACCGTGTGAATACGTCCGGAATATTTGTTTTATTTTAATTTATTTTTTTGCCCAATTGTCTCGGTTTTCGGGACATTACTAAAGTACATCTGAAATGAATTCAGTAAAACAACTATCGAACAAATTTTCTGTATTTGTTTTATAAAAACCGGTAGGTAGGTACGACTCGTATTATTTAAAAATAATGTAATTTCCTTTTCGTTCACAATATTACTAACATTAATATTAGCTTACTGTGACAATTGTTCCAATTTTCGATACAATTGTGCCGAATAAAATTGTTGCAGTACGGAAGTCTCCACTTTTTTTTACCTCTGTGCTTGAACTTTAGGTATTTTAGCTCCCATAATTCCGATCACTGATAATCATCCAAGCCAAGAAGTTTTTCCTAAGAAAAAAACAGTGTCATTAACCAATGGGGGAGGTGAACCTGTTGCCACCACCACCACCTCCCCCATTGGAAGTGCTTCGTGCTGAGAGTGACCAAACCTACCTAAGCTGATCACTCTAAGCGCGAGGACATCCTCCATAAGTCTTATTTTAAAATTGTTATTATTATTATTATTTATTAATTTTTATGATGATTATTGTTATTATTTTCCGATTGTGTGACTAATATTGTATTTTAAGCTAGTTTTTAAGTTCCTAACATGCTATGGACTTTTAAATCGTTTGAAATAAATAAATTAAATTAAAATTAAGCTTTATGGATCGAGCGAGCGAAGGGAGCGAAGATCTCTCAAACAACTTGGACGAATCGGCGTTTTATGTTTGTATGTTTATTGGTTAGAGCATAACTTTCGTCATTCCGATCTGCATGGAATTTAGTAGGTCAATAGGTTGTACTATCAAAATTTGCTGGTAAGAATATGAGTTAAATTGGCCAAGGGGTTGCTAAGATGCAGAGGTCCAAGAAGTTATAGGTCACGAGGAACAGGCATAGCTTCACCTAGTTTTTAAGACGTTTCAAAGTGGTCCTAGTGATTTTATTGAAAAAAACGCCTTTTGACTTTGACTTATACAAATACTTACATGAAATGGGGTGTCATATGAAAGAGCTTCGTTCATACATTCCAAAAGGATTTTTATTCTATGCCATATAGATTTGGATTTACAACGAAAATAGTAATATGACGTGAGCCCATTTGGTAAAGTTTCATACATATATAAAATCACGCCTATTTCCCAGAGGGGTAGGCAGATACCATGGCTTTCCCCTACGATCCTGACATACCTCTTTCGCTTCATTCACTCTCATCACATTCCTCATACATGTTCGTCCGTTTAGGGTACTCTTGACCTGGCCTTTATCCAAAACGTCACCGATTTGGTAAAATTTCAATGATTGGTATTAATTAGAAGATGCAAAAGATGCGATTTTCAATGTTTATCATCGGAGCACCAACTTGTACCATCGCAAGATCTCAGTTCGGGGCGAACCACTAGTTACACCGTCACCGACTTCACTGGTTTTGGGCTCATTTAGGTTTAGCTAAAAACTGATGAATAATCGAAGCCCAGTGTATACTTACTGTAAATTTTCGGAAGCTTTTATAATCTTCCGAAAATTTACAGTATCCACTGGGGACCTAGGTACTCAGCGAGAGATCACTCTATCTTGCTTAAATTCGATTAATAATTAAATATGCTCTGTAAAATTGATAATTTTTTATTTTAAAAATTATTTAGACCTCTTTTGCGTAGGCTGAGACTAAAGAGTTGCGGGTTTGTTGTTATTGTTGGTATCGTTTTGAAATGTATGAACAAAGCTCTTTCATATGACACCCCACATGTATTTGTTTTTCTGGTTTTCGACCCCTTTTATATCGCAACTGGATGAGGCTTGCACAAGATAGAGGAGAATGGCACATACAAAGGGAGGCCTATACCCTGCAGTGGGTGAAGTCAGGCTGTGGATGATGATGATGATGATTATATCTTAGCAACCCCTTGGCCGATTTAACTCTTATTCATACCAGAAAATCTTGATAGTACAACCTGTTGACCTACTCAATTCCATGCTGATCGGATGGACCGGGGGATTCGTAAGTTATACCCTTACAAATAAACATAGGCACAAACATACTTAACGCCTATTCCAAGTTGTTTGAGATCTTTGCTCGATCGATCAATTGGTTTCTTGTTGTGTCACTGGTCCTTTCTTTGTCATCCTGAATAAGGTCAGTGACCATTCAGGATCAATTAAAAATTGTCATTAAACGTGCGTAAAACCTACCATGTGTTTTCTTAGGTTTCAGTAAGTAAATTGCGAAATTAGCATGTACGGTGTGCATCCGACCATACCTTTGACAAAAAGTTAATTGCAACAATATACTGGTATTTAAAAAAAACACTAGAATCCATTTGAACAAACTAAATAAGAAATTCTTTTGCGACAATTACGGCGAACTAAAAAGTTAAAAAAAATGTCGGCATAAAAAAAACATTGATTGAGGTAAATAAGCTTTAGAATTTTGATTATCACAGTCACTAATTGCTATGCACATGCACGGAAGGCATCCTCAGATCTTTTAATTTTCAGATCCTTTAGGATTTGTAGGGGGTAGGCAAAACCAAGTCCAAACATTATATCACTATCACTGAAAAACTCACCACAGGGATTCCTAGTGTGGGGTCAGGCAGTGGATTTACCCTAAGGCCCAGTAGGCCCGAAATTAGGGGCGGAAAATCGTGACAAAAAAAATCACTGATGATAGCAAGAAATAAATCAAATGCAAAGTACCTAAATATTTAACAGGCTGCTCCATAGACTAGCTACAGTAGACATGCAGATTCGAACAGATTTCGTCGTTTCTGATTTCGATTTATATAAAGTTGGCAATAAAGTGAATTAATTACGTACTTAGGTACCTAGTCTATATGATGGGTGCTGAGAAAGGGGCGGCACATGGCCTGGGGCCTAGAGCGGCCAAGACTGCCTTTGTCTAAGACTGTTGGGTGTTATAAAAATAATTTACAATGAAGGCACTTCTTAGGGGCATGCCTTTTATACAGTTGTTATAGTATAGTAACGGTCTTTAGATAGCTACCTAACTGTTTCTTGTGTATTTTGTAAATATTTACTTGTTTTGATTTTCTTTCTGCGTATAGTCTCGTATAGTAATTAAATTCTAAAGAAAAAGGCCCACGACTTTTATGTCCAAGAATGGTAGACATCTCAGATTTCCAGGCGATCAGATCCCTGAAGATATCTAAGCGGGTAGTCAGAGGCATTTCCGAAGTATACCACATGAACATTTTGCATTATTTTCTGAAAATATTAAATTTAACTTACCCGATAACAATCAACGCATAACAAAATCAAAACACAAATCACTGGTACTGCACCACATTTATTATTAAGGTGATGATCACTGTGTGACAGATCAAGTGGTTGTGTTGTCGGGGGGTCCGCGTCGGGGCTTATATACTGGGCGGTGATGCTGGACTGCGTAGGTAACGTCGGCAGAAGCAGTCACAATTGTGTATATACCGTCCTCCTTTTACTTAGTAGGTATGTCCATCCAAAGGTAGCCTGGAAGAGATCGCTTTTAGCGATAAGGCCGCCCATTGTCACACAATTTTTTAGTTTCTTTCCTGGTTTTTGTATTTTTCTATTCATCGTCATCATCATCAGCCTGTGGAAGGCCTATGTCTACGGACATAGGCCTCCCCCAAAGAGTTCCATGACGAACGGTCTTGAGCCTTCTCCATCCACCGACTTCGCAACTTTTAGGAGGAGGTAGGCCACAACCAGATTTTCTCGTTCTAAATTGGAGCAGCCCGGTACATCCGCCATATAGAAGATCGCAGCAATATAACATTATTTGTTTCAAATAGTGTTGTGTTCCCGCTGTAAGGTTGCCAGAGCTCTTTAGAAGGAGAGGGGGTTCGGGGTCGACAACGCGTGCTAGATGCCTCTGGTATTGCAAGCGCTCATAGGCTTTTGTAACCGCTTACCAATAGGAGAGCCGTATGATTGTGCGCCAGCCAACTCAGATGTATAAAAAAATACCATCACAATGTCATCGGTCCATCGGGTGGAAGGCCCACACTGCATCGTCGTTGATGCATAATAGGCTGCGCGATTTGGGTCTATATTTTCCGAATATAATGATTATAAATGATTTTTTTGTATGTAATATTTTATTGATGTAATATAACAGTGCAGTGTAATATAATATGACAAAGATTTTTTGGCTTGACATTCGCTATTTTTAAGTTGTTTTTTATCCAATAAGTTTCACGTTTAATTTAAGTTTATTTTCATTGTTATTATTTGTAAAAAGATATTGCACATCGAAAAATCGGTAGGAATACATTGACTCACATAATTATAGACATAAAAACACCTGTACCTACATGTATTTCAAGCAATAAATGACACTTTACTTTACCGAACACCCATGTTGCAAAAGACGATATCAGCAAAACGCCTAGATCGTCAAATTTGACGATCTAGGCGTTATTGAAAACTTATGGTATCACCAAGTGATGTTATCTGGAAGCACAAAAAGCATTTTTTGCTAAATAATTACGAATGCTCCTAGCCTCCTAGTGTTCAACCATCATTCATCATCATCATCATCATTTCAGCCGTACGACGTCCACTGCTGAACGTGGCCTCCCCCACAGACAGAGCGAATTCCTTATCATGTGGGGGGATTTGCCGATACTCACCACGCTGGGCATGCGGGTTGGCGAGCGCAGTTAGAGCTATCGTTGTTAAAATGAGGGACGCTGCTGCCCATCCCCTAGCTTTTTTCCCTTAGTCGCCTCTTACGACATCCGCGGATAGGTAGATATGGAGGGGCCTATTCTTCAGCCGGGGCCACCACGGCCACGTATTACAGCCATATAATAAAGAACTAATTAGTTTTCCCTAATACATACACATGAGTTTTTTTTTATTAAAGTTTTAAGAATAGGAAAAATATCGAATTATTTAGGTCAGATAGGCAGAAATAGAGGATAGGTAATTTCAGTAGCTCGAGATATGGGTAACCGTAATACCTACACGTATCGTTAACGGAATATTACATATATATATATATATATATATATATAGAATACTTTAGGACAAATCTTTGATCTAACCCAATATGATGCTTGATTTCATTCCGGCCGACCTTTTGCCACCTATAGCCCAATTATAAATTCCTCATCTCCAATCATTTAAAGGCATTTATATAATTCAGACAGTACTTAGATCATCATCATCATAATCATCATCATCATCTGCCTGTAGAAGTCAGCCTGGACATAGGCCTCCCCCAAAGAGTGCCATAAGGAACGAAAAGCCTTGCGTCAATAACGCTACGTCACTCAGTTCGTGATCGCCCTTCGAATCGAACCTTTACTTATTCCATGATTACAGTTTGTAATTTTTGCGAAACTGAATAATAGCTGTAACCTTCTTACACTGCGTCGCCCGGTTCGTGGTTGCCATTCAAGAACCTTTATTCCCCAACGATTGTTGGAATCGCAAAACTAAATAAAAGCTGTAACCTTTCTACACTGCGTCGTCCGGTTCGTGGTTGCCATTCGAGAACCTTTATTTCCCAACGATTGTCGGTTCTGCGAAACTATCCTGCTAATATTATAAATGCGAAAGTTTGTTATGATGTTTTTATGTTTGTTGTTCAATCACGCCGTAACGGCTCAACCGATTTAATAGAATAGAATATATTTATCTTCTTACAAAACCTACAACAAATAAATAAAAATAGGTGTAAATCGAGCAACATTTTTTTTTATACAACTAAAGTAGCAAACAAGCATACGGCCCACCTGTTGGTAAGTGGTTACCGTAGCCTATGTACGCTTGCAATACCAGAGGCATCACGCACGCATTGCCGACCCCTTAAAAAGTTCAAAACGCCCTTTTTGAAGAACCCCATACTGTAGTCCTTAGGGAAAAGTCATTATTGGCTCTGCCTCAGCATGAGTTCGTTGAAACTTGGTTGATTTCGTTGAATCTTGGAATATAAAGATTTCTTTACCTAGAATAGCATATAGGCTACTTTTTATGTATGTACGCGAGCAAAGCCGCGGGTGGAAGCTAGTTCTAAATACATATTTTTTTTATGTTATACGGAGGCAAACAGGCTTACGGCCCACCTGTTGGTAAGCGGTTACCGTCGCCTATTGACATCTGCAACACCTGGAGCATTGCTACTGCGTTGCCTGCCCTGGAGAAATCGTTTTGTATTTTTCTTAAAGCTCTTCATGTCGTAGGTTAGCGGGAAAACCTCGGAAGGAAAGTCATTCCACAATTTGCACGTATGGGGGAGAAAGGGTCTCGTAAAGCGAGTTGTTCGAGATACCCACGTGTCGATGAGATGTGGCTGAGCCTTATTCCGGTGAAAAATGTATGCGGTGACAATATTATTTCTGATTTTTCTGCGGTCGCTACAAAAGGCCAGCTGCATTGCAATGGCACATTTCTTTGGCCCCCTTGTTACTTGTTGCAGTTAAGTCCTGGCTCCCAACAGGTTGACGGGAACGATCTCGTTACCTGTAATATCCTGGCATTTTCTTTACTATTTAGGTGACCCTTATTAGCAAAGAAATAAAAGGTATAACTTGCTTGCTTGTCGTGCTGATTCTTTCTTGCTCCTCCTGTATTATTTGACAACCTCGGTGGCGTAGCGGGTTCGATTCCCGCTCCGGGACAAATGTTTGAATCTGCAAATATTTGTTTCGGGTCTGAGTGTAATTAATCGTAGTTTGTGATACCCACGAGTCACGACACAGGGAATCCTAGTGTGGGGTCATGTGACAATATTAATGACTGTTTGGTGTTATTTATTTATTTATTAAGTCAGTGATGTACGGTCGTGGGCTCGAATCCCAGTCGTGCACCAATGGATTTTCCAAAATTTATGTGCGCTGTACAAGTGCTCTCATACGGTGAAGGAAAGCATCGTGAGGAAACCGACACGTCTTAGAACCTAAAAATTGGAAGACATGTGACACATGCATGAAAGAAGGCTATAAGTTTTTTTTTTTTTTTTTAATGTTATACGGAGGCAAACAGGCTTACGGCCCACCTGATGGTAAGTGGTTACCGTCGCCTATTGACATCAGCAACACCTGGAGCATTGCTAATGCGTTGCCTGCCGAACCCCTCCCCCCCTAAAGAGCTCTGGCAACCTTACTCACCGCAAGAACACAACACTATTTGAAACAAATAATGTTATTTGGCTGCGATCTTCTGTAAGGCGGAGGTACCTCCCCAGGCGGGCTGCTCCAATTGAGAGCGAGAAAATCTCGCTGTGCCCTACCTCTCGTAAGTGGCGCACTTTAATCCTTTCACTACACTGGTTCTTTCACCGACGACGGTCAAAGGCCGTTTTCAGGACAATATGAACCTGGTTGACCTAATGCAGGATGACCAAGAAAATATCAGTGACACGAAAAGAAGAGTTTATGAAATGTCTTCTTTGTGCAAGCGACTGTACATTTTATTCTGAACCTAAGAAAGTAATTTTTTTAAATAATTTTGAAAGATTTATGTTTAAAAAGTTTGTTATAAATGCCTAAAAGGATACTAAAAGCCTTAAGTGTAGGTTAAAATTTTAAAAACAAAATAGCCATTAATTTTATTCAGGGTTGTAGAGCACTTAGTCTTGGTGTAAATTAGATTTTTCTAATTCCTTCAGGATTTTTGTAGTATAGTCAATTTTTCAATTTTTTCAGTGTGTGTTGTTTCATAACACAGTGTGCCATAAAATGCGTTGTTTGTCAACATTTTCAAGATTACTGGAAATACGTCAATGGTGTTGAATCTGATATTTCTGGAAATAGCTCGCGTATTTCAAATTTTATGAATAACGTATGACTGACATACATTTTAGTTCTTTATTGATCGAGCGAGCGTAGTCTGAGACAGACGAATCGGCGTTCGTTATTTGTTAGAGCATGACTTTGGGACCGTCAATCCGATCTACATGGAATTCTGTAGGTTGTAGTATCAAGATTTGCTGTTAAAAATTTAAAGATAAAAGATAAAAGAGTAGAAATGTATGGGCCAGTTCCACCCACATAGGAAGCCGCCCTTGAAATCTGTAGGGGAGGCCTATGTTCAGTAGTGGACATCCTATGGCTGAAATGATGATCATGAGGTAAAGGTTGGTGCCTAATTACCTAAAACCATAGTAAATATAAAATAAATAAATAAATGTTTCGGACATATCACACACGGTCAACTGATCCCAAACTAGGCATAACCTGTACTATGGGTACCAGAGACTGATATACTTAACAGATATATATTTAACACCCAGACACAGAACAAACATCTGTGTTAGTCACAAATGTTTGTCCAGTGCGGGAATCGAACCCGCTACCTCTAGCGCAGAAGGCAGAGTTACTACCAACTGAGCTATGAGGCTAGTCTAGTCTAGTAGTATATGAGTTAAATCGGTCAAGAGTTGCTTTATCCCTCTAAGTATATAAAAATAAACTTTTGGACAGGGGGTCAAGAAGATGTTTAAGACGCTTCGTAATGATAAGAACATTATAAATTTACCTACACGTACCTAACTTAAACTTTTAAAATGCTAGATTCAAGCTACGAAACCTCTTTTCGAAAACATCTTTAGAATCCAGTTGGTATTTAAATAATCGGCGATGGGATTGCAAACTGTCACGAATGGATTGACTGCTGAAAAATGTGGGCATGAGCCAAATGTAATGTTTGTACTTGCCTCTGACTACCCCTTTTAGACCTCTTAAAGGATCTATATGCGTAAAGATCTGGGATATCTACCATGCCCAGGAAGGTACTTAGGTATTTTTATACTATTTTAAGCTTTAATAGATCTTACATCGAAAAACTTTTTCATGTTGGTAAGTTAGTAGAACATAGGTATTATATTATATTATCTATAGGTATACTATCCTATTTTAAGTAATCATTGAGTTTGAAACATTATTATCATTAAGTTTTGTTTTCTTAATATTTTGATAACATTTCACATCTTCATTTCATATGAAAAACAGTTTAAAAGTTTTCCTTGCGTGTTATTTCGACTGAAGCATGAAGTTTTGGATAAATTTACCTACGTACTGAACATACAAATTACAGAGTGATTCATAATACGTAAATTGTCCCAAAAGGGGCTAATTCTGTCAACAAAAAGATCCTACTAATATTATAAATGCAAAAGTTACACAACTACAATAATTCACAGCTAGATACCTACACATTGTTCGTTTGTACTCTTGTTTGTTGTTCTGCTTGCTCTCCTTCAGGTTTTGGCTGAAAATCAGTGTTATTGCTTTTATGAAAAAAAATTCACTGGCTCAGTGAATTTTTTCAGCACACACAAACTTACCTACGAACTGTTATTTACTTTTTTGTTTATTTATGTTTGTAATATTGTTTGTAATTGTTTAACCATGTTAATTGTGTGTGTCTGTGGTGCCAAATATTTTTTTTTATCTATCTATATCATAAAGTTTGTGAGGATGTTTGTTGTTCAATCACACAGTAACGGCTCAACCGATTTCGTTGAAACTTGGAATAGATAAAGCTCTCTAAATATAATAGAATAAAGGTAACTTTATAAGTAGGTACCACGCGCCGAAGCCGCGGACGGAAGCTAGTTTATTATATAACAAATAAACATACAACGCCGATTCGTCCATATTGTTTGAGAGGTCTACGCTTGCTCGATCAATAAAGATCTAAAAATGTGTATAATTTTAAAGCAAATCTCTTTCTATTTAATATCTATTTGTACCTTTCTATTTAATATGTATTTATACCCGATGGACCGACGACATTGTTAAAGTTGCGGGAAGTCGGTGGATGGAAAAGGCTCAAGACCGTTCGTCATGGAACTCTTTGGGGGAGGCCTATGTTCAGCAGTGGACTTCATCAGGCTGATGATGATGATGATGTACCTGTTTAAAAAACCCTTTTCATAATAATTATGAAATCGCGATCTTCGCTCTCTTGATCAATTAAAAATGTCAACTCTGAGGTTATAAATAAAATTCTAAAAGCACGAGACTAACTTTTAGAGAAACAACTCATAAACGCGGTATTAAAAGCCTGTAAAACCGTGCAATTGACCTTTTACAATCTTACTTATCCAATAGAGTCCAAAAAGTTGACGTGGGTGGTGAAAGGTCTTCTGGATCAACTATTGTCATGGGTGTGCCACAGGGTTCGATTCTAGGCCCTTTCTTGTTCCTAGTTTACGTTAATGACCTCCCTTCTTATGTTAAAGAAATGTGTGACATAGTTCTATTTGCTGACGACACCTCGCTAGTGTTCAAAGTCGACAGATCCAAAACAAATTACGATGACGTAAACGCATCCTTGTCGCTAGTCCTTAATTGGTTTTCTGTAAACAATCTCTTGCTAAATTCAAAGAAAACGAAATGTATCAAATTCTCTTTGCCTAATGTAGTACACAATAGCCCCACTAACATTGTATTAAATGGAGAGTCACTAACCCTTGTTGATTCTACAAATTTCCTAGGACTCAATATTGATTCAAAATTGCAGTGGGGACCCCACATTGAAACTCTTGCCGGTAGACTTAGTTCCGCGGCATATGCCGTTCGTACGATAAGGTGGCTCACAGATGAAGCCACAGCTAGGTTAGTTTATTTTAGCTACTTCCATAGTGTAATGTCCTATGGTATCTTTCTCTGGGGGAATGCAGCAGATATCCAAGTCATATTTGTTTTACAAAAACGAGCAATACGTGCCATTTATAAAATGAAGTCAAGGGACTCCTTGAGGGAACTTTTTAAAGAAATTAACATTTTAACTGTAACTTCACAATATATTTACGAAAACTTATTGTATACACATAAGCACATGGCTAGCTTTAAGAAAAAAAGTGATGTGCATAGTATTAACACAAGAAACAAAAATAAATTGTGCATTCCAAAATTTAGATTACAAAAAGTAAATGGGTCTTTTATGGGGAATATGGTAAGATTTTATAATAAACTTCCGGTAAACGCGACGCAACTTCCTATTAGAAGATTTAAAGTGTACATAAAGAATAATCTTATTAAGAAAGCGTACTATAAACTAAATGATTATTTAAATGATAAAACCGCATGGCCTGAAGTCGCTCTGCCCCTCGACAGCTAAAATGCCATTTTGCAGTGTCTTTACAGTTTTTGCTTGCATCATATTTTAAGTATTATTTAATTATATAAGCATTAGGTACATATTTCATCAAGTGTAGCGTGTGCTGCCCTTAGATCATTTGTTGAAGCTCACATTTGTCTTCATTTTTTTCACATTTTTATAAGCTCTTATTTATTAAGGATTATAATTAGATTACTTTTCTCTTGAGCCTCACCTAGTTCGATCGGCACCACACTGAAGCTTTAAATTCCATTTTGTGAAAAAGGATCATCGAAAAAAATGATAGGCACCAAGCCGTGTTTGTTGCCTGATTCTTCTAGGCTTGGTCGCGAGGAACAGGCATAGCTTCACCTAGTTTCTAAGACGTTTCTAAGTGATCCTAGTGATTTTATTGAAATAAATGCCTTTTGACTTTGACTTTGACTTTGTAGGTATACAAGGTGATTCGTAACATGAAGAGGTTATTCTTTCAACAAAAACAAATAATGATAGCGAAAAAATACAATTTTTTTTTTCACAAAGGAGCCATTTCATTCTGGTCCTGGTCCATGTACACTACATAGAAAAATTTGGAAAAAATAGGAGATTGCAAGAAAAATACAATTTCATTAATTTGAAAACAAATGCGATGGTATAAGAATAGTTCTTCTGGTAAGTTTTTTACTATGTGAACACTATTTGAAGGCCGCCATGTTGGTTTATAATTGGCGTTTGACATGACATTGACATATTTTTCATGTCATGTTGTTTGATCTGATGTTTTTGTTTTGTCTGATAAATGTAGGTTGTCAAATGATATTTCACGCACGTCCATCCGCTATATTTTTGTAGCGCTGTGTGTTGCTCTCTTTGTCGAAGAAAATCTTAATGTACCTTAGAACGAAGTCAATTTAAATAAAATAACCAATTAAATACGTTTACTTTATTGCTTAGCCATATTTTAGAGTAGTGTACACAGTGCAGGCCCAGGCTTCATATATTGATAAAACGTCTCTTTTTCTCAAATTAGCTGTTTTTGGTATTTCTATCATCTTTAGAACTAATTACTAAGCGTACAAGAAGTTCAGAACCAAAATTGCTACCTAAAACAGCTGATTCATTTAGTTTGATCTGATTTGACCCCAGATTTTCGCATAGAGTTCTTTCAATGAAAAATGTCGAGTTTCCAAAAGTCGTAGAACAAACTTTATTGCCAATGGGTTGTAGAATAAGCCTCTTTAGGGATGGCATACATAATATGAATCACCTTTTAGTGTGAGGGGAATGAACAAACACACTACGCTTCTTTTTGGACGAATTCGTCGGGGGCGGCGAATTCATCCCTTATTAGTGCCGTTTGTTTTTATTCAATCAACCTCCCGAGCAGGTGTTAGGTGTCATCTCCTGGATATTGCCTATCTATAGTTAAACCTTTTTGTGTGTCACAGAATAAATACTTACTGATAATGTCTGGTTTTTCGTTTGTTCAATTTCGGGGTATTTCGCGTAGGCATAGTTAGATTGTTAAAAATCGAAAAAATCGTTTACCTAGCTGCTGTTTAACACAGCAGGTAAGTAAATTTTCCGCTTGCTTGCAGTGTCACTGATACTTCCTTTGTCATCCTGTATAAGGCCAGTGACCAGGTTGAGGTATGGTGGCGCTGAAAGGGTTAATGACCGTGAAAGAATCAGGGTAGTGATAGGATTAAAGTGCGCCTCTCAGAGGCTTTCGTGCACAATTTTATTGTCCACTAAAGGGTTTTTTTTCGAACTTCTATTGGTGGTTAGTATTATTGTGAGCGACTGCAAAATATAGGTTTGCCCTTGTACACTTGGGGATCTCGACTTTTCTGACCCTGTGTCCGAATATTGACCGTATTTATATCAAAATAACTTTATTTACAGAAAGAAAATTAAAACTAATTTATTTATTTATTTATTTATAGGAAAACCAACAGCTTAATAATCTTGCTAAACACCAGTATACATAACAACTAGCCAATAACAGGTTTAAAGTTACTAATACAAGTTAATATTTACAAAATAACATGTAATTATTTTGATTGTCTACATAATTACTATGTAACTAAAAAAAATGTATCTGTTCTGTTTTGACCTATCTAAGCACATGTAAATATGTCAAAAGATGAATAAATTGAAATTGAAAAATTGAAATACACAAGAAACAGTTGAGCTATCTAAAGACCTCTACAAAAGACTACTAAAGACTCAATTGATCCAGATTAATCCATTGGACTACCCATTATTAATTGTATTTAAATCATTTAAATTATTACGCCTAAGCAATGTTATCAGTCTGGCCTCATAGCTCAGTTAGTAGTAACTCTGCCTTCTACGCTAGAGGTCGCGGGTTCGATCCCCGCACTGGACAAACATTTGTGTGATAAACACAGAAGTTTGTTCTGTGTCTGGGTGTTAAATATGTATCTATTATGTGTATCAGTCTCTGGTACCCATAGTACAGGCTATGCCTAGCTTAGGATCAGTTGACCGTGTGAATATGTCCGGAATATTTATTATTATTATTATTTAAGCAATGTTATCTATCAGTTCCTGTAGGTATTATTTTGGGATTTTTTTAGTAGGAACGTTTTTTTTTCTATTTTTATTTGGTGTTTGAGTGGCGATGAAACGTTTCGATACGGGAAGTCGTAAAGAAGAAACTTAAAGTGTCATTGTTTGTAGGGCAATAGCACAAATAGGGTGTAATGTTCTCCAAAAATAAATTTTCGTATAGTTCACCAATTTCAATAACCAACCGTTTCATGACCTATCTATGTAATAGTTATTTGGTAGGTTTTTGTACATGACGTGATGTTGAATGATCATGTTGTCATGTCGAACTGATGTTTGCTGTTCTTCTTCATGTCGTGTCACTGATTCTTTCTTGGTCATCCTTGGTCAGTGCAATACCAGAGGCATCACGCACGCGTTGCCAACCCCGTACCCCCTTCCCCCTAAAGAGCTCTGGTAACCTTACTCACCGCAGGAACACAACACTATTTGAAACAAATAATGTTATTTGGCTGCGATCTTCTGTAAGGCGGAGGTCCCCAGGCGGGCTGCTCCAATTTAGAACGAGAAAATCTGGCTATGCCTCTAAAGGTTGAGGTATGGTGGCCCTGAAAAGGGCCTATGACCGTCGATGAAAGAAAGAATCAGTGTAGTGAAAGAACTAAAATGCGCCTCTTAGAGGCTCAATTTTTTTTTTCACTTTCGATCTACTAGTAATATTGTTTTGATCCGCGTAAAGTGCATGTTATTGCAGACGAGACATCGCAATCGACTTGCTTCTATTGTTCGCCTGAGTTTTCCATTCATGTAGGATTACGTCTTAGCCGCGCGTGTAACAAATTTTGTAGCTAGCTTTTGCGCGTGTATTCGTTCGCGTGGGTATCTTCTAGCTGTATTTTGATTGCGAAGAACAATCGTAAAGTCAATCTGATCGATGTAACTTTATTTAGAATTTAGTCCTCGGACATAATCGACAACCTCGATGGCGTAGCGGGCAAATACCCTTCTGAGACGCAAGGGGTGCGGGTTTCCGCTGCGGGGCAAATGTTTGTAAATCTGCAATAATATAATCCGTTAATGGTTGACCACCCTGCCGCACCAAGCGCTTTGCTTGTACCTTTATAATGCGGACGGCCAAAGAGTGGAGCTTGTTGCCGGCGTCTGTGTTTCCGAATACCTATAATTTGGGTGTTTTCAAGAGTAGAGTGAATAGGTTTCTTCTAGGCAAACGTGCTACACCGTAGACCATATCGTCACTTAACATCAGGTGAGATTGTGGTCAAACGTAAGCCTATTTTGTATAAAAAATAAATAAATAATAATAATAAGATTACCGCCATGTGGGAGGTGGATTAAACGATTATCGTCCCGATAGTGCTGTCAGTGAACGGACTGATAGCGAAGAGCCTCGATCAATAAGAGGCTCTCGCTAGACAGCTGGGTGAAGGGCCAAATACAGAGGGCGGTACTCCTGGACTCAGCACGCATAGTCAGGAGGTTCCTCTCTCTGCAGCCCTAGCCACCGACCGCTTGAGCCGAGCTTCGCGGTCGGTGGTTCTCCATTTTTATATATATTTTTTACTATAATAGTTGTTTTGATATTCTTTTTTGATATTAACTTACTTTTGTAGTAAAAAATGTATTTTATAAATGAGATTTTAATTAAATATCATCATCATCATCATTGGCCTCTACGTCTGTTGCAGACGATTCAAGCAGTGTCTGAGATGGATCGGGTTAAACACTTTCTCTGATGGCTGTACAAGCCGATGCGTGAGGCCAAAGTCAAAGTCAAAGTCAAAAGGCATTTATTTCAATAAAATCACTAGGATCACTTTGAAACGTCTTAGAAACTAGGTGAAGCTATGCCTGTTCCTCGCGACCAAGCCTAGCCCACAGCGCGGCCACAACTCACGCAGGTGAATGATGTGATAGATGGATAGGTGTCGCTTGCGTGCCGTTTTTGTCCTCTGGCTGCCAGGGAGGCGAACCAATTAAATATATGTGAATAATAATAATATTTGTTCCGGGTCTGGGTGTTGGGTTCCATGGTACTCGTGGTTTCTGATACCCACGACAGGGAATCCTAGTGTGGGGTCAAGACTATGTACGTGACTGTTTGGTGTTATTTGTAGGCTATGCTCAGCAGTGGACCCAGGCTGATGATGATGATGATGATGTAGTAATATTGATCATACAAACGATCAGTCATACAAAAGTCGTACCTAGAGCAATGTCCCAGCAGTTCATGGGTCATATATTTTAAATAGTGTCATATGTAATTCCCATGGTAATATGACATGTTATTTAATGTTATGTGTTTGTTCACAGATCGGTGACTCTCTATCGTCATGGTAAGTGTTTTGGAAGGTCAAGGGGGCTCCGACAATTTAGGAAAGCTTTTGCAAAAATGGATCATCATCAAAAAAAGCCTGTCCACTCCCTGCCTCCGCCAAAGAGTTCCTTCAGACGGTCTTGAGCCTTTTCCATCCACCGAATTCTCGCAACCTTCAGAATGTTTTCGGTCCATCGGTTCGTGGTCGCCATTCGAGAACCTTTACTCCCCAACGGTTGTCGGTTCTGCGAACTATACGGCCTGCCCACTGCCACTTCAACTTGCTAATTCTAAAAGCTATGTCGCTTACCTTCGTTCTACGGTTTTCTCATTCTGATCTTAGTGAAACTCCGAGTATCTATAGAATGAATGAATGAATGAAAGTTTTATTAATGCACAATAAAATTAAAATTAAATACATACATACATACATAAAATCACGCCTGTTTCCCTGAGGGGTAGGCAGAGACCACGGTTTTCCACTTGCTACGATCCTGACATACCTCTTTTGCTTCATTCACTCTCATCACATTCCTCATACATGCTCGTCGGTTTAGGGTACTCATGACCTGGCCTTTTTCCAAAACGTCACCGATTTGGTCACTAAACGTACGCCTAGGTCTTCCCCTTCCAACGGTCCCATTCACACTCGCCTTATACAGCTGTTTCGTCAATCATCTAAAAATTAAAATTAAATGCTAGATAACAAAATATATATATATATATATTGTGCGCAGCAGAGTTCGTGCAAAACATGGCCTCCGCTCAGCATTGTGCTGGATACACACTGATGTGTGCACCCAGCGCTGGTTTTCAGCGGAGACCATCCATAGTCACGTCACGACCCTCTAGAGGTGCTAAAAAATAACATTTATTATAAAATATGCTTAAAAAGTTACATGTTTATAAATTTAAATACTTACTAATAATTTAATACAATTTTGCGTGGCTTGTGTATCGGTCGGCGTTGGTCGGATCTGTGGCTCGATTATTGCGGACAAAGTGTGAATAATAAAATGCGAAAGATTGTGAGGATGTTAGATGTTTGGATGTTTGTTATAGCTCTCTCCATAGCCCGTTGCGCGACTTTTGAGCTTGTGTATGAGCCAATAGTTAACGACCAAGTCTCAGTGTCACGCACTGATTTTTATATGATACTAGCTTCCGTCAGCGGCTTCGCTCGCGTGGTACCTACATAAAAAGTAACCTATATGCTATTCCAGACTATAATCTATCTCTGTACCAAATTTCATCCAAATCCGTTCGGCTGTTTGGGCGTGATTGAACAACAAATATCCAAACATCCTCACAAACTTTCGCATTTATAATATTAGTAGGATAGGATTAGTAGGATGTAGGTAATTTCGATTTAAAAACTAAAAAAAAAGTGACACGAAGTTCCAGAAAGTTAGTATGTTTGTTTGTTTGCAGAAATTTAAGTTCTGCGCAGACGGTGACTGCCCGCTGTGGGCGCTGGCGGCGCTGCACGCTCTCGGCAGCCTGCCCGCGCAGCTGTTCCGCGCGCTGCTGCAAACCGCATTCGAGAATAACGTGAGTCATCATTTACCTTTTATCCCCTTACTTATAAACGTTACATAAACTTAGGTTTTGCTTAAAATTAGCCTTAAAATTACCAGATATCGCAAGATCTTAGTTCGGGGTCTGTCTGTTACGCTACATAGAAAAATCGGCAAAAAATAGGAGATACCAAGAAAAATACAATTTCATTCGTTTATTGAAAATCAAAGCCGT
Organism: Anticlea derivata; assembly: GCA_947579855.1. Taxonomy (NCBI): domain Eukaryota; kingdom Metazoa; phylum Arthropoda; class Insecta; order Lepidoptera; family Geometridae; genus Anticlea; species Anticlea derivata. The sequence goes on from OX388277.1 coordinate 9,264,180, forward strand.
GAGCCGTGGTGGCCCCGGCTGAAGAATAGGCCCCTCCATATCTACCTATCCGCGGATGTCGTAAGAGGCGACTAAGGGAAAAAAGCTAGGGGATGGGCAGCAGCGTCCCTCATTTTAACAACGATAGCTCTAACTGCGCTCGCCAACCCACCCAGCGTGGTGAGTATCGGCAAATCCCCCCACATGATAAGGAATTCGCTCTGTCTGTGGGGGAGGCCATGTTCAGCAGTGGACGTCGAACCGCTGAAATGATGATGATGATTGAAAATCAGATGTTTAGGGACAAATCACTTCGAAATCAATTATATGGCTGTTTTGGGTTGTAAACTTGATTTCAAACTTCCTAGAGACAAAAAAAAGCTAATTTCTAAAAAAAATGGGATTTGCTATTTTTATTGCACTAAGCGGTCACCTATCCATTAGGTAACAGCGCCGTTCTATTAAAAATGTCTAGGCATGCTATAGTGGGCGCCACACAAAAACAGGTTTATCTAAGTTTAGCAGGTTTAGCTAAAGCTTATTACAGTATGCAATGATATGCTAAATCGTCACGTATAGAAACGTCTCGGTGTATCGTCTACAGGGAAAATTCAATTTTATAACAATACAATAGAATAGAATATTATTTACAATCCACCTTCAACTTGCTTCGCAGAGGTTGGTGCTACGCTTAGATCAAATAATTCGTTTACGATAACTCGTGCTACGGAGCTACGGCGTAGCATGTCAACTACGCGATGTCGTATGCTACGCGCTTTTTTTTTTATGCGTCGTCATGGGCAGGCTGTGCTACGCGTTTCTCGATCAATCGAGTCATCAGCAACACTTGTGTAGAGCTGCGGGTAAGGGCCTCTAGTTGCCGCTATTTATGACAGGCCTCATAGCTCAGTTGGTAGTAAATCTGCCTTCTGCGCTAGAGGTCGTGGGTTCGATTCCCGCACTGCACAAACATTTGTTTGATGAATACAGATGTTTGTTCTGTGTCTGGGTGTTAAATATATATGTATTATGTATATCAGTCAGTGGTACCCATAGTACAGGCTATGCCTAGTTTGGGATCAGCTGACCGTGTGATAGGTCCATTAACTGAGGTGGCAAACAATCATACGGCCCACCTGTTGGTAAGCGGTTACCGTAGCCTATGAGCGCTTGCAATACCAGAGGCATCATGCACGCGTTGCCGACCCCGAACCCCCCTCCCCCTAAAGAGCTCTGGGAACCTTACTCACCACAGGAACATAAGACTATTTGAAACAAATAATGTTATTTGCGATCTTCTGTAAGGCGGAGGTACCTCCCAGGCGGGCTGCTCCAATGTAGAACGAGAAACCAATGGTCGTGACCAATTATTTCCACCACCAAAAACCAATCCAACCAATTCTAAACCAATTATTTCGTGGTCGAAATAATCATTGACAAGGCAGCAAGCAAGGAAAAATTACGAATTTCCTAAATTCGTCACCACATGGTTTATATTAAAATAGGTGGCGAATGAAGTCGCGGGGGCTTGCGCTAGTTCTATAATAAGACTGTACTTAGAACCCAGAATTCAAACAACAAAAACACTACTTTTCCAAATCTAATACAAAAATGGCACTTTACCACCGCTGTTCTCTGATCCTATCTTGCATTAACATTTCTTTGACGCGATATTTTCGGCTCGCCCACTGTCCTTTGTGGTCATTTAATTCAATAAAAGCATTAGGTAGGTCGCCGTGGTAGCCTCTGCTGAAGAATAGCCCCCCCCCCCAAAAAAACATTTTTTTAAGGATCCTTTTACAAATTTATTGTATAATCAATTTGTAATAATCGAGTTGGAGGAAGCTTTTTTTATCTAAATAGTTGGATACGTTATTAGCGTTTAAATTAAAAATAAGTAGGTACCTCCGAGAAATCTCATTATGATCACTTACAAAATAGGTGAATCATGTTCCTCGCGACCAAGCAAAGAATGAACAAACCCGGCTTGGTGCCTATAATTTTTTTCGATAAAACGTTTTCATAAAATGGAATGTAGAGCTTCACTGTAGTGCCGATCAACAAGGTGGGGCTCAAGAGAAAAATAATCAGGTATTAAAGAAAAGCTTTACATTTAAGGGATTTTTAATTTAAATTAAAATCACAAAGAACATTTTTGAACCGCCTTAAATCTAGTTGAATTTAGTTTATCTTGATCGTGAAAACGCACTCAGTTCAGATGCGATCAGTTTTGCGAATTCTGTTCATGGGACTTCTATCGTGAGTTGTAGGTACTATTCTTATGTTCGTTGCCATGTTACACCTAATTCTCGCTCACAATATTTATGAGCAATATGTGTGTTAATTTGTCCAGCATTCTTGAAATAAATAACCTAATTATGTTATCAGTGGATCGCATCTTTTATCTCTTTTAATTTCAGGACGATGGCATCATGGAGCTTTTGAAGGATACCAGTTTAGGTGAGTCAAAAAGGTGATTAGGTGAAGGTATACCATCCTGAAAGGGGCTTAAAGTAAGCATTATTAAAGTCGTAGTTTACCTTTTTAAGCCCCGACGCAGAAAGAGGGGTGCCGCTGTGGGTCTGTGGCGCCGTAGCTCTTAAACGAGTGAACCGATTTGGATGCGTTTTTTTTTATTTGAAAGCTAGTTTCTTGGCGATGGTTCTTAGATGTTTTATCAAAATCGGTGCAGCCATTTACTAGATCCCCCATGAGGCTGCGTTTCCACCAGAGATGTGCGATGGAAATGTGTCGTGCGAGGATGTCTTGCTGTGCTGTGAAAATGTGTGGGTGTTTCCACCAAAGCTGTGCGATGAAAATGTGCCTACGAGGATGTGTAGCGGAGCTGTGAAAATGAGCATTAATGTGTGGTGAGAGGATGCGTTGCGAAGCTGTGAAATGTGTCGACGGCTGGTACAGTATGCGAAAACCTCGCAACACATCCCTCGTACACATCCCTCGCTTGTTTTGTATGCGCAATAATCTAGCTCCGCTGAGCCGTTTCCACCAGAGCTGTGCTGACCGAGGCGAGGTAAATGAAGCGATTCTATTGGTTCTTTACAAACACATCCCTCGCTACGCATCCTCGCACATCTCTGGTGGAAACGCAGCCTGAAAGTGGGAATTTATAATCGATGAGTGTAACCTACTCTGTCTGTACGCTTTTTTTTTTCGATGGAGGTTTTTTATTTAGTTTTCTATTATAATATGTCCTTTCATTTAGTTTGTTTTTTTGCATGTGTTTTCTGTGTACAATAAAGAATTATTTACTGTACTCGTCATAAGCGTCTCGCGAGGAGTCTGCCCGGGCGCTGGCGGCCATCCGCTGGGTGTTGCGGTCGGCGTGGCGCTGCGGGTGCGCGGGCGCGGCGCTGGCGCGCGACCTGGCGGTGCTGGGCGTGCCGCGCGCGCACGCCGCCGCGCTGGCCCTGGCCGCCGACACGCACCGGGAGGCCTATGTAGAGGGCCTAGCCACTAACGGCTTCGGAGGTAACTTTATTCGTCTACTGTCTCGTGGCAGGCGTCCGTTGAGCCTCCTGAATAATATGTACTTACCTATTTATTTTCTCTTGTAGGGACCATGTAAGTGTGAATGAAACTTGAGCCATCAGTTTTGGTTGGAAGCGAGAAGTATGAACGTTAGTTACTAAGCGACCCCGATTGAGTGTGTACGTATTCCAAAAATAGAATTTATATCAAATTAATAAATAAATAAATAAATATTCCGTACATATCACACACGGTCAACTGATCCCAAACTAGGCATAGCCTGTACTATGGGTACCAGAGACTGACATACATAATAGATATATATTTAACACCCAGACACAGAAAAAACATCTGTGTTAGTCACAAAGTTTGTCCAGTGCGGGAATCGAACCCATGACCTCTAGCGCAGAAGGCAGAGTTACTACCAATTGAGCTATGAGGTCAGTCAAAAATTAATGTGGTATTTAGTAACTCCCAGTGCAAACTTAGAACTTTAATATAAGTAGGATAACAAAACTTATAATAGGTGACTCCGTGAACAATTTGAATAATAAAGTGAAGTTTAGTAAAGTTTGCATTGGTTTAATAGACAGTTTTTATAAAAGTGTAAATAAAGTGAAAAATGAAGGAACTTATTCCGGACATATTCCGGACATATTCACACGGTCTCACGGTCACGGTAACTGATCCCAAACTAGGCATAACCTGTACTATGGGTACCAGAGACTGATATACATAATAGATATATATTTAACACCCAGACACAGAACAAACATCTGTGTTAGTCACAAATATTTGTCCAGTGCGGGAATTGAACCCACGACCTCTAGCGCAGAAGGCAGAGTTACTACCAACTGAGCTATGAGGCCAGTCAAAACTTACACTCTTAACAAAGGTTAACAGTAATGCATGGGATACAGCAGAATATAAGTATTGTAGGTAGATAAGTTAAGCTGAATTTATCACCCATAAGCCACATATCCCCACTCATGAACATGAACAAGCGATCAGTAGGTACTCTCACCATATCGGAATTACAATTTACACGTCCTTCTGGGCGCTCTAATTCTCGGTGACAGACGAAACTTAGCGACGCTCGGGTATCAGAGCATATTCACCTGCACCTAAAGCTCCAGATTTTTACATCTTTAACAATCTTCGTCGTTTAGAGGCTCCTTTCGTGCTCATGTCATCTTAACTCAATAGTTCATGTGTATCTAAACTCAATCGTTTAGATACGCTTGTTTATACTGCTGCTAATCCCAGCGAGGACCTTAACAATAGGTTACAATAGGTACCTACTTCCTAGGCAGGCTGCTAAACACGTCTTCGAATCATTAGGTTCTAACATGCCGGTTTCCTCACGACGTTTACCTTCACCGTTCGTAAGAACTAGTAGGTAGGTAGGCACATAATTTTTTCGAATGGAAAATCCAGTTGTACACGACCGGGTTCGAACCCACGACCTGTAGAACGGAATGCGGGGCCACTGCCACAACTTCTCAATGATTTACCTATGATGATACTTAATAAAATAAAATAAAATAAAAAATAAAAAGGCCTTTTATTTCTACCACTTATTAAACTAACATATCTTATCAAATTTAACTACACTTATTTTCTTAATATTAATTTCACTGTTTGTCTAATTCTCTAGACTAAATCCTCCGCAGTAGTCGCCTCCACGGCGTAGGCCTCCCCTAAATCCCTCCATAAAACCCTTTCCCTCGCCTTCCTCATCCATTCCGGTCCACATCTTTGTGTAAATATGTCCCTCCATCTTCTTTTCGGTCTACCTTGTTTCCGTTTCCCTTCCAGTGGGATCCACTCTGTCATGATGATACATACATATAGAATAAGCTAAAATGAATTCCGTCCAATTTCCTGTCCGCAGTCAACAAGCTAACCGACATCGCCGTATCTTCGGCACCAGAGGGCGCTGTCGACGCGTTCAAACTGACGCTCCTCTCAGAAACGGCCGGAGTACAGAACAGAAGAGAACTGCTCATAGAGAAGACGCAGGCGAAAGACCTGCTGGAACAGCTGAAGACAGCTTATAAGAAGATGGAGGAAATTGAGGGTAGTCAGGATTAATAGACGGTCAAGTGCGAGAAGGCGAGTGAGGCTTCTGTAGCATATCACGGTTCGGAAAGTCGAAATCTCTATGTTAAATACATACCTGAGATACATTTTTCCCAGAGGGGTAGGTTTTCCACTTGCTACGATCCTAACATGCCTCTTTTTTTTTGCTTCACTCTCATCACATTCCTCATTTATGTATGCTCTTCGGTTATGAGTACATATGACCTGACCTTTTTCCAAAACGTCATCGATTTGGTCACTAAGCGTACGCCGAGGTCTTCAAGCTCTATATTTGACTTGACTAGCTTTATCCAAATTTTTAGAAGAGTAAGATATTGTGTTGACCTTACTATACATATAAAAACTTTAACTTGCGTAAAACATAAAGAAGATAAGTTGATTAGAAATATAAGATAGCTTGTGTATGAAATCTAGCCAAGCCAAATCTTGTGCGTGGCAGAACTTAGCACCCATTTAGATCCCAATTCTTCTGTCGGCGAAGTCGACAACCACGCATATTCTTGGCCTCCATTTTTTCATTTGTTTTTGAGAGGATCCAGAGAATTTATTTATAAAAAAATATGATTGGATAACCTTTACAACGAATTATATTAAACGTAGGAACGAGAAATTCGTAGTCCAAATTTCTACATAACAGAATAACTAAGTTTCAATTTAATATGACCCCAAAACAAATTCAATTTTATATGATTTTTGCATAGTTTTTTCAGTAAAAAAAAATGAATTTCCGAACGTAGAATAAACGTTATTGTTATTGTTGGGTGTAGAATAAGCCCCTTTCGGGATAGCAAAGATGTTACGGATCATATTGTATTATTTACATTCCCTAATATTACTAATATATGTTTAGAGGTAAGGTTAGTAAATAAAATGTCTGTGTAAATCAAAAATCAATTCATTTATTCAATAATTATTGTCCTATTTAACAGTCTTGTAAAAGAGACGTTTCATCAATATATGGAGCCTGGGCCTGCACGGTGTACACTACTCTAAAATATGGCTAAGCAATAAATTAAACGTATTTAATTGGTTATTTTATTTAAATTGACTTCGTCCTAAGGTACATTAAGATTTTCTTCGACAAAGAGAGCAACACACAGTGCTACAAAAATATGGCGGATGGACGTGCGTGAAATGTTATTTTGACAACCTACATTTACCTGACAAAACAAAAACATCAAATCAAACAACATGACATGAAAAATATGTCAATGTCATGTCAAACGCCAATTATAAATCACAATAGTGTTCACATAGTAAAAAACTTACCACAAGAACTATTCTTGTACCATCGCATTTGTCTTCAAATTAATGAAATTGTATTTTTCTTGTAATCTCTTATTTTTTCCTAATTTTTATATGTAGTGTACATGGACCAGGCCCAGAATGAAATGGCTCCTTTAATTGTAATTATTACAATAACGAGAATATATTAGGCGTTTTCTTAATTTTATATAAAAACGAATGCTTACGTACTATAAAGGTGGGTACTTTTACATAAAGTGATATTTGTAGGTTGATAACATTATTTTCCAATTGCATTGATTATTGCTTGCTTGTCATGTCTCTGATTCTTTCTTGGTCATCCTGTATAAGGTCAGGTTGAGGTATGGTGAAAAGGGCCTATGACCGTCGTCGGTGAAAGAATCAGTGAAAGGATGAAAACGAGGCTCCATTCGTGGAATTGATTATTAGGAAATACTATTTAATTAATTGACGGAAATGTATTGTTTGACTCTTGGGGGAGGCATATGTCCAGCTTGTGAGTTCTACGATGATGATGTACTGACGGAAAAGTAGTTAGTAATTTGGAAAATTTCATAAAAAAGTTATACAACTAACTTTGTACCGCAATGTGTTTTGTAACATTAATTTATTTTTTTATGTGACAAAAACTGAAATCTATTCACTTTTCACAACTCACATCAGTGAGTAACTCACGACAACTCACTAGTAGTAAGTGCTCACCAGTGAGTAAGTGAGGTGACAAGTAACTCACGAACATAAGAGATTCGGGTCTCAGTTAAGTACACACTATTTATAGCTCGCTTCGCTCGTCGTTATGTATATTTGAGCGAAACTCAGCTTTTAGTATATTTTCTGGTTATCAAAGGCTATGCCCTCGGGTGGTGGGCCCACTGTGAGACCAAGTCTCTGTGCCATATGTCATCACTGGTATCACAAATTGGGCAGACTTTCGTACTGAGGTATATTGGTCCAGTTACATACTAACTTTCACTTATCTCTTATCCTCTCCAGCAGTTTCCCTATATCCTGCGATCCAGGCGGAGTCGGGCGCCTAAGCTTATGCTTAGCCGTCAACTTGGGCACGCAGCTTTTCATCTTCTTCAACGGCACGGGAAACGTGTCCAGCTTAGAATGACCACCGAGGCCGTCGTAACTTATATCCAAATCTATGGTAGTCGGTTTGTCGCAGGGCTCAGGCTGTAGTGGTGGTTTCTTGTGGAATATACTGGTTCTGTTTTCGGCCTTTTTCTGAGTTGCGTTGCGTGCTGCGTTGAGGATTGCGAATTCTGACGGCTGGAATGAAAAGATTTTTTTTATTGATCGAGCGAGCGAAGCCAAGATCTCTCAAACAACTTGCGAATCGCCGTTGTATGTTTGTATATATATTTTTTAGAGCATAACTTTCGAATCGAACCTTCAATCTTATCCGATCATGGAATTGAGTAGGTCAACAGGTTGTACTATCAAGATTTGCTGGTAAGAATATGAGTTCAATCGGCTAAGGGGTTGGTAAGATATTGAGGTCCAAAAGGGGATTAAAAAAATATTTGAAAAATATAGTAATCCAAATATTTGAATGAAAGAAAAGGCAGTAAAGAATGAATGTCATATGAAAGAGCTTTGTTTATACATTCCAAATCGATTTTTATTTTTATTCTAGGCTTTTTAGGATATAATTAAAATAGTAAAATTTAAAACCAATAAAATATGTATATATAATATATAGTATAATATATATCAATGACTTCGTAGTTCATGTAAGATTGGATATTAGTTCGAACATGCTATAGATGCGATTTTCAAAGTTTATGTTAATTGGGCCTCAACGACCATCGAAGCACCAACTTTTACCACTAATATCGTCAATTTACCTTCATATTTTATCAAAAAGTTATGGGATTTTACCATGTATTTTTATGATATCCCGAAAATTCGACTCCGACGGGATTTGGATGGCGCTTACAGCGCTTTGAGCAGTTTGGATGTCCTAAAGATATTCGCTGCGACTAGAAGTGTCTCCGTAGCTAAGTTTATTTTATTTTATTTTTATTTATTCGGGACAACAAACAATTGCACTCACATATTACTAAACTTAATTAAAGTAGGTACTAAAGTTCTTAGAGTTCTTAAGTTGGTTAGAGCATCTCCGTATCTGGGAGAAGGTTGCCGGTTCAAATCCCGTCAGAGTCGAATTATATTATAAAAAAGTCATACCTTCATATTTCCAGTCGGTATGCTGATGGGCCCCCGTTGTAGCGCAGACAGCGCTAAACTGCTATGTTTCAGGCTCAGGTAGGGAGAATCCGCGTCTTCTATCCGACGCACCATGGAGTTCTGAAAACAAGCGAGTCATCTCAAGTATTTGAAGAACAAAGCCCACAAAACCTGCTTCCATACAACTAAAGTCTTTTATTATAATGCAATATAAACAAAGAGGTCGACCGCCGAAGATTGAGAAGCAAACATATACGTGATGCCTCCGGTATTGCAAGCGCTCATAGGCTAAGGTACCCGCTTACTAGCAGGTGGGCCGTAAGCTTGTTTGCCACCTCAGTTGTATTTTGAATGGAATGTTTATTTGCTTCTCAATCACGCAGGAACCCCTGAACGGATTGTAGTAAAAGGCATATATAACAGCTGAGTTTTGCATAGTATTTCTTCAATGAAAAATGGCGAATCAAATGTTCTAGAACAAACTTTATTGCGAATTGGACTGGCCTCATAGCTCAGTTGGTAGTAACTCTGCCTTCTGCGCTAGAGGTCACGGGTTCGATTCCCGCACTGGACAAACATTTGTGACTAACACAGATGTTTGTTCTGTATCTGGGTGTTAAATATATATCTATTATGTATATCAGTCTCTGGTACCCATAGTACAGGCTATGCCTAGTTTGGGTTCAGTTGACCGTGTGAATATGTCCAGAAAAAAATATATTTAATTGGGTGGCCAATGAGCCCCTTTCGGTATAGCATACATGTTATGGACCACCTTGGGCTTTTTATCAGGTTACCACGCGAGCGAAGCGAATATAGCAGCAGCTTCATCTTTGATAGTACTCACCAAACTACTGTTGCTGTCATTAAGAATGGCCGTGTTAAGGTCAAACGAGTCCGACCTCCTCGGCTGTTTGGGGGAGTTCTGGTCCGATATCGACTTATCAGCTAATTCCGAAGCTTTCCGCTTGTTCTTGAGCGACTCGTACTTGCGCTCAGCGTTCATCATCCTGTCTTCTAGTTGGCTGATTAAAAGAAAAACTTATTAAGATATAAAATTAATAAGATCTGAAGCAGTAGTCTGCTACCTATTCACTACTAACAATAATTATTCGAAAACGATACCCATATATATATTGCGGAATGAATTGAATCCGCCATCTTGGATTTCAAAATGTCGTCATTTTCGAAATCAGCGCCCTGAAATTACTCGAAAACGACACCCATTTGCGCTTCATTTTTGTATGGAGATTTATATAGGATATGCTTCCGCCAACGGCTTCGCTCGCGTAGTAGGTACCTACGTAGATAGAAAGTAGCCTATGTCCTATTCCAGACTAAAATCTATATGAGCCAAATTTCATCCAGATGCGGTCAGCCGTTCTGGCGTGATTGTGTAACAAACATCCATCCATCCATCCAAGTATTTATAACTAGCTGGTGCCCGCGACTTCGTCTGCGCAGGATTAGTATTTTGAGTAGCTAGTAGTCATATTTTGGACAATTCACACAATATTTTTATAAATTGTAGTCTATGTGTTATTCTGATGTATAAGCTATATTATTGTGAAGTTTCATAAAAATCCATTCAGAAGTTTTTACGTGAAAGAGTAACAAACATCCATCCATCGATCCATACTTACAAACTTTCGCGTTTATAATATTAGTAGGATATTAGTAAGATTTGCTATTATTCCTTACATGAGCTTGGCCTGCAAGTCAGCCACGTTGTTCTTCTCGATGCCGATCTGCTGTTTGGCAGCATGCAGCCGGTCGCGTGATTCGTTCTTCTTCGACTCCGATTCACAGAGGGCTCTGGAAACAATTTAGTTAAGTTTATTGAAACTTGTAAAGAACTATACACATATTCCAAGTTTCAACGAAATCGGTTGAGCCGTTACGGCGTGATTGAACAACAAACATCCAAACATCCTTACCAACTTTGGCATTTATAATATTAGTATGATGTAAGAGGTATAGTATGTGATGAGAGGGAATGAAGGAAAAGAGGTATGTCAGGATCGTAGTAAGTGGAAAGCCGTAGCCTCTGCCTACCCCTCTGCGAAATAGGCGTGAAGATTATGAATGTATGTATTCATCATCATCATCATTTCAGCCGTTCGACGTCCACTGCTGAACATGGCCTCGCGCAGACAGAGCAAATTCCATATCATGTGAGGGGATTTGCCCATACTCACCACGCTGCGCATGCGGGTTGGCGAGCTTTTTCTCCTTAGTCGCCTCTTACGACATACCGCGGATAGAGATATGGAGGGGCCTATTCTTTAGCCGGGGCCACCACGGCCATGTATGTATTAAAATCCGAAATGACAAAATCTGTAGAAGAACCAATACAAGCTCCCCACGTTATAGTATAATTGGTTATTACCTTTTCAATGCCGTGGCAAACGTAGCTATTGTCTTTAAATCCGTGTAACCCTGGAGCATTTGTTCAACTTCCTCACTAGTAGCGTTCAGCACTTTTTGTAAACTGAAGAAAAAAAGAAATATATACCTATTTAAGTAAGTGCATTACTTTTTTTTTTTTTTTTAATATTCCGCACATATCACACACGGGCAGCTAACTACTAAACTAGGCATAGCCTGTACTATGGGTACCAGAGACTGATATTCGTAATAGATACATAGCCTCAGGCATGGTAGACAACCTCTCAGATCTCCGACAGGCCCTTTTAAGAGCTACCATGCCTAAACCTGATCACTGACCTAATACCCCCCTTAGGTCAGTGACCAGGTTGAGGTATGGTGATATATGACCAAGAAATAATCAGTGACACGACAAGCAAGCAAGAGGCTCCTTTCGTGCACAAGTATATAAGTATTACCTTATTAGCTTGCGCACGCGGCTTCGCTCGTGTGGTACCTATGAAGATAAAAAGTAGCCTATATGCTATTCCAGACTATAATCTATATCTGTGCCAAATATAATCCAAGTACGTTTGGCCGTTTGGGCGTGATTGAACCAACAAACATCCAAACATCCTCACAAACTTTCGCATTTATAATATTAGCAGGATAGTGCGATATCACTATAAAAAAAACGTCGTTATCTACCCATTCAATGTTTGAATATTCTTCTTGAGTCCTTCGTTTTCTTCCTTCAGTTTGCCAGTCTCCTTGTTCTGTACCTTCAGATACTCCATCTGTTCCTTCAGCGCTGAGATGGCAGAGTCACGGTTCACTAGTTTCTTTTCATATGATTTTAGAAGTTCTCTGAAAATTATCATTGCACGTTCAATGAATAAATAAATATTGGAAGTTCGGGCTGGTAAGTACCTACCTAAGTTTCTATACATGATTGGCTTGCGCTCGCGGCTTCGGTTTCGTGGTACCTAGATAAAAAGTAGCATAATACTATTCAAAGTATTTCAAGTTTCATTGAAATCGATTAGAGCCGGTACAGCATGATTGAACCACAAACATCACAAACTTTTGCACTTATCATTTTAGTAGCACATTGTATTTAAATAGTATCTACAGGCGAACGAATTATTTAGAATCACGAATTTTATTGACGGCTTATGAACTATGTAAATAGTTTGCAGCAGCATTATGCTGAGATGGGCCCTATATGACTCCCAACAATATGTTGCATGGATGCATACATGTACCTCTGTAGTGACAAATGTGTGTCTTCCTCGCGTTGATAGTCTTTTCAGAGTGTTGCTGCATACAATTGTATCCACATTTAACTTACTCATTCCTCTTCAAGTCAGCAGTAATAGCATTATACTTCTCCTCCCTCTCTTTGCACAGTGCCTTATGCTGCCGTAGTTGCAACGAGGTGTCATCAAGTCGGGACTGCAGTGTGGCTGCATCATCTCCGGTCATCTCGTTGGAGATTGTTGGGAAAAGGCGGAACATACACTTCTCTGTCACTTTGTGTCTGCATTGTGGGCAGGATTTTGATCTGTAAAAGGAAGATTGTCTCTTTAGACATTATTAGGCTATGCGTGTGCGATATTTGGCCTTGGCCAAATGTCACTCGGTCTAAAGATTTATGGCAAGATCCTCCCCTTCCCACCGTGCAAGGGGGTCCACTTGGGGTGCAACTGTCATTGAAAACATGCAAGATTTTTTTATTATCATCCTTGTCACCTGCTTCAAAGCTGGTGCCTATGTTTCCAACAGTCTCGTACAGACTCAAAATTACTACCTATGTGAAGTATGTCAGGTAAGGAGCGAGTACTGAGATTACCGCTGATAGAAGAAAACTGAAGAACACATTGTGCCGACCCCATATAATTTGGGACAAGGAAAAGAAGATGATGTGGTAGGTAAATAAGTAATACCTTTCTATCCACTGTGCCAGACAGTGGTGATGGAAGACATGCCCACATTTTGTCACATAGATATTCTCCGCCTGGTTTACCAAGTCACTACATATTGTACATAGAATATGCATGTTTCTGAAAACAAAATATTATATTATTCAAGCCATTTCGGCGCATTTTACCAAAATAATAAAGTACCTACCTATACTTCAGCCAGTTCGGATGTGATATGTTTATAAGCGAACTTACTTTTCATCATCATCATCATATCAGCCGTTCGACGTCCACTGCTGCACATTGCCTCCCCCACAGACAGAGCATATTCCATACTCACCACGCTGGGCATGCGGGTTGGCGAGCGCAGTTTGAGCTATCGTTGTTAAAATGAGGGACGCTGCTGCCCATCGCCTAGCTTTTTTCCCTTAGTCGCCTTTTACGACATCTGCGGATAGGTAGATATGAGGAGGGGCCTATTCTTCAGCCGGCGCCACCACGGCCCTTACTTTTACTTAACCTAAAATTCTAGATTAACATAGATTTCTTGATAGAATTAATATAATTATCACTCCTTTATTGTAAATCAAAATTCAAGATATTTTTAGGTTAAGTATGGGCGGTTTGTTTACAAACATTTTATTCTTTTGGTAATAAGTGCCGAATTGTAAACCAAAATTAGAAGTTTGAGCATTTAACAAACTAAAGATTGGCAATATTGACTGTAAAAACAGGAGATGCCATAAAATGAAAAAAGAAACTTGTCACATCTTATTCGGCTGATGTGAACCCGTAGAAGGGTCGACAGAGAGTTGTTGCAAAAATTTAGGAACCACTATGCAAGCTGCCTCATTTATAGGACTAGATACTATGGTTCAAATGATAATTAAAAACCATAGGTAGTTGCGTTTTGTGTTTTACTTTAATACTTACATTTACATAAACGGTTCCAGCAGAATTTAGCTAGACATTAGTTTTAAATTCTCGTTGTTAGTACAAACCTACCCTCTGTTCTTTTTTTAGCTTCTTGAGATACACACATGGGTATCACAAATTTAAGTTTCGAGTTCCTTTGTGCTCACTCATAACCTAATTTCTTAAAAAATCACTGGTTTAGTACAATTAAAATTTACATTTTCCGCACTGAAACGAAAATCAACAAAACATTTTTTTTTGAAGTTTTTCCCCTTTCGGCATGGCTATGGCATCTAGGCCTTACCGCCAAGTCTTACGTGTGTTTTTTCTTGTTTAATTTGTTTATCTTCCTTAATTTTCTTACGTTAGTCATGGTCAAGTCACTGTCTAGTCAAGTCAAGTTCAGTTTTAGTAAGATATGATGGTGGCTATTTTACTAAAACCTCGAGGGACTTCTAGGCGCCAACTCGAAAAATGACGATACACGCAATCATTCTATTTCACTTCACTTGTGCGGTTTACTCAAACAATATTACGCAAAACACCTCCATAATCTCACAATATTATTCAATTTAACATTAGTTTTGTAAAATAAATTGAGAGCACAACATCACTTCGCAAGTTCCCGCCAAAAAGTCCCAACAAAACAAACAAAACAATGCGTCAAAAGTCAAAAACAATTTTATTTTTCTTGTTTTTCCCCTTTTGGGATGGCTATGGCATCTAGGCCTTACCGCCAAGTCTTACGTTAATTTTTCCTTGTTATTTTTATTTATTCGTCTTTATTTTTCATCTTATTCATGGTCAAGTTATCGTCAAGTCAAGTCAAGTTCAGTTTTAGTAAGATATGATGGTGGCGATTTTACTAAAACCTCGAGGGACCTCTTGGCGCCAACTCAAAAAATGACGATACACGCAATCATTCTATTTCACTTCACTTGTGCGGTTTACTCAAACAATATTACGCAATACACCACCATAATTACACAATATTATTCAATTTAACACTAGTTTTGTAAAATAAATTGAGAGCACAACATCACTTCGCAAGTTCCCGCGAAAAGTCCTAGTCAAAAACATTACTTTTTTTTCCCTTTCGGGCTGGCTATGGCATCTAGGCCTTACCACAAGTGGTAACATCTAAATTAGATTGACATTTGACAATGACTTATTATTTTATTTTACAAGTGTTGTGTCTGTCATTTCAGTAATTTTTTGTTGTTTGCTTCTCTGGTATATACAAAATTACTCTATGGCTGGATGGTCCGCATGTCGCGTCGACTATCTTTTCGTATTTTATTTATAAATTCTCGCATTTATCTATAAATAAACTGAAAGAATAATTTTAGACTTCGTCTAGAAACGCCAGAGGCGCTCGGAGGTGCAGTGTTTTTACAATAGCGTAATTCCTTCGTAATTTTCGGTAAAAGTGTTGCGGATACTCGACCTACAAATCGAAATGTTTATGTTAATAGAAAACACGTTGTTTTGTGATAGTGAGCACATCATACTGCCGCAATTTTTAAAAAGAACTGATACCTTTCTAATGGAATCCTAGATCCATCAACTGTCCCAAATAAATCAATGTTTTGATAAGTTATCAATTCAATATTTTCTGTATGATTAGAGCTTTTGTGAGTGATAATGTGGTGTGAAGTGATGATAATGCAGACTGAATAGTTTCGCTAACTTGTTGCGTCAATAGCTGTATGAATATTTTGTGCGTGTTTCATACTTAATCGTTAAAATGCCTGGAAAAATAAAAGTCAAAGTGTTGGCGGGTCGGAACCTCCCTGTGATGGACCGAGCGAGTGATACAACGGATGCATTTGTTGAGATAAAGTTCGGAGGTGTCACGCATAAGACTGATGTGTGCCGGAAGTCGTTGAACCCACACTGGAGCAGCACTGAATGGTACAGGTTCGAGGTGTGTTCCGAAAAATGTTTACTAGTTTTTATAATACATTTAAGTTGGCAAACAAGCTTACGACCCACCTGTTGGTAAGTGGTTACCGTAGCCTATGAACGCTAGCAATAGCAGAGATCCCTGATAAAAATAGCCAATGCCCTGCGTTAGGGCTTAAGTTATTTCCATACCTAATTTTATTAAAATTGGTTTAGCCATTTAGTCATGAAAGCTAACAAACAGACAGGTTACTTTCTTATATAAAATACTAGTGACTACCTGTGAAATTAACATAACAATTAGACTATATCCTTCCCCAGGGTTTAAATATCTATATACCAAATTCCATAAAGATTTGTTCAGCCCAATGTTGCGTGAATATGTAAAAAAATAGAAAACAGACAGATTTTACACATAATAATGGCCGTGGTGATGATGTCGTAAAAGGCGACTAAGGGAAAAAAGCTAGGTGATGGGCAGCAGCATCCCTCATTTTAACAACCATAGCACTAACTGCACTCGCCAACCCGCATGCCCAGCATTGTGAGTATGGGCAAATCTCCCCACATGATAGGAATTTGCTCTGTCTGTGGCCATGTTCAGAAGTGGATGAATGATGATGATAATAATAGTGTGAATCATCACTGTGTCTCTGTCTTAAAAGATTCCTAAAAGATAATTTTCTGAATAAAAAACCATATTTGACAGGCCTCATAGTGAGGGGAAATTGTAACTGCTCGCGATTGAGTATCTTTTATTACTAATGATCTTTTGAATAGAATAATAGACTAAGCTATATGATCTACCTACTACACCTCAATAGCTCAGTTGGTAGTAACTCTGCCTTCTGCGCTAAAGGTCGCGGGTCGATTCCGGCACTGGACAAACATTTGTGTGATGAACACAGATGTTTTTTCTGTGTCTGGGTGTTAAATATATATCTCTTATGTATATCAGTCTCTGGTATCCATAGTACAGGCTATGCCTAGTTTGGGATCAGTTGACCGTGTGTGATATGTCAAGAATATTTATTTATTTTATTTATTTATAAAACAATCATACAAAAAATGAATCTGCATTCAAGGTTGAATAGTTCATATCATCACCTATTTTTTGGCACTGTTACTGATCATAGCACCATGTGTTCTGTATTTATATTTCAAAGTCTGGCGTCCGTCTGCCTGTTATTTGTTTAGAATTTCCACTATGTGAAACGAATCAGTTGACATTGTGCCAAGCTGTTTTTTTCTATAGAAACTTCTGTTAATTACCCTATTTGTGACTATACATCTAATAATAATAAATAGCACCTCGCAGTCACAACATAGTTTTTTTTTATTCAACTGAGGTGGCAAACTAGCTTACGGCCCACCTGCTGGTAAGCGACTCCGAACCTCTTCCCCCCTTAAGTCTCGAACCCACATTAGGAATCCCTGTCTCGTGGGTATCAGAAACTACGAGTACCATGGTACCACAGCACCCAGACCCGGAAAAAATATTTGCAGATTATGCATCTGTCCTGCAGCGGGAATCGAACCCGCACCCCTTGCGGCTCAGACGGGCATTCGCCCGCTACGCCACAGAGGTCGTCAAAGACATAGACAAACTATTTTGACTGCATTCAATTTAGTTTTGTTTGTATGAGTTTCTTTGTGTGCTTTGTACCTATATTGCGCAAGAGACAATGTACCCTACTATTTCTGATTTGATGGGCTAGAAATGCGTGCCAATTCTACATACCAACTGCATACCGATTCGTTTAGGTAGGTATGTTTTGTGATGATACAATAATCTTACTAAAAATAGTTTTCTTTTTTTTCAGAATTTATAAAACTTAACGATATAATTTGAATGATTAAATCGATAAATACCTAGTTCAACTAAAATTTGTTAATTTATCACAAAGAAATGATTGCTAGTCTTACTCACTTTTCAAGTGGTAGGGTTAAAATTTGCCGCATTCATTGCGTTTGCGATAAATCGCATCAAAATCACGAAAGTACCTGTCTCTCTGGCTCTCAGTTGGAAACGTTTTCATGACTAAGCGGCTGAACCGATCTTTATGAAATTTGGTATTGAGAGAGCCTAAACCATTGGGAAGGATAGAGGCTCTTTTTATCCACGTAACGCACGAGTGACGCCACGGGCAGCCATTAGTTATACACAAAGAAGTATAGACATATATTATACATCCTGGCCCGTGGCGTGGCGCAACCTGGCCGTTGCGCCACCAACGAGAGATGGGTTTTATTCCCATCATTTCAGCCGTACGACGTCCACTGCTGAACATGGCCTCCCACCGACAGAGTAAATTCCTGATCATGTGGGGGGATTTGCCCATACTGACCACGCTGGGTTGGCGAGCGCAGTTAGGGCTATCGTTGTTAAAAAATGAGGGACGCTGCTGCCCATCCCCTAGCTTTTTTCCCTTAGTCGCCTCTTACGACATCCGCGGATAGGTAGATATGGAGAGGCCTATTCTTCAGCCGGGGCCACCACGGCCAAGATGGGTTTTATTCCCGCTTTGAGAAAAACGCATAATCTGTATCATTCTCGTCAAATCCTCAGGTAGACGAATCTGAGCTTCAAGATGAACCTCTCCAGCTTCGTCTGATGGACCACGACACATATTCGGCGAACGACGCTATCGGCAAAGTCGTCATCAGCCTGGCCCCACTGCTGGCTAGAGAGGCCAATAACGCTAAGGGCACTACAGGACCACCTGGTGGTAAGTAAAAATGGCCTGTTTTACGTATGAGTCCTGGGGGTAGTATCACAGATCTGGACCTCAATTCGTAGTCTCATGGAGATCGCCAAGTTCGTCATTGGTCTGGGCCCTCACTACATTGATTCTTTCACCGACGGCCATAGGCCCTTTTCAGGGCCACAACACCCTGGACACCCTGGACACCCATACATCAACCTGGTCGCAGACCTAATAAAGGATGTCCAAGAAATAATCAGTTACACGACAAGCAAGCAAGCCTGTTTAACGTGGGTTTCCTGAATGTAGTCTCACAGTCCCCTGGACCGCAGAACGTAGTCTCATAGACCACGATACGTATGTGGCGAATGTCGTGATCGGCAAGGTCGGCATAAACTCAAGCTTATATTTATAATAATAATAATAATATATTGCTTTATTGAGGACAAAATGTAAGACATGTACTTAAACATAATATAAACACTATAGTCCTACAATCGGCGGTGTTATCGCAAGCAGCGATTTCTTCCAGACAACCTTATCTAACCTATAACTAATCTAATATAGAAAAGCTATGCCAACCGTGACAAAGTCAGTGCCATGAATATTCCCCATCCCCCGAACTATTTATTCATTATTGCACATAAAAAAGAAGAAATGTACATAAGGTGGGCTTAATGCCAAGGCATTATCTACCAGCCAGTCCTATTAGGTAGAAACAGAAGGTTAAATGTTATTATGCTTTTGGATACGGTTGATATCCCAAAATCACACTGAGGCTCGAAGTGGCGTGTGATTTTGTGATTTCAAAGGTTTTTTTTTACACCCAACAGTCATTTTAATAGTCCTGCCCCATACTAGAATAACCTGTGTCGTGGGTATCAGAAACTACGAGTACCTACCATGGTACCACAACACGCAGACCCAGAATAAATATTTGCAGATCACGCAAACATTTGTCCCGCGGCGGGAATCGAACCCTTGCGTCTCAGTCGGGCACTCGTCCGCTGCGCCACCCGCTGCACTGCGCTGATGTTTTGAAGTTAATAAGGTTTAGTTTATAATTTAAATTGTACGTGTTTCCAGGCGCGGTGCTGTCTGGCTGGATCCCGGTGTTCGACACGATGCACGGCATCCGCGGCGAGCTGAACGTCATCGTGAAGGTGGAACTCTTCTCGGACTTCAACAAGTATAAGACGTCGAGTTGCGGTGTCCAGTTCTTTCATTGTAAGTTCTATCTCTTACCTTGATCTAAGTCTCTAACTTAGGGGCGGTGAAAGGCAATTGATAGATGGTATTTCAAATATAGTAGGTATCTTAGATAGATAGATAGAAAACTCTTTATTGTACTTATATTGTAATATACAATCAATTTTAATAGCGAAGTACAATGGTCGGTCTTATCGCTAAGAGCGATCTCTTCCAGACCACCTTTGGATGGACAGGAACTGAAGAGAACGATATGGGTCGGTGTCACAAAGACAAAACTAAAATAAACTAATATATATATATAACTTAAAAAATAACTAAAATACATAATTATGTAATAAAGATAATTCATAAATACTTATTGAAAATATTACGTACAGTGATATAAATATTTAGATTCCTATATTCCTATATCCTAACCAATATTATAATTTCATAAGTAATCCTGATAACTTCTTTTTCTTTTATCATATAAGCTTTCTCAGCATAGGATTCCCGTCATCTATTTCTTTCGTCACAGCAGATAATAAAAATGTTTTATACAACGGGCCCTCTAGCTGGCCTTTTTCTGTTACTCTTATATGTATACTTAAGTTGTGGATAACGTTGTGGAATACATTATTAATAATTTGTAACATATGAAATTATGAACCTACTAACACTGTAACTTACATATATAATATAGTTGTTTGTTGTTCCTAAATAAATAAATAAAATTAAAAATAATATGCGAAAAATTGTGAGGATGTATGGATGTTTGAATGTTTGTAGTTCAATCACGCCGTAACGGCTCAGTAGATGTCAACGAAACTTGGAATAGATAGAGTTATTTACCTAAAATAGCATATAGGCTACTTTTTATCTAGGTACTACGCGAACCAAGCCGCGGGCAGAAGCTAGTTCGTTCGTTCGTTCGTGATAGTCCATCTGTCAATGTCTTCAAGAGAAAAGTAAAAGAGTACTACTTTTCCTTGTAAATTCTGTATTATATTATATTTATGCATATACATATATATATATACAGGGCGTCCCAAACTTATGGGACATGAAGGGAAAGTACCTTAAATATCGTAGATAGGGTATTTTGCTGGAAGAAGACTTTATGTTACTTTTAAAAGTTAGTAATTCTGCATTCATAGATTTTCTAAAAAATACTTGCTTCGTCTGGGAATCGAACCGACTTAAATGTCAAAAAAAAAATCATCCTACTTCTATGATGCCAATCGAAAGAATAGCTAAAAAATAATAACTTTGCTTAAGTAACATAGTATTTTAAAAGAAAGGAACAACGTAAAATGATTGAGTCAAATTTTTCAAACACGTTTTATTTAGGATTTTTTAGGATATGTAAAGAGAATACCATAATGTTTAGGTCCACTTAACTTAGAAAATTAAGAAATCTTAAAATTTATGTTAGGAATCCTAACACAACAGAATCGACACCAATGTTGTTGTTAAATTTGAAAATGGAACAGTTTATGAGAGCGTTTGTTTGAATGCATACTTTAATATTTTTAAAAAGAACTAATATTTTTAAATGTTGTTCTTAAATTTGAAAATGGAACAGTGTGTGCGAGCGTTTGTTTTTGGATTGATCTGTTTAGTCTTAATAATTCACATACACAACTTTTGTGTTAATTTATTGCGAACATGGCATATCAAGTAAGTTTTGATCTAATGGAAGTTCTTCTTGAATCTCTCATGTTGTTCCTTTTTTTAAAAATACTATGTTACTTAAGCAAAGTTATTATTTTTTAGCTATTCTTTCGATTGGCATCATAGAAGTAGGATGATTTTTTTTTTACATTTAAGTCGGTTCGATTCCTAGACGAAGCAAGTATTTTATAGAAAATCTATGAATGCAGAATTACTAACTTTTAAAAGTAACATAAAGTCTTCTTTCAGCAAAATACCCTATCTACGATATTTAAGGTACTTCCCCTTCATGTCCCATAAGTTTGGGACGCCCTGTATATAGTTAACTATATATTTTATACAGGTAGGTATTTATTGTAGTAGTATTATAATGTATGTATGTTTATCTTCATTTTTAGGTGTTTTATAGGTAATAGTATTTTTGTAATTAATGTTATTTACTATTAACCGTATTTGTTTAGGTACACGAACCTCCCTGTATAATCACTTTTCTCTAGCCTCAAAGGTTTGCTGGAAGAAAACTCTTTTTAGGGTTAAGCTCGCCTTTGTACATACCTTTCTTTTTTATAGCTGTAATCTGTGTTTTCTTGTGTGTACAAAAAAGAATAAAGCTAGTTGTTAGATCTCTCAAACAACTTGGACGATTTGACGTTGTATGTTTGTATGTTATGCACAAAACGTATCTTACTATCTAGGTACAGCTTTATATTGTGCATAGATGAAACCGCGAGCGACTGGTAGTATACAATCAGTACTGCTTATTCCACCAGGTCCAATGATCCCCCCGGGGTACAAAGCCACCTCCATCCACGGCTTTGTCGAAGAGCTGGTCGTGAACGATGACCCTGAATACCAGTGGATCGACAAGATCAGAACACCCAGGGCTTCGAACGAGGCAAGGCAGGTGGCCTTCATCAAGCTTAGTAACCAGGTATGTTAGCGACGTATGTTGAACGCCTCATAGCTTTATGGTTCAAATTCGTGTAAAATAGTGAAATGAAATGATATATTTTGCTAGAAGCATGGTTGTACATAGGTCTTAACAATAAGCTGTTTCACATACTTCACCGTTAATACGGCGTGCAAATAACAATAGTATTTATTAATTTATCTAGTCAAACAAAATAAAATTAAGATAAATAATAATAAATAAGACATACATTTTTAAGAATCTATAATGTCAGTGATGTGATGATACACTTGCAGTGTATCATCACATCACTGACTGAGTGTTTAAACGGCATGCGATATGTCCTTGATATCCTACTCATATTATAAATGCGAAAGTTTGTGAGGATGTTTATATGTTTAGATAACGGCCAAACGGATTTGATGAAATTTGGTACAGACATAGATTATAGTCTGAGATAGCACAAAGGCTACTTTTATCCCGGAAAATATACGGTTCATGTGAAAACTCAATATTTGTAAAATCGCCGCTTGGTTCGGGTCCTATGTTACTATTTTCTAATCGGTGACAACTACGCGCTAATTATTCCATGGTTTTACCACAACGAGGTTTCAGAGTTAATTTTTAGGCGAAAATCCATTTAGAAATAAAGATGGTCAAGTGCGAATAGGGCTCGCGCCCTGAGGCTTCCGTACACGCCTCGGACCGGATTACCATTAAAGCCTGCTTTTTATTTTTAAGGTTCAACGTCTGGTTGGGCTGAAGGCGGCAGAACTTGGCGCGAACGCAGTTGTCGGCTACCAGCAGGAGTTTGACTTAGAGGGCGAAGCCGGGGTCGTGGCTAGAGCTATAGGTAACTAAACAACCAACTGTTATCAATAATAGACACAACAAGAAGAAGGGCCACCGTACCTCAAACTGGTCACTGGCCCAATACAGGATGACCAAGAAAGAATCAGTGACGCGACAAGCAAGCATTATATTTCTTTAAACTTATATTTCTCTTCTTCTTGTTGTGTCACTGATTCTTTCTTGGTCATCCTGTATTAGGTCGGTGACCAGGTGAAGGTGAAATGGTATGGTGGCCCTGAAAAGGGCCACCGTACCATTTCTCTAATCTGATTAGTAACATAAATAGTAGACATTTTTCTTTAAATTAAATTAAATGAATATAAATCTCGATTCCAGGCACCGCTGTCAGTATAACGCCACTGCCAACACCTAGTCAGCCAGTCAACATGATATCATGCACGCAGCAGTAAGTTTACATTACATTTTGAACACTATTTTTACCAGTATAAAGTCTACTGTACAATTAAAAAATCGGATATCAATCAAATTGCCAATGTGGATATTTTTGAACCCTATCTATACTTCTATAAAGTCTTGTTTACCATTTATAAGTTGGATCTATATCAGATTGTCCTTCTTAGTTTGTTTTAGTTTGAACATTTTAGAGGTGAAGTGTTGGTTATAACCAGATGGGCTACCTGCCAGTTCCAATTACGGCAATGAAATTATGTAAAAGCCAAAAATGTTGGAAGAATGTATTCTTGCCAAGTAACTAATTATGTGTAAAAATATCAACCAATCGCAGTGGTATATGTTCTACGTTCCGATCACTCTCGGAACCGACTTTTTAGATAAAATTCTTCTGATTTACTAAACGTGCAGATAGTCAAGACGTGTTCAAACGGTATGTATGCAATCTAAAATTTATTTTAAAACGATCTTTACATCATTTGAATAAAGTTAATTTTGGGTTTGACTTTTAGTAGCTTGCGATATGGTAACGCATTTAATATGATATATCGTATGCCGTTTGAACACGGCTTGAACCGTTGGGTGCAGGCTGCCTGTATACAGGGTTATTTGTAAAATGTTCTATACTTCAGACACCCAAAACTCTTTTCTGGCCAAACTGTTTTCGGGGTTTGAGCATTTAAAAATAACCCTGTTTTAAAAAAAATATGAGGTAAAACTATATTTAGTGGTTAAGCAGATGGCTAAGTTTATATCAGTGTGCTAAATAAAATTGTAAATAGCCAAAGCTATAGGCTGTTTGTGCTAGGATCTTAAATGTAGGCCAAAATTTAATTATTCAAAAAAAAATACTCATGAAATATGTTTGCATGGTGTGTCGTGTTGTGTCATTAAAAATAGACAATTGCAAAAGTGCTTGGACATTTTGGCGACTGACGACGAAAGTGTAACAGATTTGAGTCAGTATTACAAAAATCATCAGGAGGAGCTACAGAAAATGCTCACTTTACTCGACCCCAAAGGATTATCAATGCTGGATTCGCAAGAAAACCCTGATGATGATGAAGAGAAAGCTGAATCAGTGAGGCAGTCGAGCCTTAGTAACTATGCAGGATCTATGTCTCTATACCAAGACTATCATGTCTCGAGAAACAGTCTGAGGCATCTCTCCGAAGACCAGACAGACCTGAACCGACTCCTCAACAGAAAGGAAGAAGACGATTCAGACTCCTCTGGACCTATACAGAAGATAAAGAAGTTAAAGACTAACTTTTTTACAAAAAGGTTTACGAAACGCAAACGTGATAAAAAAGAAGAGAAACAAGATGATACCGTCTCTCTAAAGTCTAATTCATCGGATACCTCTCGCTTATCGTTGTACGATATCAAAAACGAGTTTAAAAAGTTGAAAAGGTTGAAGAAGCCAAAGTTATGCAAGACTTATAATAAAGAAGATGAGGGTGAAGGTATGGCATCGATTCTAGCTAGATCCGTCATCCATGCTAGAACTACTTTAGCTTGTATAACTGAAACACAAGACTCGCAAGCAGAAAACTCTCCCTGTTCGACTATGAAACGTACAAGCGAACCTGAATCTAACGTTATTACCGATGATGATAATACTAACAATATCCCAGAGCAAGAGAAAGCTGAAGATACAAAGAAAGTCCCAGAGATCCAGTTCTCATCGCTCAAAAACATTAGCTCGGAAGATCAGCTAGGTCACGAAACTAGGGTTAGAAGAACATCGGAATCGTGTCCTACTAGCCCGATGGCGGGTAGAAGTGATAATCTACTCAAGCTCCCTGGAGATAAAGGTTACTTTGGCTCAGTCTCGTCAGCTCTGTCTGGTGAAAGTTCGTTATACTCCAGCTCGGAAGACGAAGATGAAAGCTCTGATTTGAAGACAGATACGGATGAAGCGCTTGAAACCACGTCTTCTATCGTGAAGTCTGTTTTGAGATATGAATCCGATCCAGCGTTCATAGAGCAGATGGATCGCAAACTGACAGTTCTACAAAATACTCCGCCGAAAATAAGCGAAAGTTTACTTGCTGATTTTGAGAAGAGAGCAACACGATCTATGGAAGCGGTAATGGATAAAATTGAAACTAGTGAGGCCTCTGGCATAGAAGC
The DNA here is from genome assembly GCA_947579855.1 of Anticlea derivata. Lineage (NCBI taxonomy): Eukaryota > Metazoa > Arthropoda > Insecta > Lepidoptera > Geometridae > Anticlea > Anticlea derivata. Next base: position 9,290,201 of record OX388277.1, read on the forward strand.
AAAAGTACTCGAATGCAAGGTCGATAAGACGGAAGAAAATATCGCGCAGATAGAGCAGTCAGTCACAAATGAGCCGTCCACTTCACCGAAAGATGTCGAAACGTGCGTACCAAAACCCAATACTCATCACATCAAAGTCAACGCCTTCGCTGATAGAAAGACACCTGCTAGCATAAGTTGTCCATCATCTCCCGTAGAAAAGCACAACTTCGTATCCCGCTCATCAAAAAAAATTAAAGACAAGCTTTCCAAAATATCGAAAAGCAACATGATCAAAAGCATCTCCCACATCTCATTATTCCCGAAGAAGAAAGAAACAAAAACCTTGAGCCAAACCGGTTCAACTTCTGACGTTCCGTCCTGTCCTTCAAAATGCCCCAGTGAGACCGTCTTAGGGTCTCACTTCCTGTCCTACTCTGATTTACTAGGGTTAGACAAGGATATAATTCAAGCAAACAAGCTGTGTAAAAGCGATGAAATCGGACGTTCTAAGTTCTCAATGTACATTGGCTCTGAACCCGTATCTAGGTGCTCCATTAGTGGCCCCTCCCACCCTCATAGTAGAGACGAACATGACCTTAAGAAGGATAAAAAAACACTTAAGCCTACGGGCTTGATTCAGACAGCTATGGAAACCATGCTTATCGAAAAAGTAGAGTCGCTTCTCATACCCACATCGCCAGAAATTGCTGTTAATACTAAGTTTTTTGATGATGTTAGTGAGAGGTTGGAAGAACACAAGAACTCCGGAGCAGCTATGAGGCACCTACAGTCTATAACCGGATCAACAACCCCTAGGATAGTTGCTGTTACACCAAAAAGGCTTTCCGAAGATCTGACTGCAAAGGTTGATAAATTAACTGACAAAAAATATCAAGTAGAATCTAAGGGTATTGTGCATACGGCAGTGGAAACTATACTTATGGATAAAGCCCAAGCTGTTCTTCCTGATACTACGGAAAGTATTCATACTACTGAATATCACGAAGACTATGACACTGAGAAACAAAGAGACAAGAAAAAAGAATCTAGAGGATCTATTAGTACTTTAATGGATAAGGTACACTTTTTCCATCATAAGAAAGATGGTTCTAGCCATGATATAAGGTCCGGTGGGCTCATCCATGCAGCTATGCAAACAATTCTGATCGACAGAGCCCAATCCATGATCCCAGATACTCCAGAACCGATCCCTATACACGCTGAGCCAGATTTTGGAGAAATAGGCAAACATCATAAGCATCATGATCATGCAAAAGAGCATGGTCATATTAAAGATAAGGAATCGACTGGTTTGGTTCATTCTGCCTTGCAAACAATGCTTATAGATAATGTTCAATCAGTTCTTCCTAATTCTGATCAACCGATACCTATAAGAACTGAACCCGATTTCGGGGAAGAATTCTATAAAAATCATGGTCATACAAAAGATAAAGAGTCTACAGGGTTGGTTCATTCTGCCTTACAAACTATGCTAATCGACAATATTCAATCAGTTCTTCCTGATTCAGATGAACCAGTTCCCATAAGGACTGAACCAGTCTTTGATGATACAAACTCCCAAATAAGTATTGGAAAAGAAAAAGAATCTACAGGATTGGTTCATTCTGCGTTACAAACTATGCTAATTGATAATATTCAATCAGTTCTTCCTGATTCAGATGAGCCAGTTCCTATCAGAACTGAACCAATCTTTCATGACGCACCATCCCAAAAGGATCATGAATCTAAAGAATCAACTGGATTAGTACACTCTGCTTTGCAAACTATGCTTATTGATAACGTTGAATCTGTCCTTCCAAATTCAGAAAAAGCAATACCTATCAACTTAGATTCTGATACTGAAATAAAAAAAATATACAATAAAATGAACGCTACAGGGCTTATTGACTCAGCAATAGAGACAGTGCTATTCGATAAAGCGCAAGCATTAATCAGCCCTGAAGCAATGAATGTAGAGTTTCTTTCTGAAAGGAAAGATAACCATGTTCTCGATCATAAGAAAGAAAAAGGTTTAGTCAACACTGCCATGGGGGCGATGCTTACAGACAGAATACAAACTATGGTCCCTAAAGCTGCTGAAGGTATCAGGGAGACGCATTTAGGGATAATCCAAGATAATGACAATGAACTGAAAAGTATTGGTTTAGTTAAAAATGCTATGCAAACTATTCTTACAGACAAAGCACAGTCTGTACTTGCTACTATTAAAACAGATGAAACTGATCTAAGTGAATCTGTTGATAAAGAATCATTATCTAAAGTAAACAATTCAGAATTAAAATCATGGTCCGAAGACAGCAAAGATGGTATTTCGGAGTCAACACAAGAAACCAAAGATAGTGAAGAGATTTCTAAACAACAGAAGATCGAAGTTATAAACAAAGAGGTTACTAAGAAGAAAGAGACAGAAAACTGTAATAAAGAGATATCCAAAGAAAATAAAGAGACAGAAGATCGTAACGAAGAAATAAACAAACAAAAGAAAGCTTTCGAAGAGAAAAAGAAACATTTCATTCGCCAAGACAGCATTCACTCAGTCACGTCAAACAAAATGTCCAAGGAGCCTAACACACCCAAAGTAACCAAAGCATTACTGCAACACTTCCATCCAATTCTTAGCGGGGGGCTAGAAACCATACCATCTGAGGAATGCACTGACAGTTTTGACCGTAGCATCGATGAAACTAACAGTACTAGTGACTTCACTGGGGTAGCAGTTCTTACCGACACAACTAGTGATACGCGCGCTATCGCCACAGTTGAGGGGAGCGTCGACCGTACCGGTGAGACTAACAGAGCTAGTGTGTGTGATAACTTGCATGCAGCGTGCCGTTTTGACAGGGAGCGGGAGAGGGAGAGAGATAGAGATAGAAGCGAGAGAGGGAGTCCAAAGCATGCCAGGCACGAGAGTTGCGGCAGCCGGGAGCCTCTGCAGAATTCTTCGCTCAACGCTTCGTCCACACCGATGGGCATTCATAGGCGGTCCTCGGATTCCGATCTCAGTGTCACGCCTAAAGGTATTTATTGTAAATAGTACATTACATAGAACCGGATTTTTATATTTTGTGTTATTCATCGTGTACCCAAAAATATTTTCTATTGATAGGTGATAGGTTTCAAATACACGTGTTCAAAGTCGCGCAACGTGCTATAGTGAGAGCTATTCTCGAAGTTTCACTGCGTGATAAAATCCGAAATGAGGAAATCCGTAGATGATCCAAGGTCACCGACATAGCTCTCAGAATTAGCAAGTTGAAATAGCAGTGGGTAGGTCATATAGCGCGTAGAATCGAGAACAGTTTGTGAATAAAGGTTCTCGAATGGCGACGACGAACTGAGCGACGCAGTGTTGGACTCGATGGATCGACGACATTGTTAAACAAATGGAAGTCAGTGGATGGAAAAAGCTCAAGGACTGTTCATCATGGAACTTTTTGGGGAGGCCTATGACCAGCAAGCAGTAGACTTCTACATGATGATGATGAGGTTTCAAAATAATATCAGAAGACGACCCAGCGTGCATGCACTTCTACTAACATTTGCAATAATGATCAATAAAGTTTTTGTTTGTGTGATTGATTGAGCGTTTTCCAAATGCCTATGAGAACCCGAACTTCCGCACAATTTTACTAAAAAAAAGAAATCGTAGTGTTTTAACTTTAAACTTCATTGCATATACTTCAACGGGCCCTAATATGTCGTCTTATTGCAACTGTGTATCGGCATTATTTTAATTTTACACGAATTTGAACCATACATCTTTGAGACTGTCAACTTACGACACCGCCTAAACAAAATCGCTAAGTTGATGGTCCTGCCTGTGATGCAATTGTGTAAGCGTAATGGCAATGAAGATCGTAACTTTAAGGGTAATTTTAACAATGTTAGCAACATTCAAAACGTTCCAAACTTGACAAGGGAAAACTTCAAACCTTAGCCTCTTCCTTTTCATGTTTGAAAAACTTCAGATAAATAAATAAAAAATAAATAAATATTCCGGACATATCACACACGGTCAACTGATCTCAAACTAGGCATAGCCTGTACTATGGGTACCAGAGACTGATATACATAATAGATTAATATTTAAAACCCAGACACAGAACAAACATCTGTGTTCATCACACAAATGTTTGTCCAGAGCGGGAATCCAACCCGCGACCCCTAGCGCAGAAAGCAGAGTTACTACCAACTGAGCTATGAGGCCAGTCCAGATGTAGCTAAAATTGATAAAATCATCCGTAAAATTGCGATCTTCGTTACTATTATGCTTTCACAATAGCCTGGCTGGTCCTTGAACTAACCAAACCAAAAAATACCAGTGATTCACAAACCCCAAAGCATGTTTTGTTTGATTTGATATTGGTATGAGTTTTATGTGTTTATTTTTCTTAGTATAATATTCTGGTGTAATAATTGTAGGTGGATCTCTAAACAACGTAGGCAGCGGCGGTGGCGCCATCTTACGACCTTCTATGAACAGCAACAACTTGGATATGCTCGAGTACCCCTTTCTGACCATGACTGAATACCCACCTGGTTTTATTGTGCATATTGGTAAGTTATTCATCCATTTGATCATATATTTGTAAAGACCTTTAAATGACCCTCAATATTCAATATCTTTAAACTTAATATCCATGTGATTAGCTGTAAGTTTTCCGAAGAGAATAAAAAAAACAATAAGACCTCGGTGGCGCCGCGGGCGATTGCCCATCTGCGACACAAGGGGAGCTAGTTTCGATTCAGGATGTGGGAAAATGTTTGCACGAGAAGGTTCGATTCCCGCTGGGGGACTTGTGGACACTTGGGACCCTTTGCGTCTCAGACAGGCACCCGCTGCGCCACCGAGGTCGTCACATAGATTGAGAGCAACACACAGAAACGAGGAAAAACTTGAGTTGTACTTTTTGGGAGCAAAATAAACGTTTTCTATTCTATTCTCCACCTATTTTATATTCAACCACCAACCTATATCTACAAAACACTAAACACGCCCTAAATTAAGTAATAAGTAAACCAGCGGCATGGGGCCCGGTTTCCTGTAGGACAGGTTTATTAAACCTATTTCAGGCACCGGTCTACCTACAATACTTCTAATATTCTCTACTGTATCCCATGTATTACTGTTAATCTCTGTTGAAAGAAATAAATATTCTATTCTATTTTATCCTAAAACTGAGGAGGTTTTCATTCGAATGATGTTGTATTGGTACTTTTATCGCAGGTGGAGCAGTGTGCGCGCGCTCAGTGAAGCTAGTAGACGGCGGCGGAGAGAGTGCGGCGCGCGCGGCGTGGTGGACCGAGCTCAGGACGGAGCTTCGAGCCCACGCGCGCGCCCTGCGCTGCAACGCCGTCATAGCCTACACCGACACCGCCGCTATATGGTAAGTATTATGACAGCCTACACCGACACCGGCGCTATATGGTATGTATTATGACAGCCTACACCGACACCGCAGCTATATGGTAAGTATTATCACAGCCTACACCTACACCGCCGCTATATGGTAAGTATTATGACAGCCTACACTGACACCGCCGCTATATGGTATGTATTATGACAGCCTACACCGACACCGCAGCTATATGGTAAGTATTATCACAGCCTACACCTACACCGCCGCTATATGGTAAGTATTATGACAGCCTACACTGACACCGCCGCTATATGGTAAGTATTATGACAGCCTACACCGACACCGCCGCTATATGGTAAGTATTAGCACAGCCTACACCTACATCGCCGCTATATGGTATGTAATATGACAGCCTACACCGACACCGCAGCTATATGGTAAGTATTATCACAGCCTACACCTACACCGCCGCTATATGGTAAGTATTATGACAGCCTACACCGACACCGGCGCTATATGGTATGTATTATGTCATAGCATACACTGACACCGCCACTATATGGTAAGTGTTTGTCATAGCCTACAGCAACAACGCCGCTATATGGTAAGTGTTATGTCATAGTCTACACCAACACCGCCGCTATATGACAATAATGATGATGAACTGTCTAAGACTTATTGTTTTGTTGCAGTGAGGATGTATGCGTGTTGTCCGCATCGGGTACTGCGGTGGTCATTAACTTGGATTGCGACTTCAACGCTGATATTGAAGCTCCTATTACAGGTAAGGGGGATATTCATCATCATTTATTGCCAACATGTACGTGGATACAGCTTAGATGTAAAGGTGGCTTAAGCAAGCACATGTACCCTGTAGAACACTTGTTCCAAATATGAAATACATAATTTTAACTTTTTTTTTATGTTATACGGAGGCAAACAGGCTTACAGCCCACCTGATAAGCGGTAAGTGGTTACCGTCGCCTATTGACATCTGCAACACTTGGAGCATTGCTAATGCGTTCCCTGCCCTGGGGAAATCTTTTTGTATTTTTCATGAAGCTCTTCATGTTGTAGGTTAGTGGGAGAACCTCGGAAGCTCATTCCACAACTTGCACGTGTGGGGAAGAAAGGATCTCGTAAAGCGAGTGGTTCGAGTTAACTTTCTTAAAATAGTGTTTTTTTTTCAGTGGCAAACGGTACGAAAGCCCCCGTGGAGGAGGCTGAAGATTCGTGTTCCATCGCCCACGTCCCCTACTCGCCTGGCGCCGGCCCCTACCGCGCTGAGCTGTCCACCTGCGGAGGATGCAGGTACACACAACCAGCTTCATTTTAAATGTAAATAAAATGAAATAATTGTATTTATTGTACATTATATTTGTTTTTGCTCCCTATGTTTGCGGTTTAAGGTATTTATTTCTCAAAATACTGTAAGCTAGAGAGCAGTGAAGCATTACAAAAAATAATCTAAATTAGGAAGAACTATTACTGGCCTGTATACTGCTTAACATTATAACCTACCTATTTTTTAACTATGTAACCGCTGTTGTTCTTCTAATAAATAAAAAAATAAATTAAAAAAAAAGGAGTTTACAAATTCGCTTAGAGAGAAATTAAAACTAAATATACAATTATTTGCAATGCATACATCGTTAGTTAGTGTACAAATATTTAAACTAAAAAACTGAATGTTGATACAATGTTGGTACTTAAAAATCAATAAACATTATTATTTAACATGTGTACATACGTACAGAAACAATAAAATTAAAAAAATAATAATTAAACAGTAGTAAGTGGGTAGTTTTCCGTTATGTACGTTATGGATGAGCGATATCTCCTAATACTAGTATTTTTATACTTTAAAGGAGATACCTCCTTTAAAGCCACACACACACACACATTTAGAGGTACCTTGATCCAGTAATCGGCTTATGAATAGGAAGTGTTTTATGCTACCACATTGTCGAACAAATGTCTTACAACACTCTCCACTGTATAGAATGTTTTCTTATTATAAATGAATTCAATCATCTTATGTCATATTTTCTGGCTCTTCATCATCATCATTTCAGCCGTTCGATGTCCACTGCTGAACATGGCCTCCCCCACAGACAGAGCAAATTCCTTATCATGTGGGGGGATATGCCCATACTCACCATGCCGGGCATGCGGGTTGGCGAGCGCAGTTAGAGAAGAAAGAAAGAAAGAAAATACATTACATAGAGCTATCGTTGTTAAAATGAGGGACGCTGCTGCCCATCCCCTAGCTTTTTTCCTTAGTCGCCTCTTACGACATCCGCGGATAGGGAGATATGAAGGGGCCTATTCTTCAGCCGGGGCCACCACGGCCACGGTCTGGCTCTTTGGCTTCCGCAAAATTAAGCATCTTCAAAATTGTAACTAGTTAATTTTTAAATTTAAGTTTTTGTTTTTATTTAGCTTTTAGTAACTATTTTGTTTCTTTTTTTTCCAAATTTTTATATATATAAATTTCTTTAAGATTGCAATGTCCACATATCGCATGCTGTGTTCACTGTTATTTGAGATTGCACTGTAAATGTCTATAGCACACAATTTAAATAAAGCAATGAAATGTGCATGCAGGATTATCGTAGTGAACCAAAGTAAAAAAAAAAAAAACTGCTAATTAATTTTTAAAAATAAATCATTTGTTTTTGTATGTTATTTTTCTTTGTGTACAATACAGAGTTTATCTATCTGTCTATCATGGACAGTAACATCTCGGCTTCACTAAAATTTAATGTCACATTATTTTTAAGTTATTTTTTTCTGGATTTTGTACGAAAAGTACACAATTCGGTGTACAATAAAGTTATATTGTATTTTATTATAACAGACGCGCCCGGGTGCCGGCGGTGTTGCTAGCTGCGTGCGCGAAGCCTAACAAACTGACTGCCTACCCCAAATCCGTGAACTTGACTGCAGTTGGTGAGTATATACGAGTATGCAAGGTGATTCATAATATGTATTCCATCCCGAAAGGGTCTAATTCTACAACCAATTGGCAATACGATACGGTCGTAGTTTGGGATCAGTTGACTATGTGATATGTCCGGAAAAATATATTAATATATATACATATATATATTGTTTAGAATATTAGTAGGATTATGAATCGCGTTTGTAATAATTTTGTAGCGGCCCGAATAAGACGAGCGCCGCCGTCAGCGGAGCCCGGCGCCCGGGACATCTCCGACCAGCTGCCTTTCCTGGAGTACGAGCTGCACAAGTTACTGCTCGCCAAGCTTAGGATGCAGGTATGATGATGTCTTGGAGTATTGTCTTTATTTTATTTTATTTATTTTTGATCTACCATTCCTACCTACCTACCGACATCGACTGAAGAACGCGAGCAATGAAGCACACTGCGATCGTGAGGTCGCCGTAAAGGGTTCCATCTGAAAACCAGCGCCGCTACACTTCGTGTGCGGCATCAATGCTGAGATGGAACCTTTTTTGGATTTAGATGGAACCTCTCACGCATGCATCGGCACGGACTAATGAATACCCTAGTTTTGTTACTTCCTACCTACTTTTGTTTTGTTTCCTCCCTACCTTTTGTATAGTAACCTGTACCTTGTGTCTTTTTTATTTGATTTTATTAGTTTGTGCTGTGCTTATGTGTCCAAAATAAATGTTTTTTCTTTCTTTCTTTCTTTCTTTCTTTCTTGGAGTAGGCTCCGTATTTTATTCATAGGTATTCTTAGTGTTCCTATGTTTCCGAATACCTATAATTTGGGTGCTTTCAAGAGTAGAGGGAATAGGTTTCTTCTAGGCAAACGTGCTACACCGTAGACCACATCGTCACTTAACATCGGGTGAAATTGTGGTCAAAGGTAAGACTATATTGTATTAAAAAAAAAAAAAATGTTCTCTAACGGTTTTTTTTTTTTTTTATACAACAGCGGTGGCAATCAAGCTTACGGCCCACCTGATGGTAAGCGGTTACCGTAGCCCATGAGCGCTTGCAGTACCAGAGGCATCACGCACGCGTTGCCGACCCCGAACCCCCTTCCCCCCTAAAGAGCTCTGGCAACCTTACTCACCACAGGAAAACGGTTCTGTAAAACGTTGACGAGCTATAGTTTAAACCTACTGTTATAATATTATTATATGTTAATGTGTACCTATGACAATAAACGAATTCTATTCTATTCTAAACTTGCACTAATTACTGAGATACATCATCGTCATCGTCATCGTCACCATAATCATCATCATCATCAACATAATCATCATCATAATCATCACCATCATTATCATTATCATCGTCAACAGAACGCCGCAGCATTCCGCTTCCGACTCGCACTGATCTGGATCAATTGAGCCACCTATAGATCGTTTGCAACGGTCTTTAGATAGCTCAACTGTGTCTTGTGTATTTTGTAAAGTAGTTTTAAATACTTGTAGATTGTAGCAGGACCATGTATGCGTTTGATCCGCGCAGACTGAGTGGCGACAAAGTTTATATTAGCTCAACAACTGAAACCCAACCTTATATACTTTAAGATACGACTAAAATCACGAAATCGCGCAGATCTCCACCGCATGCGTGAACTTATTCGAGTATCACTGTTTTTGTGATATCAGCCTTATCTTTACGTAGATAAGGTTGAGTTTCAATTGTTAACTAAATCAGACACGTCTTCCGGCGCTGAACTGTAAAGAATGATTTTTTTTGTTATAATTACAGGGTGCAAATGCAATATTCTCTTTAAAAACTCAAATTGCTATCGGCGAGCGATGTGTCATGGCGCTCGCGAGCGGAACCGCTGTCAAACTGACTGCACTGCCGCCGCCGACTCCGCCTAGAATCAAGGTACAAACTTTTTTTATTTAAATATTCCGAACATGTCACAACTGATCTCAAACTAGGCATAGCCTGGATGGACTGGGTACCAGAGAATGATATACATAATAGATATATATTTAACACCCAGACACAGAACAAAAATCTGTGTTTATCACGCAAATGTTTGTCCGGTGCGGGAATCGAACCTCTAGCGCAGAAGGCAGAGTTACTACCAACTGAGCTATGAGGCCAGTCAAACTAATTTAATAAAGAGCCTCTAAGAGGCACACTTTAATCCTTTCACACTATACTGAAGCTCTACATTCCATTTTATGAAAAAGGATCATTGAATAAGATATTATTTACAAAAACTAAAAACCGACTTCAAATTCCTGAATATTTACAAGATTAATATCAACCTCTTTTTTGTATTCAACCTCTTTGCGTTTTGCTTACATACTGAGGATGACACTGGCCACCTACAGTTTCAAATAAAAAACAAAAGTAGGTATGACATCCATGCATCATCAATAGGTAATAACTCTTACGGTACTGACTGACCGTCTGACAATCAAACGTGGTGGTTTTATTCTCTTTGAAAATCAACGCAGAGCCTAACCAAAATCCTAAGAGTATGAAATTTGCAGCTTCCTGTTGTAAGGGTCCTATGGGTGCACAGTAAGGAATTCCCGACACACAAACCCTAAGGTTAAAGTTTATGTAAAAATAGCAGCAACCGAACGAAGTCGCGGGGATAACCATGCCATACCACAGTCGACAAAAAAAAATCGGCAAGTCGTGATTTCAAGAGATGATGACGTTTTTGCAGTCGGTTAAAAAAATGCAAGGCAAGCCGTGTTTGTTGCCTGATTCTTCTAGGCTTGGTCGCGAGGAACAGGCATAGCTTCACCTAGTTTCTAAGACGTTTCAAAGTGATCCTAGTGATTTTATTGAAATAAACGCCTTTTTAATTTGAATTTAAATAAATCCAATATAACATGAGCTCCCATTTGGAAAAGTTTCAATGACTTCAAGTATAAAACTAAGATTGCTGAGACATAACTTTAATCGTAGAACTGTATATTTTTCTATTAATGATGGATATATTGTGTGAAAGACGACATGACTAAGAATGGAGTGAATACTGACATGACGGCTGATAGAGGGGAGTGGAAGAGAGAGCAAACAAGCATACGGCCCACCTGTAATACCAAAGGCATCACGCACGCGTTGCCGACCCTGAACCCCCCCCCCCCCCCCCTCCTAAAGAGCTTTGACAACCTTACTCACCGCGGCACACAACACTATGCGATTCGGAGGTACCTCTCCAGGCGGACTGCTCCAATAAGAACGAGCAAATCTCGCTGTGCCCTACCACCTCCTAATTTTGATCGTGCTCAAGAAATATTTTGTTTGTCACAGGCCTCAGAAAAGGAGAAGGACGCGATAGAAATGCAGAAAGCTCTTTGGGACACGTTCACCGCCAACAAGGCGGCCAATGGATACGATGTTGGTATGTTTGTTTGTTGTGCAATCTTGGGCAGTAGCTTTGTTTGAACTTGTGACTTGCCTGCTTACTTTTCGCGTCACTAGTTCTTTCTTGGTCAGTAACCCCGCCCGCCTCAGTTTCCCCGCTTCCGATCCACAGGTCGTGGGTTCGAATCCCGGTCGTGCACCAATACTAATTGCGTTATACTAATGCTCTCAAACGGTGAAGGAAAACATCAAGAGGAAACCGGTATGCCATAGAACCTAAAAATTCGAAGACATGTGACATGTGCATGAAAGGTGCCTCTAAGAGGCGCACTTTAATCCTTTCACTACACTGATTCTTTCACTGATCATAGGCCCTTTTCAGGGCCACCATACCTCAACCTAGTCACTGACCTAATACACGATGATCAAGAAAGAATCAGTGACGCGACAAGCTAGCAAACTGGGCAATGCAGCTGTATTGGGCGGTGGTAACCCCTTACCATCAGATGCCATCTGTCAGTCCGTTACTTAATAACATAAAAAGGTTGAAGCGTACAAGAAAGTTTTGTTTTCCTAAACCAGGTCACTGACCGAATACAATGACCAAGAAAGAATCAGTGACGCGACAAGCAAGCAAGCTGGTATTGCAGCTGAATTGGGCAGAGGTTACCCCTTACCATCATCCTACTAATATTATAAATGCGGAAGTTTGGATGTTTGTGGTTCAATCACGGCTAAACGGCCGAACGGATTTGGATGAAAGGAGCCATTTCATTCTGGGTCTGGTCCATGTATACTACATAGAAAAAATAGGAGATTACAAGAAAAATACAATTTCATTAATTTGAAGACAAATGCGATGGTACAAGAATAGTTCTTCTGGTAAGTTTTTTACTATTTGAAGGCCGCCATGTTGGTTTATAATTGGCGTTTGACATGACATTGACATATTTTTCATGTCATGTTGTTTGATTAGATGTTTTTGTTCTGTCAGATAAATGTAGGTTGTCAAAATGACATTTCACGCACGTCCATCCGCCATATTTTTGTAGCACTGTGTGTTGCTCTCTTTGTCGAAGAAAATCTTAATGTACCTTAGAACGAAGTCAATTTAAATAAAAAACCAATTAAATACGTTTACTTTATTACTTAGCCATATTTTAGAGTAGTGTACACAGTGCAGGCCCAGGCTCCATATATTGATGAAACGTCTCTTTTGGTACAGAAATAGATTATAGTCTGGAATAGCATATAGGCTACTTTTTATGAAGGTACCACGCGAGCGAAGCCGTGGGTGGAAGCTAGTATAACATAAAAAGGTTGAAGCTTTTAAAGTCCCTAAAGGATGACAAAATGTTAGACCTACCAACTGCATTCTTCTTTTTTTGTTATTCTGCATGCATTACCACTGCCTACCAAATCTGTGAACAACGGGGCTGAAAACACTCTAAGAACCTCTAACTTTAGTATACTTTTGAGTAATATGTTAGTGCAATTGTTTGTTGTCCTGAATAAATAAATATTCCGGACATATCACACACGGTCAACTGATCCCAAAATAGCCTGTACTATGGGTACCAGAGACTGATATACATAATAGATATATATTTAACACCCAGACACAGAACAAACATCTGTGTTATTCACAAATGTTTGTCCAGTGCGGGTATCGAACCCGCGACCTCTAGCGCAGAAGGCAGAGACCAACTGAGCTATGAGGCCAGTCAATAAAAATAAATACAAGAACATTTTTCTTCAGCCGGCATACCGGATCTGACGACGCACGGTGCCTTACCGGAAGTGGAACGCGAGGAGCCTCCAGCACTGGACCTCTGTGCTGATAAAGATGCTTGTGTTTTGGAGTTGGACGAAGCTGAAGATGTGAGTGAACGTCTAAGGGGGGTAGTCAGAGGCACGAAAATTTGGCACCCGTCTACATTTGCAAGTTGCTGCTCTCTCAGGGGAGAGGGGGAGATGGGTCGGTAACGCGTGCGTGATGCCTCTGGTATTGCAAGCGCTCATAGGCTACGGTAACCGCTTACCAACAGGTGGGCCGTATGCTTGTGTGCCACCTCAGTTGTATATAAAAAGTAGTACGTATTCTATACATAACAGTTTGCAAGACCATCGTCACTTCCTACTAATATTATAAATGCGAAAGTTTGTGAGGATGTTTGGATGTTTGTTATTCAATCACACCGTAACGGCTCAACCGATTTCGTTGAAACTTGGAATAGATAAAGTTCTTTACCTAGAATAGCATATAGGCTTTTTATGCAGGTACCACGCTATTGAAGCCTCAGGCGGAAGCTAGTTAATAATAATGGTTTACTCGCAACGTTTTCCTTCACCGTTTTAGTGCAGACTTAAATATTCCGAGTTGAAAAACTCATCCTGGTTCGAACCACGACCTTCGGATGGCAAGTCGGGGAACCACCAACTCTCTTGTGCTGTCTCTCTTGTGTATGTTGTATTAGTCTTTTTTTACTGTTAACCTGCCTACCTACTAAGCTTTATTTTATTTTGTGTGATTTTGTTTATTCTGTATTATATTATATTTATGCATATATATGTATATATATTTTTACAGGTAGGTATTTATTGTAGTAGTATTATAATTTATGTATGTTTATCTTCATTTTTAGGTGTTTTAATAGGTAACAGTATTTTTGTAATTTGTATATGTAAATGTTATTTACTATTAACCATATTTGTTTAGGTACACGGACCTTCCTCTATAATCACTTCTCTCTAGCCTCAAAGGTTTGCTGGAAGAAAACTCTTTTTAGGGTTAAGCTCGCCTTTGTACATACCTTTCTTTTTTATTGCTGTAATCTGTGTTTTCTTGTGTACAATAAAGAATAAAGAATAAAGAATTGTTACCTGCTGTTATTTCTTCTGTTTGCTTTTATCTCTGTCTGTGCTGTATTTGTGTGTGTGTCAAATAAACAATGTATCTATCTATCATCTATCACAAGGCCAACGCCGCTGAATCAGTGGCACAATCTAAATGAAAAAAATTGTGTTAATTTTTATTATTTTTTGTCTGCAGGTGGAGACAGCGCGTGCGTTGTCAAAGCGAAGGGTACATTTACAAGCATTCACTAACTCCCTCCGCCCCGCGACCGACACCCAGCCTCTCGCCTTCACACAGGTAACCATTACCTACTCTATTGTCTTTGCCATATTGACACTGAATTCATAATCTAAACCTCTTATTCAAAACTACTTTTTACTGCCACATTTACTGCCAGTGAGCGACCAAAACTAAAAGTTGGTTTTTTTTTTTCAAATGAAATACCGAATTTTCCTTTTTAAGGATTCCCTACCTCATTTGGAAAAACGGAACCCTTATAAGATCACTTTGTTGTCCGTCTGTCTGTCAAGACCCTTTTTCTCATAAACGGCTAAAGGTATTAACTTGAAATTCATACCACCTATTAAGGTCTGTGGGCTTATGGTGCCGTATTAAAATCAAAGCTCTAGCTTAATGCATTAAAAATATATGGCAATAAATGTATAATTTTTGTATGGTAATGGCTAAAATGAAAAACCTCTAGGGTACATCCAGTCACCTCACAATTCTGAAATTTGGAATGCTAGGAGCTTTTGTGACACAATTAAAGGAAAAAGTCTGAAATTGAGGAATTTCGAAGTTATTTACGAAAAAAAATTATATTTGCGGTCAATGTCTACGTGAGCGGTCAATGACTACGTGAGCGACCGCAAATATAAGTTTGTCAGTTCCTACACTTAGAATTTTTATTATCTGATTATGACCACTCGTGCACGACCGGGATTCGAACCCACGACCAATGGTGCGGAACCCTCAGAGCGCGAGTTTCTCGCACGTGACCGTCATTATTACTGGTATATGATATCTTTATCTTTATCAGGTGTCGCGAGCCCGACTAGTCTTATCCAGCGGAGTGGGGGCTAGTGCGGCAGCGGAGCGGCAAGTAGCGAAAGCTTTGGACGGAGCCGCCTACAAGCTGAGAAGACTGTCTCCCGCCGCGCTTAATGCCTCCTTCCAGTTAGAATTACCTGAGGTAAAGTACCTATGCTCTTCAATTCATGACCAGTGGTGCTATTGTGACTAATATCGCCATAATGTATTCGTATGTATTCGTTCTGAATTGGAGCAGCCCGCCTGGGGAGGTACCTCCGCCTTACAGAAGATCGCAGCCAAATAACATTATTTGTTTCAAATAGTGTTGTGTCCCTGCGGTGAGTAAGGTTGCCAGAGCTCTTTAGGGGGGAAGGGGGTTCGGGGTCGGCAACGCGTGCGTGATGCCTCTGGTATTGCAAGCGCTCATAGGCTACGGTAACCGCTTACCATCAGGTGGGCCGTAAGCTTGTTTGCCACCTCTGTGGTATAAAAAAAAATGTGAGCAGTAATTCCTTTATGGTGAGAGTTCCAACTGAACATCTATCGACCTACCTAAGCGCAGAGTTTTTGCCGAAGGGTGTCAAGTTCGGAAGGTTCACTGGCCGCCTGCAAGGGGACACCGCCGTGCACCGTCGTCAGCTGACACCCTGATTGCGACATCGACACGTCGCAGTAGTCACAATGTTTTAAATAATTAATAGGTATTTTTTTATATATTTTAAATTAAGGTATATATTTCTATGGGTCTTAGAATTAGTTTTTACCATCAGTACTATTCTTAAGTTACCTGAAATAAAATTTATATTATATTATATTCAAAGTCAAAGTCAAAAGTCAAAAGGCATTTATTTCAATAAAATCACTAGGATCACTTTGAAACGTCTTAGAAACTAGGTGAAGCTATGCCTGTTCCTATTATTGTGTAAGCAGAATGGGAATAACGTTTGCAATTTTGTTGATGATTTTAACAATCTCAGCGTCATCTGTAAGAGTTAAAATAAGAAGGGAGAGAGGTTGAGGTCAAAAAGATTACTCTCGTAGGTTTTGGGTATTGGTTTACATTTTTAAAATCATCCCCAAATTTTCGAATGTCATTCCCATTTTGCTTACACCGCAGCTAAAGTTCCTAGGATGTTTTACAACTAGGGGACATCATAGTGATAATCAATGTAGGTCTAAATACCCCTCCTAAGAATGATAGCTACATCCGCTGCTTTAAACAAGATGACTCCATAATATGAACACTATCCCAAAAGGGGCTTATTCTACATCCAACTGGCAATAAAGTTTGTTCTACGACTTTTAGAAATTCGTAATTTTTCATTTAAAAAACTATGCTAAATCTGATGTTTTATTTTATTTTTATTTTACCATTTTAGGGAAACTTACAGCTAGGTACATAGATAAGAAAAATATTAAATACATGTTATGTTCATGTATGCTGAAGGCCAATATTAAGAATCCACTGATAGTTATTTTATAAATATTTTTGGGGACTAATCCGCTTAAAATCATTATTCAGATGTTTTAGGTAGCAATTTTGATGTCGAACATCTTGTACGTTCAATAATTTGTTTAACTACTTATATTATAAATGCTAAAGTTTTTCAGGATGTTTAGATGTTGTTGTTCAGTTATGCCGTAACGACTCAACCGATTTCGATGAAACTTGAAATAGTAAAGTTCTTTATCTGGAATAGCATAAAGGTTAATTTTTATCAAGGTACCTCGCGACCGAATCCGCGGGCGCAAGCTAGTGGATGATAAAAATACCAAAAACAGCTGATTTATAAAAGTCATGTTTCTTGTCTGTATATGCTAGACTTAGTTATGGAGAGACAGGTAATTTAACCAGATTTAAAAATGCAAAATAATCCTTGTTATTTCTATTAAAAAAAATATATATATATATATTTAATACAACTGAGGTGACAAACAAGCATACGGCTCACCTGTTGGTAAGTGGTTACCGTAGCCTATGAGCGCTTGCAATACCAGAGGCACACGCACGCGTTGCCGACCCCGAACCCCCCTCCCCCCAAAAGAGCTCTGGCAACCTTACTCACCGCAGGAACACAACACTATTTGAAACAAATAATGTTATTTGGCTGCGATCTTCTGTAAGGCGGAAATAAAGACTAATTTAAGGTTGTTATCATTCACAGGACGAAATCCAACTAGTAGTCTCGGGTACAGCCATCCCTCTTGCCGATCCGTCGAAACCCGAGCCATCGGAGAACGGCCACTCAGCCGCCAGCCAGTCCAGCCAGCATCACAGCCAGAATAGCCAGAGCAGCCATAACAGCCAGACAGATGGCAACGACGATGACATCTTCGAATTGGACGAAGAGCAGATGAAGCCCGGACTGACGGCTCAAGAGATGGTTGAAGATAAATCGGTGGTTAATGGACAGGTATCCTAACTATATTATATGACTATAACTAACGATAAATAAATAAATATTCCGGACATATCACACACGGTCAACTGATCCCAAACCAGGCATAGCCTGTACTATGGGTACCAGAGACTGATAAACATAATATATACAGTGGTGGTCATCTAATTAGAAACACCTACCTGGGCTTATATTTTTATTGCAAATTCCCTTTCGAACTAATTTTTAACGTATCATTGAGTGTTCCTACGTATTAAAATCGATGTATCGGATATTATATTGCATTGTTATACCATTTTAATAACAGAAAACAACGGTTGTTTTTCTAAAACTGAAAGTTATATTAATAACAAAATAAAAAACGAGATACAAACCGGACAACTAATTAGAAACACCAAAAAAATCATTACTTAAATCATTTTTAATTTGAACAAAACCCCAATAGTTTTGAAAAATACTAAAAATACTACATCCTTAGACAATTAGTATTTGGTAGGGTAGCCTTTATTATCAATAACAGCTTTGCAGCGACGCGGCATTGATTCAATCAATTTATAACAAGTTTCTACAGGAATACTTCTCCAAGCGTCTTCAAATGCACTGTTAAGTCCATGAATATTAGTAACGTGTATCTGCGACAGGTTGGTCTTTATAGTGTGCCACAAATTTTCTATGGGATTTAAATCCGGACTATTGGCAGGCCACTCTAATACTGTCACGGATTGTTCTGTAAGAAACGCTTTAACGCTGCGTGCTGTGTGCTTTGGGTAGTTGTCATGCTGAAATATCCAAGTAACTGGCAAATTTTCCTCGGAATATGGAATCATTGTCTCTTCCAAGATCTTTTTGTATTGATATTGATCCATTTGCCCTTCAATCTTTCTCACGGGACCAATCCCGTACCCTGAGAAACATCCCCACACCATTACATTTCCACCACCGTGCTTAACTGTCTTTTTAGTGTACTTGTTATTCAAAGCCTCGTTTATTGGTCGTCGTACATATCGTTTTCCATCGGAATTAATCAAATTAATTTTAGTTTCATCTGAAAACAAAACTTTTTTCCATTGATGAATAGTCCAACTGCCATATTTGCGAGCGAATGCTAGACGATTTTCTCTATGTTGCCTGGTTAGTAGTGGTACTTTTCTAGCGATCCTTCCTAACAATTTTCCTTCAACCAACCGTCTACGAACTAGTTTAGTGGACACGTGTCGAGGATCGTCTTCTGAAAATACCTCTTTTCTTATAACATTGGATCCTTTAAAGGGCTCCGCCTTAGCTAATCGAAGCATAAGCCTGTCTTCTTGAACTGTAGTCTTCCTGGGCCGAAGTTTTCTTGGCACGTTATCTGATGTTCCGTGTAGTTTGAAATGTGCGAGGGCGTTAAATATCATCTTTACGGAACATTCCAAATAATCGGCGATCTTTCTGTAACTCCATTTTTGTTTTAAATAAAAATTCACTATCATTTTTCTCGTTGCTGCATCACAGCTCTTATTTTTACCCATTTTTAATAAAACAACAATAAATAGTAACTTTTCGTAATGAGTTAGAAATGGCGGCAATATTTACAATGTGATTGACAATTGTAAGAACTGTATTTCAGTTTAAAAAATCAAATTTTGAACCAAGTCATACAATGTTTCTAATTAGTTGTCCATTCTGCCAGTCCTAACGATATTGATACTTTTTGTTTCACTGATATTTATTTTTATTGTCGTCTTGGTTGTCAAATATTATTGTAATTAAACTAGAGATATTAAAGTACATTGTAAAGTAGTGAAAAAAAAATTACCTCCTATTAAATGCTATAATAATGTTAGTTACTTTATAAAAATGTCAGGTGACTAGGTGTTTCTAATTAGATGACCACCACTGTATATATTTAACACCCAGACACAGAACAAACATCTGTGTTAGTCAGAAATGTTTGTCCAGTGCGGGAATCGAACCCGCGACCTCTAGCGCAGAAGGCAGAGTTACTACCGACTGAGCTATGAGGCCAGTCTTATGAATCTATTTTATTTGCAAAGCAATGTATCTGCTATATTATTTTTGACTAAGTGCATGTAACATGTGTATAGAGGAAAATAAATGATTATGATTATGATTAATAAATAATAATAAATAAATAAATAAATCTTTATTCATTACCTTAGTGCTACGAATAACATTGAGAATTAATTCTCATATCTAATTAAGGGTAACAAATTAAACGATGCCTGAACTAGGAAAACCTGTGTCTCAGGCGGTAATAGGCTAAAATTAATAACTAAAGTTGGTACTTATGAATATTCAAATTAATTAACTTAATATCTGTAGACTAGAATACTTAAAGTTCTAAATGTGCTGTTAATAAAATAAATATAATAAAAAATATATAATGAACTATAACTACAGGTGTAAGTGATGTATTGTCAGGTCGGTAGTGCGGTGTCGCTGAGCACGCTGAGCCAGGTGGGCGTGGGCAGGCCGGCGCGGCGGCTGTGCGCGCTGCGCCTGCTGTTCGTGCGCGAGACCACCGCCGTGCGCGAGCTGGGCGGCCTCAGCGGCTTCCTGCACACCTTCACCTGCGAGGTAACCTGCACCACCATCATCAACACCATTCGCATCATCAACACCATTCTCATCATCAACACCATTCGCATCATCCACACCATTCGCATCATCAACACCATTCTCACCATTAGTCTCATTATCAACATTATTCTCACCATTAAATCCATTCGTAACATCATTAGCAGTATCAACACCATTCTCTTCATCAATACAATTATTATCATCATAGTTCTGATCACCATTTGCATCATCAACAACACACTCATTCTAATAATTCTCATCATCAACACTGTTTCAATCATCATCATCACTGCATCACCTTGTACTATTTATTTTTATTTATTTATTATCATAGAATAATATTTTTTTGGAAAATATGTATATTGCATGCGTACAACGCTGAATATGGCTGCTCCTAATTTGTATTGTATTATGTCACAACTGTACCTAACCCATATTACGCAATAAATTACTTTGATTTGTTTTTTTTTTATTTAGAATCTACAGCACTTTAAAATAATTATGATATCTATTACATACTAAGCATAATGCCAATTACAGATTCTATGTTTACACTTCAGTCATAACTCGAAATATTGTAATATTTTAAGTAACTAATCTGCTGCAGGAAAGTACTCATTCAGTTTATAATTTGCAGGTGTTGGCAATACTGCGGGCTTATACGGCAGCTCTTGGGGGCAATGCGCTCACTTCATTCTACATAACGCAGCTGATGTTACAAGATAATGCACATAAAAATCAGGTTGGTTACTCTTGGTGATTTAATTTTACTCCTAGTAAGGTTGTTACTGATACTCTTAATTAAGTTAGTTATTGTTACCCCTAGTAAGGTTAGTTACTGTTACTCTTAGTAAGGTAAGTTACTGTTACTCTTAGTTAAGTTAGTTACTGTTACTCTTAGTTAAGTTAGTTCCTGTTACTCTTAGTTAAGTTAGTTCCTGTTACTCTTAGTAAGGTTAGTTACTTTTAGTCAGATTAGTTACTCATAGTAGGGTCAGTTACTCTTGTTTTGTTACTCTTCTGTATTGCCATACATAATACATATGTAACATGTGCGCGCACTTTTAAAGCCATAACTGGTTATAGAAGCCATCTAAAAATACAACGATTTAAATTAAAATTTGACATAAATTATATTGCTTATTACATTTTTCATTGAAAAACACTATCCAAAAATCAACTTTATTCGGCTTTTTAGGTTTAGGGATTTTTCTTGATGACAAATTTCTCGTACGTTTAATAATTCGTTATAACGATAATAAAAATACCAAAAAACAGCGGATTTAAAGAAGTTCATAAAAAAATTACAATATTTTTTTGTTTCAATTTTGTTTGTTTGTGGAAATTGACGCTGTCCGTATAGTATACTAGTTACGGAACACGTTGTATGCTATGTAGCTTGCCACTGAGTACATACCTGACTTTTTCTTTTTGTTTCAGGGTCAATGTCTTCTTTCAGTGGGCGGTGATGTCGTCCATGTATCTTATTAGAATAAGTGAAATCATGACATATCTAAGTATACCAGTACATTAACGGGACACTTTGCGTGTCAATTTTTATTTAAAACTAGCTCACGCCGGCGGTTTCGTTCGCGATAACCAACTTGAACCAAGGTCCAGATAACCTTGGTCGGAGTCGATGGTTGTCTGTTTTGACTGTTTTAAGCCGCGTTCAAACGTGCGATATGTCATCTGAATTTTGTTTCAAAATGAAACTCAAAATTGACTTTATTTCAGTAGAGGTAATCTACTGAAATAAAGTCAATTTTAAGTTTGACTTTTATGGGTTTGCGATGTCGTTGAGCTATATCGTACGCCCTCAAATGTCAAACTCAAAATTGAGTTTCATCAGTAGACGTAGGAATAATTTTGAAATAAATTTTGATAACATATCGCACGCTGTTTGAACACTGCTTTAGGTGTCCCGTATTTGTTTGGTGAAAATAGGCGCTATAGGAAATATTATATCTAAATATATTTATATCTAAAGTAATTTAAGACTCAGCTTGTAATGTATTTCAAGTAAACCCGGCAAATATTCTAGTCTTCATCTTCATCATTATTAGCCTATCATACAATAAGCCTCCCTCAAAAGGACGACGTACGGTCTTTAGACTTTAAAATATCATCGGTCCATCGATTAGGGTCCTGCGTCGTCCGGTTCGTAGTCGCCATTTGAGAGCTATATGACCTGCCCACTTGCTAATTTAGAGAGCTATGTCGGTTGCTTGCTCGTCGAGTCACCGATTATTTCTTGGTCATCCTGCATTGGGTCAGTGACCAGGTTGAGATATGGTGTCCCTGAAAATGGCCTATGACCGTCGGTGAAAGAATCAGTGTAGTGGAAGGATTCAAGTGTGCCTCTTAGAGGCTCCTTTCGTGCACATGTCACATGTCTTCGAATTTTTAGGCTCCAAGACATGCCGGTTTCCTAACGATGTCTTGATCGATTTCTTTATCTTGAACAGAATTAGGCCTTGTTTTGATTTTATTTTAAGAAAAAGTATCATTAAAGGTATACAGGGCGAGTTTTTTTTTCAGGGCCACTTAGGCGAAATCGGAAACCGTGAGAGTAATCGAAAAGTGAAGTTAGGAGTTACGGGCTCGATTTTGAAAAAATAAGATCAGCATTAAGAAAAGTTGAAATTTATTTACAGTTTTTCAGAAAATTAAGGTTTTATAATAACATTTTTTTTGCATTTTTGGGTTCTTTGTTTGTTAATAAATAAATAAATGTATGATAACTATGTTTCTAAAGTTATTGGAACACCTTAAAATTATAAATATATAAATTCAGAAATATTTATTTACCCAAGGTAATAATTAATTGCGTTGCTTGCACATAGTCTGACCGAAATAATAAACCTTCTATAAATAAATATTGTCTAATTTATAAATTTGCAGTTTGAAGAATACATTTATTTATTTATTATCAAACATAGAACACAGAAATGCAGAAAGACATATTCAATTTTTTTTTGTTAACAATTTAAAAAAAACTTTTTTTATGCAGATCTTATTTTTTTCGAAATCGAGCCCGTAGCACCTAACTTCACTTTTCGATTACTCTCACAGTTACCGATTTCGCCTGAGTGGCCCTGAAAAAAAAACTCACCCTGTATACAGTTGTTAGCCACCGCACAAAAAAAAGGTTTTTGGGTCTTGCCAACGTGTTTTTTTTTTAATTTTTGTTTCGTCTACGTTACAAACTATATTATCTAAGGTGCTATACACTGTTATGTATGTCATTTTGTTTTTACTATCATTGCATTTTGAAAAATCATCTTTTTTGTCCATAAAATTAAGAATCTACTTTTAGATAGTATTTCTATATTATCTTTGATAGTATTTACAAAAATATCACTATGAAATTACAAGGTGCTTCATAATATGTATACTATCCTGAAAAGGGCTGAAGGTGAAGAATATTCACCTAATTTGTCATAACTTTAACTCTACAACTTTTAAAAACCCAACATTTTTAATTGAAAAAACACCATGAAAAAAAATGGTCGTGGTCAAATCAGTTCAAACTCAATTTTATTCTGCTGTTTTAGGTAGTAATCCTACGTAAATTAGTTAATTATATTATGGTAAATAAACAAAAGCAGCTACTGTTAGAAAAAGGATGATAAAAATGTTCACTTTTTAGCTACAATATTTTTATTTATGTTGGTAGATTAAGCGCGTTTCGGGATTGTTTACATGTTACGGAACAAATGTATTGTTTTTTTTTATTGCATTAGAAATCTGTATTTAATACAATTGTGGGTACCTAGTGTATGTAAACCGAGTAAATATTGTGTTTGAAATCTAACATCTCTGTTTCTAGTCACGGGAATAAAATACACAAAAAAAATCTCTTCTTGTCGTGTCACTGGTTCTTTCTTGGTCATCTGTATTGGGTCAGTGACCAGATTGAGGTATGGTGGCCCTGAAAAGGGCCTGTGACCGTCGGTGAAAGAATCAGTGTAGTGAAAGGATTTAAAGTGCGCCTCTTAGAGGCTGCTTTCGTGCACACGTCACATGTCTTCGTATTTTTAGGTTCTAGGACATGCCGGTTTCCTCATGATAAACTGCGAATTTAATCGATTTTCCATCTGTCTATATTCGTTTGAATCACTAAAATCATTTTGAATCGTCTTAAATCTAGTTGGATTTACGCCTGTTCTAAGCGACTAATGATTTAATAAATAATGTGTGTATCAATGTCAGTTAGAAATTTATTATTAAAAAAAATATTATTACTATTATGTAGGTACTAACCTACCTAACTAGCTCGTGACTGCACCTACCTGATAAGAATATTGAAGTGTATTTTGTCTTTATACGTCTACAATGTGTGTTAGGAGAAAAATATATGAAATTTGAAACTATTCATTTGTTTTTTTTCGCTTATATTCTTTCTTCTTATTAGCAGTATAGGCTCTCGGGAAACTTTTTTTTTTTTTATACAACAGAGGTGGCAAACTAGCTTACGGCCCACCTGATGGTAAGCGGTTACCGTAGCCTATGAGCGCTTGCAATACCAGAGGCATCACGCACGCGTTGCCGACCCCGAACCCCCTTCCCCCCCTAAAGAGCTCTATGTAACTGTACATATTATGAATCACATTGTGTAAAAAACTACCCAAAATTGGAAAGTGGCCCTATGACCGTCGACGAAAGAGTCAGTGTGGTGAAAGGATTAAAGTGCGCCTCTAAGAGTCTCCTTTCGGGCACATTTTATTGTTGCAATAACGTTTCACGAGAGACAAGGCAAAGTTTGCAAAGTTATGTTAGCAGTGACATTTATTGGTTCTATTGAAAACAGCACATAAAATTTAATATATCGGTTCTAAGATAATTTTATGTTATCTTTGTAATTAATGGCTTTTCTAACATGGAGTTTTCACATTAATTACAATGTATGTTTTATGATGGCCGTGGTGGCCCCGGCTGAAGAATAGGCATCTACGTATCCGCGGATGTCGTAAGAGACAACTAAGGGAAAAAAGCTAGGGGATGTTCAGCAGCGTCCCTCATTTTAACAACGATAGCTCTAACTGCGCTCGCCAACCCGCATGCCCAGCGTGGTGAGTATGGGCAAATCCCCCCACATGATAAGGAATTCGCTCTGTCTATGGGGCAGGGCATGTTCAGCAGTGGACGGTCGTACGTCTGAAATTATGATGTTTTATGTAAAGGTGCATAGAAACGTACCTATTAGAATTGGAAGCTTTGAATTTATGTTCCTTTGAATTGAACCAATTAGGTGAATAATTTTATTGGGCTTAGGTAGCAACTTACCTCACGTTGTCCTAAAGTGGGCGACAAAAACTGTTTTTCCCCCTAATATTATTTCTTTTGTTGATAGAATAAACCCCTTTCGGAATAGTTCACTAGTTACGGCACACGTTATCATCATCAACCTGTAGAAGTCCACTGCTGGACATAGGCCTTCCCCAAAAGAGTTCCATGACAACCGGTCTTGAGCCTTCTCCAGCAAGCTTCACAATGTTGTCGGTCCATCGGGTGTGGCCTTCCAACACTGCGTCGCCACACAAGTTGTATACCTAAGGGGGGGTAAATATATCAAAGAAAACAACATTAGCTTGTCATAAATATTTTATTTATTTAAAACACCATAGTTAAATACTTTAATTTTACAAATGAAATGCCAAAAATGCTGACAACATGTTCGTAGACTACCTTAAATAATTTCAATATTTAGATCTAATCTTAGTTTAAATTTGAGAGAGAGGTTTAGATTGACCACCTGATCCACCCCAGAGATATGTGGCCAGCGAAAACGAAAAACGACACAAGCTATAAAAATGGCGTCGACTTTGACAGCTGTCGTCCATTCTTGTGTTGTCGTCCATTCTGTCTTGAAAGTACCTTATTCAATGTAGAAAGAGACGAGGTATCTGCTAAAAATACAAACCTATGTAGCTAATTCATAATGTTTGCCGGCATAAGGCATTTGCCGTGGTGGCCGGCTGAAGAATAGGCCCCTCAATATCCACTTACCCGTGAACGTCGTAAGGGGTGACTAAGAGAATAAATCTAGGGTATGGGCAGCAGCGTCCCCTATTTTCACAAATAACTGCGCTCGGCAACCCGCATGCCCAGCGTGGTGAGTATGAAAGAATCCGCTCTGGAAATCTGTCTATGTTCAGCAGTGGACGTCCTACGGTCATAAATTCTAAATGGCCATATTAAAAAGCGTTGTCGTTTTTCGTTTCGATTGCTACTTTTCTAAGGTCTACGTCATAACGTTGAATTAAATTTAAAGGAACCTTAACATTTTGGACGAAATAACTTAATGGGTTTAGCAAATCATGTTAGTTGCGGGTGTTTCGATTGCGTGTGCGTGAGGCCGCGGCGCGTCAGCGGCGGCGTCCGAAACGCAGGAAGGAGTGGACCACGTCTTGCCGCTTCATGCCGGAGTCCAGGAGTTGGGGGTAGTCGCGGACCAGCGCTGGGGGGAGAAATCAAGATGAGAAAAGTGAAGGTGGGTTTTTGATGAGGTGAGTTTTGGGAAAGTTTCGCTCCTAGATTTATCAATATCCAAATAGATGTACCTACCTACCTATGAACCGATTGTGCAAAAGAGTTAAAAGATAAGTTTCTTGTACCGAACCTTGTAGGCCTTCCTGTTTGACATTTATCAGCATCATCATCATCATCAGCCTGTAGAAGTCCACTGCTGGACATAGGCCGTGCCCAAAGAGTTCCAGGACGAATGGTCTTGAGCCTTTTCCATCCACAACATCACGCAACTTTCACAATGTCGTCGGTCCATCATCGGTAACATTGGCTTTCCAACACTGCGTCGCGTCGCCCGGTTCGTGGCCGTCTTTCGAGAACCTTTACAGTTGTCGGTTCTGCGAGCTATATGGTCTTTGTAATATTTATCAGCAGTTAGATAGAATAGGCCATGGTGGCCCCGGCGAAAGAATAGGCCCCTCCATATCTCTATCCGTGGATGTCGTAAGAGGCGACTAAGGGAAAAAAGCTAGGGGATGGGCAGCAGCGTCCCTCATTTAACAACTATAGCTCTAACTGCGCTCGCCAACCCGCATGCCCAGGTAAGTATGGGCAAATGATAAGGAATTTGCTCTGTCTGTGGGGGAGGCCATGTTCAGCAGTGGACGTCGTACTGCTGAAATGGTGATGATGATGATGATGAGTTTTTTTTTTTTTTTTTTTTTTTTTTATGTTATACGGAGGCAAACAGGCTTACGGCCCACCTGATGGTAAGTGGTTACCGTCGCCTATTGACATCAGCAACACCTGGAGCATTGCTAATGCATTGCCTGCCGAACCCCTCCCCCCCTAAAGAGCTCTGGCAACCTTACTCACCGCAGGAACACAACACTATTTGAAACAAATAATGTTATTTGGCTGCGATCTTCTGTAAGGCGGAGGTACCTCCCCAGGCGGGCTGCTCCAATTTAGAGCGAGAAAATCTCGCTGTGCCCTACCTCTCGTAAAAATAACAGAAATAATAACTTGCGATACCTTGGTACTCCGGCACCTGTTCCCCGGCAGCCTCAGCATACAGCTCGAGGAACGTGTTGAGCGCCTGGCAGAAGCGCGCAGCACGCGGGTCGTCGTCGCCTGCGCCCGCGCACAGCTGCGCCGGCGCCGCGCGCGCGCCGCATACGGCTATTAGTGCGCACACGCACGCCAGGCGGTAGCAATCAGCACTGGAACAATGACTGGTATGTTAAGACTGGCTGAACGCTTACGACCTCGTCTTAGGCTCGAATTTTCATCGTAGTGAGTGCAATTTTGAGGGCAAATTTCGAAAAAAGAATTAAAATTGACAGCGTTTTGTATGATGTTAGGCTCCTGTTTGTGTCAGTTAAACCATAGGTAATAACGACTAAAAATACTATGGTTAGGATACGAAACTCGTTGCACCCCCTTAGGGGTAACTTAGAAAAACTCAAAGGTTTGTTTTGTTATATCTATTTGAGAACTAGATAGAATTTAATCAAAGTGTTTTTTTTGTAATTTTGGAAAACTATTAATGTATGTTCCATTAGAAAGCGGTCCTTTGACCTTTTTATAAACCAGTTCATTCGAAAACTGATATGGTAATATAGGTACTTAACACACAAACACAACACCATTCGCCAGCGTCGCGTATTTGGTAAAAAAGTAGGTACTTAATTGAAGCGAAGTGTCTGGCTACGCAAACTTTTTGAATTCATTTCTGCTTTGTACCCCTTTATTATTGTTGGCCGTTTAAAATTACAAAGATTAAAGTCTGCCTCGGGCCTGAATATTCATAATAACTTATCATCTTGCCGCCTCCTAAATTGGACACGTACCGAAACTTTTATTTCGTTAAGTTGATTTTGATTTAAAGCGTGTCCGTATGTTATGTCGTGTAAAATATACACGGTGTTACATAACATATGTATGTTCGTTAGTAAAAGTCATCATCGTCATCATCATCATTTCAGCCGTACGACGTATACTGCTGAACATGGCCTCCCCCACAGACAGCAAATTCCTTATCATGTGGGGGGATTTGCCCATACTCACCACGCTGGGCATGCGGGTTGGCGAGCGCAGTTAGAGCTATCGTTGTTAAAATGAGGGACGCTGCTGCCCATCCTCTAGCTTTTTTCCCTTAGTCGCCTCTTACGACATCCGCGTATAGGTAGATATCGAGGGGCCTATTCTTCAGTGGTATAAGTACGACTTGATATCAATTGTGTACATAAAAGGCAAACGAATTCGCGTAAAAACCCTACTAGAGACGACTTACCTACGTGAGGGCGGATAAAAACTCATGAAAAACGAATAAGGGTTGAAACTTCGTAATAACATTAAACTGAGTTTAATGGGTTTGGAGTTTTGCGACACAATAAAAAAGTTGAAGGAATTGTAAACTAGGTAAGTAGAGTGTTTTTGGAAAACAGAAACACGTCACATCGTACTTACCTACTAAATACTAATTCGGGTAGTCATAAAATATAGTGGTGTCCATTAGCACTCATGTTAACTTTTATTATCGGCAAATTAATCTCTTTTCGGTGGCACCACGCAGCGATTAGGTAAATCTATAAAACTCCGCACATTTTCTAAATTATTTGTCGTGTCACCGATTCTTTCTTGGTCATCCGGTATTAGGTCAGTGACCAGCCAGGCTATTGCGTAAGCGAAATGGTAATGAAGATCGCAGTTTTAAGTATGATTTTATCAATTATAGCGACATCTGAAGTTTTTCCAACATGAAAAGGAAGAAGCTAAGGTCTTGAAGTTTTCCCTTGTCAAGTTTGAAACGTTTTGGATGTTCCTAAGATTGTTAAAATTACCCCCAAAGTTACGAACTTCATTGCCATTACGCTTAGGCAATTGCACCACAGGTTGAGGTATGGTGACTATGATCGGTGAATGAATCAGTGCAGTGAAAGGATAAAAGTGCTTCTCTTAGAGGCTCCTTTCGTCCAACTATGTCAGTGAGCAGGTTGAGGTATGGTGACCCTGAAAAGGGCCTATGATCGGTGAATGAATAAATAATAAACAAATAAATATTCCGGACATATCACACACGGTCAACTGATCCCAAACTAGGCATAACCTGTACTATGGGTACCAGAGACTGATATACATAATAGATTAATATTTAACACTCAGACACAGAACAAACATCTGTGTTAATCACACAAATGTTTGTCCAGTGCGGGGATCGAACCCGCAACCTCTAGCGCAGAAGGCAGAGTTACTACCAACTGAGCTATGAGGCCAGTCAGAATCAGTGCAGTGAAAGGATAAAAGTGCGCCTCTTAGAGGCTCCTTTCGTCCAACTATGTAGTACAACCATAATCGTTCGCCGCGTCGAGTTACAAACTTGAATACAATGCAGTTGCAAAGGGCATCAGAGCCGCGTGTACCGTACACCCCTGTGGATCCTTTGTTCTCAAGTTACTACTTTTAACAAGGAAATGCTAGTAGATACCACCTGCATGCATTTGTTGAACTGTTGTCCATCTCTGGCGGTTTATTCAGTCGAATCCTTGAGATGGAACCTTTTTTGGCTCACGCATGCACCTCGGCACTGACTAATGAATACCCTAGTTTTTTTACTTCCTACCTACTTTTGTTTGTTCCTTACCCACCTCTTTTTAACCTGTCCAAAATAAATGTATTTTCTTTTCTTTCTTCATTAAAATTTAAACTTTTGATTTGATCAAAAGTTTAAATTTAAATGATACCCAATATTTCGAACCAGTGTTCAAGTGTGTGAGTTTCGAGTGGCGACCACGAACCGGACGACGCAGTGTTGGAAGGCCCCCCGCCCGATGGACCGACGACATTGTTAAGGTTGCGAAAAGTCGGTGGATGGAAAAGGCTCAAAACCGTTCGTCTTGGAACTCTTTGGGGGAGGCCTATGTTCAGCAGTGGACTTCATCAGGCTGATGATGATGATTTCGAACCAGCGGGATTCGAACCCGCATCTTCAGATCTATGGTTGCATAGACTTATCTTCAAATAAGGGTGAAAGTTGTCCTGTCCTACCTATATAACTTTACTAGGTCAATATTTGTCAGCCAAAATTTTTTATTTGCCTCTGTCTCCTCAAAGGCCTCAGATTAACTAGAGATCTAGAAGTTATTTCATAGAGATCACAGACGACAGGCTAAGTATTAAATATTTCACTCGTAGTTTTTCATTTCACGCCCGAAAAAATCCTTGAAAGTGAGTGGGTACCTACGTACTTATTGAATGTGTTATTTGGCATCGGATCCAATAAGGGTAATATTACACGTTTAGTGGAATTCCAGGGGTCACTGAGGGTGCCCTTCGCATACCAATGCTCACTAAACATTTCGATTTTGTTTGATTTCCTTCTGCTCTGAATGTTTTGTTTCGGAACATTTTTGGGATATTTCGTGAAAACTCATTCGAGTCTAATATGTCATACTGAGCAGTAGAATTACTTGGATTTTACTAGTGGTCGCCCGAATTGTGATGTTCACCTACTAAAAGTTGGTGCTTCGATGATCATTGAGGCACTCACTATTATGATAAACTTTAGCTTCAGCAACTTTACCAAATGGAAGCTTACGTTGAATTGATTGAAATGTTGTAGGTAAGTATCTCAAAAACAATAAAGTTTCAATGTTTCGGAATGTATAAACAAAGCACTTTTCGACACCCTCGATTTAACTCATAATCTTACCAGCAAATCTTTTTTTTTATGTTATACGGAGGCAAACAGGCTTACGGCCCTCCTGATGGTAAGTGGTTACCGTCGCCTATTGACATCAGCAACACCTGGAGCATTGCTAATGCGTTGCCTGCCGAACCCCTCCCCCCTAAAGAGCTCTGGCAACCTTACTCACCGCAGGAACATAACACTATTTGAAACAAATAAAGTTATTTGGCTGCGATATGTAAGGCGGAGGTACGTCCCTAGGCGGGCTGCTCCAATTTAGAGCTAGAAAATCTCGCTGTGCTCTACCTCCTCCAAAATATCCTCTCTATAGTAACAACCTGTTGACTTACTAAATTCCATGCACATCCGCTTGACGGTTCGAAACTAATGCTACGAGTATAAGAAGTAGATATACATGCAAACTTGCAACGCAGATTCTAAGTTGATAGAGGTTAGCTCTTAGATCTCGCCGTTGCGAAATGATTGAACCACAAACACTGTCACAAACTTTCACAACTTTAGTAGGATTATATAGGATATTATTATTAGGATATACGCGGTTCATATTTAAAAGATATATAAATAATAATAATAAATATTTCGGACATATCACACACGGTCAACTGATCCCAAACTAGGCATAGCCTGTACTATGGGTACCAAAGACTGATATACATAATAGATACATATTTAACACCCAGGCACAGAACAAACATCTGTGTTCATCACACAAATGTTTGTCCAGCGTGGGAATCGAACCCGCGAGCTCTAGCGCAGAAGGCAGTGTTGCTACCAACTGAGCTATGAGGCCAGCAAAGCTTAAGAGCTTTAGTTCTACTTCAAAAGACATTGTTAAAGCAATTCTCCTCGATAAGAAGGCATTAGATTCTTTATTGGGTAAGCTTCGGCTGTCCATTCACAATCCGCAAACAGCTAACAGTAGATTATCCACTGTTATAAAGTATTATAACTTTGTTGTAAAACTGTGTTATGCCGGAAAATATTGGGGGAAGAACAGGCTCACCACTTTTATCTCATAGCTCAGTTGGTAGTAACTCTGCCTTCTGCGCTAGAGGTCGCGGGTTCGATTCCCGCACTGGACAAACATTTGTGACTAACACAGATGTTTGTTCTGTGTCTGGGTGTTAAATATATATCTATTATGTATGTCAGTCTCTGGTACCCATAGTACAGGATATGCCTAGTTTGGGATCAGTTGACCGTGCGTGATATGTCCGGAATATAATAATAATAATATGGGCAGCATGTTTTAGGAGGTAGGGCACAGCGAGATTTTCTGGTTCTGAATCGGAGCAGCCCGCCTGGGAGGTACCTCCGCCTTACAGAAGATCGCAGCCAAATAACATTATTTGTTTCAAATAGTGTTGTGTTCCTGCGATGAGTAAGGTTGCCAGAGCTCTTTAGGGGTGGGGGGGTTCGGGGTCGGCAACGACTGCGTGATGCCTCTGGTATTGCAATCGCTCATAGGCTACGGTAACCGCTTACCAACAGGTGGGTCATATGCGTGTTTTCCACCTCAAATGTATAAAAAAAAATGCGTAATTTCCTAGAATTACCTGAACTGTAGAACACCATCTCTGCGCCTAGGTGAGAACAATGTTTTTTTTTTTTTTTAATTTGAAATGTTAAATTTATTTTGAGTAAAATAATATATTAAACTTACCTAATCGAGAGTAATGTTAATTACCTTCTTTACATTTATAGTGCATAAAACAAAGATATTATTAATATTGTGGTACATGGTACCTTGGATAAGGTGTACCTCTCTAGCATAGCATGTGACTTGTAAAACTTACTTTTCCAATAAAATCTTGTATCTACTAAGTTTGTAAGTATGGATGGATGGATGTTCACTTAAAACTTTCACGTAAAACTACTGAATGGATTTTAATGAAACTTCACAAAAATATAGCTTATACATCAGAATAACACATAGTTTTTAAAGATAATGTGTGAATTGTCCAAAATATGACTACTAGCTACTTGAAATACTAATCCTGCGCAGACGAAGTCGCGGGCACCAGCTAGTTTATAATATTAAAGTAGGATTCAACATTTTTGTCACTTTTTAACGGAACCGACTGGAAGTCCTTGAAGATGACGCATTATCGAACAGCTTTGGAGAAATTTTGACCACGCATGCATATGACAACATAGTCCGTTTATTAAAGAAACAAAAAATAATAGGTACAATGTGAGTCATATAACAAACAAATAATAAATTAGCCTTTTATTCAAACTAAGTGTTCTAACTAGTTAAATAAATAAACAAATAAATATTCCGGACATATCACACACGGTCAACTGATCCCAAACTAGGCATAGCCTGTACTATGGGCACCAGAGACTGATATACATAATAGATATTTAATGATAGATAGATATTTAACACCCAGACACAGAACAAACATCTGTGTTAGTCACAAATGTTTGTCCAGTGCGGGAATCGAACCCGCGACCTCTAGCGTAGAAGGCAGAGTTACTACCAACTGAGCTATGAGGCCAGTCAGAGTTGCATAGATCATCATCACCATCATCTCCCTGCCCTTATCCAACGTCATGTAGGGTCGGCACAACATGTTTTTCTCTTCCACTCTCCTCTATCAGCCGTCATATCAGTATTCACTCCTTTCTTACTCATGTCATCGTTCACGCAGTCTATCCATCTTTTCTTTGGTCTACCTCTTCCCTTATATCCTTCCACATTCATATTTAACGCTCTTCTAGTCACATGGCATTCTTCCCTCCGCATGACATGCCCATACCACGCTAACCTTTGCATAGATAACATCAGAAGAGAAAACTATAGCTGAGCTTTGTCGGCAGCCAGCTGACACCGACTGTCCCACTGTTATGTGTTTGTGTGCCCTTTTTGGCATAGGCCAATGTGAGTCATAACACCTACTTATTGTATAACATCGAAGGGCGCTTATTCTATCAACAAAAATAAATAATAGAACATATTTTCATCCGATCTTTTCAAAATACGGAAAAATTCATTAAATATTAATTGACTTTTATCCCCAAGCACAAACAACCTCACAGATCTCTAGGTGATCAGATCCTTGAAGAAGTCTAAGGAGGGTAGTCAGAGGCACGTCTAAACATTTTGGCACATGCCCATAGTAGTGAGTATTCCATACGTGACAGGCTGCAAGCCCGTCGCCGCTTTTATGAATACTAATTGGTTTCATCACCATTTTTTCCTTCTACGTTTTGAGTAGGTACCTACGTGTTAAAGCGCAATTCAATTTTTTAAATAGAAGTACTCATTGGTGCACGACCGGGACTCGAACCCACGACCTTCGGATCGAAAGTCAGGGTACCTCCCACTAGGCCAACATGGCTTAAACTCCTAAACAAAAGATAACTTTTGCACGTACTTTTAGGAGGAGGTAAGGCACAGCGAGATTTTCTCGTTCTGAATTGGAGCAGCCCGCCTGGGGAGGTACCTCCGCCTTACAGAAGATCGCAGCCAAATAACATTATTTATTTCAAATAGTGTTGTGTTCCTGCGATGAGTAAGGTTGCCAGAGCTCTTTAGGGGGTTCGGGGTTGGCAACGCGTGCGTGATGCCTCTGGTATTCATTAAGCGCTCATAGGCTACGGTAACCGCTTACCAACAGGTGGGCTGTATGCTTGTTTGCCACCTCAGTGGTATAAAAAAAAAAACTTTAGCCTTTTGAAAAACAAGTTATAGGTCAAATAAGACTCACAAAAATAGCGGCATGGATCCAAATCATGAAATCACTCCACAAAACCACTTGTTAATCCGAATCTGGAGTCAAATGAAAGTTTACGTGCTGCATCTTACTATTAACACTAGTTATTTTAATAAAATCTACTAATATTTTAAATCGTTATTTTAGATATTGCTTTGCACAGAATAAAAAAAAAACAGTTTTAAAATTAGAAACGCACTGTAAATAGATTTGGTCGCATCTATTCTAAAGCCATCACCTAGTTATTTTTATATAACCTATTAAAGTAAGTCTATGCTATTAACATATTATTTTCAATCGTTAACAATATCACTTTGCACAGAATAACCGATTTTAGTTTTAAATTTAGAATCGCACTGAAAATAGTGTTGGTCGCATCTATTCTATAGTTATCGATAGTTGAATGACATTGCATCGACCCGAACGCACACGCACTCATTTATAACTGAAGGCTCGGCCGAGATACGCATCAATTTATCTCGTGAACTTCGGAGAAAATTAGAGATGCACTTCGTTCGATGAGGCTCATCGAAGTTTACGGACCAATGATGACGAATGCGACCATGGGGAATTTGTTATTTGTGTAGATTAAATAATAGTACCTATAGCGATGTGAACGGATGTTGAAGAACGGACATTTCTATCACATGAGTAAATTAAAAAATTCAGACGTTCAAGTGCGAGTAAGACTCGCGCCCCGAGTCTTCCGTGCCATTGGGGGGAACATGGGGTTGGAAAATGAACATTCAAAGTGTGACAAACATATATTTTATGTTCGCTCACATTTGACACTGATACCACGCGAGCAAAGCCGCGGGCCTACGCTAATTTGATATAAATTTCAAGTTGATACCATAACCTGTTCCTGAGAAAAAGTGATCTTGACAAACAGACAGTAAGACAAACAATTATCTTTAATAAGGGCTTCCTTTTTACTGTTGAGGAACTCCAGAAAACACAAAAGCTACAGTAAAACAGCATGTGTAGGTAATTATGTCTTGCAATCATTTACATTGATTGTTAGGTACGTAGGATATCGACACAAGATTAGAATATCGACACAAGATATTTATTTTTCAATCCAAAGCTTCACTAGATTTGCGTACGTGCAAGTTCGCACGCACCAAATCTATTACAGCTTCAAAACAATACATCGAATTAGATGCATTAGATGCTCATACGATTTTAAGCTTTATCGCCAAAAATTACTTCATATAAAATTACAGTAATTTTACCTTAAAACAGGAAGAAAGAAAAGTAAGTATTTATTTTCGCGTCTTAACTTTTTGTCTGCAAATATTTTAATAAAACAAAGACGCAAAAACCCCGTAGAATGTAAGCCTCTTTACTTTGGGAGGATCTCATCCAAAGCTTGACTGTTTTATAATGAAAGAGAGTTTGTTGAACTATGCAGTGACACGAAACTCGGTACAAAATAACTTAATACGTAAATGGTCTTAATAAGCTTCAATTAAAGTCTTAAACCTATATTAGGTGCAGTTACTGTTGCAGTTTAATCCGATAATAGTTGTGCGGTCGGTCGTGGAGACCCGGCGCTAATTGATTTGCGACACTTTGTTAGCTCTGTTTGTAGCGAATTTAGGTAAATAAATGTAAAAAGCGTAACAGGAGGAACAGCCGAAGATGGGCTTGACCCCACGTTGATGAAAAAGTACAAAGAGTGACTTCAATTAAAAAAAAAACCGGTTACAGGTACTATACAAAGTTATCCCGAAAGATTCTGATTTCACACCAAACTTTATTAGTAATAACTTTTGCTCTACGATATTTGAAAAAAAATAACACTGTAAATAATAATAATAATCATAATTCATTTATTTCAGACTTATTATAGACAGATTTATTCAAAAAGCAGATGTTAGGGTCAAATTAGTTAAACTCAATTATTCAGCTGCTTTCTTGCAATCACGATGTAGAACTTCTTGTAAATTTAATGTTAAGTTAAGAAGATGATAAAAATACTAAACACTTCAAAAAACAAAGATTGTTTTTGTTTTCGATAATATTGTTTCTTTTTATTGATATATTATTATTATAAAAATTCTTTTGTTATGATTGTTATGTTGAATTGTATACTTGTGACGGAACAAGTTTTAATTATCTTCTTGGGTCAGTGAGTTGGGAAGTTAATTTACATTATGTGAAACTTTCCATAAGACAATTCATTAATTCTAAGTCCCAAAGTATACATCGATGAACTTTATCGAGTCAATGTTGAGGCGTGAAGACGAATGGCATGCAATCGACACCTGTCGACGTAATAGTAACAAATCACCCGACGCCTCCGAACCGAATCCTAAATCAGATGCACACTTATTGGACAGGTACGCTTATGTGGGTATAAGATGTAAACAAATCTTAGGAAACCTTTTGTAGCTTCAGTTCTTGGACGGGACAGGTGACTCACCTGTTGGACACGAGGCAGTATTTGCGGTTTTAGTCTGACGCTCTGTACTGCAGTAACTTTTTTTCTTGTTGATTATTAGGTATTTCCCACATTATTCACATTGTATACAAGATGATTCATAATATGTATAGGTACCATCCCGAAAGGCCACTAGAAGGGATCGCTGGAGACAAACCGTCCACTTAAAGTTAAGATATCCATGACGTGATCACGATCTTCAGTCATGAAGTACCGACCACAGAGTAAAATACTGTAAGAGTTTATCTGGAATTTATCAAAACATTGCTTAAGTTAAGCTCCGTCCTCAATCCTATCACAAAAGTTCGTCACCCAGTTCTAAGATATAATAAGTGATGTTTTCCATATAGCCAGCCATAGAGTCCCTAATATTTTTACATATATTTTTTCATGTCAATTTACCTTGCTAAAACTTGTGAGACAGAAATACACAAACGGTGTTTACATACTCATTCAGCTGTCTGTTACGAGGTAAATTAAACACGAACAAATGAGAATGTATTTGGACAATATCCTTTCCACGCGTATCGAGGAAAACAAATAAATCTACCAAATTAAAGGACAAACTTCATTATTTCGGGAGTCTGTTGGTTGCGCGGTCTCAGAGGTTGAGTAGGCAAAATATTCGCTCCAAAACGAAGGTACGAGATAAAAATAGAAAAAGGCTCACGACTTTTATCCTCAAGAATGGTATGCAACCTCTCAGATCTCCAGGCGATTAGATCCTTGAAGATGTCTAAGGGGGGTAAGTCAGAGGCACATCTGATTTTTCAGGCACATGCCTACATTTTACAGTAGTGAGTATTCCAGACGTCACAGGTTGAAAGCCCATCGCCGATTATAAGAATACTTATATATACTGGTTTCCTCATGATTTTTTCATTTACCGAACAGAAAAACTCATTGGTGCATTACCGGGTTCGAACCGGCTTCCAACGAGGGTATATTTTCAATACCTACTACTCAATGTCCTAGTCTTTAAGTTACTCGCACCTAACTATACAAAGTTTTAGTTCATTTGTTGCACCGTGAAACAAATAAATTGGTTTTTTTTATACGACTAAGGTAGCAAACAAGCTTCCGGTCCACCTGTTGTAAGAGCTCTAGCAACCTTACTCACTGCAGGAACATAACACTATATTTTGGTACAAATATAATCATACAAAATTGGCTGCGATCTTTTGTAAGGCCTCTCCAGGTAGGCTGTTCCAATTTCTGTGACCTATCTCGTGTTTAGGAGGATGAATTTGTCGTAATCATAATAATAGGTACTTAACTAAAATTGCCAGAGAAGTCGAGTGTTTATTTACTTTATTATCTGCCCTAAAGGGGTGTTATCTGCAACAGCAGTCATTATTACAATGTCTTGGCCCGCATCTTCTCATTTCCATGATAATGCGAAAATTGTTGGGATAATTTCATTTTATTTCAAATCAGCCTTTCGTTTTAATTTCAAAAAACACGAGTTCCTCGCTATGTAAATTAGTAATTATATAAAGCATTTTTAGTGAAGTTTAGACTTATTTCAATTTATATCTTCAGCGATATGATGAATAGCTTCAGAGATACATACAAGGAAAGCTTTAATTATTTTAATTAACAACACGACCTCTGTGGCGTAGCGGTTCAATGCCCACTGCGGGACAAATGTTTGCTGCCACATATTTGTTCCGGGTCTGTGTGATGTGGTACCATTGTTATCGTAGTTTCTGATACCCACGACGACACAGCGAATCCTAGTGTGGGCTGACCCCACTGCAGCTGGACTATGGTATGTAACTGTCGGGTGTTATTTATTTTTTATATTATAGCCAAAAAACACATACGAAAGCACTTGTAAAAAAAAGACTAAAAATTTACTTTGATATGTTAATTTCACGGTAGGTACCAATTATATTTCACAAAATGGTCAAATGAGAAACCAGCGCTAGGGAGAAGGTGCGTAATTAGCATAGTAATTATATTTCTCATGAAAAATATGACAGGTCTCGCTGTATATTTGACACTTTTTACGGTAAAAAATACTTTCATGTCAAATATTTATCGATAAAAACTATCGACAAATGTGCATCCCTTCTGTAATTGCATCAGAAGTTCAAAAACCAGAAATTAATGTGAATGCTCTCGGCCAATAAGTTTAGGCAGAAAAACTGGAACTGACGGTTTTTGAATTCTTTGAAATGCAGGCAAGAAGTGCCCATGTTCAGACCAGCGCGTGCTCTCCGTAGTACTTACGGTCTATATACAGTCAACTAGTTTGATTTGAAGGCCACTATAGAACCTTTTCAAACTAAATCATTGGTCACAAAATGTTATTAACGGAAGACGTTAGGAACTTATTCAATTTCTCACTAACATTATCCTGTCTTTTTTTTAAATCTTATTCTGTAATTTGTAATGTTGCTGCAAATAAATACATTTTCATTTCATTTCACTGTCGTCATTCCCTTGAACGGGAATAAACGTAAATTATGAAACGGCGTAAAATATGAAGATTCAAATGCTCCTGTGATTGCACTAAACTTCTACTGACTTTCACACTCTGGGCAGGCAAACCAGCAGCAGTCATAAATAATAAATTAAATAAACGCAGTTTTGCAGTGTTGGTTGCAGCTCGCAATTTATTCCGCGAACTCACAGTACCCAGTTTTAATTAGCATTCAAAATCTGATTAGGAGTCGACGCGAGTTCCAAAAAGTGACAGATGACAGTTGAGCCGCCATGATGGATTCCAAATTCAAATTATGCAAGCGCACGATCGTGCCGGCTGGTTAATTACAACTGGCCACTAATTACTTTTAAAATGTTAATGGCGGAGAAGAACTTTATATATATATCTAGGCACCTTGTATGTAGTCATTTATTAAAATAGTGGGCCACTCGATATCTACCTACCCGTGAATGTCGTAAGAGAAAAAAGCTAGGAGTTTCCCTATTTTCTAAAAGACAGCTCTAACTGCGCTCGCCAACCGCGTGCCCAGCTTGTCGAGTATGGGCAAATTCCCCACATGACAGGAATTCGCTCTGTACCTAAATGTGGGAGAGGCAATGTTCAGGACGTCCTGCGGCTGATATAATGAGGATATTCCTTTCCATGTAAACTAATTAGGTTTGTGAATTATTCATGTCTCGGGCCACTGCAGCTCTCAGCTCCCGTATGTCGAGGCTGGTTAACTATGCTTACGTTCCACCAGCCATCCGAACTATCAACACTAATTCGAAATCTCATTCATCAGGTTGACACTATCGCGAACCACTGGCGTATAATTAGGCAGCATTGAGTGTGTGCGGATGTTTGGAGCTGTAGGTCTAGCTGGAGTAAAATCAGATCATTCTAAAAACTTTGTTTTACTTCCATATTCTTTTTGTACTGTATGTTATCTGTGTTACATCTACCTATCTCCCTATCGTTAACCTTTATTCTATTGTTTTTTGTGTCTTCTGTCTGTGTTTGTCAAAATAAATTTATTTAATTTCATTTTCATTTTATATTCCGGTTTCGCTGCCATGGTCGTAGAACAAAATAAATATTTGGATTCCCTACCCGAATTTATTCAATTTGGGGTGATTCGATTTATTGATGAATAAAAAACCATTAATGGACATGGCCTTTCAACTTTTTTTTATGTTGATCTTATTTTTTTCAAAATCGAGCCCGTAACTCCTAACGTCACTTTTCGATTACTATCACGGTTTCCGACTTCGCCTAAGTAGCCCTGAAAAAAAACTCAGACTGTTTACTATTTTTAGTCTGTACCTACCTATAAATAAATAAATAAATAAATATTCCGGACATATTACTTTGTAATTGATGCAAATAAATATTACTGTATAGATTACCGTTTTTGTATGGAGTCAAGAAAAGGGGCGCCTACAAAAACCAGTATCTAATCTATACACTTTTCACGGTTGAAAAGTGAGAAGTGTGGCCTAGGGTCTCTGTATCCACAAAGAGCGCTTTGTTCTTAAAATCTCTAATTATTTCGAGCAGTTTACAATGCTACCTGAAGTGTATTAGAACGAAACCAATCTTGGCCGGATTTCCTCCGAGACCACACATACCTACCCTTGTTTAATCATAGCGGGTAAACAGTGCTCGGCCGTTCGTTCTCTATATTACTTCGAACGCGGTAGTAGAAGAACCTTTTATAACTAGGTAGCACTGGTGGAGTGGTGGTAGTGGCCTCGCTTTCCGATCCTCAGTTCGTGGGTTCGAGTCCCGGTCTCGCACCACTGCAGGGACTGAATAACCGGAATATTAACTGACTGGCCTCATGGCTCAGTTGGTAGTAACTCTGCCTTCTGCGCTAGAGGTCGCGGGTTCGATTCCCGCGCTGGACAAACATTTGTGTGATGAATACAAATGTTTGTTCTGTGTCTGGGTGTAAAATATGTATCTATTATGTATATCAGTCTCTGGTACCCATAGTACAGGCAATGCCTAGTTTGGGATCAGTTGACCGTGTGTGATATGTCCGGAATATTTATTTATTTATTTTATTTATTTATTTATTAAGGTACCTTTAAATAACGATATGACGTCATACCGATAAATTCCGGTTACCCGAATATTTCTCTACCGATAAATATAACGGTACCGGAAAATCTGGCTTCGCAGTTCATTTCGGTTTATTTCGCTACCGGTACCTATAAACGAATATATATAAAGGTTTATAAAGGTTTTCTTTGATGAAACGCCGCCACCCCGCCACCGCGGCGCGACTGTCCTAGCGAACTAGCCGCGGCTCAAAATTTCGGTACCGAAATTTACCGGTATGAAATAACGGTACCGTAATGCCCTACCGGTATAGCATAATGGTACCGAAATGTTTTAACGGTACCAGTACCTATAACCTCTACCGCTTTCAGTCCCTGCACCAATGGGCTTTCCATTCGTAAAATGTATGTGGGCTATACTAGAGCTCTCAAACGGAGATGGAAAAAAATGGGGACCAGCATGTCCTAGAACCTAAAAATTCAAAGACATGTGCATGAAAGGTGCTTCTAAGAGGCGCATTTTTATCCTTTCACTACACTGATTCTTTCACCGATGGTCATAGGCCCTTTTCGGGGTCGCCATACCCCAACCTTAATTATTCAGGCGACTGTCCATAACGGTTTATCCAAAACTATACCTAGTATTGCCATAATTATCTATTGACCTTCAAATAATCTCTTTAATGAATCTCCGACCCGTGGGGTAAAAAGTCAATTAAACCGCTTTACATTACGACCCCAGAGGAACAAAGGGTTACATACACGGAACATTAATAATGGGATGATGGTAGACATGGTAGATTTTTATTTAAAACATCGGGTAACATCTTTTAAAAAAAAAAAGGTATGGTGCATTTTTTTTTATTGTTGATGGTTAGGCGTTTAACCACCATCTCACTTTTGCAAGTAAGATGTGGCCTAAGATGGAGCACGCTTTACCAGAAGGAACATAATCACTCTAGATTTGAAGACTCTTAGATTGTACTCATCCGGGAAACAGACGCAGGCAGATCGTTCCACTCTTTGCCAGTACTTATACCTAATAAAAGTGGAGCAGAAA
Source organism: Anticlea derivata (assembly GCA_947579855.1). Classification (NCBI taxonomy): domain Eukaryota; kingdom Metazoa; phylum Arthropoda; class Insecta; order Lepidoptera; family Geometridae; genus Anticlea; species Anticlea derivata. The sequence goes on from OX388277.1 coordinate 9,333,634, forward strand.
CGTTTAGTTCGACACTGTGGTATGTCGACCAGGTAAGGGTGGTCGTCTGCTTGTCCGGTGCTGGAAGGGGGAGGGAGGGATGAGGTCATGCAAATCCTGCGCACAATCACCAAAGTGGTACGGTAAAGTAGTACGGACTGTCGGTGAAAGAATCAGTGTAGTGAAAGGATTAATGTAAAGAAAGAAAGAAAGAAAATTTGTTTATTTGACCCACAACGCAGGTAGGTACAGTAGGTAGGTGGGTACATAGAAAAATACTTTATAGGTAGGTAATACACAACGCAGTAAGAAAACATAAAAAAGTAGGTAGGTAGGTGTCTAAGTGGTAGGCTAAGTAGTATGCGTTGTGTGAGGCAAATGGGTCCCGTCTCAGCATAAAGCTGCACCGAACATAGTATTATGTACGGTGCGGCGCTGGTTTTCTGACGGGGCCTAGGCGACGCGACGTGACGAACATCAATAAACATAATATGCGCCAGAGTCCAGAGTATCCTTGCGTGAACATGTCACATTTCTTCAATTTTATTTGTCATTATCTTGGAAATCCGTAGTACCGACATAGCTCTCAAAATGAGCCAGTTGAAGTGGCAGTGGTCAGGCCATATAGCTCGCAGATTCAAGTAGGTATCATATTTAAAAAATAACAAAGCAATATCGGACGATGCTTTTGTTCAAGTGCAGGCATTGGCACGGGACACGCCATGTCATTTGCAAAAAACATCGCTGATAATTAAGTGCCGCCATATTTGTTTGTTCCCTATAATTATATAAAACTAGCTTCCACCCGCGGCTTCGGTCGTGTGGTAGGTACTATATATTATATTACCTATTCCAGGCTATTTTTACTACGTACCTGACAAATTTCATTCCAATCTATTCAGTGGCTGCGTCGTACATACATATTCACTTCCTCATCATCATCATCATCAGCCTGTAGAAGTCCACTGCTGGACATAGGCCTCCCCTAAAGAGTTCCACGACGAACGGTCTTGAGCCTTCTCCATCCACCGACTTCCCGCAACCATCACTATGTCGTCGGTCCATCGGGTGGGGGGCCTTCCAACACTGCGTCGCCCGGTTCGTGGTCGCCATTCGAGAGCCTTTACTCCCCAACGGTTATCGGTTCTGCGAGCTATATGGCCTGCCCACTGCCACTTCAACTTGCTAATTCTGAGAGCTATGTCGGTGACCTTGGTTCTTCTACGGATTTCCTCATTTCGGATCTTATCTTATTCACTTCCTCACATCTCTACAAACATTCGCGTTTTTTATACTTATTATAGGTACACTAGGTGATTCATAATATATAGATATATATTATCCTAAAAGGGGCTTATTCTACACCCAATTGGCAATAAAGTTTGGTCAACGAGGGGGAGAGGTAGGGCATAGCGAGATTTTCTCGTTCTAAATTGAAGCAGCCCCCAGGTACATCCGCCTTACAGAAGATCGCAGCCAAATAACATTATTTGTTTCAAATAGTGTTGTGTTCCTGCGGTGAGTAAGGTTGCCAGAGCTCTTTAGGGAGAGGGGGGTTCGGGGTCGGCAACGCGTGCGTGATGCCTCTGGTATTGCAAGCTCATAGGCCACGGTAACCGCTTACCAACAGGTGGGCCGTATGCTTGTTTGCCACCTCAGTTGTATATAAAAAAAAAAAACGAGTTTTGGAAAATCGAAATTTCAAACAATGGAAAAACACTACAAAAATCTGCTGTTTTGGGAATATTTTTTCGGGGTAGTATACTAGACACGGAACACTTGTTTATGTTTAGTGGGATGGGGCAATGATGTGTGTAAACTTTCGTTCCTATTATTGCTGTTAAGTTTATCCTACTATCCTACATAAATTATAAATGACTTGCCTCATAGCTCAGTTAGTAGTAACTCTACCTTCTGCGCTAGAGGTCGCGGGTTCGATCCCCGCACTGGACAAACATTTGTGTGATAAATACAGATGTTTGTTCTGTGTCTGGGTGTTAAATATTTATCTATTATGTATATCAGTCTCTGGTACCCATAGTACAGGCTATGCCTAGTTTGGGATCAGTTGACCGTGTGAATATGTCAAAAAAAAAAAAAAAAAAAATGAGAAAGTTTGTATGTTTGCATGCTTGCACGTTTGCATGCTTGTGTAGCAAAAACATGTGCGCCCGCTTACTGCATAAGAACAGCGATTATATTCAACTACCATGTTTTAGCAAATAAACTGATTTTATTTCATTTCCATCACGCGATAACGGCTCATCCAATTTCGACGAAACTTGGAATAGATAGAGTTCCTCACCTAGAACAGCAGGCTACTTTTAATCTAGTTACCACGCTAGCGAAGACGCGGGCGTAAGCTAGTCTACTATAAATAAGAGGCAAAATGATAGGATTGCACCATAAACTCTCCCAACTGTCTCCAGGCCCTTATTGACCGCGAATGCCTGAACATTATCAAGTTTCATCGCAAAGCAATGTTGTACACTAAAGTTACATTAACCTAACGGCCAATTTAATCCAATAGGTGCTAGGTTGAATTTCGCACCATCCAAATTGTTGCCTGAATGTGCTAATTCTCTAATTTACCCTTGTTTGTTGGAGTTTCACTACGTGATAAGATCCGAAATGAGGAAATCCGTAGAAGAACTAAGGTCACCGACATAGCTCTCAGAATTAGCAAGTTGAAGTGGCAGTGGGTAGGCCTCGCAGAACCAACAACCGTTGGGGAGTAAAGGTTCTCGAATGGCGACCACGAATCGGGCGACGCAGTGTTGGAAGGCCCCCCACCCGATGGACCGACGACATTGTGAAGGTTGCAGGAAGTCGGTGGATGGAGAAGGCTCAAGACCGTTCGTCATGGAACGGTCTAAGAGTAGCGTTAGTTTTATAAGGGAAGATAAAACCGTTTTATTTAATTGCCAGTGCATACCTTAAAAAAACATTACGATAATTATATCTATCTAAAATTTCGTTGTCAGTGCATACTCACTCATCATTGGAGTTTCACTACGTGATAAGATCCGAAATGAGGAAATCCGTAGAAGAACTAAGGTGACCGACATAGCTCTCAGAATTAGCAAGTTGAAGTGGCAGTGGGCAGGCCATATAGCTCGTAGAACCGACAACCGTTGGGGAGTAAAGGTTCTCGAATGGCGACCACGAACCGGGCGACGCAGTGTTGGAAGGCCCCCCACCCGATGGACCGACGACATTGTGAAGGTTGCGGGAAGTCGGTGGATGGAGAAGGCTCAAGACCGTTCGTCATGGAACTCTTTGGGGGAGGCCTATGTCCAGCAGTGGACTTCTACAGGCTGATGATGATGATGATGATGATGATGACTCACTCATCATCATCATCATCATTTCAGCCGTTCGACGTCCACTGCTGAACATGGCCTCCCCCACAGAGAGAGCAAATTCCTTATCATGTGAGGGGATTTGCCCATACTAACCACGCTGGGCATGCGGGTTGGCGAGCGCAGTTAGAGCTATGGTTGTTAAAATGAGGGACGCTGCTGCCCATCCCTGCCCATCCCCTAGCTTTTTTTCCCTTAGTCGCCTCTTACGACATCCGCGGATAGGTAGATATGGAGGGGCCTATTCTTCAGCTGGGGCCACCACGGCCACCACGGCATACTCACTCATCATCAGCCTGTAGAAGTCCACTGCTGGACATAGGCCTCCCCCAAAGAGTTCCATGACGAACGGTCTTGAGCCTTCTCCATCCACCGACTTCCCGCAACCTTCATACTCACTTCTTTACGATAATTATTTATCTTATAAATGCAAATTGTCAAGTACCTAGGTATGTTTTATGAACGTGATTTATACTAGAAGAACATAAAAAGGTAGGTAATCCTGTTTTTTTTTTTCATAACGCACTGCGTGATAAAATCCAAATCAGGAAGTACGAGGAACATGAGGGCCACGCGAAAGAAGGCCGATGGACCGACCCGATGGACCAACGAAATGTTAAAAAAAAAAAAAAAAAAAAAAGTTTAATGTTTCAGAAGGTCGATGGATGGAAAAGGCTCAATGTGGCAAAGACTTTGCAAGACGAACGGTTGGTTGCGTAGTTCGCAAGCTAAAAAAAAGTAAATAAATAAAAAATAATTCCAGTTGAATCCAATTTAAAAGTTATTTAGTTTTACAAGAAAATGTGAGTTAGCGCTCATTACCGGTTTACAGGCTGCCGAAAGGTTAATTAATGAAATATTAAAACTAATTTGCCTTTGTAACTATAAACGAAGAAATTATTTATAATTGTTATCATTTTGCGGTAAACCTGTTAAAACATTTTATGAAGTTATTTACATTATTTTGTAAACCTAGGTAGGTACTTAGGATTATTTTACAACTAGCTTGTGCCCGCAGCTTAGCTCGCAAGATACCTAGATAAAAAAGTGGCATATATATTGTCTAGGTAGAGAACTCTATCTATTCCAAGTTAAATCGCGATTGAACCACAATCATAAATCCAAGCATCCTCACAAACTTATATAATATATATATATATTCGCATTTATAACATTAGTAGGATAATGCCTTTATCAATGTACAAACAGTCTTAGGCCCTTTTCAGGGCCACCATACGTCAACCTGGTCACTGACCTAGTACAGGATGACCAAGAATGAATCAGTGACACGACAAGAAGAAGAAGAATGCCATTATCTTCAGGAATTGCTCAAGATTTTTCAGGTCGAAATTTCGGAACTTACGGAACCCTTGGTGATCGTAACTTTCAAATAAACTACTTTAGATAAATCAGAATTAGAGTTAGTCTCAAAATCCCCTGAAGAGTCTTATTTCGCCTTGTGGCTAAACAATTGGGAACAAGCTACGTCATCCACATTACCGTTTTTTGGTCGAGCAAGCGTAGCAGCGAAGACACTTAAATGACAACTAACCTAAACAATTGAGCTATCTATAGATTGTAACGGCAATAGATAGATCAAACGTTTCTTGAGTATTTTTTAAATATTTACATGTATTCGTTTTAATTTTCTTTCTGTAAATAAAGTATTAGGTACCTAAACCTATGTGGGGGTAGATTTAGCTTAATTGAACAATTTCGTCTTGTTGATCGAGCGAGCGAAGATCTCTCAAACAACTAGGGCGCATCGGCGTTGTATGTTTATTTGTTCGAGCATAAATTTCGAGCCTTCAATCCGATCTGCTTGGAAATTAGTATGTCGACAGGTTGAACTATCAAAGTTTACTGGTTAGAATATGAGTTAAATCGGCCAAGGGATTGTTAAGATATAGGGGTCCAAAAGGGGTTTTAAAAAAAAGATAAAAATACGTGAAGTGGGATGTCATTTGGAAGAGCTATGTTCATACATTCAAAAACTATTTTAATTTTAATGGTAAAGGTGTGACTTTCAAAGTTTATCTTAATTGTGAACAAAAAAACATCGAGAGATCTCAGTTCGGGTCGAACCACTAGTTTTAGTAGACAGTTAATCTAACTAAGAGACCCTTTATCTTTACTTCCCAAAAGCCGGATATTTTTGGTAAATATTTTAATTTACCTAGACAAGATTTACGTTAACTTGGTTTTGGACAACAATGTTTACAAGAATTTAACAAATATGCCGGCGGTACTTAAAGCCTTGGGTTTGAAGATCTCTGAAAGAACTTGTAATGTCCAAATTTGTTGGTATTATACTAGGTTTACTTAAATTTTATATCTTTAGGAAATAGCGTATAGTTTGTTTTAAGAGTTTTAAGTGCCGTGGTGGCCTAAGAATAGGCCCCTCCATTTCTTCCCGTGGATGTCGTACGAGGCGACTACGAGAAACAAAGCTAGGGGATAGGCAGCAGCGTAAATTTTTAAGACAGGAAGGAATTTTTAAGACTCGTGTGAATTAGAAATTATTTTCTGACAATGGATAGTTAGTAGTCATAGCTCAGTTGGTAGTAACTCTGCCTTCTGCGCTAGGGGTCGCGGGTTCGATTCCCACACTGGACAAACATTTGTGACTAACACAGATGTTTGTTCTGTGTCTGCGTGTTAAATATATATCTATTATGTATATCAGTCTCTGTTACCCATAGTACAGGCTATGCCTAGTTTGGGATCAGTTGACCGTATGTGATATATTAAAAAAACAAAAAAAAAAAAATGTAGTGTAGTCTGTGAGAATGAGAAGTTACAGCAGCCTACTGAGAGGAATAAATTTCATAATTTTCAAAATGATGAAAAACACATGAAGATTTACGGTTGAACGGATGGATGTACGGTACCACATAGTACGGTTAAGTAAAAAATGGCACAAGTTGACGGTTAGAAAGATAATTTTCTAGCTATTGCTGTGTATATCTTTATTTTTAGTACCGTTGTATTATTTAGACAATTTTGAAATGTTAACATCTTAGTGCATGTGACTATAACTACCGCAACTTTCGGTCCGCTTGCTGGTTCAAATCCCGGTGGTGCACCAATGAAAGTTGTTATATATATTCTTTAAAATATATTCGCGCACAAAACAATTGAAATCTGACGAAACCAAAAATAAAAATACGGTTACTAAGTAGGTAAATGATCGTCGAGATAACTTCCACTAGGCCAACAAGGCTCTAAAATTGCAGAAGTGAATCAAACTAAGTTAAATTACAAAAATTGTGCTATTTTCGAATTCACAATTGGTTGTATATGCCTCATTTTGAACCCACGCCTCATTAAAGGAAGCTGCCGTTCATTTAACATTTGGGAAGTTCAAAGTTTATTATAAAACGAAGTTTGCACAGAAGCCCACTAATAGTTTCGTTCAGAAAGTTTTTCAGGAAAGCTTAACTACCTTTACACCGTATGAACACGGCTTTAAAGCCGCGCCATTATGCTCGCATAGGTATTTTTAACTAACTTTTAATGTAAACACTACCTGAGTATAGTTTACATCAAAAGTACCTGATGATAAGACAAAACTCGAGAAGTATTTTATAAATGAAATAGGCAATTTTGATGTGCTTGACATACTATGGTAACAAAGTATTATGATGAGATCTAGCGATAAACAATTTCGAAATGCAGAAAAAAAAATCTGCTTGTGCTTATCAGTGGACATAGATTTTGACTAGAATTACTTATAAATCGAACCTTCAGAGTGCGTAAAAAAATCCTAAGTTATGTTTATTATGAATGTACTGTCCATAATTTATTTATTTACCTTTACTAAAAATGTTGTGATTTTATAAAAAATCTGTAAAATAATTTGCACAATATTTTTTTTTACTCTTTCATTTTTTTATTTCTATATTTTCGATGTTATTTTTTTTATTAATATAAATGATAGGAACTTACCCCAAAGCCATTTTCTTCGGTAGTTGGTCTGTGCTACGGTGTCTACGCCGCTTCGAGCTTGCTACGGTTGTGCCTGCTACGCCGTTACGCCGGCCTTATATCCTGGGCGGCGCCCACAGCACCGCCCCCCGCCCGCCCAGCGATTGATATTAATTGTTATTTTGAAGCAAACTATCTGCAACCAGAAGATCTAAATTGGGGTGAATGTGTCCAAAAAGGAGTCATTTCGACTGGCGTCATAGCTCAGTTGGTAGTAACTCTGCCTTCTGCGCTAGAGGTCACGGGTTCGATTCCCGCGCTGGACAAACATTTGTGTGATGAATACAGATGTCTGTTCTGTGTTTGGGTGTTAATGTATCTATTATGTATATCAGTCTCTGGTGCCCATAGTACAGGCTATGCCTAGTTTGGGATCAGTTGACCGTGTGTGATATGTCCGGAATATTTATTTATTTTGGTGTTGTCGCTTTTGGGCAAATTCATACGTAAAACCACGCCTGTTTCCAGGAGGGGTAGGCAGTGACCACGGCTTTCCACGTGCTACGATCCTGACATACCTCTTTTGCATATCTTAAGAATCATGCCTTATGCCTCCCCAAGAAGTGCCACGATGGACGGTCTTGAGCCTTCTCCATCCACCGACCTCCGGCAACCTTCACAATGTCGTCGGTACATCGAATTCGGGCCTTTACTTATTTTTTATTGGTGATGGTTAGGCGTTTGACCACCACTCACTTTTGCAAGTGAGATGTGGCCTAAGATGGAGCACGCTTTACCAGAAGGAACTTATTCACTCTAGATTTGAAGACTCCTAGATTGTACTCATCCGGGCAAATAGACGCTGCCACGCTGCCTTCCAGCTCAGCATCCGTTTCGTGATCGCCATTCGAGAACCTTTATCCCCTAACGGTTGTCGGTTCTGCGAGCTTTATGGCCTGCCCATTGCCACTTCAACTTGCTAATTCTGAGACCTATATATCACGCACCGATACTTCGAGCATAGCTCTCTCCATAGTCTGGCATCGACTGGCCTCATAGCTCAGTGGTAGTAGCTCTGCCTTCTGCGCTAGAGGTCGCGGGTTCGATTCCCGCACTGGACAAACATTTGTGACTAACACAGATGTTTGTTCTGTGTCTGGGTGTTAAATATATATCTATTACAGTGGTGGTCATCTAATTAGAAACACCTAGTCACCTGACATTTTTATAAAGTAACTAACATTATTATAGCATTTAATAGGAGGTAATTTTTTTTTCACTACTTTACAATGTACTTTAATATCTCTAGTTTAATTACAAGCAATAATATTTGACAACCAAGACGACAATAAAAATAAATATCAGTGAAACAAAAAGTATCAATATCGTTAGGACTGGCAGAATGGACAACTAATTAGAAACATTGTATGACTTGGTTCGAAATTTGATTTTTTAAACTGAAATACAGTTCTCACAATTGTCAATCACATTGTAAATATTGCCGTCATTTTCACTCATTACGAAAAGTTACTATTTATTGTTGTTTTATTAAAAATGGGTAAAAATAAGAGCTGTGATGCAGCAACGAGAAAAATTATAGTGAATTTTCATTTAAAACAAAAATGGAGTTACAGAAAGATCGCCGATTATTTGGAATGTTCCGTAAAGATGATATTTAACGCCCTCGCACATTTCAAACTACACGGAACATCAGATAACGTGCCAAGAAAACTTCGGCCCAGGAAGACTACAGTTCAAGAAGACAGGCTTATGCTTCGATTAGCTAAGGCGGACCCCTTTAAAGGATCCAATTTTATAAGAAAAGAGGTATTTTCAGAAGACGATCCTCGACACGTGTCCACTAAACTAGTTCGTAGACGGTTGGTTGAAGGAAAATTGTTAGGAAGGATCGCTAGAAAAGTACCACTACTAACCAGGCAACCTAGAGAAAATCGTCTAGCATTCGTTCGCAAATATGGCAGTTGGACTATTCATCAATGGAAAAAAGTTTTGTTTTCAGATGAAACTAAAATTAATTTGATTAATTCCGATGGAAAACGATATGTACGACGACCAATAAACGAGGCTTTGAATAACAAGTACACTAAAAAGACAGTTAAGCACGGTGGTGGAAATGTAATGGTGTGGGGATGTTTCTCAGGGTACGGGATTGGTCGCGTGAGAAAGATTGAAGGGCAAATGGATCAATATCAATTCAAATGATCTTGGAAGAGACAATAATTCCATATTCCGAGGAAAATTTGCCAGTAACTTGGATATTTCAGCATGACAACGACCCAAAGCACACAGCACGCAGCGTTAAAGCGTTTCTTACAGAACAATCCGTGACAGTATTAGAGTGGCCTGCCAATAGTCCGGATTTAAATCCCATAGAAAATTTGTGGCGCACTATAAAGACCAACCCTTTCGCAGAAACACGTTACTAATATTCATGGACTTAACAGTGCATTTGAAGACGCTTGGAGAAGTATTCCTGTAGAAACTTGTTATAAATTGATTGAATCAATGCCGCGTCGCTGCAAAGCTGTTATTGGTAATAAAGGCTACCCTACCAAATACTAATTGTCTAAGGATGTAGTATTTTTAGTATTTTTCAAAACTATTGGGGTATTGTTCAAATTAAAAATGATTAAAGTAATGATTTTTTTGGTGTTTCTAATTAGTTGTCCGGTTTGTATCTCGTTTTTTATTTTGTTATTAATATAACTTTCAGTTTTAGAAAAACAACCGTTGTTTTCTGTTATTAAAATGGTATAACAATGCAATATTATATCCGATACATCGATTTTAATACGTAGGAACACTCAATGATACGTTAAAAATTAGTTCGAAAGGGAATTTGCAATAAAAATAGAAACCCAGGTAGGTGTTTCTAATTAGATGACCACCACTGTATGTATATCAGTCTCTGGTACCCATAGTACAGGCTATGCCTAGTTTGGGATCAGTTGACCGTGTGTGATATGTCCGGAATATTTATTTATTTATTTATATATTTGTGATGATGAACTACGTGAGCGACCTCAAAATATAAGTTTGTCACTTCCTACACTTGGAATTTTGATTTTCTGACCCCCTTTATTATTAAAAAAAAAAAAAAAAAAAAAAAAGTGTTGCCTGAAATAAATGGTTATTAAATTAAATTAAATTAAAGTTGGACCTACCTAGTTGAATCATCTGACCTAATATACTATATACTTCAAAATAAAAATAATTAATTAAATTAGATCACGAGTCCCGAATCAATGAAAAATCGTAACCTAACAGATTTAATACTTTATGTTTACTTAAGAACGTGTCTCGCCTACCCTTTATGTTAAAGGGTAGTCAGAGCTGAGTCCAAATATTAGTACAGTTTATGATGCTGGATCTGAAAATGCATGATAAATCTTGTGTATTATTATTTCCTTAAATCGTGTATGACTATAAACACAGTGTGTTCCAATCAAAATGTCGTTTGTACAATATTTTGGTAATTGATTGTTTGGGTGCGTACCATTATAAGTATCTAGGCTTTGGGAAGAATTTCAGAAATTCCTTAACCAAAACTTTTTCTTTTTGCAGTCAGCAATTGATTGATGGAAATGTCTTTAAAATTGTGATAAAATTTAAGCTTATTCCGATTACCAGTTGAGTTAGACAATAAGGCTACTCACAATGCTGACTGGCCTCATAGCTCAGTTAGAAGTAACTCTGCCTTCTGCGCGTTGCAGGTTGCGGGTTTGATTCCCGCACATGACAAACATTTGTGTGATGAACACTGATGTTTGTTCTGAGTCTGGGTATTAAATAGTCTCTGGTACCCATAGTACAGGCTATGCCTAGTTTGGGATCAGTTGACCTTGTCTGATATGTCCGGAATATTTATTAGTAATTTATAATATTACCAGTGATGACATATGGCACTGAGACTTGGTCGTTAACTATTGGCCTTATACACAAGCTCAAAGTTGCACAACGGGCTATGGAGAGAGCTATGCTAGGAGTTTCACTACGTGATAAGATCCGAAATGAGGAAACTCGTAGAAGAACCAAGGTCACCGACATAGTTCTCAGAATTAGCAAGTTGAAGTGGCAGTGGGCAGGCCATATAGCTCGCAGAACCGAGGAGTAAAGGTTCTCGAATGGCGACCACGAACCGGGCGACGCAGTGTTGGAAGGCCCCCCACCCGATGGACCGACGACATTGTGAAGGTTGCGGGAAGTCGGTGGATGGAGAAGGCTCAAGACCGTTCGTCGTGGAACTCTTTAGGGGAGGCCTATGTCCAGCAGTGGCCTTCTACAGGCTGATGATGATTTATATTAGTAGAATAGCTTACACGGCGGTCTTATCGCGGACCGCGATTTCCTCCAGATAGCTTGAAAAGAAAATGTGATGAAATTTAATCCGATGCACATCATCTGCAATTCAGATAACCTGCATCAGCTTAAATTGTCCCGCAGTCTCGCTGGACTTCCCCGGCTGATGATGGTCATGACCACAATACTGCAATCCCGATTTACGCAAAAACAATTCCACTACCGGATAAATCAATGTATCCTACAATACATTTAAATAAAGGCAACTCTACGCTGATGAATACAAACAAGGTGGCTACCATCTGCATAGCTTTGAACCCCGTGTTTCATTACTGGCCTTAACACATCATTTTACTAAAAAGTATATTCACATTATTTACATACTCTTTACGTTGAGATCAAAGAACTTATTTTCTTTTTTAATCTCACTTTTTTTTTGGTTCTGTAGCGGAGGTAGTGGTATCCCTTTGGTAAAGAAAATTCAAGTTCGACTTACCTACTTGCTTGATAAAACAAGTAGGTAAGTGGAACTTGAATTTTCTTCCACCAGGTCTTCCGGTCTTGAGGTCCTGATACTAGGTCTCAATTCAATTCAATTCATTTATTGACCATTTCGTTATAACATATAACATAGGCATGTCAGGTTTACAGTAATTACAGTTCTTTACAAGTAACGTTCATATAATTTTACAAAGATTTTAGATTTTAATAGATAATTTATAGTTTCTAATCCCATGTGGATTAGAAACTATAAATTATCTATCAGAAAATGAAACATTTAAATATGCCGCGACATGGTAAAATGGATGATTTTCAAAAAATGATTTAATTTTTATTTTAAACTGATTATAGGGAAGCCGGGTTACTTCTAAGGGTAGTTTGTTATACATCGCAAGCTTAAGGCAGAGACCCTGTAAAGGGGCACCACAAATAAAGTGGCGATCACAATAGGCCAGTTGTGGCCGCAGTGACACCATAGCCACAAAAAGTAAAAAAAAAAAAAAATAATAAGGCAGAGCCCATGGTTATAGGTTTTCACGAGTCTTTTTCTTGGAACAAACAATTTTTCTTTATTTCTAGTGTTGTATTTGTGTATATGTAGCTTCATAGGAAGATCTGGTTTCTTCAAATGTACTTCTAACAGAGATATCACTGTTAGTATTTTAGTTTTTTTAAAGTAGGCTTTGGTCTCCCGGTCTTGAAGTCCTAAGAACTGTTGGAGCTCTGATAAATAGCTCTCTGACGGGTAAAGTTACGATGATAATATGTTTTCTTTGGGACGAAAAGCTCACGTCGACGACTTCTACGCGATCATCATCATCAGCCTGTAGAAGTCCACCGCTGGACATAGGCCTCCCCCAAAGAGTTCCACGACGAACGGTCTTGAACCTTTTCCATCCACCGACTTCCTGCAACCTTCACAATGTTGATTTCTTTATTATCCCAAACATGTTCGACTTAGTCGGGATTTGAACCCACAAACTTCCCCTTGCCTTCTAGCTAGAGAGCACTAACAAATTGTCAAAAATTAAAAAACGAAAACGTTTATAGGCTTTAAAGCTCTTAAAAAGCTATTAAGGTTCTCGAATAGCGACCACGAACAGGTCGACGCAGTGTTGGAAGGCGTCCTAGCCGATGCACCGACGACATTGTTAAAGTTGCGGGAATTCCGTGGATAGAAAAGGCTCAAGACCGTTCATCGTGGCAATCTTTATTGGAGGCCTATGTCCAGACTTTGATGGCTGTTGATGATAGATTGCTCTACAGCGTTGAGAATTAAAAAATAATAAGTCCAAAATTTTGACACAAAAATGAAAGACTGTTCTCAGTGTGAGTGGAGTGAAAAATTAATCAAGACTAAGAATACCAGAGCTAGCTTCTGCATACAAAAGATTCTAGAACTAATTACGTTTTGTTTGATCTCGTGCTGTGGAATTATGAATATTCACACTTATCCAGTGGCGCTCAAAGCTTTCATAGAATAAGTACAAGGTGATTCATAATACTATCCCGAAAGTTGATAGAAATCAACAAAAAGAAAGAATATAAGCAAGAAAAAAACTGCAAGCACTGGAGGAGTGGTGGTAGAAATGCCGCCTTCCAACTTGTCGTGGGTTCCAAACCCGGTCGTGTACCAATGGATTACACTGATTCTTTCAAGAGAGCACTAGTGGAGTGGTGTTAGTGCCTCGCCTTCCGATCCACAGGTCGTGGGTTCGAATCCCGGTCGTGCACCAATGTATTTAATATTCGGAAAATTTATGTGCGCTATACTAGTGCTCTCAAACAGTTAAGGAAAACATCGTGAGGAATCCGACAAGTCCTAGAACCTAAAAAATCGAAGATGTGCACGAAAGATGTCTACAAGTGGCGCACAAGTACACTGATTCTTTCACCGACCGTAGCCGTAGACATAATAATCAGGTATTAAAAAAAAGCTTAAAAAGTCACAAATGGTGAGCTAAGCAAATGTTCTAAGGGCAGCACACGCTACACTTGATGAAATAACTACCTGGTGCTTCTATATATAATACTTAAAATACAAGGTTTCTAGTACCTATAGGCAATGCCCGCATGCAAATGATAGGCACCAAGCCGTGTTTGTTGCCTGATTCTTGTAGGCTTGGTCGCGAGGAACAGGCATAGCTTCACCTAGTTTCTAAGACGTTTCAAAGTGATCCTAGTGATTTTATTGAAATAAATGCCTTTTGACTTTGAATTTGACATGCCCAGCGTGGCGAGTAGGTATTCAGGCAAATCCCCCAAATGATTGTTTCTGGAAATCTATGGGGGAGGTCTGTGTTCAGCAGTGGACGTCCTACGGCTGAAATGTTTTTTTTTTATGTTATACGGAGGCCCTTCTGATGGTAAGTGGTTACCGTCGCCTATTGACATCAGGAACACCTGGAGCACCTAATGCGTTGCCTGCCGAACCCCTCCCCCCTAAAGAGCTCTGGCAACCGTACTCACCGCAGGAACACAACACTATTTGAAACTAAATTAACACTGTTTGTTTATAAACACTATTTGATGATGATGACGTAATAAGTTGCGAAGTTTTACGTTTGAGAACCGCTGAAAAATAAGTTTTATAAGTGAGCAGATCTTATGCATATTAAATGCACAAGTTTCCAACTCGTTTACTTAGAATTTGTCGCGACGATCATCCGTCAGAAGTTAACAAACTAACCAACAATAATTTGTATACATAACTTTTATAACTAACCTACGCCAAAACTGCGTAGGGCTTATTTACACCACGCACCACACCTTGCTTCCTTGTCGTGTCACTGATTCTTTCTTGGTCATCCTGTTTTATATCTTTATAATGCAGGATGTTGGGCAGTATCAACAGACATTGCAGTAAACTCCAAACAAATTTATTATACAAACTAGCTTCCACCCGCTGTTTCTAAGTTTTTAAATAGTAAATAGTTTTTTTTATACAACTAAGGTGGCAAACAATCATACGGCCCACCTGTTGGTGAGCGGTTACCGTAGCCTATGAGCGATTGCAATACCAGAGGCATCACGCACGCGTTGCCGACCCCGAACCCGAGCTCTGGCAACCTTACTCATCGCAGGAACACAACACTATTTGAAACAAATAATGTTATTTGGCTGCAATCTTCTTTAAGGTGGAAGTACCTCCCCAGGCGGGCTGCTCCAATTTAGAACGAGATAATCTCGCTATGCCCTACCTCCTAAAATAATAGTAAAACTTAGAAATAGTTCCTAAGTTTTTTCTTCTCCTATTTGTTTTTTTTTTATGATGTCATAAGCCCCTATCGGGAGAGTACACTAGTTACGGAACACGTTGTATAAAAGGTTCTGTTATGATTATTTGCTACGAGATCCAGAAAAATCATACTAAATATTCAATAGTGTATTCATTTATTCATAGGAGCAAAATTTTTGTTCGGTCCAGCTGAGTGAGTAAATCAATAAAAAGTCTTAACCCACACACATAACTGATTTTTCCAATCCAATCCCCTTTACGATATTATTTATTTATTTAATCTTTTTTGGCCGTGGTGGCCCCGGCTAAAGAATAGGCCCCTCCATATTTTTTTTTTTTTTTTTTTTTTTTTTAATACGAAATAGGCTAACGTTTGACCACAATCTCACCTGATGTTAAGTAATGATGTGGTCTACGGTGTAGCACGTTTGCCTAGAAGAAACCTATTCACTATATTTACCTATCCGCGGATGTCGTAAGAGGCGACTAAGGGAAAAAAGCTAGGAGATGGGCAGCAACGTCCCCTATTGTCAAAGAGCTAGCTGCGCTCGCCAACCCGCGTGCCCAGCGTGGGGAGTATGGGCAAATTCCTCCAAATGATAATCCTAAATTGAAACATGAAATACATTGTAGAAATTGAGGGTACTATTCTTCAGCCCATTTTAGTTTAAAAAGTACCCGCTTTTAGTTTTCTTTTTTGTGTCTTCCATCGATTGTTCAGAACTCAAAATGATTGTACCTATTCAAGATTCAAGATGTTTATTTGCAGCAATAAGTGTTACAGAGAGGTCTTAAAGCTATGAATATGGCACTTATAAACTTATTCACTCTTTTCGAGCATCGCAAATTATTGTTTTAGACCAAAGATTGATGATCTTTATCCAGAGCCTCTGAGCATATTTGGTATTAATAAATAAAATAAATAAATATTACGGACATATTACACACGGTCAACTGATTCCAAACTAGGCATAGCCTGTACTATGGGTACCAGAGACTGATATACATAATAGATAATATACATATTTAACACCCAGACACAGAACAAACATCTGTATTCATCACACAAATGTTTGTCCAGTGCGGGAATCGAACCCGCGACCTCTAGCGCACAAGGCAGAGTTACTACCAACTGAGCTATGAGGCCAGTCAGTAATGTTATGTACATACCTACTTTCTTAGTTTTTGCGTTGTACATCTTTATTTTTAGTAGGAACTGTCAGGAAAATCGTTAAAGTATTTTCATTTGAAGAATTTTATGAAGTACAATTTTTATTACAGTATTTGGAGCATGATATCGAGTTCTCAGAAAGAATTTTCCTATTAGGTGTGAACATTTTTGTAGCTCAACAGATATCTTCAGATTATACATGTCGCACTCGCGAATGCCTAACCGATTTACATAAATAGCCTTAAAATACATAAATCATAATACATAATCCATAATTCACCCAGTAATAATGCCTCTACAGCAGGCCTGTACAACACAATTTTCTAGAGGGCCAGGTTTAATATTTTTGTAATCGTAGCGGGCCAAAACTTTCATAGGTAAAGTAAAATGCAACGGAATTTTTCATATAACCAAATGATTTATTAAAAAAGAAAGTTTCAGTATTGCTTATTATTTCACCTAATTATTTATAAAGTTTTAACCAGGTCGCGGGCCGGATGAAGGACTTACGCGGGCCACATGGTGGCCCGGGGGCCGTATGTTGGACGGGCCTGCTCTACAGGATTAGAGATTTATTCATACAGCGTCTTCTTCTTCTTCTTCTTCCTGCCCTTGTCCCACATTATGTGGGGTCGGCACAACATGTTTTTATTATGATGATTTTATAATTAAATGTGTTCTTCTCGCCTAAAACACAGGATTACCTAGTTCAGGCTCCTATGTAATATCTACCTATATGTAAAAATGACCATTAACCTGTCAATTTTTGTGTACCTTATCAATCTTATGAATAAATTATCTATCATTATTATATATTTATTCATAGAGCGACATCAAAGTTTATTTAGAATACCTACAAGTAGGTTTAATTTTAAAGAAAGAATAAAATAAAAAAAAAGAATATCTCCTGCCTACTTTCTACTAGGATAAAATGGTTTTAATTAAAACCAAACAAAACACAAGAGGGAAGAGGAAATTGAAGGAAAGGTAGAAGGAAAACGAAGAAGAGGAAGACCAAGAATATGTTACGTAAGCCAGATAAAAGACAAGATTGCCGTAATGCCCTCCTGTTTCTACCCAATCAGGCTGGCTGGTAAATAATGCCTTGGCATTAAGCCCATCTTTTGCACATTCTTGTTTTTATGTGCAATCATCATTTCAGCCGTACGACGTCCACTGCTGAACATGGCCTCCTCCACAGACAGAGTGACTTTCTTATCATGTGGGGGGATTTGCCTATACTCACCACGCTGGGCATGCGGGTTGGCGAGCGCAGTTAGAGCTATCGTTGTTAAAATGAGGGACGCTGCTGCCCATCCCCTAGTTTTTTTCCCCTAGTCCTCTTACGACATCCGTAGATAGGTAGATATGAAGGGGCCTATTCTTTAGCCGGGGCCACCATGGCCAAAAAAGATTAAATAAATAATGTCGTAAATGTGTCGTAGCAGTAGGTACACCGACAAGAAGAGCTAAGCTTTAAATTTAATAAAATAATAATATAAGCTTTATTATTTCTTGCATCAGGTATAACTTAAATATCTACATTTTATTAAAATCTAAGTATGCAAAATGCCCTTTAAATGTAATACCTAAAAATAACTCTACAAGGAATGCTCGATGGCTAAAAAGCAAGCCATCCACCCGACCTCTCTATGCTTGGTCGCGAGGAACAGGCGCACTCGTAGCTTCACCTAGTTTCTTAGACGTTACAGTGATCCTAGTGATACAATTCAAATAAACACCTTTTGACTTTGTCTTTGATAATCGTAAAGAATTTTCAACGTTGCCTGCAATCAGCGGATGTGACTCTACCGACTCTCTCTAATAAAGAGAAGGCCTAATACTCAACAGTTAGTCCAGACAGGCTGAAATGATGATAATAATTACTATGGATTCATCATCATCATCAGTAGAAGGTGGACATAGGCCTCCCCCAAAGAGTTCCATGACGAACGGTCTTGAGCCTTTTCCATCCATCAAGATACAAGATTTTATTAGTAAAAGCAGATTTTACAAGTCGAATGTTACATATTAAGATAAGTAACAATTTTATTATATTATATTTTATATAATTAATAAATAAATTAAGTAGGTAACAATTATAATTCTCGATTAATTACATAATATTAATAGCATTTCAGACCACATAGCTTTCAGAATTAGCAGGTTGAAGTGGCAGTGGGCCGGCCATATAGCTCGCAGAACCGACAACCGTTGGGGAACAAAGGTTTTCGAGTGGCGACCACGAACCAGACGACGCAGTGTTGGAAGGCCCCCCACCCGATGGACCGACGACATTGTTAAGGTTGCGGGAAGTCGGTGGATGGAAAAGACTCAAGACCATTCGTCATAGACCTCTTTGGGGGAGGCCTATGTTCAGCAGTGAACTTCATCAGGCTGATGATGATTATGATGAATAGCATTTTTCTTTAAACACTACTATATTATTCGACTTCTCGGAATTTCATTACTATGGATGGATTATGGTTTATGTATTCTGGTACCACCAATTCGCAATACTTTAATCGATGAATGTTATTAAGAATTCTTTGAGAGTTTATTATGTGAAGTAAATATGTGGTATCTATCCGTGGGGGAAATTGCATACTGTATCCAGGTGATAGGTGAAATTTATTTAAATTTTCGCAGTAAATGTTGGCACGCCGAATTGGTAACATTTTTACAATATTTACGGTTACTATTATTAAACTATTTAGTATATTACACCAAAAGGGTAAAACAAAGTAAAAAAAAGTTATTTTCGTTTTTTTTTTAAATCGCTGTTTTCGGTATTTTTGTGTTCCATAAGACTAGCTTCCGCTAGCGGCTTCTCTAGCGTGGTACCTACGATACATGACAGCATTGTTGGCAGTTGAACTTCCAGCTTTACCAGTCCCAAACCATCTTTTTGTAGTGGCTAGCAAAGATCTACTGACTCCTCTATTTGTTGGAATTTAATAAATGATATGAAGATTATTATTATTATAATGTTTATTTAAAATAGTTAATAATTTAGTTTCTATTTTATTTTGTAATTATTTGATTTTATATTTTATAGTATGTATATAGTATGTATAAGTGTATAATTAAAAATAAAGACTTTAACATGATTTAATTTATTAATTATAATTTTATGTTGATAATAAAATTGTGTTCTGAACTATGGTTTATTACCAATAATGCTGTGACCTTTAACCGTTGTTACGAATAAATTAACTATGAACTATTTAACTAACTATGATGAACTAACTATTTGAAACCTGTGAATTAAAAATAACAGATTTGGATACAATTTTTATCAATGAAGCCCTTCACCTAAGCACAGTCAATTAACTGTACCACTTTGCGTAATGGAAAAATGAAGGTTCAAGATAAAGTGTGATGTCTGATTTCCGTAATGAGCTAAGTAGATTTTTTATCGTGAATAACACTTTTTAACTATCCTACTAATATTATAAATGCGAAAGTTTGTGAGGATAAATAAATAAATAATAATACTTAAATAAATATTCCGGACATATCACACACGGTCAACTGATCCCAAACTAGGCATAGTCTGAACTATACCAGAGACTGGTATACATAAAAGTTAAAATTATTTAACACCCAGACACAGAACAAACATCTGTGTTAATCACACAAGTTTTGTGTAGTGCGGGAATCGAACCCACGACCTCTAGCGCAGAAGGCAGAGCTACTGGTACCAACTGAGCTATGCGGCCTGTCGAGGATGTTTGTTGTTCAATCACGCCGTAACGGCTCAACCGATTTCGTTGAAATTAGAGTATATAAAGTTCTATAGGTACCTGCTAGGAACTTGGTGCTACCTAGTATAGCATATAGGCTACTTTTTATGCAGGTACCACGCGAGCAAAGCCACGGGCGGAAGCTGGTAGGTATATCTATCCAATTGCCGTGCCGAGCCATGTTGGCCTAGTGGGAGGTCCCTCGACTTTCGATCCGAAGGTCGTAAGTTCGGACACCGCGCGTGAATCAATCGATTTTTCTGTTCGAAAATTCTGCTTTCTATCTTACTGATATGTTGTATGATATGATGTTTGTCGTTCAATCACGCTGTAAGGGCTCAACCGATTTCAATGAAACTTGGAATAGATTGAGTTCTGACCTAGAATAGGGTTTGATCACGATGTTTTTATTCACCTTTACGAGAACTGTCAATGTGCGCATATTTTTTTCGAAAAATCCATTGGTGCAAGGCCGGGATTCTAACCTACGACCATCGATCGATTTTGAATTAATTAATGGCTTTATTTGCATGAAGTAGGTACTTATAGTATACAAGGTGATTTATAACATGTATTAAATCCCGAAAGGGGGTTGAAAAATTTCAAATAAATTTCAACATTTTTTAACGCTGATCTTATTTTTTTCAAAATCGAGCCCGTAACATCACTTTTCAATTACTCTCACGGTGTCCGATTTCGCATAAGTGGCCCTGAAAAAACTCACCCTGTATAGGTATATTTTCTATGTTCTGTTATAGACTTCATCGCACATGATCTATTCTTGCGCACATTGGTATTCAAAGCTCAATAAAAATGTAAAAGTATTTCATATTACCATACCATTACCACATGGTAATCGACGTGCTATGTGAGGTTGCAATGCCCTCGTTATAGAGGAGACATGGCTCCTATACAACCTGTTCCATAACTAGTATACTTCCCCGAATGGGGCGTAGTCTATTAACAAAAGTGTGAGGACTCTAAACCTAACCTAAGAACATTGTATACTCTGTGCATAATCTACCATACTTTACAAATAAAATATTTCATTTCAAAAAGAAAACATATTTGCGAAATATAAAAATTGAAGTTTCTCCCGAAGTTTTTCAAATCAGCTGCTTTTGGTCTTTGATTGTACTGTCTTCTTTTGTTCTGGGTCTGGGTGTTAAATATATAACTGTTATGTATATCAGTCTCTGGTACCCATTGTACAGGCTATGCCTAGTTTGGGATCAGTTGACCGTGTGTGATATGTCCGGAATATTTATTTATTTATTTGAAGATCTTAATTACTATTTTTTATATTTTACCAAAAGTCCAACACCGCTACCTAAAACAGCTGACTTTGAACTGACGACCTCGGTGACGTAGCGAGCCGCAGGGGGTTGCGGGTTCTAATCCCGCTGCCGGACACATGTTTGCATGATCTGCAAATTTGTATTTGTTCCGAGTCTGAAATAATGGTAGGTAGGTACTCGTATTTTCTGATACCCACGACACAGGGAATCCTCGTGTGGGCTATGTGCTTATGTGTTATGTGATTGTTGGGTGTTATTTTTATCTACTCGTAGGTACTTATTTGTTACCAGCAGATTTTTGCAGTTTTTCAATGCGAATTGTCGAATCTCTTTAAGGCGTAGAACAAACATTATTAAATAAATAAATATAAATAAATATTCCGGACATATCACACACGGTCAACTGATCCCAAACTAGGCATAGCCTGTACTATGGGTACCAGAGACTGATATACATAATAGATTAATATTTAACACCCAGACACAGAAAAAACATCTGTGTTAATCACACAAATGTTTGTCCATTGCGGGGATCGAACCCGCAACCTCTAGTGCAGAAGGCAGAGTTACTACCAACTGAGCTATGAGGCCAGTATTGCCAATTAGGTGTAAAATAAGCCCATATGGATAGAATACATAATATGGATCACCTTGTACATACAACAGATTTAAATTCTTAATCTAATTATTTCTGGTGAGCATGTCCCACTTGTTCTATAGAACTATGACGTCAATAGAACAGTAGGATGCGAGATGGTGCATCAGGGTAACAGGGCCCAACACATTTCAATCATCATCATCAGCCTGTAGAAGCGACGGTGGAAACGATTTCCAACTTAATTTCCTTGAAGCATTTTTAAGGTGAGGGTTAAATTGTTTTATGATTTTTGAACAGTTTTTTCTCAATAACCGCAAAACTCACAGTTTTGATTTTTATGACAAAGATAACTTGAGCATTTTATTTACCGAAATCCAAGACAGAAACGCGATTCGTAAAACTTTTCTAGATAGATTTATTTTTTAAAGTTCGGTCCTCTGCAACAGTTTTTTCGAAAATACTCAGAACTATCAATCATAAATAACTTTTTTTAAAATATTGTGTTAGAAAATAGCATTGGGTACCTAAATCCAAGACACTTTTAAAAAAAAATACTTAGTTTTTAAGGTAATCGATATTTTCTTATATGTCGCTTACGTCGATTACTTTCGAGTGCTTTCTAACGCTTTCTATCTCTTTCCGCATTCAATTATAGTACGTAGCGCTGTCACTTTCTTCACTCCGGCCACTCGACAGTTTATTATGATTCTCATAGCGCCTTAATAAACACTTTAGTTTCTTTACACAGAACTTTTACACGTTTAACGTTTCTTTAACAGACTGGCCTCATAGCTCAGTTGGTAGTAACTCTGCCTTCTGCGCTAGAGGTCGCGGGTTCGATTCCCGCACTGGACAAACATTTGTGACTAACACAGATGTTTGTTCTGTGTCTGGGTGTTAAATATATATCTATTATGTATATCAGTCTCTGGTACCCATAGTACAGGCTATGCCTAGTTTGGGATCAGTTGCCCGTGTGTGATATGTCCGGATTATTTATTTATTTATTTATTTTTTAGCACTTAAATATTCTTTGATGACATTGAATAAATCTTTTGGTTTGTTACCGCGGGGAAGCTAGATTTGCGAAAATGCACAATAAGATTTTGGTTGTTGCAAAAAATGGAGGACATACAATAGAACTGCGTAGGAGTTTGGTAAGAAAGAGGCAGTTCCAAATAAGGAGGGTGCACAGTACCTTTACGACGCGACGCGATGTTGGTATATCCTCTAATTCACAGCGGAAACACACGAAAAGTTATTTTATAAATGCGATAATTTCGAAGCCATCTTTTTGACCATCTTCCAATTTTTCGACTCGACGATTCGAATGCACTCGCGTCAGGGGGCGCCACCGGGCGCGTATAAGCTTTGCGCTCGCTCATACGTATGCGAACAGGGTATGTGCAGGAAAGGGATGGAGATAGGGAAATCAATCCAACAACCAAAAAAAACGTTCTGTTTTACACAAACCCATTATTGAATCAGCGCGACCATTTCCCCGGGCTTGAAGGAATGCCTTCAAAAGAAAGTAAAATGAATAATATGTTACACTAAACGAAAACCTATACTAAGCTAACTAATACCCTAACCTAATCCCGAAGAGTGAATCGAATTATTGATTAGGCAAAGGGCAGAGACGTACAACTGGACGTAAGTATGATCCAGTCGAAGTCCTAATGCGAACTATGCGTGTGACTCCATTCGAACCCGGAAAAACCTCCTCTACAATACCCAAAGGCCAGTGAAGAGGTGGAGAGTTTTCAGTCAAAAGAATAACAACAGTCCCAACAGTGATTGGGTTAACTGTTGTGTTCCATTTGCGACGTGACTGTAGCGTATGTAGGTATTCGATTCTCCAACGCTTCCAGAAAGACTGGACCAATTTATCTAGCAAGTCATGTCGCGAAAGAGTATGCAGTTTGTCATCGATTTCTCTAGCGGGCAAATATTTTAACGGTGTTAGATTCAAAAAATGCGCCGGAGTTAAAGCCAGAGGCTCGGAGGGGTCGCTAGAAAGCGTTTTACATAGGGGTCGCGTATTCATGACCGATTCAACTTGAGCAAGAACAGTACTTAATTCCTCGAACGATAGAATTTGTTCCCCTATGACGCGGTATAAGTGAGTCTTGAGACTCTTGATATTGGCCTCCCAATTTCCGCCAAAGTGACTTGCGGCCGGTACATTCAGCGACCAATCTATGCGATTATCTGCTAATATGTTACCAAATTCAGTTTTATGATATTTTGAAGTCAAGAATTCATGAAGTTCCGAAAGTGTGCGTTTAGCACCGATGTAATTGGATCCATTGTCAGAATAAACTTTTCCTACTGGACCGCGACGCGATAAAAATCGTTTGAAAGCAGCCATAAAGCTTGCTGTGCTCAGATCACCAGCCAGCTCTATGTGAACTGCTCGAGTTGTCATACAGACGAATAGGCACACGTAGGCCTTGGTCGACCGAATACCACGACCACGAGTAATAGTAACCTTGAACGGGCCTGCGTAATCTGTACCTGTATGCACGAATGGTTTAGCGGTTTGCACGACACGACATGAGCGGTGATCTGCCATTTCAGGGAAAGTTGGCTTGGGACGAACACGAAAGCAAGGGAGGCATTTATGTATCCTATTTCTAATTAAATTGCGGGCAGAAAGTATCCAATACTTCTGACGTAAAAGCGACATTAACAGGTCTGGACCTGCGTGACAATTTACCTTGTGATGGTAATCTACCAGAAGATCCAAGATTGGATCTTTTCGAGGAAGCACAATAGGGTGCTTTTGATGAAAATCTAAGTTCGCATTTTTCAAACGACCTCCGACTCTTATAATTCCATCCTTTATAAATGGTTTGAGGTGTTGGAATGAGCGGTTACAAGCTTTACCTGCATGTAGACTAGCGATTTCATCAGCGAAATGCAAGCGTTGTAGTTCACGAAGTGTCAATAACTCAGCATAGTCAAGATCTGACGCTGTTATATGATCACGTGGTGGCAAACGCTTCGCGAATCTACAAACGTAAACGACGCAACGCAACAGTTTTGACCATGATGACACACGAATGGCCAACGAAATTATGGGAGATTCTGAAACCGGCGTTGCGGTGAGAAACGAATGTTTCTTCTCTTCGGGCGCTTCTGACACCGTGGACGGGTTAAAAGGCGCAATCGGCCACTGCGAGACATCTGAGCGGACCCACGAGGGACCACTAAACCAAAGCGGATGATCGATAATTTGCGAAGGTGTGAGTCCGCGTGACAGACAATCCGCTGGATTATCAGTACCGGACACGTGATACAAATTTTGCGGGGGCAAATCAGATTGTATTTTTGATACTCTATTGGCCACAAACGTATCCCATCTATGGGGCGACGAATGTACCCAACAGAGTGCGACAGTCGAATCCGAAAATGCGAAAATGTTTCGAAAGTTAAGGCGGTTGCGGCATGCATCGATAATGTTCTTCATGAGCTGGGCAAGAACGAGTATACCGCACAGCTCAAGGCGCGCAAGTGAAACTACTTTCCGAGGGGAGACTTTTGACTTAGCACTTATAAGACTTATAGTAAATCCATCACTATTTTGGACGTGAAAGTAAACTACTCCCCCGTATGCCTTTTCACTTGCGTCTGCGAAACCTAAGACCGTTACAACACTGTCAGAGGTGATGCCTACATGGCGGGGGATCTTGATATCAGAGAGCAAAGGAAGTTCTTCCCTGAATCGAGACCATAATTGAGCGATGTCGTCGGGTGGCGCGTCATCCCAATCACACTCGCATAACCAAAGCTGTTTGATTAAAAGCTTGGCGTACA
The DNA here is from genome assembly GCA_947579855.1 of Anticlea derivata. Lineage (NCBI taxonomy): Eukaryota > Metazoa > Arthropoda > Insecta > Lepidoptera > Geometridae > Anticlea > Anticlea derivata. Next base: position 9,359,593 of record OX388277.1, read on the forward strand.
ACACGACAGGCGCAACAAATCCCATTACGTCCCATATTTTCGCGACACACGACAATATGGTTCGTTTTGTACAAGTTTGAGCGGGAGTGCTAATTTTCAGATTGAACAAGTCATTTGTAGGTGACCAACATAAGCCGAGTACTTTATGCTGATCCGATTCATCGAATTCTTTGAGCGAAGAAAGGCGGTGCGATAGTGGTATCGAATCTAGAACCGATTGTGAGTTACTCGTCCATTTGACGAGTTCAAACTGACCAGACTTCATGAGACCAATCAGTTCGGAGGCGGTGGTTATACCCTCGTCCTCATTTTCGACAGAATGGACAACATCGTCCATGTACAGCCCAAAACCTATGACATCTCTAGCCTTAGGGAAAGAATCACCCTCATCGGTCGCAAGCTGCTTGATAGTACGCAGCGCATGGTAAGGACTTGACTTAAGCCCAAAAACGACTCTATTAAACTCATAAACCTTTAAAGGTTCTTGCGGGGAGAAGCGATATAGGATGCGTTGGAATCGGCGATCAGAATCCCGAATTCCAATACAAAAAAACATTTGACGAACGTCAGCGGAAAGTGCGATCGAAAACAAACGAAAATTAACTATTATGTTAAACAAATTTCCTTGGAGATTTTGACCACTGTAGAGAATGTCGTTGAGGGAAATATGCGAACTAGTCTTGCAACTACCATCGAGTACGACACGCAATTTAGACGTGACCTTATCCTCCCTTATGACTCCGTGATGCGGTATAATGTAAGATGCGGTTTCTAACGATTCTGTATCAACAGGCGCGGGAGAAATGTAACCCTTTTCTAAATATTCGTTAATAACGTTATCATAGGCCTTCTTTAACTTAGGAGATGCCTGCATTTTCCTCTCCAAACAAAGAAAGCGTCGTTCGCTTGCTTGTCGAGAGTCACCTAACGAATGAATGTCTCCCTTAAAGGGAAGTGCTACTACGTAACGTCCATCATCTTCGCGAGAGGTCGTGCGAGTATAAATTTCTTCACAAATATTGTCATCTGGGCTGAGTATGGGTGCGACATTCACCTCCTCCAATTCCCAGAATTTGCGTACTGCGGAGTCAAGAGGGTCAGCGATACAGCAATAGGAAGCAGTCTGAGAAAAGCTACCTATGTGAACCGGAGCGTCACCAATAATCACATAGCCAAGGACGGTTTCTAAAGCGAGCGGGGAATGATGCGAAGGTTGTCCTTGAATCTTGTGAGACAAGAGCAGATGCGGGAAAATCGAAGCTCCGACCAAGACCTGAATAGGACCAGAAATACAATACGTATCGTCCGCCAATGGCAAGTTTTTAAAGTTAGATAAATGGGAAACATCGACCGCAGCAGTGGGCAAAAGTTCCGTTATTTTATCTACCACCAGTGACTCCATGTCATAACTGATGTTGCGATCAAAGCGAGAGTAAAACTTAATATTTGCAGTCCCTTGAATAGTTTTAGATGAACCTCCTATTCCCCGGACGACGGGGCAAGCGGGTCCACTATTCACATGCAAACCTAAGCGTTGACAACAATCACTTGTAATAAAATTGCTCTGAGAAGCGCTATCCAACAAGGCGCGTACGATATGTTCTTTTCCACGCGAATCAACGATAATAATACGCGCGGTTGCTAGCAATACCGTGGTAGGGCTACGAGAAACCAGTTTGTTATCATTATTATGTGATAACGCACATAGTGTGACGTCATCAGTGCGAACAGAGCGAGCGGGCGCGGCGGACGTCTCATCAGTCCCCGCTGACTGCGCAGGGGGGCCGGTGGCAGGCGCGCCCTGTATGAACGAGCTACTAGCAACGGATGCATTTCCAAAACACAATAAAGTATGGTGCTTGGAATTGCATTTTTTGCACAACGAATTCGACTTGCAGTTGGAGACACGGTGCCCTCCACTTAAGCAATTGATGCACAAATTATTCGCCTTAACGAAATTAAAACGTTCATTTGGTTTACAGTTGTGAAACGCGGAGCATTTGTAAATAAATTCATGTTGACCTTTGCACAAGGAGCACGAAGACAACTGAGCACTGGATGCGGCATTAACATAGGCAACCGTAGTAGGTTTCTTACATGCCGTATCCATTTTACGATCTGCATATTTCTTCGTAGCTTCATGTTTTGAGGACGAAGTGCGTTGCAATATTTTTATGTGATTGCGCACAAATGACGTTAGGTCATCGAAACATGGTATATCACAGTTACGATTGTCTGATTCGAATGAACGTGCGGTTTCCTGATCTAATTTCTTGAGAGCGACATACAAGAATACGAAATCCGAAAGGTCATTGACCTTTAGGTTTTTCAAAGCGGCGACAGAGGATGCGAATTTATCTAGAAATTGCTCCAGATTATCAGGTGTTGCGGACGAAATAGCCTTAAGTTCGAAAATTTGATCTAAATACGAAGTGGCCACTAGTCGTTTGTCTTCGTATTTATCCTTGAGCAAATTGAAAATTAATGTGTAATTTTCGGCGCACGGTGTTATGCCGGCGCATACTGATCGACTTTTTCCAGTCAATTTACCTATCAAATAATGTAGTCTTTCCGAATCCGTCAGCGAGTTATTATTGTGTACGGCATTTTGGAAACTAGCAAAAAATAGCGGCCAATTTTTGATATCGCCATTAAATTCGGGAATCTCAATTGGAGGTAGCCTAGGCGACCTATGCTTGATTGCTGGCTTGACGTCGTCAGTTTGTTTGTCTTGTAATTTCTTGCTGGCGCGCTTCACGCAACCCAACAAATCCTCGAATGATGAAAGCGCCTGATAGCTAACCACATATTCGGGGTTTACTTTTAGCTCTAAGTTGACTATTTTGTCCAACACACTTTCGAAATCTTCATGTAATGATTCTATAGTTTCAATATCACACAAAAACTTTTCAATAGACGTTTTCGATTCAAGATTGTTTACAAGATCACAAATACTTTGCATGCGAGAAAACATCCTATCCCGTTTAGCGTATAGCACCCTCAATTGAAAAGCTATCCCATCTGTAGCAGTTGACATTTTAACGAGGTGATTAGGATAGGTATTTTAAGTACGAAGATAAACGATCGAGTATAGGTATTTCCTATAAAAGCGGTGGAGAATAGAATACGTCCGTAGAAAATGCAATAATTGTATGTACTAAGCGGGGCGAGAAGTATCTATGTAGTTATATTATTATACGGGTTTTTTGCGAACCCGTACGCGCGAGACTTGCGAGTGCGAAATAGCGAAAACAGCGGCTTATTTACCTACCAGATGCGGAGTCAACGAAATAATGAATAGGTGGTAAATAAGTTGTACGATTAGCGAATAAAGCGAACGAACTGCGATTTATAGATTTGATGCGGGGTGAACAAACGAAATGTAGTAGGTAGGTAGGTTATGAACCGTGCCAACCGGCGAAGCAAAGCGATTTATTACGACGAATTTTAGTATTTAGCGAATGCCTAGGTAATAGCTAACACTGATTCAATATCCGGCTCGAAGGACCATAAAATGTTACCGCGGGGAAGCTAGATTTGCGAAAATGCACAATAAGATTTTGGTTGTTGCAAAAAATGGAGGACATACAATAGAACTGCGTAGGAGTTTGGTAAGAAAGAGGCAGTTCCAAATAAGGAGGGTGCACAGTACCTTTACGACGCGACGCGATGTTGGTATATCCTCTAATTCACAGCGGAAACACACGAAAAGTTATTTTATAAATGCGATAATTTCGAAGCCATCTTTTTGACCATCTTCCAATTTTTCGACTCGACGATTCGAATGCACTCGCGTCAGGGGGCGCCACCGGGCGCGTATAAGCTTTGCGCTCGCTCATACGTATGCGAACAGGGTATGTGCAGGAAAGGGATGGAGATAGGGAAATCAATCCAACAACCAAAAAAAACGTTCTGTTTTACACAAACCCATTATTGAATCAGCGCGACCAATCAGGTTTTGCATCATTTAAAAACATTACCTTTAACACCCTTCTTCCTTCTCGGCAGTCGGGTAAAAATAGCCCTTTAAGAGTAGATAGATATAAGCCTTCGCATGGCTCTTTATTGCGGGCGATGCGGGAGGTGCACGCGTCTGTAATTTGTTGAGCTTTATGAGGAATAGATTAGCGGAATAGTACCTACTACATATTTGTTTGTCTATTTAAGGTGTTGATAAGGTGCAGTGTCAAGATATGACACTCACAGAGTACTTTTGTATATAATGATGATGACACTGCACCTTATCAACACCTCAATTTGCTTTAATTGAATAAAACGTTTCAACTTCTAGAAAGAATCCTTTGAAGATGGAACTGTTTTACATAGAATAACAGCTGGCATTCCTACGCAAAGACATTCATTAACTTTTTTACCCTTCTCAGAGGAACGAGTGAAACCTAATAATAAGCTTGACATCTATCGCGTAGAGAGCGAGCAGCTGAGGTGCTGGTTTGATTCCGCGGCGGGACAAGTTTTCATGATCTGTAAATCTGTGTCACCTGAATCATAGGCGAAATACTAATATTAGTAATGCGAAGTTTGTCAGGATGTTTGGATGTTAGATGTTTGTGGTTCAATCACGCCCAAACGGCCGACCGGGATTTTGATGAAAAGAGACGTTTCATCAATATATGGAGCCTGGGCCTGCACTGTGTACACTACTCTAAAATATGGCTAAGCAATAAAGTAAACGTATTTAATTGGTTATTTTATTTAAATTGACTTCGTTCTAAGGTACATTAAGATTTTCTTCGACAAAGAGAGCAACACACAGCGCTACAAAAATATGGCACGATGGACGTGCGTAAAATGTCATTTTGACAACCTACATTTATCTGACAAAACAAAAACATCAAATCTAACAACATGACATAAAAAATATGTCAATGTCATGTCAAACGCCAATTATAAACCAACATGGCGGCCTTCAAGTATATAGGCTTTTTATGTTAATAGGTACCACACAAGCGAAGCCGCGATCGGAAGCTAGTAGGTGATCAGCCAATGTTTTGATCTCTTGAGATCAGAGGGAGCTGGGTTGAGAAAAGCTGATGTTTTCAATCTTTCCGATGTTTTAAAATAGCCCTGTTGTGAGCTGCTCGTCATTTCATGCCAATAAAACAGATAAAGATAAAGATAAGATAAAGATAATTTATTTCCACAAATAAAGTTAGCCAAATTTTTTAAATTATGTGTACATAATTATTATGTTTACAAGTAGTGTTAGTTGGCGTTCATGTAGTTTAAAAACCCTAACTTCCGTGCTAGTTAAAAAAACTGTGTTACGGCAAGTTATTGCTTCCTCCCCACGAGTACACTTGACCATATTGAGGTACTTATTTTAAACAATGTAATTGCCTTTTATTTAGCATTTGGTTAGTACTTAAACAAAAGATATATTAAACTGAACAATATAATAAACAACAGATAGCCATTCATCTTCACTGTAGTACACGAGTCCCTTTCAATCCAGTCCCGAAACGCCGACACACGCGTGTACAAAGTCGTTTTATCAAAGTTCTTACCACTCACAATACCGACAAGCACATCTTTCCCTTCCTTCTCTGCGGGGTCAAAAGTCCCCGAGCATGCTAACGGCCCTCCCGAGTCACCCATAGCCACATCAGATACCGCAGAATCGGTGCAGATGAAGGAATTCATGTTCATTTCCCAGAGTAGAGAACACTTCCACCGCGTCAAGACATCTATTTTCGCAATAAGCATTATAGGAGATAGGTTACTTGACACCCTGTACCCTGTCCGCCCGTAGCCCGCTGAGTAGCAAGTTTTCGCGTAATCAGTTGGTTTAGTGGCGGGGGTAATCAAATTCACTGTACTCGTGAATTTCCAAGGAACATTGATAAAGACCAGAGCAATATCGTTAGATGGGAACCCGAAGTTCCTGTGCAGTGTCACCTTTTTGATCTGCCTCCACTGAGCTTGCTCTGTAGATTCTGTCAAACCAGAGTGTACGAGATTGTTCCTCAGATTACCAGCCACAATTCTAAGCACTCCAGGATGTTTGGCAAAGTAGAAATGGCTGGCTTCGAAGCAATGAGCGGCCGTGAGTACCTTCAGCTCGTTAATTATGCTGCCTCCACAGATATTCTGCCACATAATTCTTCCTGATCCTAGTTTGTGTGAAGGCTCTTTTATAGAAACGAGGTAAGGGACCTGGCCCCTGAAAGCGGGCTCCCCATTCACAATCACGGGCTTTACGTAGTAACGAGAGTATTTAAGTGTCGTGATGACTCGTCTATCAAATTCGCTGGTCGTCATTTCGAGTAACATTGTGAAGATGATAAGAGTTTGCATTAGGATACAGATTTTTGGAAATTAAAACACGGAAGAATTTCATTCATGTTGACGAAATAGTTGACATGACAATCGTTGGGAGAAGTTGACAATGATTGCACAGGACTGTGTAGTCTTATATATTCGTTTATATTCGTTTATTTCACCCTTAGCGTTACATTGCATAACATAGGTATGTCCAATTAGAGTTATTTTCATAAATTATCATGAAGATTATTAATTAAGTATTATTATTATTATTACAGATAATTAATGGATTAATAGATAGTGTCCTACATATTACTCGTATGCATATCAGAGAATGAACAATTCATATATTCGGTAATATGGTAAAATGGATGACTCTCAAGAAATCTCCTGACCTGAAATTTAAATTTGTTGATGGGTAACTGTGTAACTTTTAATAACAATTTATTGTACATAGCAAGCTTAAGGCAAATACCTAGTTTGTAAGTATTTACAAGCCTTGTTCGTGGCACATCTAGTTTTTCCTTATTTCTAGTGTTATAATTGTGTATGTGTTTTTTCATAGGTCCTTAGCCAAATGTATCTCAAGAAGAGAGTTAAGTATAAACATGGATACCACTGTTAATATTTTAGTTTTCTTAAAATAAGCTCTCACTGATGTCATTTTGTGTAAGCCGTGTATAATTCTTATTGATCTTTTTTGGCATGTTAGAAGTAGTACAGAATGTCTTATAGTACATTTACACTCGCGCCAAGTCGTTCGTCTCGTGTCTCGCTCCGCGCCTCGCGTGATCGATGGTAAATGAGCTTACTGTTTACACTCTCGTTGTGAGTTCAACACCACGCACCTGTTTGTCGCGAGGTCCTATGACTCGTGACCAAAAAACAGCGGACGCGAGCGTTGTGAGTGACGAGACGAGCCGTGAGCGTCTGTTCACACTCTTGTCTCGTGGCTCGCCTCGAGGCTCAACTCGCGACTCGCACGCGAGTGTAAATGGGCTATTATAATATTCTCTTGGGTCCTGAGCGAAAAATATAGCTGTGCCCTACCTCCTCCTAATTGATAGAAATCAGTGGAATAAAATCAAGAAAACGTCTGCGATCGCCAGCAATCTCCCTTCTTAGCAATTTCCCTTTTCTAAGCAAAAGTAAACAAACAGTTTAGATAATTAAGGGTTCCGCCTTTAATTACCAACTTCTTTATCGGTCGTTTGTCATCGCCCTTTGAGGGACTTTTAACCGCTATTCCGGAAGGATTAGGTACTGAGGGAATCATTTTGTGGGTCAATGTTTGCCAACACAAAGCACTAACATAAGCATCGAACACATGACAATATGAATAAAACTTGCTTCCACCTGCAGCTTCGTTTACGTGGTACCCGGAAAAAGTAGCCTTATTTATATTCCATGCTATTTACTACAAACATGCCATTTTCTGGTTGTGGTTGCTAAGTGGTTGCGGCGTGGCTAACTATACTAGTAACTATTTTTTAAACTGTAACAACTGCGCACCATTTTTTCTTGGCTTACCATAGAATATATATTCATAGTATTTCCAGAGGATTTGGCAGAAAATCCATTAATAAATAGACGGATAAGTGCGTGTTGAGCTCACGCCCTAAGGCTTCCGTACACACGTAAAGAGAGTCAAGTTATGAACATACTTGAAAACGCGGACGGGTCAGCTAGTAACACAATAAAAGGCTTCTGAAAAAGATGGCGGAATAAAAAGTTTTGTATAGCTATAAAATATTTATTAAATCATTTTAAACAATAAGTCAATTGTTTCATATAAAACATAGTTCGGTATTAAATACCATGCATATGAATATCCGTTTTTATTACATTATTTATTATTTCATTTATTCTATAGTTTACAAGTTTTATTATTTTGTATTACATTTTTTAAGGGATACAAGGTGATTCATAAGAAGTATACTTTCCGAAAGGGGGCTTTTACGAGACATAAAATTGTTATTAATCCTCTTAAGACTTTGGGATTTTGACATATTCCATATTTTTGATCTGCGGCTTTTGGGAATTTGACATATTTCATTGAAAAAACACTGCAAAAATCAGCTATTATTAGTTGATTTATGCAGAAATATTGAAGTTGAAATTCTCGTTCGTTTAATAATTAGTTATAAAGATGATGCCAGAAAAAAAAACTGTAAAATAAATAAAACTATTGAACAAGTTGATTTTGTTTTCGCCGAGATTTTTTTAATAGATTAAGCCCCCTAAGGTATAGTGTACTAGTTACGGAACACGCTTTATAATGTGAGCAATTTATGTATGTAAGCATAAGCAACTAACTAAATAATTACAATTTTTTATGTGTATATTACAAATTCCATAATTCACTGATTAAATAATACTTTTTTTATAATTTGCTATAAGTAATTATAATAACAGCAATTTGGACTATAATGACTAAAGTTTTTTTTTCTTAAAACAAAACACGTATTAATAAGAAATGCGTAAGATTTTTATTAATTTGTGCATTACTTGATCGAGTACAACTCTGAACATTTTGGGGTATAGGTGACCAGAGAGGTAGGTATTTTCGAGGAAGACATTACGTCACATTTTGATTCGTAGTCGCGAAGTAACACCTCCGAAGCATCTGTACAGATTCTCAGCACGACAGATTCTCAGCTGGACAGATCCTCATCTGGACAGATTCTCATCTGCCAGGCTATTGCGTAAGCAAAATGGTAATGAAGATTGCAATTTTAGGGATGATTTTATCAATTTTAACTACATCTGAAGTTCTTCAAACATGAAAAGGAAGAAGCTAAGGTCTCGAAGTTTTCCCTTGTCAAGTTTGGAATGTTTTGAATGTTGCTAAGATTGTTAAAATTACCCTCAAAGTTACGATCTTCATTGCCATTACTCTTACACAATTGCACCACAGGTCAGATTCTCAGCTCGACAGATGCTCCGGAGGCGAGATGACCCCGCAAATTCTTGTGAAAACTCTTAATCCTATTTAGATATTATACAATTGTAACACTTAACATTATGCGTTGATAGATTTTTACTCAATTCATAGTTAACTCCAGTGCCAGCCAGTGATTACATATGGCACAGAGACTTATCTCGCTAACTATTGGCCTCATACACAGCTCAAAGTCATAGTCAAGCGTGCAAAGTCACGCAACGGGCTATGGAGAGAGCTATGCTCAGAGTTTCACTACATGATAAGATCCGAAATGAGGAAGTCCTTAAAAGAACCAGGGTCACACAGCTCTCAGAATTAGCAAGTTGAAGTGACAGTGGGCAGGCCATATAGCTCGCAGAACCGACAACCGTTGGTTCGTGGTCGCTATTCGAGAACCTTTATTCCCCAACCTTTGTCAGATTACGTTTCACCTACTCTTTGCCACTTCAACTTGCTAGTTCTGAGAGCTATGTCGGTGACCTTGGTTCTTCTGCTAGGTGAACTTGGGTGAAAGGATTTCATACAAAAGCCCTGATTTATTTTAAATATTTTACTTCTTCGTCATATGATATGAGTAATTCCAATCGAACTCATTGGTTAGGATTCAAACCACGATCAAAGAATCGAAAGGTTACCACCACTATACCAATATTGCTCAAAACTTCAATTCTATTAACGTCACATTAATCATAAGTATGTTTCCTAAAACTATCATAGTCATTTAATACAAGTAATGATTGAAGAAAAAATGCAATGGCGTCGATACTGTTGGTACATTATCAAAAACTAAATTTGACAGCGATAAATTTTATGGGCAAATTAAATAACAATAATAAATATACCAGACATATTACACACGGTCAACTGATCCCAAACTAGGCATAGCCTGTACTATGGGTACCAGAGACTGATAAACATAATAGATTAATATTTAACACCCAGACACAGAACAAACATCTATGTTCATCACACAAATGTTTGTCCAGAGCGGGAATCGAACCCGCGACCTCTAGCGCAGAAGGCAGAGTTACTACCAACTGAGCTATGAGGCCAGTCAATTATTTTTACATTTTTGATGTTTCGATGTAATAAAAAATAGAGACTTGAGAATTGCTAGTGATTTTTATAATATCCCAAGAATTTTCGACTCCGACGGCATTTGAACCCGCAACCTACCCCCAGAAACGGGGATGCTCTCACCAACTAAGCTACCGAGTCACTGCCGCTCTGTGTGAAAATCCTTGGGATCCAATCAGCTTAGAGCGCCGTTAGCACAACCTACTGAAAAAACTATTGGTTGTTCTGTCAAATAACAGAATCGATGCCAATATAATACATTTTTTCTAATTTTATCTTAAAATACTGGTTCCGTTTCGACATTTTGCAACGGAACTAAAAATAATTGGTTGTTCTGTCAAATTATGTAATAACAGAATCGATGCCAATATTAATACATTTTTTCTAATATTTTCTTAAAATACCGGTTCCGTTTCGACATTTTGCTACGGAACTAAAAATAATTCCCATGATTTATAAATTCATTTAGAATATAAAACAAAGGCAAGTACAACAATATTAACGATTCATTCAAAACAAGCCCAAAATATTTAAATTTATAGTCTTTGAAAAATAAAACGATACTTAATGGTTTGTTTTACAATACGGATAAGAATACAATTTATTAATAACCGACTTCAAAAATGAGGATTTTCTCGTCTGTTTTCCCATTCGCTAAAAAGCTTTAGATAATTAGTATAAACAATGACCTCCGTATGCATAATGCCTCACTGACTTTATGGGCTCGATAACAGTATGTTCCCCCTCTTTTATTTGTTTACTGTTAGAAAAGGATAGGCAAAGAGTTATCGAGTCGATAAAGTTAGTGACTGTATGTATAAGCTAGAGCTTTACCTAGTGTTAAGTAGGGTGGGAATGTAAAGGTGCGTGCTCACTTGTCCTGAAGCTGCACGTAGTTGGCGGGGAACAGTCCGTACGAGCCCTTGCACAGCCCCTGCCACCAGCCCTCGTCGATCTGGTGATGGAAAACACTAGTTTAGAACATGGATATAAAACGCGATACATTTGTTTTTTTTTATGTTATAAAGTAATTGACTGTCATACCAGATTGATACATTAGGTTTTTATGTATGGACTGTCATACCAATGTTAGTGATGACTTCCATTACCATAACAATGTTAGTGATCACTCACTTTAACATAAAAATTTTGGTGATGACTCTGCTTACCATAACTATGTAAGTGATGACTCTCCTTAGTGTTAGTGATGGCTCCCCTAACACTGATAGTGATGATTCTGCTTACCATAACAATATAAGTGATGACTTCCCTTACAATAATAGTGATGACTCCCTTTACAATGTTACCGATGACTCCCCTTACAATAACTATGTTAATAACGACTGCCCTTACCATAACAATGTAAATTTTGACCCCTATTTCTATGTCAGTGATGACTCCCCTATCAATGATAGTGATGACTCCTCTTACAATAATAGTGATGACTCCTCTTACAATAACTATGTTAGTAACGACTCCGCTTACAATAACAATTTTAGTGATGACTTCCCTTACAATAATAGTGATGACTCCCTTTACAATAACTATGTTAGTTACGACTCCCTTTACTATACCAATGTTGGTGCCGACTCCCTTTACAATGTAACTGATGACTCCCCTTACCATAACTATGTAAGTAATGTAAATTTTTCTACTATATGTCTTTGGTAATGACTCCCCTTACCATAACAATGTTGGTGATGACGTCGTCCGGGTCGAAGGAGATCTCGTCGGGCGCGGCGGCCTGGTAGTCGTAGAGCGCCCGTGCGGTGTACCCCTCCTCCTCCTCCTCGCCCTCCCCCTCGCCCTCCGCGCCCTCCTCCTGGTCCCAGCCCACCGGCGACACCACTATGGTGGGCTGTCGGGTTATCTGATAGAAAATAATTAACTTATATATTCCAAGTTTCAACGAAATCGGTAGAGCCGTTACGGCGTTTTTTTTTTTTTTAATAAATATAAATATAAATATTCCGGACATATTCACACGGCCAACTGATCCCAAACTAGGCATAGCCTGTACCAGAGACTGATATATATAATAGATAAATATTTAACACCCAGACACAGAACAAACATCTGTGTTTATCACACAAATGTTTGTCCAGTGCGGGAATCGAACCCGCGACCTCTAGCGCAGAAGGCAGAGTTACTACTAACTGAGCTATGAGGCCTGTCAAATTTTTGATTGAACAAAAAACATCCAAACATAATTCTAAACAATGTCGAATTTATTAGAAACTGTTGCCAATTGGATGTAGAAAAAGCCCCTTCCGGGATAGCATACATATTAGGAATCACCTTGTATGACCTGCAAACTGCCACTTCAATTTGCAAATTCTGTGAGCCTTGCTTCTTCTACGGATTACGTATCCGTAATTGTCTAATTATTAGGCGAGTGTGAATGATAAGGCGACTGGCCTCATAGCTAAGCAAAAGTTCGATTCCCGCACTGGACAAACATTTGTGACTAACACAGATGTTTGTTCTGTGTCTGGGTGTTAAATATATATCTATTATGTATATCAGACTCTGGTACCCATAGTACAGGCTATGCCTAGTTTGGGATCAGTTGACAATGTGTGATATGTCCGGAATATTTATTTATTAATGGGACCGTGACCAAATCGGTGACGTGTTGGAAAAAGGTCAGGTCAAGAGTACCCTAAACCAAAAAGCATGTATGAGGAATGTGATGAGAGCAAGTGGAAAGCTGTGGTGTCTGCCTACCCCGGGAAATAGGCGTGATTTTATGTATATATATAGTTCTTCTTGTTGTGTCACTGATACTTTCTTCGACATCCTGTATGTATTTTATGTATGTATTTCGTTCTTCTTCTTGTTTTGTCACGGATTTTTTCTTAGACATCCTGTATGTATTTAGTTGTCTAAAACGATTGGTTATTTGGAACATACCTCATCCTTCTCCTCTTTCGGAGCGCCGACTCTTGTCACATCGGGCAGGTTTACAATCTCTTCTTTCTCTTCCACGGCTGCTGGAATACTCGTCCTCTTCTCTTCGATCTCCTGCTTTATCTCCTGGATGGGCGCTTGGATTTTCTTCGGCTGGATAATGTTTCGCACTTCGATAGGTTCGGGGGAGAGGCCTTCTGGTTCGTTGTCAACTTTTTCTTTTTCCTGTGAATGTTGTTATTACGTTTATAAACCGTGATTTTTTAATAATGTTTTCTTGGTCTACTTAAGTTTTAAATCATAAAATTAAAAAAAAACCGGCCTCTAGAAATCCTCTGCTGGACATAGAAAGAAAGAAAGAAAATACATTTATTTTGGACACACAAGCACAGCACAAACTAATAAAATAAAAAATAAAGACACAAGGTACAGGTTACAATACAAAAGGTAGGGGGGAAACAAAACAAAACAAAAGTAGGTAGGAAGTAACAAAACTAGGGTATTCATTAGTCCGTACCGATGCATGCGTGAGCCAAAAAAGGTTCCATCTCAGCATTGATGCCGCACACGAAGTGTAGCGGCGCTGGTTTTCAGATGGAACCCTTTACGGCGACCTCACGATCGTAGTGTGCTGCATTTCTCGCGTTCTTTAGTCGATGTCGGTAGGTAGGTAGGAATTGTAGATCAAAAAAATTAAATAAAATAAAATAAGAATAAGTAGAACTAGAAGTAGAAGTAAAATTATATAGGTAGGTAAGTAGGTATACAAATAGAATTATTAAGTAGTACATAGGTAGGCAGGTTTAATATACGAAAAACAGGTAAGCAAGTAAGGTGAAGTAGGTAGGTAGCTAGATAAATAGGTACATAAATAGGTTCAGTCAGCCCAAGCGAGAGCATAGATAAAGTAGCTAAGAAGGAATGTTTTTTCTCTGTCAATCTCTGCAGTGCGTCATTAGTCTAGTCCCAATCCCATATCTATGGTGCCTGCAGTATTCATGTAGTGTATAGTCTGTGGGTGCCTGTTTGTATGTGCGTCACGTGGTGTAGCGCGCCCGCGAATCAAACAAACAAAACAAGTTTAAACTTGCTTGAACGACGCGCGCGACCGACGACGGCGACGACCGACAGACGGACACACGCAAGCAGTACCTGGCAGATATAATAAAGTTACTTTGTATCTATTGCCATAGTGTATTATATAGTCTTTGATCTATTGCCTGGCAGTACCTAGGTGCCGTGTGGGTAGTGGTTACATGGATTAACAAGGTGAAATGTGGGTATACATAGGTACACACATAGACATAGGACATACATACATTTCTAATGTGTATTTAAATTGTGATGTTGCCCCACCTTATTTTATGAGTACTTAACATAAAATGAACATTTTTTATTTTATTTATTTTATATACCTCCCCCCCTTAATTAAGGAATTTACTCTGTCTGTGGGGGAGGCCATGTTCAGCAGTGGACGTCGTACGGTTGAAATGATGATGATGATGATGATATACCTCCCCCAAAGAGTTACATGAGCGGTCTTCAACCTTTTCCATCCAATGTTGGTCAATCTTAACAATGTCGTCGGTCCATCGGGTATAATTAACCCTATATGAAATATATTTTTTCTCAAAAAACTGACGATATCAACATATTAACTAACCTTTTGCGAAAGATCCTTGTCAATCTGTTGCCTCTGTTCTCTTATCTTCTGTACGGATTGGAGTGCTTCCTGTAACAACGGACATTTGACACATTATTCACAATTCGGGAATATACAAGCTGATTCGTAAAATGTCTGCTGCCGAAAGGGGCTTATTCTACACCCAATTGGCAATAAAGTTTTTATCTACGACTTTCGGAAATCGGTCATTCTTCATTAAAACACTATGCGAAAATCAGCTGTTTTGGGGTCAAATCAGTTAAATTCAATTATTCAGCTGTTTTAGGTAGCATTTTTGATGCCGAACTTCTCGTTCATTTAATAATTAGTTAAAAAGGTACATTACATAATTTAACAAAAGATTTGGCAAATAAAGTGAAAATATATTAGTTTTTCTTGCTTATATTCTTTATTTTCTTTGATTTAATAAGCCCATCTAGGAATAGAAGCCATATTATGAATCACCTTGTATACAGGTTGTTGTTTAAGAGAATCTTCTTCTTTTTGTCTTGTCACTGATTTATTCATGGTCAACCTGTATTAGGTCAGTGACCAGTTTCAACTATGGTAGCACTCAATACTAACTCAGTTTCTAGTTAGACGTTTCAAAGTGATCCTAGTGATTTTATTGAAATAAATGCCTTTTGACTTTGACTTTGAATAGTTTGAATACTGTAATACCTGTACGAATACTGAGTACTGAAGAGAGCCACCATTTTAGTGAATTCAGGATACATACCTGCTCCTTCTCTTTAGCCATATTTTCGAACTTGTTCCTCAATGAGTTAGGCTTTGCACCTCCGATACTAGCGCCTGGAGCTTTCTTGGCTTCCTATACGATAAAACGATAAAATGAAATGAATTAATGACATATGAATGACATACACTCCTTTTCCATGCGAATAAAGTGAAAACTTGAAATTAAATTGGTATGTGTGATTACTGATTAGCTAGTGATTCTGGAAATGGAAAAATATATATATGAAAAATATTTTATTTAGCAACAAATGCGACCCCACTCGAACGACTTCGTTCTCTCTGTGCTTGCAAAGTCAAGTGAGCGTCCAACAAATTATCAGTTTACTTTCTTATTTTAAAAAATAGATCCAAATAAAATCTAAAATGCTTTGATTATTCAAATAAAAATAAACGCGAATCATAAAAATTATCAAAGACTTCAATTTGATTAATTCATGCAAAAGCGCCAACGCTCCGTCAAATACATAAAAATTTGACCACCCCTTAAGATATTCACTAGAGGCAGCCTCGGGTCGAGCGGCTGCCTCGCCCCGAGGCCACGCAAGTTGAGACGCAGCCTCAAACTGAGGCTGCTCGACCCGAGTTTGCCTCTAGTGGATACGCGGCTTTAGGGTTCAGCGCCAACAGACGAAGTGGCGGGGAAGTGCCTACTTCGCGAAAATCTTTCTTTTCATTCTTTATTGGATCATCATCATCATCATCAGCCTGATGAAGTCCACTGCTGAACATAGGCCTCCCCCAAAGAGTTATATTGGGGGGGGGGGTTGGACCCTAGACCCACCACGCTGGTCCAGTGCGGGTTGGTGGGGGGAGCGCCAGAGCCTCGTTCGTTGATCGGCAGGGTGTACCGCGTGCCGGTGAGGTTGGCTTACACCCTTTATTGGATGAAAAATGCTAATGTATACCTGCTCTTTCTCCTTTGCCATGTTCTCGAACTTGGCCCGCAGCGAGGAAGGCTTGGCGCCTCCGATGTCGGGCTTCTGCTTAGTGTAGTTGGTGCCCACTTTCTCCACCTCGTCGAACCTGTGCGCAGACTTGTCCACGCGATCCGTCTCAATTCCGAATTTACCGCCGAAACCCTGAAAAAAAAACGTATAAATAAATACAAATTAAACAGTTTTTTGTCAATTTGATCTATCTGACATATTTACCTAAGCTTGAGGGCATATTAAGCATATTATTATTTAGAGTTGGTGTTGGTACGGAGCGAAAGGAAATTCACTTGTTTCGGAAGATATTTATAATAGTTCAAAAATGGTACAATGGTTCTTAGGCGCTAATTGTTTAACACTAATAAAATGGTATAAATGGTAATATGGTATTTGAGCACGCAAGTTTCTCAAATCAGTTCTGTGACTTCATAGAAAATAAGTAAAGATTGTTTAAAATTTTTCTTACACTTAATATCGAGAACCTAATGTCTAGACAAACCTAACATAGGTTTTAAAACAATTTACTACCATTTGTATTCCTTTTGTGTAATAAATAAATATAAAAATAAATTAATATGTATCATCCCGAAAGGGGCTTATTCTACACCCAATTGGCAATAATGTTTGTTCTACGACTTTTGGAAATTCGTTATTTTTCATCGTCACATTCACGAAAAACTCTATGCGAAAATCAGCTGTTTTGGGGTCAAATCAGGTCAAACTCAATGAATCAGCTGTTTTAGGTAGCAATCTTGATTCCGAACTTATTGTACGTTTAGTTATTAGTTCTAAAGATGAAAAATAAAGCTAATTTGAGAAAGTTTGGTAAAAAAAAAAAAAAATTGATTTTTTTTTCGCTAATAGTATTGTTTTTCCTTGATAGAATAACCCCTTTTCGGGATGGTATACATGTTATGAATCACCTTGTATATCTGTGTTGAAATGCAGTGCGCCAATCCGTGCCTTACCTTCTTATGATCCACTTGACTAGCGTGCGCCGGCGTCTTCTCCTGATGATCCCAGCCGAGTGCGGAGGCGTCCTGTCTGTCTGTCTGCACGCCGAACTTACCACCGAAACCGATTGCATAGTCTGTGGACAACCAGTTAAATCTTATCTTACTAATATTATAAATGCAAGTTTGTGAGGATGTTTGGATGTTTGTTGTTCAATCACGCCCAAACGGCCGAACGGATTTCGATGAAATTTTGGTACAGAGATAGATTATAGTCTGGAATAGCATATAGGCTACTTTTTGTGTAGGTAAGCGAGCGAAGCCACGGGCGGAAACTAGTAATATTATAAATGCGAAAGTTTATGAGGATCTTTGGATGTTTGTTGTTCAATCACGCCGTAACGGCTCAACCGATTTCGTTGAAACTTGGAATATAAAGAGTTCTTTACCTTGAATAGCATACAGGCTACTTTAAGTAGGTACTACGCGAGCACAGCCGCAGGCGAAAGCTAGTCTATAATATTAGTACGAAGTAATATTAAAGTCAAAGGATAATTTATTGCTTGAAATACATGTCATAAAGATGTCAATTACTATATACTAATGAATCAATGTATTCTACCTATATCTAGGCATGCAATCTTTAATTTACAATCTTAATAAAATTTAATTAATAAAAAAATATCAAATAATAATAAAAAATAGAAGAAAAAGAATGTCATTATGAACTAATTAAAATATTAACTATCGTATTGTTCTACCGTGAATTATTTTGCCTATTAACCCGGTCAAAATAAACATTCATAAATTCCCAGAAAGCTGAAGCTCCCAAAAAGAGTAAATCTTAGTAGAAAAAGTGTCTGGACATTTTGTGTGACATGATCTACAATTTTTGTCTGATCAATTTTTATCATAAAACTAACCATTTCGCATAAAAACGCATTATTGTGAACTTTGATCTTGAATAAAAAAAGGCATACATGGGATTGATAGGGACTTATGACAATTTTATTAACGTTCATGCAAAACTCAGCTTTACGTACGCCTATTTCGGGCTATCCTGACCGGACTGTAATCCACAAGGCAGATCGCTTCACCCGAGCCGAGCACAAAGTAGGTGCCGGCCCAGGGACGACCTGTACCCTACAAAAACAGGATCGCCCTTCGCGGACATTGCCTAGCGTTACCAAGGCCCAATAATTTCCTTACTCAATAGATTGAGGCACGAATTACAAAATTTAAAAATTTTCATGCGCCTGATTTCACAAAACGAAACGATAGCGCGATCCAGGATCGGTACGATTTTAGCAGCGCCATCTAGTTCTGTTTTCAGTAAACCTTTAAACAAATTTTATAATTAATTCGCCTCACTCAAAACCACCATTCCTATCAAGTCAATTTCATGAACAACGCGATGTCAATGACTCTATAACCACAGGGTGACCAAGAGAGAACCAGTGATACAGAAAATAAAAAATCCAGGTTACTCATTAAAATAGTCTCAGCAGTAAGAATTTTGATAACGAACAAAAAATGCAACAAATAGAAAAAATATGGACGAAATCAAAAACTAGTTTTTCCCGAACTTTTTCTTATTAGTTATTTTTGGTTGCAGCTGGTCCCAGCTTTCGGCCTATCGTCGGAGGACGAGTGGGACGAGGCGCGAGCTCCGGGCTGCAGTTACATTTCTGCGAGTGGTGCGGCGCGGTGTGCTGCAGCTGGTCCCAGCTGTCGCGTCGGCCTGTCGTCGGTGTACGAGTGGGACGAGCTACTGTAGGCTACCTTTCTGCGAGTGGTGTGGCGCGGTGTGCTGCAGCTGGTCCCAGCTGTCGGCCTGTCGTCGGTGTACGAGTGGGACGAGCTACTGTAGGCTACCTTTCTGCGAGTGGTGCGGCGCGGTGTGCTGCAGCTGGTCCCAGCTGTCGCGTCGGCCTGTCGTCGGTGTACGAGTGGGACGAGCTACTGTAGGCTACCTTTCTGCGAGTGGTGCGGCGCGGTGTGCTGCAGCTGGTCCCAGCTGTCGCGTCGGCCTGTAGTCGGTGTACGAGTGGGACGAGCTACTGTAGGCTACCTTTCTGCGAGTGGTGCGGCGCGGTGTGCTGCAGCTGGTCCCAGCTGTCGCGTCGGCCTGTAGTCGGTGTACGAGTGGGACGAGCTACTGTAGGCTACCTTTCTGCGAGTGGTGCGGCGCGGTGTGCTGCAGCTGGTCCCAGCTGTCGCGTCGGCCTGTAGTCGGTGTACGAGTGGGACGAGCTACTGTAGGCTACCTTTCTGCGAGTGGTGCGGCGCGGTGTGCTGCAGCTGGTCCCAGCTGTCGCGTCGGCCTGTAGTCGGTGTACGAGTGGGACGAGCTACTGTAGGCTACCTTTCTGCGAGTGGTGCGGCGCGGTGTGCTGCAGCTGGTCCCAGCTGTCGGCCTGTCGTCGGTGGACGAGTGGGACGAGCTACTGTAGGCTACCTTTCTGCGAGTGGTGCGGCGCGGTGTGCTGCAGCTGGTCCCAGCTGTCGGCCTGTCGTCGGTGGACGAGTGGGACGAGCTACTGTAGGCTACCTTTCTGCGAGTGGTGCGGCGCGGTGTGCTGCAGCTGGTCCCAGCCGAGCGCGGCGGCGTCCTGGCTGTCGGCCTGCACCCCGAACTTGCCGCCGAAGCCCGCGCTGTAGTCCGTCTGCGAGGAGTGCTTCTCCACCGCCTCGCGGTGCTCCCAGCCGGCCGCACTCTGCGGTAACAACCATTCCGTTTTGTGAAAAAGGATCATCATCATCATCAACAACAACCTGTAAGGATCATTGATGTGAGAAAGGATCATTGAAAATATTACATAAATTATTAGGAAAAATAAAATCAAAAACATGCTTTTATTTAAATGCTCTAAAAAGAAGAAAATGAACTTTAAATTAAATCAAATACATTATTGTCACACTATTTTTAAATTATTATTTTTCCTGGATTGTGTATTTTTCTTTTGGTGTACAATAAAGTTTATATTCTATTCTATACATCAATTTATTATACTGCACAATTTATCCTACTTATTCCTACTAATATCTTACTTCCTACTAATTTTACGTCCTACAACGTCCTACAGTAATAGTTTTTGGTCCTACTAATATTATAAATACGAAAGTTTGTGAGAATTTGAGTTTGGATGTTCGTTGTTCAATCACGCTATAACGGCTCAAACAATTTCGTTGAAATTTAAATTGATAGTTATTTACCTACAATATTATATAGGCTACTTTTTGTGTAGGTACCACGCGAGAGTAATCTGGTTTATAAATTTAAAAACGGAAATTACCAAGAACAGAAAATTTAAAATAAATTATTTTTGTTTTGATAAAGTACCTTGTCGACCCTATCAGTCTGCACCCCGAACTTCCCCCCGAAGCCGACGGAGTGGTCGGTCTGGGAGACATGCTTCTCCACCTTGCTCACGTAGTCGTGGCCAACCGCCGACTTGTCCATGCGGTCTTTCTGGACTCCGAACTTTCCACCGAAACCTGAAACGACAAATAATCATAACTTCACAAATTTGAAGTAGTCTCACTCGAATAACTGTGCACATAAAGAGCCTCTAAGAGGCGCACTTTAAATAAATAAATAAATAAATATTCCGGACATATTCACACGATCAACTGATCCCAAACTAGGCATAACCTGTACTATGGGTACCAGAGACTGATATACATAATAGATATATATTTAACACCAAGACACAGAACAAACATCTGTGTTAGTCAAAAATGTTTGTCCAGTGCGGGAATCGAACCCGCGACCTCTAGCGCAGAAGGCAGAGTTACTACCAACTGAGCTATGAGAGGCCAGTCAACTTTAATCCTTTGACTACAATGATTCTGTCAGCGACGGTCATAGGCCCTTTTCAGGGCCACCGTACCTGACCCAATACAGGATGACCAAGAAAGAATCAGTGACACGACAAGATGAAGAAGACTCGAATAATTGGAGACAAAAATATATGCCTTTAGGACCAATATACACATAAATATAAATATATATAAATATAAATATATATTCCGGACATATCACACACGGTCAACCGATCCCAAACTAGGCATAGCCTGTACTATGGCTACCAGAGACTGATATACATAATAGATAAATATTTAACACCCAGACACAGAACAAACATCTGTGTTCATCACACAAATGTTTGTCCAGAGCGGGAATCGAACCCGCGACCTCTAGCGCAGAAGGCAGAGTTACTACCAACTGAGCTATGAGGCCAGTCAATATAATATACCTAAAATTTACTTATTTCACAAGTATAGGCGTAGACGTGTGACGTCACTGCCCGATGCCGCCGGTGTCTCGAGGCAAGCTCCTGAATTTGATGACTCTCCTCATAGCTCAGTTGGTAGTAACTCTGCCTTCTGCGCTAGAGGACACGGGTTCGATTCCCGCACTGGAAAAACATTTGTGACTAACATAGATGTTTGTTCTGTGTCTGGGTGTTAAATATATATCTATTATGTATATCAGTCTCTGGTATCCATAGTACAGGCTATGCCTAGTTTGGGATCAGTTGACCGTGTGTGATATGTCCGGAATATTTATTTATTTATTAAACGCCACATCTCCTCACTTATGAAAATCGACAAGCGATCAGTAGTAGCATAGTTGCGATATGTAAAACTAGCTTCCGCCCGCGGCTTCTCCTGCGTGGTTACATAAAAAGTAGCCTATATGCTATTCGAGGTAAAGAACTATTTATATTCCAAGTTTCAACGAAATTGGTTGAGCCGTTAAGGCGTGATTGACTAACAAACATCCAAACATCCTCACAAGCTGTAAAATCTAGTTTTCGTCAAATAAAAGAGTACAAATATACCTGTTGAATAATCCTTCTGCGAGACGTGTTTCTCCGTAGTGCCGATGTAATCATGGCCGACCGCTGACTTGTCCATTCTGTCTTGTTGGACTCCAAATTTACCGCCATACCTGAATTAAAACATTAAATTTAAGAAAGAGAGAAAGAAAATAATTATTAAATTAGTGACAAAAGTAATATACAAAGTGACGAAAAAAAAGGTTTTTTTTTATACAACTGAGGTTGTAAACAGGCTTACGGTCCACCTGTTGGTAAGCGGTTACCGTAGCCTATGAGCGCTTGCAATACCAGAGGCATCACGCACGCGTTGCCGACCCCGAACCCCCCTCCCCCTAAAGAGCTCTGGCAACCTTACTCACCGCAGGAACACAACACTATTTGAAATAAATAATGTTATTTGGTTGCGATCTTCTGTAAGGCGGAGGTACCTCCAGGCGGGCTGCTCCAATTTAGAACGAGAAAATCTCGCTATGCCCTACCTCCTCCTAAAACTAACTCAGCATTTGCTGCAGCGCTGATTTTCAGTGGCACCCAAATGAGAAGCTGTGACACGCATTTAGGGTTCCGTACATCATATTGAAAAAATGGAACCCTTATGAGATCACTGTTGTCTATCTGTATGTCTGTCTATTTGCAGTAAAATCTAGTTTCTAGTTTATAACGCCATTATTAACGAGTGCTTAAAGAAGTGAAGGAAAACATCGTAAGGAACCCAGTAGGACTTCTTATAAGCGGTGATATGTTTGCAATATCTCTATCCGCGGTTGTCGTAATGGGCGACTAAGGGAAAAAAGCTAGGGGATGGGCAGCAGCGTCCCTCATTTTAAAAACGATAGCTCTAACTGCGCTCGCCAACCCGCATGCCTAGCGTGGTGAGTATGGGCAAATCCCCCCACATGATAAGGAATTCGCTCTGTCTGTGGGGGAGGCCATGTTCAGCAGTGAACGTCGTACGG
This sequence comes from Anticlea derivata, assembly GCA_947579855.1. Classification (NCBI taxonomy): domain Eukaryota; kingdom Metazoa; phylum Arthropoda; class Insecta; order Lepidoptera; family Geometridae; genus Anticlea; species Anticlea derivata. The sequence continues at coordinate 9,382,916 of OX388277.1, forward strand.
CTGAAATGATGAAACAATTAACACCCAACGGTCACATACATAGTCCTGAGCCCACACTAGGAATCCCTGTGTCTTGGTTATCAGAAACTGCGAGTACCATGGTATCCTTATATGATTTATGTACTATATTTATTTTATTTTATTTATTTATTAAATTTAACATTGCCATGACAGTTTGCACCAAAGCTACAATAAAAAGCCTACAAAAATATCTACTTAATTACTAAACTACACAATATTTTGTGTCATACTCAAAAATCGTAGATAGATAGATAACTCTTTATTGATTACCACACAAGAAAAACTTTGAGAAACATGGCACACAAAAGGGTAAAACAATGGGCGGCCTTATCGCTGAAAGCGATATCTTCCAGGCAATCTTTGGATGGAACGAAACATAGCACAGCTTTAATGGATGGCGGCGTACTTACAAAAGTATAAAATAATACTTAATCCTAAAATAAAACTAAGAAAAAGAAACACATTATACCTAGGTTCATAACATCCGAATACATATAATACCTACGCTTAAATAAACTAATACATAATCTAAAACATATATTTTACTATGAACAAGAGCGATGACATGACAAACAGATGATTAAATCACGGTTGACAGATAGTGCTGCTTCACTTTAAGTTTAAAAACATCATGCGAGGGTGACCGTCTCACTTCCACAGGTAGAGCATTCCAAATCCACCATATCTGTGAATTTCGTCACACTCATATTGAATATATCAATATCCTCGGCGACACATAGGCTGTTGATTACGCGGAGGGCTCGCGTGAATGGAGCTTAGCTCAGGAGATTCGTTCTTGCCCTCGGGATCGCAAGTAGCCTAGTCCGACGCCGGGAGCCTACGTAATTATCAGGTACGTACAAACCCACACACATAAGCCTATACTCCACGACACAGGTTATCCTAGTGTGGAGTTTAGAGATCCTACCTATCCCTTGATTTGTATAATTTGATAAGGAATGTTTAACATAATTAGCTCATTACAAAATATTGCGGTGAGGTAGGTGCCTATGTAGTTTCGACATCCACGACACAGGGGTTCCCTAGTGTGGGGTTAAAGCTATGTTCGTACTTACCTTTGCCTACAAATAACTGCAGATAAACCTACAGACCTAAATGTGTTAAATCCTACCTACCTAACTAAGAAATTTTGTACAAATTGTATATTTCAATAAACGTTATCTATCTATCTATAATAAGCACTCGCGGACCATACCTCTCAGCAATCGAAAGATGTATGTAACTATAGGCCTCATATACAAGCTCAAAGTCGCGCAACGGGCTATGCTCGGAGTTTCACTACGTGATAAGATCCGAAATGAGGAAATCCGTAGAAGAACCAAGGTCACCGACATAGCTCTCAGAATTAGCAAGTTAAAGTGGCAGTCGACAGGCCAAATAGCTCGCAGAATCGACAACCGTTGGGGAGTAAAGGTTCTCGAATGGCGACCACGAACCGGGCGACGCAGTGTTGGAAGACAAGACCCCCCCCCCCCCACTCGATGGACCGACGACATTGTGAAGGTTGCGGGAATTCGGTGGATGGAGAAGGACCGTTGGCCGTGGACCGTTCGTCATGGAACTCTTTGGGGGAGGCCTATGTCCAGCAGTGGACTTCTACAGGCTGATGATGATGATGGATGTCACCAACATCGTTACCCGTCTAACTTCTAATTTAAAATAACCCACCATACCTAATATGCAATGGTCTTAGATTTTATGGAGCTGTATAGAACCGAAACTCACCCGTAAGAGGATTTAGGTCCCGCATCCATCTGCTTCTGCTTGGCTTGTTTATCAGCTTCAAACACTTCTTCCCTAAGCTTGGCCATGCTGAAAACAGTCGTCTAATTAAAAAAAACTGATGCGTGAGTCACTGACAATAAACGCATAGCCTAGACAGACCATAAGTCCTATAAACTTGGGACGGTACCATTTTGTTGTAGTGTAGCGATGCACTTCTTCTTCTTGTTGTATCACTGATTCTTTCTAGGTCATCCTGTATCAGGTCAGTGTCCAGGTTGAGGTGTGGTGGCTCTGAAAAGGGCCTATGACCGTCGATGAAAGAACCAGTGTAGTGAAAGCATTAAAGTGCGCCTCTTAGAGGCTCCTTTCGTGCACATGTCACATGTCTTCGAAATTTTAGGTTCTTGGACATGCCGGTTTCCACACGATGCTTTCCTTCACCGTTTGAGAGCACATGCATAGCGCACATACATTTTCCGAAGGGAAAATCCATTGGTGCACTCCAGGTTTCGAACTCACGACCTGTAGTTCGGAAGAAGGGGCCACTACCACCCCTCTACAAGTTCTCTCGATGGATGCACTAAGAAAGGAATTCCCGAAACACACACCCTAAGGCCCACCCCCTTAGGTGGAATGGGGTTTGAAATTTGAAAATGAAGTTTGAGTTTGATGTTGAAAATAAGGACAAAGTCGCGCGTGTTTCCACTACTTATTAATACTCCTTAAGTCAAAATTATGATGTTATATATAATCTATTCCTTTATAATACACTAGTTTGCGCCCGCGGTTTCGCTCGCGTACCACGATGTCTTATTGCTATGTAAACGAAGGCGTGTCGTAAATCTTCGAGACTGTTAACTTACGTCTCTGCTTAAGCAAAATCGCAAAGTTGATGGTACGGTGTGAAATAAGATAACTCTGCAGTGTTGCAAAGTTCACTGGCATCAATGTTACATAATAATCAATTGTAGGTAATATTTTATTTAATCAACCTTACAAAACTTGCATCAGCTTTTATTAGAATTCTGCTAATATAAAATGTTACCTTATTTATTTCCTTATAGCATGGGCGTAGCATAATTATTTATGCAATAATGAATTTTGCTTTATTAGTTACTAGCTACGGCGCGCGGCTTCGCTCGCGTGGTAGGTACTATCACCAAAAATTCCGCCTTACCACCCTATGGGTGTATTTTGCGTGAAGTGATCTGTGCCTTGCTTGCGTAAATGCGTAATCATAAAAAGCACCGTTTTTGCCTAACAATATGTACGTATTGTTTTGGTTGCAATTGAACAACAGACTGGGTAATCAAAGTCATAAAATGAATGGTTCACCCTCAAAGGATCACAATAAATAAAGAGATGGGCCGGACAGGCTTACTTAGCCGTGTACAAGCGAAACAGTTTCAAAATTGGTTAGGCAGAAATTTTGGTGATAGTACCTACATAAAGAGTAGCCTTTATGCAAGGTTAAGAACTCTATCTATTCAATATAATATATCAATTTAAATATTCTTTACCTAGAATAGCATAAAGGCTACTTTTTATGTAAGTAACATGCGCGGGCGGAAGCTGGTAACAAAAGTGATCTATTGAAATAAACGCCTTTTGACTTATTTTTGACATAAACTCTTATGATACTGACTGACTGAGTGACCATCAAGGCACAGCCTAAACTAGAAGTCCTGAGGTATGGAATTTGGTGGGTAAATTACTGTTCTAGTAAAGGTTTGCAATAAAAAAGGTACTTACTCAATCGCCTCAACATTCCTGCCTCCGGGACCCCATCTCTGCTCATGCTCCGTGACATCATTCATATAGTCAGGGTCGGTATCCCAGTCATCGGCCTCCACTGGCTCAGCTGTTTTTACATCTATGGATGCTTTCCACATCTGTGTGTCATATTCGTGAATTAATAAGGGTATAGGTATGTAGAAGCTAGTAACTATAATGTATGACTATCCTACTAATATTATAAACGCGAAAGTTTGTAAGTATGGATGGATGTTTCTTACTCTTTCACGTAAAAACTACTGAATTTATTTTAATGAAACTTCACAGTAATATAGCTTAAACATCAGAATAACACATAAGCTACAATTTATAAAGATTATTTTTTTTTTTTCTATTTTTTAATTTAGGGAGTTGCGCAGCAACTATGTCAGTCCCATAGAGATCTCATATAAACAATAACTACACTATACATCCTGCAGCAACCTGAACGCAGATTTGTAGAGCGCAATAGCGGCAACAGAAGACTGCGCCGCTAACACGCTCTGAAACAAACCCACATCAAGGCGGTTTACATTTATTGAGTTCACCAACTCCTCCCTCACAGGTCTACTCCGGGGATTTATAAAGATATTGTGTGAATTGTCCAAAATATGACTACTAGCTACTCGAAATACTAATCCTGCGCAGACGAAGTCGTGGGCACCAGCTAGTTGAGACATAAATTCATAGGTACTTTACTCAACATTTTGGTTATATTTTTGTTTGATGATGTATTAAGGCCTATCCGCACATATCATTTTCACTGACACTGCATGGTATGGAAATGTCATATGTCACCTCTGTGTGTGGATCCAACCTATGTATTTCTCTGTTGTAATATTTCTGTTGCTTGCTTGTCATGTCACTGATTCTTTTTTGGTCAGTCCTGTATAAGGTTAGTAACCAGGTTGATGTATGGTGGCCCTGAAAATGGCCTATGACCGTCGGTGAAGGAATCAGTGTAGTGAAAGGATTAAATTGCACCTCTTAAAAGGCTCTTTTCGTGCAATTTCTATCATGATGTGAAAAATAAATCATGTGTAGGTATTTTTTTAAGTTACCAACAAGGCCTTTGTTGTGTGATGTTTATCAGCTTTTCTAGGGACATAATTGTTTCCATAAAATCTTTACCAGAGGCCCAAGTCCGCAATGTTTGTGAGTTACTTGTCACCATGTGATATGAAAAGTGAATAGTTTACTGTTTTTGTATGGCGCCCATACAAAAACCGTAATAAATTTTACTTTTCTTGTCTGATAGAAGTGAAAAATTAAAAAATATTGTGTATGGACTCAGGACTATGTATTGATTGTAAATCATAAACTATTTCCTGATAACAAACTCTAAGTATGTGTTTTATCAAGTGAACTCGTTCGGTGAGCGAATAAAATCCAATGAAAGCACTATCTTCATTGATAAATGTGTACAATTCACTATGACTCAGATAAGTTTATAATAACTGCGCTGCACAATGCCCTAGTGTGCAAACCCGTTCACGTCTGACTAATAGAAACCCAAACAGTATTTTTGTCATAGTTTTTATTAATTTATTGCTAAATAAATAAGGAAAGTTGGATACATACCTCTGACCGGTTTATCGTATAGCGAAACTTTCACACACTATTTCATGAAACGCATAACACTGACACTGGAGTATTTTTGGTTTTATTTATGTAGAATGATCGTAGATTCAATTTTAACAAGAGTGATAGAGCTTCTTTAGATAATTTTATGAAAATAAATTCCTAAAATTGAAACCCCCCTTTACTATCCTCGGATTGGGATTGAAGATGCGTGCGTCATTCAATCGACATTAGTTTGACATGACATTAATGACAGTGAAAGACTTACTTACATAGCATCGATGACAGCAAGGAATGAACACCGTGTTGGTGTTTAGCTAGAGGCTATTGTCTATGGTCCAAACTAAAGAAATCTCCAAAGAGATAACGCTGCAGGCAAATAAAAAAGTTGGATTTTTCCTAAATTAAGGCTATTTCATTTTTTTTTTATATGTATAAATTTCCATTTAGGGAAAATAGCAATAAGCCTTCGTGGTAGGTCCTAGGTGTATAAGGCACTACGTAAAACGAAACTAAAAGAATTGCAGGACTTACGAAACAGCGCCAAAAAATACAGTTTTACTCTTAAGTTTCTTTAAGTAGGTACATCACCTTTATGTAAGAGGTTTACTACACTGTAACTTCTAGTTACGTCACTTTAATCAACTAAAACTACCTTGAATTAAAATACCACTTTACTTTTTTTATTGTTAATAGTCTATTTTACAATATTTTTCTACGTATATTTTACATATCCTTTCTTCCTCTCTAGATACAATACTTTAACATTACCTAGTATAGTATTATGTTATCTGTGAGATTACTAACCTAAGTACAAACTATTATGTACCTATCTGTTTTGTGTTCTTATAATGTATTCTAACTTGCCTTAGTTATACATACTAACCTAGATATATCTACCTAAACTGGCTGTATAACGTATAACGGCTGATTATAACTTCTTAGGTACAGTGTCTGTGGTGGCCCCGGCTAAAGAATAGGTCCCTCCATAGGTATCTACCTATCCTCGGATGTCGTAAGAGGCGACTAAGGGAAAAAAGCTAGGGGATATGCAGCAGCGTCCCCGATTACAACAACTATAGCTCTATCTGCACTCGTCAACTCGCGTGCTCAGCGTGGTGAGTAGGTAAAGGAACATTATTAGGGAATATGTAGACCACATGATAGGAAGTCGCTCTGGAAATCTGTGGGTGGAATTTGCCTATACACAACACCTCTTTTTAGGTTAAAATAGCAGTGGGGCCGATGTTCAGCAGTGGACTTGCGATAGCTGGAATGATGATGATGAACTACACTTCTGGGTCCGGAGCGTCAACAGCGTATCCCAATTTTTGCAAAGCGATTTTAATTTCCCCGAAAACGGTGGGGTCTTCGATGGTTGAGGGTAGTTTCACAAGCTGGGACCTGGCTAGTTTAGCGATTGCTCCACGCAGCGCTTTCCCAGACCTAGTCCTGGGTAGTGCTGGAACTGCAACGGCTTTCCGGAACGCGGCTATGGGCCCGATCAAGTGACGGACAAGAGCGATCAGCTCCTGGGTCACAGTACTTTCGGCCACTATTTCCTCATCTGCAAAAATATGAACAAACAATACTAGAAGCCGTGTTGACCTGGTGGCACCTCGGCTTACGATCCGAAGGTTGACCTTGAAGAGTTTAAGTGCGCATTAGCACTTGCTTAAAACGGTGAATGAAAACATCGTGTGGTAATGAGTAAGTATTTTTATACGCTGCGATGGGCTTTCATCTTCGTTTTTTTTATTGCCAATTTTATTTTTTGTGGAATAAGCTCCTTTCGGGATAGTGTACATAATATTATGAATCACCTTGTAACTAATATTGGTTCGCCCAGAACTGAGATCTCGCGATGAAGATAAACTTAAAATCGCATCTTTAGCATGTTCTAACTTACCTATAACCAAGTCATTGAAACTATACCAAACTATACAAAGTTACCTATGCTCTAACAAATAAACATAATTACAACGCTGACTCGTCCAAGTAGTTTGAGAGATCTTCGCTCGCTCGATCATCTAATGGCTGGTATTACTCCTATCCTTACCATCTAGCGGTGGTCTCATCACATAAAGACAGAGAGGTACATCCCCCTTCGTGGAATCCGGTGCTCCGACCACCACGGCATCAGCAACTCTCGCGTGCCTCAACACCACGTCTTCCAATGCGGCTGTGGACAGTCGGTGGCCGGCCACGTTGATGACGTCATCAGCTCTGGCCACCACCCAAACGGCGCCTTCGGCACTTATCCAGCCTGCATCTTGGGTGTCGTAATAACCCTAAATGGTGACAATATTACGATAGTTATGATAATTTTATGCCAAACAGCCATATTTTTTTATTGGGTAATCGCTAGTCTTAAATAGAGCTTGTTCACGCCTGTTGAGACAGGTTTGTAGGTAACATAACCAGTGGCGGATTATCAGTAGCCTGGGTAGCTCCTAGGGAGATTTCTGGACATGCAGCAAATTTGGGGAGCGAATTTTTTACCTATCTAATTTTTTTTGATAAAGATTCTGTTAGACTGTTTTCGGTTTTCTTTCTTGCAGATAGAAGTCTAAGTACTCAATATTTTCGATGGCATTTCCCTCTTCCCTTTCATTGTACAGTCGCCGGTACCGCAAACTTATATACTTATTCTATGGTAAAACAAAAATAATGGCAGCAAAAATTTAACAGCCTTTAGGTACTTGGGAAATGTTTAACTCCGCCACTGAACATACCTCGAATTAAAGAGGGGAAAGTTAGCTTAGATGGTACCAACTTACCGGGTATGTTTCAAAATAGATCTGCTTAAATCTTTCATCAGCTCGCCAAAGAGTGGAGGTGAAACCCGGGGGAAGTGGTAACTTCGCAACCAGTCTTCCTACTTCTCCAGCCTTACATTCTGTGCCGTCTTCTTTTAGTACCCGGACTGGAACCATAAATAAATACCTACTTAAACTAGACTTTACTGTTTCTGTGTTGTCTTTTAGTCATCATCAGTCTTTAGAAGTCCACTCCTGGACACAAATACCATAAATAAGGACCAGGCCCAGTAGGCCCGGGCCCAGGGCGGCCAGATATTAGGGGCGGCAAATCGTGACCAAAAGATCACTGATGATAGCAAGAAATAAATAAAATGCAAAGTACCTAAATATTTAAAAGGCTGCGCCTTATACTTACTACTAGCTACAGTAGACATGCAGCTTCGAACAGATTTTCGCTCGAAACCTAGGTGCTTGTGTGTGAGAAAGAGGCGGCACATGGCCTGGGGCCTAGAGCGGCCAAGACTGCAAATCCGCCACTGGACTTAAACTAGACTATACCTACTGTTTCTTTGCTGTCTACTATTAGTACCCGTACTATCACCTAATAGGGACTTAAACTCTGCTAAGTATAACGTAAGAGAGAGAGAACGTGAGACGTTTCATTAATATATGGAGCCTGGGCCTGCACTGTGTACACTACTCTAAAATATGGCTAAGCAATAAAGTAAACGTATTTAATAGGTTATTTTATTTAAATTGACTTCGTTCTAAGGTACACTAAGTTTTTTTTCGACAAAGAGAGCAACACTCAGCGCTACAAAAATGTGGCGGATGGGCGCGCGTGAAATGTCATTTTGACAACTCACATTTATCTGACAAAACAAAAACATCAAATCAAACAACATGACATGAATAATATGTCAATGTCATGTCAAACGCCAATTATAAACCAACATGGCGGCCTTCAAATAGTGTTCACATAGTAAAAAACTTACCAGAAGAACTATTCTTGTACCATCGCATTTGTCTTCAAATTAATGAAATTGTAATTTTCTTATAATCTCCTATTTTTTCCTATTTTTTCTATGTAGTGTACATGGACCAGGCCCAGAATGAAATGGCTCCGGTCAAACTCAATCAGGTCAAACTCAATAAATAGGATCAATTTCACGAGGAATTTGTGATCTTAACAACCTAAGCTATATTAACACAGAACATTACCATCATAATAATTATGACAAAATCAAAAACATACCTACAACTAGGGTCTTCCAGAATCAATATTCCGATTGGATGATTCTTATTTTCATAACAACTCTTTGGAGGTACACAATACTTACTATCATATCCCGGAACAGGGTACCCAGCTGAATAGGGCGGTATCGCTTTCACGCCGTATCCGACACAAGGCGCCGTGATAGGGGACCCTGACTCCGTCTGCCACCAGTGATTCAGTATTGGCACTGAGAACACCCGCTCCGCCCATTGCTGAAAACAGTCATACCTATAGGTACCCTCATCATCATTATCCTCAGCCTGATAACGATCTCGATAATGGTGGTAAGAACTCTTCTTCCAAGGGGATTCCTCTTCTCTTCCACCTGGTTTTGTGGCTTCAAGGGGAAATGGAGCACGAGAGGCACACTATAATGCTTTCACTACACTGATTCTTTCCCCGAGGCCGACGGTCATGCCCTTTTCAGGGCCAAACTAACCTAACCTAAACCTGGCCACTGACCTAAAACAGGATGATCAAGAAAGAATCAGTGAAACAAGCAACCAAGGAGAAATTAGGCTGAAAGAATCAAAGTCCCGTTTGATGGGGATTATGGGATTTCTATTCTTTGCCTGTAACCACTAACCAATTGGTAGTAGTCCTCCCAAGGATTTACGGTCTAAATTATGTTATGGATCCTACGACAGAGTCTTCGCGCAGATGGGAAAAAATGTATGTAAATACATTTCCTAGAATTCACTGATAAACAGCGCGCAATTATTGTGGTTTTTTTTCCTATAATAAATTGTACCTAGTTATTAAGAGTTTTAAATAGTACGGTTAACGCTACGTAGAGGTGAAGTCAAAAGTCAAAGGTATAGAACGGTAACAAATGAATAACATTTCCATATTAACACACATAAGTACCTATCATTATAACGTAAGTATCTGTTATTATAGAAAACTATAGGTAGGTATGGAATACCTACTTAGGTTTTTTAATAACCACTACTGTCTAGGTACCTACTAACAGTGGGTTAACACATAAAAATAAATATCCTCTGACTACCCCCTTAGAAATCTTAAGGGTACGGAAGCCCTGGGAGGACCTTTATATAGAATCAGTTTCTTGTGTTTTTAAAATTTTAAGAAAGATATCCTTGAGATTTTATTGAAAAATTCCTATTGATTGTGACTTATTAATAGTAAATCATCAAAATAGGAGTATTAATTACCCGTGTATCCTGATCGCAATGTTCACCAGCGAGGAAGACAGTTTTGAGGGAATTATTGCAGTACCTCCTTGCGTATTTAGCATTGGGGTCAGCTCGCTTCAGGACCCTGAAGGCTGTGGGGACGGTGAATAACGCGTTCACTCGATGCTGTTCTATTATTCTGAAAAAACAACGTGACAATCGAACTTTAACGATTAAAAACAATGAACAATGTTTTTAATCGTCGCTAATCACAATCAGCTAAATAATTTGGAAGTTCGAGATTCTGGAATGTCCGAACAACAGATGCGTGTTGCATTTTGTAACATGAATGTGAGAAAATAATATATTTTCTAAGAAGAAAATCAGTGAAAAATCTTAGGAGAAAATTATATTTTCAACAAAAAACCTACGTGCCTACATTTTCAACAATAACACTATTAAGTTTATTTAAGTAGGTGAGGTCCAACTTCGACAAAGAGGTCAAAAGACGAATCGTCGGAAACTTCGTCATATCTTTTCGTCGCAGATACCGCAGAGCCTCAAGACGAAAGTCTGCAATCAGTGCGTGTTGCCAGTGATGACTACGGCACGGAGACTTGGTACTACTATTAACTATTAGCCTCATACACAAGCTCCAATTCGGGCAACGGGCTATGGAGAAAGCAATACCCGTAGAACCGCTAAAGCTCTCAGAATTAGCAAGTTGTGGTAGTAGGCAGGCCATATAGCTCGCAGAACCGTTGGGGAGTAAAGGTTCTCGAATGGCGACCACAAACCAGGCGACGCAGTGTTGGAACGCCCCCGACGACGACATTGTGTAAGTTGCGGGAAGTCGGTGGATGGAAAAGGCTCAAGACCGTTCGTCATGGAACTCACTCATTGGGAGAGGCCCATGCCCAGCCGTTGACTTCTACAGGTTGATGATGATGAGTCCAGTCCTTCCTAAGGTTGCCTGGCAGAGATCGCTCTTAGCGATAGGGCCGCCCATTGTATTGCCGTGTAAATTTGTAATTGTGATCTTATGTATTATTTCCTTGTGGTGATCAATAAAGTGTTATCATAGACTAATTACCTCTAAAGGTAATTAGTCTATGGTGTTATCTACCTACCTATCTATCTATGATGTTAGTTGATGAAAAGTTTACTTTGCTTATTGTTATTATTATTATATTTAGCCTAGCTCTTGTCGGTGTAATGATGTAATTTCCTCCATTCTGGCCCCTAATTCTACTAATTCAATGGCTTCAAAATGACAATGGTTCAATGGCAAAATTACCACTTTTACACTTTAGGTATCATAGTCAATGGCAGTTATTGTGGAACCAATGGACCAATGAAATCAAAGAAACGAAGGTGGTGACAATCGTAACTGAATGATAATGGTGCGATCAATATCATGCGATTATCATTTTCAAGTCATTGAATTCGTAGAATTGGGGCCTGATCTTTACAATGCGAGCTCCTTTACTTACTTTACTTTTGCTTATTGTACATACCTAAAATACTGTCCAGGGTCGGGCGTTCTATCTGGCTTGCCCTCATACAGCACCGAAGTGACTCCAGCCAGTAGTGGCCCGTAACAGATGTAGGAATGGCCGACCACCCATCCGAGGTCAGACGCTGCCCACCATACGCCCTTCTTCACGCCATACACGTTTTTGAGGCTCCAGCATAGAGTAACGGCGTGGCCACTTGGCCTTTGGATGCCTTTTGGGGCGTCTGTTGTGCCTACACAGTAAAAAAAAACTCTTGACTGTACCTACCTATGTATGTTGGTAGGTAAGTACAGTCAAAAAGTTTGATTCGCAGGCCACTGTAGAACCTTCTCACACTGAACCTGCGGCGCAACGCGTTATCGCTGTGAGTATGGGTAAGTTGATTTTCGGAATGTTACCTGAGGTGTATAGAATATACAAGGGCTCGTTAGCCTCGACTGAAACGCAGGGGACCGGGTCAGCTTTCTGGGCCTCCTCCCAGGTGATGTCTCGGCCCGGCTCCAACGAACACTCTAGGATGCGGCGCCGCTGGTAGATAATGCAGGTGTTCGGTTGGTGTGAGCTTTGACTCAGGGCTTCGTCGAGGATATCTTTGTACCTGAATTAATACGAATAGAAAGTAAGCCATAACTTTATTCCTTTAAAATTAAAAAAAAACCTTGTTGTGCTAATGGGAGAATTCCTGACTTTCGATCAGAATGTTGTTTGGTCGAATCCTATCGTGCACCAATGAGCTTTTATCTTCGAGAAATATATACAACGGTGAATGAAAACATCGTGAGGAAACAAGTACCTAAGTATGCTTCAGGCGGCGATGGGCTTGCTACCTGTCAAAAAAACATAGCCTCCGACTTGATAACAACCTCCTTTTTGTAAAGATTGTTAAAAATAAAAATAATGATTTGAAACTGACTAAAAAACAAACAAACCATGAACCCATTCTATGCTATTAACTGACCAGACATTTCTAAAAATGACTGATTTAAGTTTTCTAACGGCTACGGATACTGCCTTGTCTATTCCAAATTCTATTTTCTATTGAAATTCATTGCAAAAACCGCGCCAATTTGAGCGTATTATTATGTAAAGAGCCGCTAAGCTCCAAAATAAGTTTTTCTAATTTCTAGTCCGATTTAGTTACTAGTGGTTGGCCCCGTTCGTAGTCAAATCTATAGCTTTCACCACGCATATTCATTGGCTCCCATTTTCTAATTATGTTTTTGGGATTAGCTTTGATTTTCATTGGTAGTATATTTAGATTATAATAATGTTAGGCGCCAAGCGCGACCTTGATTTCCTATCTCGTGCAAAAACGTGCTACATAATGTCTCTCGTTATTCACATTTCCCACCACAGCCATTTTTATTGTTTTATAATAACTATTTAAAACATACATTTTTATTACCTATGTATAAATAAAACCTTCAATTACTTATTGTAATAGGTGAATAGGAATACAAGGAAGTCGTTACAATGAAATTATAATTATATGCTTTGTTTATTATTTCTATGTGGACTGATGATGGTAGCACCGGTGGAGTGGTGGTAACGACCCTGCCTCCCGACTCACAGGTCGTAGGTTCGAATTCCGATGGAAAATTCTGCATTAGAACTTAAAAATTCGAAGACATGTGACATGTGCACGAAAGGAGCCTCTTGCCTGCTGATTCGTTGGTATGTTTGTTGGTTGGTTGGTTTGTTCGAGGTATGGTGTCCCTGGAAAGGGCCTATGGCCGTCGATAAAAGAATCACGGAAGGGCCTCTAACTAAGAGGCGCACTCAATTTGATCATTTCACTACACTGATTCTTTCACCGACCGTCGGTCATAGGCCCTTTCCAGGGCCACCATACCTCAACCTTGCCACTTACCTAATACAGGGTGACCAATAAAGAATCAGTGACATGTCAAGCAAGGAAGGCTGATGATTACCTATACTTCGACTTGACACACTCACCCAATGACCAAAGAAAATATGGATGGATTGTGCGAAAGACGACATGAGTAAGAAAGTCAGCCGTCATGTCAGTATTCACATTCGGCTGATAGAAGGAAGTGGAAGATACCGACCCCACAAGTTGACTCACAACACAGGGAATCCTAGTGTGAGAGCTAGTGTCCATAAGTCCTTAACTTCTTACACCTAATAACATACCTACTATTGAACTAATGGTACTAGGCTCCTACCTACCTTTAACCCTTAGAGTATATTAAATATAATCTTGTCAAACTCAAACTTCTCACAACTCAGGGTATCCTAGTGTGAGAGCTTGTAAGCAATGTATCTACTTTAATAGGGCCTAGATTAAGCTTTCGTTGTCATTGTACACTGCATTTTTTGATAAAAAAAAAAACTTATACTTATACTTAAGTGGGATAAGGGCAGGCAGATGATGACACTCACCTAATGATTTTGTTGGGTTCCACGCCGCAACTCGCCGCTACGATAACAGTGGGTTCCGCATGCTCTATCCGTGTTCTGAGTTCTCTTGCTGCAAATCCTAAGGGTAGAAAAAAAATTTAAAGGTAGGTCGGTAGCATTTTTTATTTCTTTGATATTTCCTTGAAAAAAGGCACAGGGTGCCTTTTCAAAAAATATAGGTAGTTTTACTTTTTAGCCGTTATCATCACCAGTCTATAGAAGTCCACTGCTGGACATAGGCCTCCCCAAAAGAGTTTTATGACAAACGGTGTTGAGCCTTTTCCATCCACCGACTTTCCGCCGCCCGGTTGTCGGTTCTGCGAGCTATATGGACTGCCTACTGCCACTTCAACTTGCTAAAACTGTACTGAGAGCTAGACAATAACAAAAATTTTGAAAAAAAGAAATTTGTTACGAAGGCTTCCTCTGTTTCTACATCCCTGTTAGGGGGATAAGGGGGGTTCGAAGTGAAAAAAATATTTTTACTGCAAATATTGATTTGAAACTTTATAAACATATTTTTTAGCTCATAGCTCAGTTGGTAGTAACTCTGCCTTCTGCGCTAGAGGTAGCGGGTTCGATTCCCGCACTGGACAAACATTTGTGAGTGACTAACACAGATGTTTGTTCTGTGTCTGGGTGTTAAATATATATCTATTAGGTATATCAGTCTCTGGTACCCATAGTACAGGCTATGCCTAGTTTGGGATCAGTTGACCGTGTGTGATATGTCCAAAATATTTATTTATTTATTTTATTTTTATTTATAACAATTGAAATTGATATTGATATTTATGACAAACGGTGTTGAGCCTTTTCCATCCACCGACTTTTATTGATATTGATCAGTTGAGCTATCTATAGATCGTTTGTAACGGTCTTTAGATGGCTCAATCGTTTCTTGTGTATTTTGTAAATATTAACTTGTATTAGTTTTAAGTTTCTTTCTGTAAGTAAAGTATTTATATTGATATACAGATTTCACCGATTTCTAAATACGTATAAAAAATTACTAGAGAAAATTTTAAATACGTGTAGTAGGTATCCTTTCTCTAAGTATTTAACATGTTTTATACTTAAAAAAAAAAAAGTATACTGCGGATGTACATATGAGTCTAACAGCGTGGTCTTACCTCCAAACACGACGGAGTGTATAGCTCCGATCCGGTTGGTAGCCAGCATGGCGATCACCGCCTCAGGCACCAGGGGCATGTAGATCAGGACCCTGGACCCTCGAGTCACGCCTATTGCGGCCAGCTTGCCGGCCAGCCGCGATACCTGGGAACAAATAACATTGGTCAGAGTCCGAGAACAAGTTATACGTCAATCATGTGTTTTTAAGCAAAATATTTCACTGAGCCATAGCCTATTTGTCGTACAGCACACGCAAACTTGCCTACTCTAAGATACCTACTTTTTAAAAATTGCTCTTTTGTATATTTATACCTACCTATTGTATGTAATTTAGTTTAAAATTGTTTATCTATGTTAATTGTGTCTGTAGTGCCAAATACATTTCTTATCTATCTATCTAATCATTATCATCAGACTGCAGCTTTAAGAGGAAGTTTCAGGTATTCGGCAACGAAGTGCTGGAACAATATTCCTCCCCCTATTCGCAATGCTAACACATACATATTTAAATTAAAGAATAAAAAGTATTTATTGCAAAAGCAAATAGAAGGTGTTCCCAAGCACTTCGTATGCCAAATATAAAGCTGTCGTAAGTTTATTTTATTCATTTTTTAAGTTTATTTATAAATTGGAGCAGCCCGCCTGGAGAGGTACCTCCGCCTTACAGAGGTACCTCCGCCTTACAGATGATCGAAGCCAAATAACATTATTTATTTCAAATAGTGTTATGTTCCTGCGTTGAGTAAGGTTGCCAGAGCGATCTTAGCTCGCTCGATCAAAAATGTCCAACTAACCTGGTCCTTCAGTTCATTATATGTGATCCGTCTCACAGTGTCCGTGATGGGGGAGTCGTGGATGAGCGCCGTCTGCTCGCCCTTCCCACTAGTCACGTGACGGTCGATCGCGTTGTGGCACACTGACATTTCTCCACCCACCCACCTGTGAACATCATCATCATAATCCCACAGAAAATATTATATGGCACATACCTACTCACATTTTGTATTAAAAAGAAAATACAGCCGACCTGAGAACCTTTTGGAAGTCGGTTAAAAAAGGGAGTTCTTGTCGCATGCAACTGAGTTCTATAGTTCCTGATACATTTTAAGAATAGTTCTAGCGAAATTTCCTGAAAAAAAGTCTACTGAAAAAATGATCTGCTAACTTCCCGTTGCAGATCATCAGAATGGAACGACGAACGAATTCTCACCATTTAGTGAAGGGCGGGTTAGAGTTATCCAGCACTTTATCCCACGGCTTCGTCCACTCCAACTCCTGCGCCACCTCGCCCCAGAACCCTTCGGGGTCGTCCAGGGAGCGCTGGAGAGCCGCCTGGCATTCCGGGGTATTGCTGCTTTCATCTACGAACACAGTGTCACTCAGGGTTAAAATAAAATGAATGAAATGAAATACATGTTTATTTGACAGACACAGACAGAAGACACATATAATATAAACCAAATAACATAAAGATAAACACGAGTTACAGTAGTAGGTACATTACAATCAAACAACAATACAACGTGATTCATAATATGTATTCCATCCCGAAAGGGGTTTCTACAAGCAATTAGCAATACAGTTTGTTCTACGACTTTTGGAAATTCGACATTTTTCATTGAAAAAACTCTATGCGAAAATCAGCTGTTTTGGGGTCAAATTAGGTCAAACTCAATAAATCAGCTGTTTTAGGAAGCAATCTTGATTCTGAACTTCTTGTACGTTTAGGTATTAGTTTTAATGATGATAAAAATACCAAAAACAGCTAAAAAAAATGATAATATTGATGTTTTTTTTCACTAATATTATTTCTTTTTGATGATAGAATAACCCCCTTTCGGGATGGTATACATGTTATGAATCACCTTGTATACAAAACATAACAATAACAATAAGTAACTGGTTGTACCATACAAAACCAGACACCCGTGCTGTGCGAGTCAAATAGGTACGGTCTCAGCATAAAGCCGCTACACATACATGAGCCATGATGTGCAGCAGTGGTTCTCAGACCGAACCTATGATGTGGGTGACCTCACGAACACGAACAATAATGTAATGACAGCTGAATAGTGACTAACTATAACGGAAATAAACTGATTGGTCCTTCATTTTTCTATTTTATACGGTGAAAATGCTGAGGGCGTACCTGATGGTAAGGGGTTACCGTCGCCTATTGACATCAGCTACACGTGCGTTGCTAATGCGTTGCCTGCCCTGGAGAAATCTTTTTGTATTTTTCTTGAAGCCATTCATGTTGTAGGCAGGTTAGTGGGAAAACCTCGGAAGCTCATTCCACAACTTGCACGTATGGGGAAGACAGGATCTCGTAAAGCGAGTGGTAGATACCCACGTGTCGATGAGGTGTGGATGAGTGACCTAATCCGGTGACGCGAGTCCGATGAAAAGTAGAACCTCGATGCGGATATGAGGTCAAATAGTTCTTCAGAACATTATGTAATATAGTTGTTTATGCCAGAAGTGGTCAATCTTGAACTCCTCAGTATGTATGAGAGGATATAAAGATGTTTGTTACTCATTCACGTTGCAACCATTGAGCGGATTGGAGTATAAATTTGGCGTGTTTGTTATAAATAGCCAGGAATTTAGGCTGCTTTTATCCGGTACCACGCGACCGGATCCGCTGGTAGAAGCTAGTTTAAATTATCGTCGCAAAGTTCATTCGAACCCCTCTATTAAGCTTGATGTAACTATCCTGGTACCTATGTAGGTAACGCTAGTACCTATGTAGGTAACAATTTAGACCTTAGTCAATAATTTCGTAATTTTTTTAAGATCCTTTCAGTATTTTCTCAGATAAGCACGAACAAACAAAGAGAGAGTCTTCGTATCCAAAAAAAAATTTGCTACATGTTATTTATGATCTCCTGAACACGTTTTTGAAAAAAATATGTATCTACTATCTAGGTACAATAATATGTAGATAGGTACTATACCATCTTGTTTTTCGTCCAACAACTGTTCTAGCTTCATGCTGCCTGTTGACTGATCAATAAATGCCTAGAAACATCGCTCGAAGAGATGATTGTTAAAAAAAATGATTGAATCAATGGGTAATAATAATTATACGTGTCGTGAGTCGTGACAATAACAACTATTTTCAATATGCGCATAGAAAAATTTCAAAAATTGAAAAATTGCTCACTATTTCTACACATTTTTATAAGCTTTTATTTCGTACTTAAAGGTATGAAATAAAAGAATATTAGGTATGTAGGTAATAAAGCCGTCATGGAAATCGCTCTGGAAAGATCAGAATGGAGGAAATTGCATCATTACACCGACATGAGTAGTAGATAGTAGTAAATCCTATAGGATATATAGCTTTTCTCAGCCTTACCTTGTTCGAACGGCACCACACTGAAGCTCTACATTCCATTTT
This sequence comes from Anticlea derivata, assembly GCA_947579855.1. Classification (NCBI taxonomy): domain Eukaryota; kingdom Metazoa; phylum Arthropoda; class Insecta; order Lepidoptera; family Geometridae; genus Anticlea; species Anticlea derivata. Next base: position 9,401,686 of record OX388277.1, read on the forward strand.
ATGAAGAGGTATCATTGAAAAATATTATAGGCACCATGCCGTGTTTTTTCACTGATTCCTCTAGGCTTGGTCGCGAGGAACAGTAGCTTCATTCACCTAGTTTCAAAGGACCCTAGTTGGTTGGCTGGCCTCATAGCTCAGTTAGTAGTAACTCTGCCTTCTGCGCTAGAGGTCGCGGGTTCGATCCCCGCACTGGACAACCATTTGTGTGATAAACACAGATGTTTGTTCTGTGTCTGGGTGTTAAATATTTATCTATTATATATATCAGTCTCTGGTCACCATAGTACAGGTTATGCCTAGTTTGGGATCAGTTGACCGTGTGAATATGTCCGGAATATTTTTTTTACTTTGACTTTGAATAGGTATAGGAGGGAGGAACTTTGCCGTCAGCGGGGCAGAATAAGTTAAAAATCTTACTATAGCTCTCGATATCAGCCGCAGTAACAAATGTCTTCTTCTTCAGCTCACTGATAGAAGATTCAAACTTGTTCTTCTCAGATTTCCCCGCTTCGTGTTCTTGGTACATTTTCGAAAAACAATTTTGAACCGAACTAACTAAAAAACAGCGGACTGTAGCAGCGAGTCGTTAACAGTATAATGGAATGAAAATGCATGTAATCCTGTATGGATAACAAAGAGAGACCTATGAACTTGTTGAATAATTGATGTAGAGACTGACGTAGCGGTGGTAGTAATATCTTTAAAAAAGCTATTTCCGCCGTTAGTCTTTCGATTGGTATCAATCAGTCAAATACTTTATTACTTAACATATAACTTAAGGAGTATTTTATATCGAAATCCATTTTTAAAATTTCTTTTTCATTTTTATAAATGCGAAAGTTTGTGTGGACGTTTGGATGTTTGTTGTTCAATCACGCCGTAACGGCTCAACCGATTTCGTTGAAACTTGGAATATATAGAGTTGATTACTTAAAATAGCATATAGGCTACTTTTTATGTAGGTACCACGTGAGCGAAGCCGCGGGCGGAAGCTAGTTCAAAATATGAAAGGCGCTAATTTGCAATAAAAAACTATTTTTTTTTCAACTATTATTTTTTAATTGCTGCCTTTAGTCTTTCTATCATATTTTATAAGCGAGAAGTTTCACATCAAGATCAATTCCTAAAAAATCTAAAGGTTGAACTGATTTGACGCCAAAACAGTTGATTTTTGCATAGAGTTTTTTCAATTCTTCTTGTCGTGTCACTGATTCTTTCTTGGTCATCCTGTCTTTGGTCAGTGATGAGTTGCTCTGGCCTAAAATACATGCTGATTTAAAATGTATGCTATCCGGGGCTTTTTCTACTAACAACAAATTGGTAATAAAGTTTGTTCTACGATTTTAGGAAATTAAACATATAGTTCATAGTTCATTTATTAATAACGGATAATAGTTACATGTCAAACACAGATTTATATACTGTAATCCTTACATAGCATAATAATTATCAATAATCGATTAAATATAATAATATTTTAATTTTTTAATTTTAAGAGGAGGTAGGGCACAGCGAGATTTTCTCGTTCTGAATTGGAGCAGCCCGCCTGGGGAGGTACCTCCGCCTTACAGAAGATCGCAGCCAAATAACATTATTTGTTTCAAATAGTGTTGTGTTCCTGCGGTGAGTAAGGTTGCCAGAACTCTTTAGGGGGGAATGGGGGTTCGGGGTCGGCAACGCGTGCGTGATGCCTCTGGTATTGCAAGCGCTCATAGGCTACGGTAACCACTTACCATCAAGCTTGTGTGCCACCACAGTTGTATAAAAAAAAAAAAGCCTCAGTACCGCATTTTGGGGATAACTCGATGCGTGCAGCGTGCGGTAAATAAAGTAAATATTTTTATTAAAAAACTTTTTCTATAGCTATTTTTGCTATCTATTGTCACGTAAACAATATAATCACGTCTCTCTAGCCTCAAAGGTTTGCTGGAAGAAAACTCTTTTTAGGGTTAAGCTCGTCTTTGTACATACCTTTCTTTTTAATTTTTGTATCTGTATTTTTCTTGTGTACAATAAAGAATAAAGAGTGTTAAAGAGTAAACATAATTTAAAGATAAATATTTAAAAACATCTGATTATATGCGTATTTTTACTACGTCCCGCTTTCGACTACAGAATCCCGATTTTTTCAGTCAAAAAGTTCCAAAATCCCGAACTGGCAGAAAAAAAATCTGGCAACGCTGGTACGCAGCCTGCCCCCCAATTCCACTAATTCAATGACTTGAAGATGATAATCGCATGATAATGATCGCACCATTATCATTCAGTTACGATTGTCGCCAACTTCGTTTCTTTCATTTCATTGGTTCATTGGTTTCTCAATGATGACGATATCATCATCATCATCAACAACCTGTAGAAGTCCACTGCTGGACATAGGCCTCCCCCAAAGAGTTCCACGACGAACGGTCTTGAGCCCTTTCCATCCACCGACTTCCCGCAACCTTTACAATGTCATCGGTCCATCGGGTGGGGGGCCTTCCAACACTGCGTCGCCCGGTTCGTGGTCGCCATTCGAGAACCTTTACTCCCCAACGGTTATCGGTTCTGCGAGCTATATGGCCTGCCCACTGCCACTTCAACTTGCTAATTCTGAGAGCTATGTCGGTGACCTTCGTTCTTCTACGGATTTCCTCATTTCGGATCTTATCACGTAGTGAAACTCCGAGCATAGCTCTCTCCATAGCACGCTGCGCGACTTTGAGCTTGTATATGAGGCCTATAGTTAACGACCAAGTCTCAGTGCCATAAGTCATCACTGGCAACACGCACTGATTGTAGACTTTCGTCTTGAGGCTCTGCGGTATCTGCGACGAGAAGATGTGACGAAGTTTCCCAAACGCTGCCCATCCGAGTTGGATTCGTCGGTTGACCTCTTTGTCGAAGTTGGACCTACCTAGTTGAATCGTCTGACCCAAATAGACATAGTGGTCTACAACTTGAATGGTATCATTCCCAACTTGTACCGGCATGGGTGCAACATGAGCATTGGACATGATATTAGTCTTGCCCATGTTCATTTTAAGTCCCACCTGTTGAGAAACGTTACTGAGGTCTCTGAGCATTACGCCAAGGTCCTCCAGCGATTCTGCCATTATGACTATATCATCGGCGAATCGAAGGTGAGTGATGTTTTCGCCACTGATGTTGATGCCATGTCCTTCCCAGTGCAGAAGCTTAAAAACATCCTCCAATGCAGAGGTGAACAGTTTCGGAGAAATAACGTCTCCCTGTCTCACCCCTTTTTGCAATTGGATAGGATTTGTGCTCTGGTCCTGGAGTCGGATAGACATGGTGGCCTTGCTGTACAAACACTTCAACACTTCGATATACCGGTAGTCGATCTGGCACCGCTGTAGTGACCGTAACACTGCCCAGGTCTCGACTGAATCGAAGGCTTTCTCGTAGTCCACAAACGCTAGACATAATGGCCGATTATACTCTTCGGTCTTCTGTATAATCTGCCGAAGCGTGTGGATGTGGTCTACGGTACTAAAGCCTTTGCGGAACCCGGCTTGTTCGGGAGGCTGGAAGTCGTCAAACCTACGGGCGAGCCGGTTAGTGACAACTCTCGAAAACAGCTTATAGACATGGCTCAGCAGCGAGATGGGCCTATAATTCTTCAAGAGGGTGTTGTCACCTTTCTTGAAAAACAGTACCACCACGCTCCTGTTCCACGCCTCAGGCGTTGTACCTTCGAGGATGACGGAATTAAATAGCTTCTGAAGGACTTTAAGTATCGGTGTTCCACCCGCTTTCAGAAGCTCTGACGTTATTCCGTCCTCCCCCGGTGCCTTATTGTTCTTAAGCTGTTTGAGGGCCGTCCGGATTTCGTATAGGCTGACGTCCGGGATGTCTTCGGTATAGTGCCGGGTCAGACGGGCTCTTGCATCGCTTGCCGTGCTTGGAGCAGGACTTTGCGATGAGGTGTACAGTTGTCCATAGAACTTCTCGAGCTCTCGTAAAATCTCAGGCTTCGACGAGACGATATTGCCGCTATCGGTCTTCAGTTTCGTCAACTGACTTTGTCCAATAGACAGATCTTTTGCGAACACTTTCGAGCCTTTATTGCGCTCTATGGCGCGTTTAATACAAGATGACGATGACGATATACGACTGTGAAACCAAAAGTGTCAAAAGTGGCCATTTTGCCATTGAACCATTGTCATTTTGAATCCATTGAATTAGTAGAATTATAAATAAATATAAATAAATATTCTGGACATATCACACACGGTTAACTGATCCCAAACTAGGCCTAGCCTGTACTATGGGTACCAGAGACTGATATACATAATAGATTTATATTTAACACCCAGACACAGAACAAACATCTGTGTTAGTCACAAATGTTTGTCCAGTGCGGGAATCGAACCCGCGACCTCTAGCGCAGAAGGCAGAGTTACTACCAAATGAGCTATGAGGTCAGTCAATTGGGGGCCTGTTTGTCTCATGGGCGCTGCAATGCGTAGCGATACGCGTACAGTCTACGTGCACGTATGCCTCACGCAAGTGGTGTGGTGTGCCATGTCAATGTCCGTTATAGTGGACTGGCGTGTGACTAGTGTGACTGGCCTCATAGCTCAGTTGGTAGTAACTCTGCCTTCTGCGCTAGAGGTTGTAGGTTCGATTCCTGAACTTGACAAACATTTGTGACTAACACAGATGTTTGTTCTGTGTCTGGGTGTGAAATATATATCTATTATGTATATCAGTCTCTGGTACCCATAGTACAGGCTATGCCTAGTTTGGGATCAGTTGTAGGTGTGTGATATGTCCGGTTTTTTTTTTATTTATAGTTCTAGACATTACAACATAATGGCACGTCCACGTGCACGTGCACTCCTAAGTGTACGGATCCGGTGTCACCGTGTTCATACGACGGACGTGCGATATGTCATCTTAAATGTATTTCAAAATGATATTAACTTACTTCGTAGAACAAACTTTATTTATACAACAGAGGTGGCAAACAAGCTTACGGCCCACCTGATGGTAAGCGGTTACCGTAGCCTATGAGCGCTTGCAATACCAGAGGCATCACGCACGCGTTGCCGACCCCGAACCCCCTTCCCCCCTAAAGAGCTCTGGCAACCTTATTCACCGCAGGAACACAACACTATTTGAAACAAATAATGTTATTTGGCTGCGATCTTCTGTAAGGCGGAGGTACCACCCCAGGCGGGCTGCTCCAATTCAGAACGAGAAAATCTCGCTGTGCCCTACCTCCTCTTCTTTATCTTAGTTCGTAAAATTATTCATGCTTGGGTCACCACAGTGGCTATAAACGTTAACAATTCAATAAAATTTAACAATTATTGTAGTATTAAGTAGGTAGGTACTTATTACTACATTAAAGGTTATTAAAAAAAAATGATATTTAGAAATTTGAATTGAAACTTTAGATACATTAGGCTATTTCTTTTGGAATACCGAAACGGAAAAATGTTACGTCTTTTAATACTTTTTCTGTGTTGTAAGTACTTCGGCTAGTATTGTGAAAGTGTTTGAAAGTAGTAGATCTAAGGTACTTATAAAAAAGAAATCACCATCAGCCTGGCAGTCCACTGCTGGACATAGGCGGCATATAAAGAGTGCCACTACGAACTGTCTTGAACCTTCTCCACGCGCCAACTTCCCGCAACCGTCAGAATGTCGTTGATCCATGGGGTGGGAGGCATTCTAACACTGCCCCGTCCAGATCGTGAAGAAAAAAATAATTAATAAGATATTTGTTACAAAACTAAACACCGACTTCAAATTCCTCAATATTTTCAAGATTATAATTATAGCCGCTAGAAAATTAAGACCTTAGAATTTAAAATAGGATTTAAACTATTTGGGGGCCATCCTATACAACATAGCGCTCTCACGTCGTTTTGCCAGAGATTTTTTTTTTATTCAACCTCTGCGTTTAGCTTACTGAGGATGACACTGGCCACCAACACTTTCGAATAAAAAACCAAAGTAGGTATGACATTCATTCATCAATAGGACTTTTGGCGGGAACTTGAGAAAGTGATGTTGTGCTCTCAATTTATTTTACAAAACTAGTGTTAAATTGAATAATATTATGTGATTATGGTGGTGTTTTGCGTAATATTGTTTGAGTAAATCGCACAAGTGAAGTGAAATGAAATGATTGCGTGTATCGTCATTTTTCGAGTTAGCGCCAAGAGGTCCCTTGAGATTTTAGTAAAATAGCCACCATCTTATCTTACTAAAACTGAATTAGACTTGACTTGACGGTGACTTGACCATGACTAAGAAGTAAAATGAAGAAGAAAGATAAAAATAACTACGAAGAAATATAAACGTAAGACTTGGCGGTAAGGCCTAGATGCCATAGCCAGCACGAAAGGGAAAAAACTTCAAAAAAAAAAAAAACATTCATCAATAATAACTATTACGGTACTGACTGACTGACTGACAATCAAACGTGGTAGTTTTATTCTCTTTGACAATCAACGCAGAGCCTAACCAAAAGTCCTAAGAGTATGAAATTAGCAGGGTAGCTTCCTGTTGTAACGAATGGGTGCACAGAAAGGAATTCCCGACACACAACCCCTAAGGTTAAAGTTGACATAAAAATAGGAGCAAGCGAACGAAGTCCAGCGAATTAGCATACCATACCAACGTCCACGAAAAAAAAAATCGGCAAGTCGTGATTTCAAGAGATGATGACGTTTTTTTATCCGTTCGAATAGACCTCAATTAATCAGCTGTAAAACAGTGGCAATTTTGATGTCAAACTTCTCGTAAGTACTTTTAGTTATTAGTTAAATTAGATAAAGATTATAAAAATACAAAAAACAGCAAATTTGAGCAATTGGAGGAAAAAATTGGAAAGTTTTACGGGACAAGTAGCAATCCCTCAGGAATTTAATTAAAATTGGACCACCCCGGGATCATACTCTATACACCAGCGAAAGAATTATCAAAATCGGTTTAGTATTGGCGGAGAAATCGAGTAACAAACACAAAAAAAAAGCCGACTTGAGAACCTCCTCCTTTTTGAAGTCGGTTTAAAAGCTACTCCACCACTATCCTCGTTAGCTATAGAACATAGGCCTCCCCCATAGACTACCAGAGCGACTGATCTTGTGCACCCAACAACTCCCAGCAACCTTTATTAGGTCGTCTTTCCATCTAGTTGGGGGCCGTTCCACGCTGCTCTTCTTGGTGCGTGGTCTCCACTCTAGAACCTTTCTGCCCCAACGGCCGTCAGATCTACGAGCTTTGTGTCTGCCCACTGTCACTTCAACCGGCTTATCCTCTGGGCAATGTTAGTGACTTTAGTTTGTCTAAGGACCTCCTTATTTCTGATACGATCTCGTAGAGATATACCAAGTGTAGTGACTAGTATTTAAGGATACCTGCATTCCTTAACTTATGCTGTCTCCGGGGGACAACTGACAGTGACAGATAACAGCTGTCATACTCTCTGGGAGTCAGTCAGTCTGTGGTCAAGCCGGTACGAGCAGGCGCGCGGAAATTCACTGGGAGTTATTATATGATAATGTGATATGATAACAGCGAGGGAGTTGTCCGGCTAGGAACCAGCGTGGTGTAAGGCATACACTACACCAAGCATAACCTAGAACTAGGGCAAACGAGAAAAAATCTACCGCCGGTGTCAATAATCCCAGCTCTTGAAACACGACAATGGGCTCAGCGCTCTTCTTACCGAGTGCCTAGCGACCACGAAGGTACTATCAGAGTGACGACAATATGCGTATAGCCATAGATTATTCCTTTCTTAGCTCGAACCAAAGACACCTAAATACTTCATCCATCATCTCCCTGCCCTAGTCCCACTTCATTTGGGGTCGGCACAACATGTTTTTCTCTTCCACTCCCCTCTATCAGCCATAATGTCAGTATTCACTCCTTTCTTACTCATGTCGTCTTTCACACAATCCATCTATCTTGTCTTTGGTCTACCTCTCCCCATATATCCTTCCACATTCACACATGGCATTCTTCCCTCCGCATGACTTGCCCCATTACCAAAACAAATATAATATACCTACTTATGTAGGTAATAGAAAGTCACGAACTAATTTACCGATTTCAGTGCTCCCACCAATAAGTTCAATTGATCCTTACGTGGTTAAACTGAAGGGCCAAATCCAACTAAACGAAGGTGTCTGGGACGGCTTGAAGCATTTAGCAGAACGAATATTCGCTAGCTCTCAGCGCCCTGGAAACAATGCAAGACCCGAAAATGTTATAGATGTAAAATAAAAGCTTTTACTCACTTATACACTTGGTTTTTTTTTGCCATCTTACGCGAACTGTTTGACTCAGACCACTCCTGCAACGTTAAGAGTGGTTCAGAACTGACGGTGTTCATCTTTAGTTCATCAAAGTATGACAAAGTCAAAGCCAAAAGGCGTTTATTTCAATAACAACACTAGGATCACTTTGAAACGTCTTATAAACTAGAACTACGCCTGTTCCGTCTGTGACGCCCCTGAAACTTGAAGAGACCCAACCTATAGTTACCTACTAAATGAGTTGGCGACATGGTCCGTTAGATGTCGTGGTTTGGTTTGCGTTTAGGCAAATCCGTGTCCATCATTATTATTCCAGCCGTCGGAAGTCCACTGCTGAACATCGGCCTCCAGAGCTTCCTATCATGTGGGGGGAATTTGCCCATACCACGCTGGGCCGAATTGGCCAGCGCAGTTAGAGCTAACGTTGTTATAATGGAGGAGCGCTGCTTTCCCCTAGTAGGTATTTAGTTTTATTATATGTTAAAATGTAGTTTTTTTCCCATAGTCGCCTCTTAGGACATCCACGGGTAGGTAAATATGAAGGGGCCTATTCCTTCCTTCTTCAACCAGGGCCACCACGGCCGGCTGAAATCCGTGTTACCTACACATAACGAAGTGCCACAGTACAATGATTCTTAACTCAGACTCGGCGCGGCGTAGGCAATTTCACCTGGGCAGCGAGACAGATAATTACGACTCATTGCCCGTGGTCCGGTTGTTGTCCGGTCAACAGGACTACGGAAAATTACGCTAAAATCGTATTATGAAGATAAGTGCCTATATGTAGCATGTGTATAGTCTAACAAATTAGATTCACGATTTGTAGGTAGGTATATAGATATAATAGTTGTCATCGTGAAAAAGTCGTTTTTAGGCTGCGTCAGCACCGTCAAATCACCATGGCAACCACGCTTAGGTATATCGTTGTGTGTGGCATCATTTTGCAGATAAAAAAATTTAGTAAGTATAGGTTAGGTTAGTAGTGCTGGCGACTGTACCTCCCTAGTATCTTGAAAGTAACATTTTGCCCATTCTGTTTCCTAAGTAGGTAGTTAACTACCAATCAACTTTATATTCTTAAATTCCAATCAAATAGCCATATAAAATAACGCTTTTAATTAAATTTAAAATTACCTACCTTAGTTTTATACCTACCCAAGTATGTACTAATACCTGTCTACCTAATTTTATTAAAATAATCAAAATCTTTCATTCGGCATAATGTTTTATTGTATTGCAGTTATTTTGTGTTGTAAGTATATCTACCTAGACGTAGATAGGTAGCTACTCAGCTACATAAACCGTAATTTAATACAATACCTGCTACATCTTGTATAGGTAGGTTCCTGTTCGCGTTTAGTACTACCTAACTCTATTTCGTATCCAATAATAAAATTTTGCCGTGTCCAAACGGCATACGATATGTCATCAGAAATGTATTTGAAACTGATCCTTAGGCACACCTACTAAATAATGTTGATTTTGAGTTTGACTTTTTGGAGTTTGCGATATCGTTAGAGTCAACTCAAAATTAAGTAAGGCTCATTTCAGAACAAATTTTATTCGTCATATCATATCGTATGCTGTTTGAACACGCTTTAGCGTTACGGCCCGATAGATGCTACTTTGCTTGCCAAAGACAAACCCATGCTACAAATGCTTAAGGATATCTTGTATCCTAAAACACTAGATGTTCGTTCTGCCTTCTTCACTTTTGTTTACTGTTAATACTTTTGTTGTACGCACATAATTATTTATGTTACTACCTAGTTCTAATCTGTGTTTTACAATTATTATTTTTACTTTTGGTTGTTATGTGTTTGTGCGTCGAAATAAATAAATAAAATAAAATAAAAACTGTTACACCTATCGAGCGTGTAACACGTGAACAATCCGCAAAGCTCGGACTTGGCCAGCTCATAAGAATATCATCATCGGCCTGTAGAAGTCCACTGCTGGACATAGGCCTCCCCCAAAGAGTTCCATGACGAACGGTCTTGAGCCTTCTCCATCCACCGACTTTCCGCAACCTTCACAATGTCGTCGGTCCATCGGGTGGGGGGCCTTCCAACACTGCGTCGCCCGGTTCGTGGTCGCCATTCGAGAACCTTTACTCCCCAACGGTTGTCGGTTCGGCGAGCTATATGGCCTGCCCAATGGAGCTAAAGCAACTGACCCCAAAGAAAATCCTTCAGTTTTTAACAGCTGCTGGGCTTTGCGGTGAACTTTAAAGGCCCTGTAAAGGGGCTCCACAAATAAAGTGGCGATCACAATAGGCCAGTTGTGGCCGCAGTGACACCATAGCCACAAAAAGTAAATAAAAAAGGCCTGCCCACTGCCACTTCAACTTGCTAACTCTGAGAGCTATATCGGTGACCTTAGTTCTTCTAAGGATTTCCTCATTTCGGATCTTATCACGTAATCTTATAACTTTCCAGTATTACCCCAAATGATCCAGTCAAATACGCCATACAACATCAAAGTGCAGGGAAAAGTGAAATTGGGCAGAGCATTGGCCGAACTGATGCAAGCCTTCCTGAACGCGTGGGGAGGCGACGACGTCAATGGCGGCATGGGCGGTGGTGGCAGTATGGGCGGTGGCAGCGATAGTGACGACGGCAGCGACAGCGAAGGATGGAAGGTACCATCGAGGGAGCCGGAACATCTTTACGGACATCACTCAAGACCTCCTTTGAATAACATCAAGGTGTAAAATTCTTCATTGTTCCTAACTGTACCAAGTATTCAAAAATATCAACAACACGACTTTGTTTTATTTTATCTACTACCTACCTATCTATATAGCTCCCGTGGTGCAGAATTTTGAATTTTGAAAACCCTAAAACGCGTGTTGTGAAGCACAAAAATATACCTACTTTTTATTCATAGAATAAGCCCTTTTCGTGAAAGCGTACATTTTATGCGATTTAGGGTAGGTACAGCGAGCGATATTTTCTCGCTCTAAATTCGAGCAGCCCGCCTGGAGGTACCTCCGCCTTACAGAGGATCGCGTGTTCCTGCGTTGAGTACTTGAGGTTGCCAGAGATCTTTAAGGGGTGTGGTTCGGGGTCGGCAACGCGTGCGTGATGCCTCGTGTATTGCAAACGTTCATAGACTACCGGTAACCACTTACCAACAGGTGGGCCGTAAGCTTGTTTGCCAACTAAGTTGTATCAAAAATATTATGAATTCTTTGTAGTTTCAATAAAATGCAAGAGTTTGATAATAACTTTATTTCTTTACAATAATCGAGTATCAGTGCCATACAATGCGAAACTGATTCTATTGGTAGGTACTTAACGAGAAAAAAAATTAAAATGTATCCATGCCACATTTTATAATAAGTTTAGGTAAATGCTAAAGGAAAATCCCTACGTATTTATAATTGCCACCATTCGATTCGCACCTCAGTGGAAATCAAATCCGCACCCCTCAGACGGGCACTAGCCCGCTACGCCACCGAGGTCGTTAAAAAATAATAATTAATCAAAGCTTTTGGTATTAGATGGCCTCGGTGACAAGATGGCAAGTGCTTGACTGAGATGCAAGATGTGGGTTCGATACGCGCTGCGGTAGTTCCGGGTGTGGGTGTTTTGGTACTCGTAGTTTCTGATACCCACGACACAGAGAATCCTAGTGTGGGACTAAGTTTGTGACTGTTGGGTGTTATTTATTTTTATTTACTTATTTATTGGATCATTGTATTGTTCCATTGTTTTGTTTTTTTTTTATAATTGAACAAAAGCTATTGGGATGTCAGTTTCTTACCTCATGTTATATTCTTTCAATATTCATTGAAATCGGTCATTTTGAAACGTCTTAAATCTAGTTGAATTAACGCCTGTTCTTCGCGACCAAGCTTAGAAGATACAGGCAAGAAACCACGGCTTGGTTATTTTTCAACTTTATTATTAATCGTGGGAACAACGAGTTTATCTTTGTTTCTAGTACATATTTACACCATGATTATCACTATTATTTTGACCAAAAATAATATTTTTCAAAAAACATCAAATTTTCAAATATCCGGTATATTAGATGAAAATTTGATATTGGGTGTTATTTTATTTTCTGACATATTTTTTCTGATGTTAAAGCTGAGCTAAAGCGGTGGAGTCGACTCAAGATCGTCCATCGTCACACTCTATTGGGTGGTATAATATTATCCTGGGGGTCTATAATGGTCACTTTTGCGAATGCATTTATGATTAGCGTACGATTCATATTGAGCAGCAGATAAATGGTAATCTTAAGAGATTTACTAAAATGGCGCACTAAAATAGGAATTGATCATTTTAGGCCTCCAGTATTGGACGACTTTCTATGGTGACGACAGACGAGGATGTTTGGATGTTTGTTGTTCAATCACGCCGTTACGGCTGAACCGATTTCGTTGAAACTTGGAACAGATAAAGTTCTATACCTAGAATAGCATATAGGCTACTTTTTATGTAGGTACCACGCGAGCGAAGCCGCGCGAAGCCGGCGGAAGCTAGTTAATTATATAACGGTTATCTAGCTATATGAAAACGGATAATAAACTTCAGATTAAAAATGCCCATCATTAATTTTAATTTAATTAATGAAAGCAGCGTAAAGCCGAAATGTGGCATGTCAAAGAATTTGGTTAGCCTATTAAGGCGTGTCTTAATGATAATGATTATCGTATTTGTTTAGAATCGTTGAATTACCATACAATTTAAGACTAATTTTACAACAGTATAGACAGCGAGGCCTTTGTCCACTTGCAATGGCCATAGACATTCTAAATACATTTAAATATGCTGACCATAGCCTTTACAAATCTGTATAAAATAAATAAATGTATCAAGAAACATTGCAGTTTGAATCTTATATCAACGACTTAAAGGTTACTAGACACTACTAACTATACAACTGAATGTTATACCATTTTATATATTTGAATAGCAGTTACAACATATTTAGTTTATAAAATCATAGCGCCAATGAACCTAGAAAAATTTGCAACAAAAGTTTATAAAATCGATAGAATAATTAAATATTTATCGATCTTGAATGTATATATAGTGATAACGCTACTGAATATTCATTCAAACGCAAAGGAGACAATACAGAAACTTTACATAAAACCATTTGATGAATTCATATATTAAAAATCGAAAATAAACCTATTTAAAAAATCGACATCAATATTCAGTAACACGACTTGAAACAGGTCGTTTGCAGGGTAATATTTGGCTCAAATAATGCGAATGGACAAAGGACTTGTTGTTTTCAAAACATTACATTTTTATGAAGCATCTTAGAACTACAGGGAATCAAAAGGTTAAAAAACAAAACATGAAATTAAATTAATATAAAATTTATTAAAACGAAACAAATATAATATGTACAACAACAAAATAAATGTTACAAAATATTATTCCACTAAATCTAAATGAGAGTAGGCCCCATTCACAAAAAATAATGTATCGATGAAATCTAGCACAGTATTTCACAATTGCTTGAAGAAATAGTGTTGTTCTACGCGGATTAAATAAGTTTAAAGTCTTACAATACATGAACTGTTTCTAAAATTTTCGAACATTTTATCGAAATACTAATCATTTCTGTAGCACACTGATTAGATAATCTGTAAACGCAAAGGGACATTCATTTACGCTATAATTAACATAAATATATACAGTTAAACGCCATACAATGGCCCAATTAACGCGAATAATAAATAAGAAAAACAAATTTATATCTATGATATAACATTTAATTAGTGTACTTAGCGTAACATGGAATATTCCACCTATAGACTGATTTAGAAAAAAAATATGATTTCGCCGAACCATATCTATCTGACTTATATCTCAGTAGAAGTAGTGTTACAGTATCGACTCTTTTCATTGATTTATACTAACGCAATCGTCACAATCAAAATTTAATTACCTCACTATCCTCACACAACTCCTAACCTCACTCACATTCACTCAGTAATTTATCGACACATGTAATATTTTTATCGATAACCAAAACAAACAAGCACGTAGCAACACTACATTGGTAACCACCATCTTTGCTAACTATGCCAAAGATATCTCTTCATTGCTATAGATTCCAATATTGTAACAATACATCCAAAATGAAATATGCATAATTATGATACACAGCAAGTAAGGTATTGAAAAAAGGGCATTATTTCTGATTAAACAGTTTTTGAGCAAATTCTGCTTTTTTAGAGACTTTATAGCTGGTGAAGTTTTTTAACAGCCACTCGCCAACTAAGGTTATGGCATAATTATACTGTCCCGCTGAACCGGACGACGCAGTGTTGGAAGGCCCCCCACCCGATGGACCGACGACATTGTTAAGGTTGCGGGAAGTCGGTGGATGGAAAAGGCTCAAGACCGTTCGTCATGGCACTCTTTGGGGGAGGCCTATGTTCAGCAGTGGACTTCATCAGGCTGATGATAATACTGTCCCAATGATTTTTGATAATGAGTTAGAAAGATGGTTAAAACGCCAAAAACGTAGATTTGAAAAAGATCGGGAAAAATCTGAAAAAAAATATCCTTATTTTAGTTTATTATTCGAGAATATTTTTTTCTTTTTGTTAATAGATTAAGCCTTTTTCGGGATAGTATGCTAGTTACGGAACACGTTGTATTGTACGACTGTAAGTATTTTTATGTAGAAATTATGTACTGGATAAGTAAGAGAAGGGATCCATTATACCCGTAATTAAACCTCCCTAACACCAATGGTTAACTTTAAACATTCAACATTTAACCTGACCTTTGATACAAGTGGGGCTATATTAGAATTAAGTGTTTTTAATTCCTTACACTGCCATTTAATTAAATTTGAAAATAATAATAACCTTTACAGTTACACAAGTGATTTTACAATGAACTTAAAATACAATTATTATAGCACATTATCATGAAGTGTCATTGATGCCTAATTGGTATTGCAGGTGAAGATGTCAAGTCATTGTTGCCGAAGAAAGTCAACCATTTCGATGCATAGAATCATGCTAAAATCATCAATGATATCACCAAGATATTTGAACGCGACATATTTGTAACAAATTGATTATATTGGGCGTTTTCGTTGATTTGTTTTCTGATGAGGAGGCGCAATAAATATTAAGATAAAAGAACTATCTTTCATGACAGCAAGTGAGTATTAGCTGAGCTAGCAAGTAGAACAGATATTTCATGGCAGCAAGCTAGGTATAAGCTGAGCTAGCTTTCAGTAAACAGTTTCAACTGAGCTAAATTAAGAACAGAGGTATCCTACTAATATTAAAAGTCCGAAGGTTTGTGAGGATGTTTGTTGTTCAATCACGCCGGCTCAACCGATTTCGTTGAAACTTGGTATATAAAAAGTTCTTTCCTAGAGTAGCATTAGGCTAGAAGTCAGCGTACGTCGAAGTTTTCGTTGATTTATTATAAGTAATTTCGAAAAGGCAAGATGATAAACTAAAGTGATAGCTAGCATGGTATCCACTGAGCTAACCAGTCGAAAAACGGTAGTAATTGAGCTAAATCTTAAACTATTGTGACTGACTGACTGGAAATCAACACACAGCCTATACCACAAGTCCTAGGACTACAGCTTCTTGTGTAGGGGAGTCCTAAGGGGTGCAGAGGGGCCGAAGTATGTATGAAAATAACATGAACGAAGTCGCAAAAGCTTCAACTAGTGTAGAAATAACGGAGATTAAGAAATCAACAACATATTGATAGGATAATGGGGCAAACTTATCGCCCCGGCACCGGATCGGCGTCGCCTCAACTCAAGCGGTTGTTCAAGTCGAAAGTCTTACCTATTTAAATCAAAACTTAAGAAGCTATTGTTAAAAGATTGAAACTATTCAAATTAAGAATTTATGACTCGAGATAATTTAGATTATGGAACTTATTTTCACTAATTTTAATAACTACATATTACTTACTTATTGACCTATTTATTTATCTTGAGATTTTTGATTAGTGTGTTTCTAAATTTTATTACTGATAGTTTTTTGTAAAATTTTTATAATATCATTTCAAATACGATTAAATAAATAAATAGCATCGTAGCGGCATCGCCACGGGAAATTTTAGGCGTTCGTTTCCGAGGTGATACAGATCCGGTGCCGGGGCGATAAGTGTGCTCTAACCTTAATACTTTCGATTCTAATGCAAGTAACTCACGGGAGGCGACAACACACGGGTGCTAACTCAACGCAGGTCGGCGTCCTCGTTGATTTGCTTCTTGATGCGCACCAGCATCGCGGTGTACCACTGGTCGAGGCGAGATATGCTATCGTATGTTTTCACCGCCTCGGTGAACGCCTCAATGTTTTGCTCTTCGAGATGCTCGATCAGTTCCTGAAAATAATTTATCCCATCAAAAACATTTAATAAAGGAGCCTCTAAGAGGCGCACGAAGACCCTGTAACACAAATAACAAGTGGCGATCATAGGCCAGTTGTGGCCGCAGTGACAACATAGCCAAACCAAAGGGAAAAAAAAGAGGCGATCACAATAGACTAGTTGTGGCCGCAGGGACACCATAGCCACAAATAGGAAATAAAAAATAAAAAGAGCGGCGCACTTTTAATCCTTTCACTGCACTGATTCTTTCACCGACGGTCAGAGGCCCTTTACAGGGCCAACATACCTCAACATGGTCACTGACCTAATACAGGATGACCAAGGAAGAATCAGTGACATGACAAGAAAGCAAGCATCAAAAACATAAATGTGAAAAAGGGAGCCAAGTTCAAGTTTCAAAATGCGTGGTTGTCGACATCACCGAAAAAAGAATTGAATGAATTCTAAATGGGTGCCAAGTTCTGCCAAGCTCTAGATTTGACTAGTCTAGTTACTTGGCTTGGCTAGTTTTGCCGGCAATCTTACTTTTTATAAGAGTAAGATATGTTGACTGGCCTCATAGCTCAGTTGGTAGTAACTCTGCCTTCTGCGCTAGAGGGCGCGGGTTCGATTCCCGCACTGGACAAACATTTGTGACTAACACAGATGTTTGTTCTGTGTCTGGGTGTTAAATATATATCTATTATTTATATCAGTCTCTGGTACCCATCATACAGGCTATGCCTAGTTTGAGATCAGTTGACCGTGTGTAATATGTCCGGAATATTTATTTATTTTTTATTTATTTACCTTACAATATAAAAACTGAAACTTGCGTATAAACTAAACAAGATAAGTTGATTAGCCAAATATAAGATAACCGCGTGTCTAGATTTAAATTCAATTTGACCTCAGTGGCGTAGCGAGTGCCCGTCTGAGACGCAAGGAGCGGGTTCCGCTGCGGGACAAAAGTTTGCATGATCTACAAATATTTGTTCCGGGTCTGGGTGTTGTGGTAACATGGTACTCGTAGTTTCTGATACCCACGACACAGGGAATCCTAGTGTGGGGTCAAGACTATGTATGTTACTGTTGGGTGTTATGTTTTTATGTTTGGTATTGACGCGAGAAACACCTGTTACTAAGACGTTTCAAAGTGATCCTAGTGATTTTATTGATTATTATTATTATTTATTTATTCTCACAAAGGTTTCTTATAGTTAGACTTAGAATTAGGTTGAGAAAACACGTTAACCTGTTTAGTGAGAGACTGGTGCCTGAGAAAGGTTTGTAGAACCTGTATTACAGGTCACCAGTGCTTCCACTTCGCGGATTGAACATCGTTGAGTGAGACAAAGAAGTACCTATATAGCTCTGAGAGGACAAATATAAAACTTAAAACAAGAAAACTAAGACTTAAATTAAACAAAGTTAATGATGAAAATCTTTTTAGCAATGTGATAGGTTAGGAATGGATGGGAGGTGCGAGTGTGATGTGTTTGAAGAGGTTCTGGGTAAGAGTTTTCCACCAGACTTTTAGGAAAGGATCCGAGTGTTAGAATATAAGTGGAATGGTGGGGGGGGGGGGGGGGGGGGGGGAGAAGGGAGGATGTGTGAGTGTGGATGGTGTTATTTTATGAATGTGTGAGTGTGAGAAGACGTGATGTAATTGAGTTGTATATTGAGAGTGATTGATATAAACACCTTTTAATTAGATTTGACGAAGAGGTACGTGTTCGATTCCTTCTGCGGGGTAAAACTTTGCATGATCTGCAAATATTTGTTTTGGGACCGGGTGTACTCGCAATTTCTGATACCCACAACACATGAAATCTTAGTGTGGGGTCAGGGACTATGTGAATGTTGGGTGTTATACATCTCTTACCCGGACGAGTTTGCATTCCCTGGTGTCCCCGAAGGCGGGGTAGAGCCCGCAGTACTTGTCCAAGGCGTGTTGGGCGTTCAGGATGTCCACGCACAGGTGGCACAGTGCGGCTCGGAACATGTACTCCTTGGCACTGTACTTCAGCAGGCTGTTGTCGAGCGAAGACTTGGCTATCTGAAAGGAGACCAATTCAAATTATTGATGTTTCAATGACAATTGGGAGAGAACTGTTTCCTGGCTCACGCTATTCCAAGAGACAGGGCCTTATTTTACTTGTCTTAATTATTATGGTCAATAAAAAAAAAAAAAAAAGTTAAAAAGTTAAAATGTTTTTATTCATAAATGTCTTAACATACATATGGTGCTACATTATTATACAACGAAATATACATAAATATATAAAGATGTATAATATTATATTGCAGATACAATGTATAACATAGACCAGTAGTTGTTATTTTTAGACCTATAAACTAGTTATGCATTGAGCTCCTCGTACTAACTAAGTAACAACTTGTATAAAGAAACGAGGGATCGCTGCTTCGCCAGTTTCTAGGTAAATCCATCTCTACGTTTCAAAGTGATCCTAGTGATTTTATTGAAATAAACGCCTTTTGACTTTGACTAGTTGTATAAAAATAAGGCCACCAGAGTCAGCTGATTCTAGATAGAATGATTGTAGTCGAGAAACTATTCAGATTTTGTTTAGTTTTGTCTCGTTCTGGATAGCCTTTTCATAGTGCTCCAGTTGGGCGGCATACCGGGCCAACTTCAGCATACATTTGTTGGCTGATGAGGTGGACTCCTTCACGATTCTAGATACAAAGATTGCTTGATTTTGTTATAGTTTTGTCTCGTTCCCACTCTCCTGCTCGTAGCTCTGGATAGCCTTGTCATAGTGCTCCAGTTGGGCGGCATACTGGACCAACTTCAGCATACATTTGTTGGCTCATGAGGTAGATACAAAGATTGTAGGGTAGTCTAGTATTTGTTAGTTTTGTTTCGTTCCCACTAACCTGTTCATAGATCTGGATAGCCTTGTCATAGTGCTCCAGTTGGGCGGCATACTGGACCAACTTCAGCATACATTTGTTGGCTGATGAGGTAGACACAAAGATTGTAGGGTAGTCTAGTATTTGTTAGTTTTGTCACGTTTCCACTAACCTGTTCGTAGATCTGGATAGCCTTGTCATAGTGCTCCAGTTGGGCGGCATACTGAGCCAACTTCAGCATACATTTGTTGGCTGATGAGGTGGACTCCTCGCCTCGGAAGTAATCGGCGGCTTGCTCGTAGTGCTGCATGGCCCGCGCGAGGTCAACGCACTCCGTCTCGTATAGTTCTGCTATGTTCTGTGGGCAAAAATTAAGAACGTATGATATACTAGCTTCCGCTCGCGGCTTCACTCGCGTGGTACCGACATAAAAAGCCTATATGCTATTCCAGACTCTAATCTATTTCTGTGCCAAATTTCATCCAAATCCGTTCGGTGAATTGGGCATCTAAACATCCTCACAAACTTTCGCATTTTTATTATTAGTAGGATTTTATAACCACCTTTGGTATAATACCAAAGGTGGTTATAAAATCTTTATAATAAAATGTTATATTTTGTGCAATAAATAAATAAATATAATTGGGAACATACTTGATGTTGCTTAGCAGCAACGGTGAACCGTCCCATGTCGGTGTAGATTTCGATAGCTTTCAGGATACAGGTGACAGCCTCTGTAACAATTAGGTAGGTTAATCAATTTAAAAATGATAATTTAAATAGTGCATTTATTTTTGGTTTCTTGGCTATTCAACTATCACATAAACAGCGGGCGGAAGCTAGTTTATTAAAATTGCAAAAGAGAAGTAGTATCTGCGATTTTGTTGCTAACTCGCATGCGAGTGGCGAGTACCGACAAATCCCCCCAAATGATTGTTTTTAGAAATATTTGGGGGAGGCCTATGTTCAACAGTGGACTTCCTTCGACTTGCTTGCTTGCTTGTCTTGTCACTGATTCCATCTTCGTCATCCTACATTAGGTCAACAGATTGAGGTATGGTGGCCCTGAAAAGGGCCTACGACCTTCAGTGAGGGAATCAGTGTAGTCAAAGGATGACTGATGTGAATATTGTTTGTCAACCGACATACCTACATTATTTAATTTTTTTTACTGTGTATTATGTTTGTCAACCGACATACCTACATTATTTAATTTTTTTTACTGTGTATTATTTAGGTATTGATTGCCATTGTAGTCCTATGCGGACAACAGAAAAGAGGGGACTCTTCTAACACAGGTTATTGCAACTTAATAGAAGAGTTCCCAAACCATGTAACACAGCACCTTATTTGGAACAATAAACAATATTTTGACTTTTTTTGAGATAAACTGTACTCGTAAGTACTACTACTGGGTTATTCCCGCTCGGTACACTCTATTGTTATGCAAATATTTAATTTTTATACCCGCTCGGTACACTGCATACCAGGACAGTATTTTATGTTGCTTTAATAAGCTCAGCGTACCGAACGGGTATAACCCCTACTACGGGTACTAACCCAGAGCTTGAGGATTAGATGACGGAATGGATTAGTCAGTTCATACATAACACTGTACATAACAAACAAGATTAGGCGTACTAATCTTCAAGAAACATTCAATTCACATGCTTTAGTGGCGCCACTGTGTGCGCTATACTAGTGCTCTCAGACAGTGAAGGAAAACATCGTGAGGAAACAGGCATGCCCTAAAACCTAAAAATTCGAAGACATGTGACATGTGCACGAAAGGAGCCTCTAAGGGGCGCACTTGAATCCATTCACTACACTGCGATTATTTCACCAACGACAGTCATAGTCCCTTTTCAGGGCCACCATACCTCAACTTGGTCACTGACCTAATACAGGTGACCAAGAATGAATCAGTGACACGACAATCAAGCAAGCAACTGCAAAATGTGGGCATTTCCCAAATGTTCGGACATGCCCCTGAGGGGGTATCTACCCTGAGACATCTTCAAGGAACTGATCGTTTGGAGGCCTGAAAGGATGTTCTCGGGGATAAAAACGCGAGCCTATATTTTTTTTTACAGTTTGCCTACAGCTTTTGGCTGCAAGCCAGGTTTTTTGGCCGATTTTCATGAAAAGAGTTTCTCCACTAAGTAGGTATAGCTTGTATTAATTAATGAGCGAGTTTTGTAGTTCGGTTTTATGACACAGATTTTTGACAATTATGCACTTGAGTACTTACATAGGTAGTTTAAACAATTAAATCAAGTGACCTGATACAATAGGTTAATGGGGTACATTAGTCACACAGGGCATTGACATAATCTATTTATATCTAAAATTAGATTCACGAAATGTCAGTGCCCTGCGCCTTTTAAAGGTAAAAATGTAATAGTCATGTGGAAAACTGAAGAGCTAATTACCGCAGATTTAAACTAGTGACCTATACAAGGTCATCATATTATGTAAGTATTAGATTTAGAGCTTAGTCTGAGCTTAGTCTACACCTACCTAACTGGCAATGAAGTTTGTTCTACGAATTTTCAGTTCAAATCCAGAAATCAGTTCAAATTCAATTATTCAGCTGTAGTTATCTTGATGTCGAACTTTTCGTACGTTTAATTATCCCACATATACTCGTAATACGTGTGATAAGATCCGAAATGAGGAAATTCGTAGAAGAACCAAGGTTACCGACATAGCTCTCAGAATTAGCAAGTTGAAGTGGCAGTGGGCAGGCCATATAGCTCGCAGAACCGATAACCGTTGGGGAGTAAAGGTTCTCGAATGGCGACCACGAACCGGGCGACGCAGTGTTGGAAGGCCCCCCACCCGATGGACCGACGACATTGTGAAGGTTGCGGGAAGTCGGTGGATGGAGAAGGCTCAAGACCGTTCGTCGTGGAACTCTTTAGGGGAGGCCTATGTCCAGCAGTGGACTTCTACAAGCTGATGATGATGATGATGACTCGTAATATAAATTCAAAAATTGGTTTCAACCGATTTCGATGAAACTTGGAATGGATATAGGTAGTTATTTACCGAGAATAGCATATAGTCTACTTTTTATGTAGGATCCACGCGAGCTAAGCCGCAGGCGGAAGCTAGTATTTGAAAATGTTGTTTCCACGAATCATCTTTCATTTACTTGATGGAATGTCACCTAGTAGAATGGATGGATGGATTATACGACAGAGAACCAAAGTCATCGACATAGCCCAGAGAATCAGCAAGCTGAAGTGGCAGTGGGCTGGCCATATATGCCGAAGAACCGATAACAGTTGGGGTAAACGAGTTCTTGAGTGGAGACCACGCCTAGGCAAACGTAGTGTGGTGCGCCCCCGGGCAGTAAGTGGATGAAAAGGGCCGAACACCGGGCTCAGTGGCGTGTATTGGGGGAGGCCTATGTCCATCAGTGGACTAATGTGGGCTGATGATGTTTGTTTGAGGTACTTTGCAGACAAATAATTGGTTAAGGTAAAAGTATCTAGTGGTTTCCTCACTAGGCTAAGCCTGTATCGAGGAAACCAAGCTACGATTAAATCAAAAGGAAGATGGCTCTGACAACAGGTGTGATTACCATGGTACCAATATTCTAATAAACTTATATAGGTATATTATTTTATGATTAAAGCTAAACATTATAAACTAGTAGTTCCTCTGTATCATCATAAGATAATGACGCAAGCCACTTATATAAAACATGTTTTGCCTCGGTGACAGTTTTGTTTTTAATGTCACAGTATTTCACAACGTTATTGTAGACGTATATTTTTATGAAGTTACCAGTACGTTACGCAAACTTTGTATTAACGGATGAGAATGATGGGAAAGGTAGATGATTAAAGTACTTACCATTGGGATCACACTTCTTGTAGCAGTTAGAAGCGTCTACAAAGTTGGTGGCGGCATCATGCCGCACGCCTGCTTTCTGGTGTAGGTTGGCGGCCAAGCAGAACGCCTGGCCGGCCAGCGCCCACTTCTTCGCCATTTTGAACAGGTTGGCCGCTCGCAGGTAGCAGTCGACGGCTTCTTCTATTTTCGATGAACCCCTGTTCAAGGAACCAATAAGATATGTAGTTTTGCTAATCATACTATTATTATAGATAGAAAATTATTTATTGCACAGGACAAAGACAAGTATACATAGGCGAACTTAATGCTAGTTAGCATTTTCTTCCAGCTAACCATTGAGTGGTGAGGAAAAAATGAAGGTAGTGCTGACTAACAGAAAATTGTAAATTCGAAACACGGCTTAACACACACACAACTCAGCTAAGTAAAAATCAGAGGATGCATAGAGGCTACTTTTTATCTGGTAATGGACAAGCATAGCCACCAATAAATTAGAAATGTGAAAGTAAGGGGTAGTTCTACTAACAATAAATGTGAAAATAAGGACAGAATCATCACAGGCAGCTCAAGTACTACCCTACTGGTGAGTATACCCCTCCCAAATGCCACTCTGTGCTTTGTATGCCATGTAACCACCTATATTTTTCCCTCATTGACAAAGAATTATGCAAGGAGTTCACCATCAAATGATAATAGGTAAGTAATGCTGGGTGATCCACTGAGTTTGTCATCACTACTTTGGTCAGCAGTCTAATATTGCTCTTGGTCGCTAACTATTGGCCTCATACACAAGCTCAAAGTTCTGCTGGCTCTGGAGAGAGCTAAGCTCAGTGTTTTAATAAGTAACAAAATCCCAAGAGCCACCATCACCAACATAGCTATCTGAATTAGCGAGTCATAGTGGTGACAACTGTTGGGGAGTAAAGGTTCTTGAATGGTGACCATGAACTGGACCACAGTCACAAAAGCCTACAACCGATGGACGGAGGACATTGTGACGGCTGCGGGAAATCGGTGGATGGAGGCTCAAGACCGTTTGTCATGTCACTCTTTGGGGGAGGCCTATGTCCAGCAGTGAACTTCTACAGTCTGATGATGACTTTTTTCTATAGAAGCTATTTGTGTGTTTAATACCAAGCTACGCCGGTAAAATATCAGACGACATTAACTAGGTAGGTACTCGTGGGAATGAACGCCATGTCTTCCCATGGGATTGGAAATTCATGCTAACAGCCCAAGTGAGTTAAAGTACCGGTAGGTGTGAATCATAGAATGGCAGATTAGATCATCAAAACAAACTGTTAAGCAAATTATGACAATTTTACAGCCCATCAGAAGCGAGTGCTAGACAAATTTTACTGCCATGAAACCACAGGCTACAACTGCCAGTATTGTCTTTTTATATTGGTAAAATTTACATTAAAGATGTTCGAAAGTACAGCAATAACAACAATTATGCGTTCAATTGCGAAATTTTACGATAAACTAATGATCAACTGAACCAGTCATTGTTCTTACCCGAACAGTGATCCGAGGAAAGTTTTCGATGAACTCAGCTTCTTCTCCGCCTCTGCCATCAACTGCATCGCTTTCTGCTCATTGTCTGCCATGTTTATAGTCTAAATAACACTATTTTACAAGAAAAACCCTCGAATTTCACTCCAATTTTACAATTTATTGACAAAATGTCGTCAGCGCAGCGCCTCTGGCGAAAATCCGTCGCTGTCATCGATTAGTTTTGGGTTGCTACAGTTAAAAAATATTTTATGGTGGTAGTAAAATACTTTTTATACCATGCCCCCTTCACACGAGTGAGATGTCGGGCGCCAGCATATTATCCTACTATTCTATCCTTCTATTAGTAAAAATGCGAAAGTTTGTGAGGATGTTTGTTGTTCAATCTCGCCGCAACGCCGTAACTGCTCAACCGATTTCGCTGAAACTCGGAATGGATAGTTATTTACCTAGAATAGCATATAGGCTTTTTATGTAGGTACCACGCGAGCTAAGCCGCGGGCGGAATCTAGTTAAGAATAATGTTTGAGCATGAGCAGTCATATTTATTTTAAATTAAATTAATGCAGCGCAAATACACCTGGCAGACTTGCTAGTACGTTAATTTATCCAGAGACTTGATATTTTTTTATATTTCGGATTCCTTAGTCACGGTTCCGCTTGAAGAAGCTCGAGAAATTCCATAGACAACTTGTCTGATCAGCGGAGAGTAGCGGCTCCCAAGCACAATTCTATAATAAAGCTCAGTAACTTTGATAGGTACCATACATAGATATCACAGACTAGAAGGATGAAAGATATGGAGCCGCTAGTACCTACCTACCTACAGATCATCTTTGTTTTACTAGAAGAGGTCGTGCAGTTTGAAGCTAGTTCACTGGTACTGCCGGCCCCATTGTGTCAGTGGACCAACCAGTAGTAGATATTTAATAGGTAGGTATCACCTAGCCTACCTAGTTTTTGGGATCAGAAATGAAACACTGTTAAATTTTTTAACTTCATATATTGATAAGTAATCGCCCCACTATGTATGCGACTCAACAAGGTACACTTTCGAAGCATTCACTGGCGCTCATCCTAACGTGAAACTCACACAATTTATTATAAATATAGGTACTTAACTTATATACTTACCTTCATACTAAACAGCTCACACCTAACAAAAATATATTTTTTCATAACCTGTTTTTTGATTAAACATAACGTATTAAAATTTATCCAACAGTTGGTTGGTACCTACACAGTACAGCCGACGATTATGGCGGGCGCGAAGTTAGCCGTCTCAGTGCTCGATTTTAGTTCCAAAAACACTACTGCGCTTAGATCTGCCGGCCGCACTGTACTTATGCAAAGGAGCCATTTCATTCTGGGCCTGGTCCATGTACACTATATAGAAAAATTAGGAAAAAATAGGAGATTACAAGAAAAATACAATTTCATTAATTTGAAGACAAATGCGATGGTACAAGAATAGTTCTTCTGGTAAGTTTTTTACTATGTGAACACAATTTGAAGGCCGCCATGTTGGTTTATAATTGGCGTTTGACATGACATTGACATATTTTTCATGTCATGTTGTCTGATCTGATGTTTTTGTTTTTTGTCAAAATGACATTTCACGCACGTCCATCCCCCATATTTTTATAGCGCTGTGTGTTGCTCTCTTTGTCGAAGAAAATCTTGATGTACCTTAGAACGAAGTCAATTTAAATAAAATAATCAATTATATACGTTCACTTTATTGCTTAGCCATATTGTGGAGTAGTGTACACAGTGCAGGCCCAGGCTCCATATATTGATGAAACGTCTCTTTTCGCTAGCTTGTGTCTAAACGGTTGATATTAACATAACAACTATCCAAGGATCCTCACAAACTTTCGCATTTAATTTTATACTAGGTAGATTACGTAGTAGGATTCGGATTCCCAATTCTATAACTGCATTGGCTATAACCCGCGTTTCTCAACAGTACCCAGGGGATATTGGGAATCCCAATCCTACTAATAGCATAAATGCGAAAAGTGAGGATCCTCAGATGGTTGTTTGTTACGGTTAAGTCTTGTGTTATATCAAGTTATAGCATCTTAGCCATGCTAATTTGTATCCAAATACGCGAATGAAATTGAGTAGGTACCTAACCGTTGGGAATTTCCCTTCTGTACCGAGTTGGGCTGTTGGGAATAATTCGTACCTATTTGATGCATCCTCATTGGGGCACTGCTGATGTAAATATTTTTTGCGAAGTACTAGTTGTTATATGAGTTGGATAAATTTTTAATCTGTTATGGACCCAGCTTGATATATTTTTACAACAGCTATTGTACATTTCCCACACTTTATTAGGCGCAACTAGATAATAATGAAGAAATTCAACACTCACAGATTGTCTCGCGGAATAAAGTTACATAAAACAATGCAATTCATGCTTGTAACGCGTTAATTACACTATTCTAAGAAGTATGGAAAGAAAACTGAGAAAGTCGACGAAATGTTACATCAAAATGCATATCGAACAAGTATTTTCCTTCAATACTTCTATCCAGAATCCATAGATGATAATTACTAGGTAGTGTTACAAACGCTTTACAGGCAGATTGTCATTAAAAACTGCATTAGTATTGTCATTGCATTGGAACAAGAGTATACACAGACACCAATTTAGTAGCTATAACTTGAATAATCTAATATCTATTCTTATGTCAAAGAAGGGGTTTGAACTTAATATTTCATTATAGAAGCTTAATCTGGACCCATGTATAAAGCGCTACAGGATAGCAACAAAAAGTAAAAAGCAGAAAATTATATTAAGTAATTGATTTATTTTTAATAAATAAACTAAATTGGATATCTAAAGATGCGATAGATCTAGGAAATAACATATCAGAGTATTATTTACATAAAACATAACTCTTTAAAAAGATAAAAATAAATGAATAAAATGTACAACTTAAAATTTCAAGGCTATGAGTTCCTAGTAAAAAAATAATTCATAATGTAATAAACTATTATTTTTACTTAAAAAAACAAAAGTTTTAAACCTAAAGCGAATTCTACTATTTCAAATTAAATCAGTCGAATCCACGCATCACAGCGTACACAGTAAAAGTACAATACGGCCAATTCAATAATGTCCAAAACAAAACACTGGCATTTTTACTGGAGAGACCAATCACTAATAAGTATTTTCAACAATTAGTGTTGCCATGTAAGTTTAAATCGAAATATTGCACATATTATAATGAAAACTAGCAATAAAAAAACTGAATCAACACATCTCATACTTTTGCAAATGATATTTAATATCATTAATTTCGATACCAACGCAGCAAACATAACATGCAGCACTATGGGCATATAAAGGACATCTTTACGCCTTGTTTATACAAACTCATTATAGATACTGAGGCCTTAAAATGTCCTTGGTATATAAAGAATATAAATAAGAGGTAATAGTATATATTTTAGCACTATGTACTATGTGAACATCTATTACTCATTATTTACACATTTATGTTGAATCATATTGATTTATTTTGGACTCGAAACTAGTTACAGCATTAATAAATTTCTTATATTATTTAGTGTTTTAACCACTACATGTTATATCTGTGAATATATTACTTTCACTACAAGAAATAAAGTGCAACAACTTTGATAATGTTGCCATAAACAGTCACAAATATCTATTGATATATATAAAATATGATGCAACTTGTTCAATACTTTGTCCAAACGTAAGTATAAGTTTTTTTTAAAGTAAAGCATAATTTAATACTTTGAATTCAAGATATCACATGAAATTAACTTTTTTAAATAGAGCTTCATTTGTACAAAGTATTGTAATTTAATTTTGAATCCTCCTAGTAAGTTACTTAAATGGGTGAAATTATATGATTTGGCAATATAATATTACCTACAAAGTTGGAGACCGGTTTCTATTGGTGATTCGACTTTCGCCATCATTAACAAGCTGGAGAAGTAGTCGTCGGGTCTGATAGCGATGAGATCATAACCAAGTCAGTTATCCAAAATCCATTATACTATTCGTGTGTTGCGTGAAAACTTGATATAAGAAGCACCGGTTTTAATGAACAGTTTTTGATATTATATTCACCCGTATTTTTATAACAATCTAATGTGTCAACCATCTATCTATACAGCGACGAACTTTATCTTTATAGGTACATGATTAGAAGATAATTTACGAAGAGTAACTGGTACATAAATATATTTCAAGCTAGATAGGAGTACGATATCTACAGATACAGTAATATACCAATATGTAGAGTAAATATTATATCAATGCTATTATAATAACTAATTATGGACTAAGCATACCGTCAACTAAACTAAATAGTTACGTACGATACATAAGGAAAGTTTAATATATTGTTTTGTTAATCGTAATCTGCTGTCATTTCCAATTTGAAAATGCTATATCATAATATAGAATACAATACAAAGGAAATTATTGAATAAATTAAAATTGTTAGAGAAAACTTTTTACATTTAAATGGAATGTGATGTCTATTGATTTGAAATAAATATTTATAAGAAATCCGCACCATATTCATAAGAATTTTCCGTTTCCATTAATAAATAATCATAAGCAATTCGTGATAATTCTGCGGAATAATTTTCATAAGAAAAATAAAAATATTATGGCCATTCACACGAATATTTTATTTTAAATCATGCCAAAATATAGTGGTGCCTTTATAATCAAAAAAGTCCACATATTTAACTACCTTAACAAAATTGACTACATAAAATAATAATTGTAATCTAAATAGGACGTTTATGAAAAGGATTTTTTTGATACGACGTCCATATTAAATAGTTTAAAATATTTTTCGAAAAAATTATAATGTTTCTCCATAATAAATCAATTTCCAATAGTTAATTCCAAAATGTGGCGGTTTGTTTCACAATATTTTTGAAAATAATTATGAAATCGTATACAAATAATTTCCATTTAATTCAAAAATACAACATTTTTACCGCATAATTTGTCAGCTTTGACTCAGGTTTGACATAAGTACACAATAATTAGTGAAATACTTTGACTACGAAATAATCATGAGCGCGTAATAAACCGCACAAACTGAGCATTATTGCAACTTTGACGGATTCTAAGCTACTCGAAAACTTTACAGTACTAAATGACAAAACAGCTATTATACGTTTAGTACTTTGACATGAAGCTAAAACCAACATCTAATCAAAGTTTAATGAAACTAATCACTAAACTTCGACATGACTATGCTACTTATTAGAACTTTACAGTACTCGACAATCGTGAACAAAGGGTATGTTTAACGGAACTTTAACAGTATTTTACCTACTTTGACAAGCTTTAACCGACATGTATCTAAGGGTAATGTTTAACTGAACTGGTTGGTAGGCTGGGGCGACATCGCCGGCCGCATGGGCGCTGGCATGCCCATTGGCATCATGGGTGCTCCTCCAGCCATTCCGATTACCATTGGCTGTTGCTGGAAGAAGGGAATTAAATAGCGCTTTAATTAATAGGCAATGCATTTTGGAGTTTGATTGTGATAATGAGAATGGGCAAGTAGGTGACAAAAATCTGTTTTTTATGCCGCATTAGTTTTAGCTGATAGATTAAGAATTAATTATGTAATTTTGGCAACGTTTCTATTATATTTTCTTAGTAACTTAGCCAGTCTATTGGAAGATACTAATAAAAAAGACGATACAAGTTAGTAACAACAATTTACTCATGCTAAAATCATTCAAATTCATGCAAATCTGCTCATTCAATGCCAAACCCTCTTACCTTTATTTCACAAGTTGTGGAGTAACAAGTAAATTATATTATAAAAATTAAGGCACGAGATGGTAAGTTGGTACAAATAGATAAAGCAAAGAATACTCTTCTTACTAATATAATTAACGGGATATTCTCATCTGGTCCCACTGTGCACTGTTGGGAATATTAACCCCACCTGCCCAGTCATCACGTAGTTTTTCAGGTGACCATTTCAATGTGTGGCAAAGATGGGCTCTTGAATTTTATGCCATGGCTTATAGCTAAGCGAAAGTCTAGTTCATCATCTCAGAAAAATATAAAGGTACTATAAATATGTCAGTTAGAAGAATAGGGAAGAGAAATATAACTAAGCAAAATTATAAACCAATAGCGCAACTTACCACAACAAAATGCGGGGGGTGGTATGTGTGTGGCATAGTATGGGGCATGGGTTTCATGCCTGGGCCCTGTAACGCAAAATAAAAGCATGCTACGAGGAAAAACGAAAATGCAAAAAATGGGATGGGGATTGAATTTCATTACGGTTAGGGCTATTAATTACAGGAACTGTGTAAAGCTACATCTATTATGACATCATATCTTGGTTTTAGAAAAAGTTGATTGTGTATGTAAAGCCAGACGATTGCTCCATTACCGCGTACTTGCGAACCCTTGTTGTTATTTTAATTACATAAGAAAAACGTGAATATAATGATTTTTTTTAGACAACTAAGGTGGCAATCGATTATACTGGGCCCACCTATTGGTAAGTAGGTGGCAGTAAGGCATCACAAACAGGTCGACCCTGACACATACGTTGGTAATCCTTATGTGCCAGTAATTTACTACCTCATCCTCAAACCGAAACCCACCGGTTATCGAGGGTAGTTTAAAAAAAAATGGCGTATGTGTTCTCTTAGTTTTAAACCAGTAAAGTTGTATATAGAAAACTAACAAAATAACATCAGTGAGGTCAATTGTTAAATGTGACGATCTACACAGTTCCTGTAAATCTAAAAATAAAAGAGGGAAAGAATTCTAAAACAAAGGAAGCAAAACAAAAGTGTTATCTAGCATAGAAATAAAATTGCGTCGTGTAAAGCTTTGAAAAAGTCAAATACCTACTTATTCTAGCTAGAGTACTATACAAAGAAGTTTACTGAGGAATAGAAACAGTTTGATTTGGCAAGGCATCTTTTGAATATATTTTGTGCTAATTAATAAATCTAAGATTTTCGGACACAGCGTTATCGCGAGTTTGACGAAGGTGCAGGTTCGAAAATGTTAGAATGGAAATTAAGTGTCATACAGGATATTTTAAGACCAATCCCAAAAACTTAACATTCAGGTCATGTTTTTTTTTAAATGACAACTTGTTATCTAAATTGACGCGTAAATTGATAAAATTGCAGATAAATACAAAAATAAGAAGTGCCCGAACCCGAACCTCGCCGGTTTATTAGACGACGGTCGCTTTATTAGACATTCATTGTTGGCTTATTAGACATACGTTATAAGGGGTTATTTTCAAAAATGCGCATATCCTAAAGGTTGTTTGTTTAGAATCGTAAGTAAGTCGAATAAGCGAGTATTTTTTTTTATCAGATCTTAAAATGTTGCCAGTCTACAGCCAAAAAATGTGCGATTGAAAAGATTGATTCTATTTAATAGTAAATCAATTGGGGTGTTTGAGATTTCGCGGATTTTAAAATTAATCCTGTACAGTATAAATTAATAACCAAATATTTTTTATATTCAGTTTTCGGGAGCTGTCTTATAACATTCGCATTAAATTGGAATTTAGTTGGTTTCAGAGCGTTTAGCGAATGAATGCCAGTGCTTTTAGAAGTAATTTCTATTCATCCGTTAGTAAAAGTTCTGTACGTACCATGGGTCTGTACCCAGCGCCAGTGGTCGCCTGCATCGGCTGCGGGCTCCAGGCGGCGCCGCCTTGCTTTTGTGCGTTCTTCGGGGAGCTCCATTGCATTGGTCTGACAACGTAGCGCGTCAGTCGGGTACGAAGGTAGCGTACGTGAATGAAAGCTTATTGTGTACTGTGTTCGGGAGTCGAGTTATTACCGTTGATTATTAAACTACAGTGTTTGGTGGTGAAATAATAGCTAGCAGTAGCTGCGCCGCTAAGGCGTCACAGAAGGCCAGCTTTATTATAACGAACGAATGTTAATGTCTGTGTATCTGTCATGTTGTCTGTTTGTGACGCTAAATATTAACAATAAAGTTCTTAGTGTCACAATTTTTTTTCATCGTATATATTTAGGTTATCTATAATCACAACAAAGGACATTCTTTAGCTTATATAACCATGATATAACCAAAACGTACCTAATTGCGATTATGGGGTAAGGCTGAAGCTAGGTATAGTTGGGATTTTCCCATTAGCCCTACTGGGAGCAGTTGGGCTAATGGGAAAAAACATTTTTATGGTCATTTATAGGGTTTAAGGGTATTAGCTCGACTCCACAGTTAATTCGATAGGTGTACTAAAATGTATTCACTATTAAAGCTAGTTACACTATTATATAATTTGCCAGCCCCTTTACTAGTGATAGCTTGGACTAGAAATTGACTCGTAAGTGTTGTGTGTTGGTGAAACTATTAAATGAATACGTGTATGTACAATTTATTTATAGTATTGGATTTAATTTAGTTCAGAGTGACTGCTGGAATATTTTAAGTTATACGGTAATTCTATATTATATATGTATAAAGTACTTTCTTGCATATTTTTAGAAGCTTATTAATCAATTTATTGAATCTGAGAGTGGCTGTTGCTTAGGGTAAATTGTTTCAAGATATAATGCTTTCATTCACGTAAAAAAGTTGACTTCTTAATTTTCAAAGGCATTATTGTGATCCGTCAAACTAAAAAGTCAACTCAACAAAACAAATTGGCATTAAAATAAATTTCGATTTCTTTTACACCATATTCTTAATTTATTGGGCCCCGAAATACGGAACCTTTTCGGGGTGGTCGAGAATAACCTCAAATATTTAATATTGTCAATTTCTTTTATTGAATGTGATGTAATAAAAATTTTACAAATTTATCTCTGTATAGTTTCATAAATACTCAAGACTACGAAATAATTCACTCCACAACGGCATTAAGTCTCATTCAGTAATTGCATGAAACTTGTCAAACACACTATTTACCACACAATTGAAAAAAAGAAATATTATAGCTTGCATAATAATTAAATCTAAAAATGTCATTCAAGCTAGGTAAACATAATTTGTAACCATTGAATTATTTTGATGATTTTTAATTAATGTCATAAAATGTCTAATGATATGAAAGAGAGCACATTTTATTTTTTTCTTTATTCTTATTTATGTTTCAGTAAATAATAATAAGATCTTTTTCTGAATGCTGGCAACATTTTTCTTGGTTACGGCAGCCTTACTGATTGTTGACAATAAAACTGAGAATTGTCTATATAATTAAAGATCATCACTCTCCTCGTTTTCGAATAGTTAACATAATGAACATAGACCTATGTATAAAAAAACAGTTTTTTTAAATAATTTCAATCACCAAAATCATTCAACAGTAAATTTTTCATTCTACCAAGGATACCAACTGTATAAAACAAACTCACTTTTGAGCGGCGGCCGTTTTGTTGATGGACAAATTGTTTGCCAACTGAGCCAGTGACGAGTCTAGGTCACCGGTTAGGACCTTGCCGGGCTGCTGTTGTTGTTGACCTGGAAATTTAGGAGCTATTTGTAGAGGTGTAATGTATAATTTTATATATGGGTGGATGAATGGTTGGGAGGGAACGAAGTTGGAGCTAGTGAAACTTATGATCAAAGGAAATCCGGTTTTTTTCCAAAAAAATAATGAGAAAAACAACAAATAAACATAATGAATACTGGGTTGCAAATAACGACAGTGAAGATGAGTTTTGGCATAGTTCTATAATCAATCTTTATAGCCGTAAAAAGAGTAGCAGGAGTTATGCAAAAGAGACGTTTCATCAATATATGGAGCCTGGGCCTGCACTGTGTACACTACTCTAAAATATGGCTAAGCAATGAAGGAAACGTATTTAATTGGTTATTATAATTAAATTGACTTCGTTCTAAGGTACATTAAGATTTTCTTCCACAAAAAGAGCAACACACAGCGCTACAAAAATATGGCGGATGGACGTGCGTGAAATGTCATTTTGACAACCTACATTTATCTGACAAAATCAAAACATCAAATCAAACGTGAGATGAAACATGATATGAAAAATATGTCAATGTCTTGTCAAACGCCAATTATAAACCAACATCCGCCACCTTCAAATAGTGTTCACATAGTAAAAAACTTACCAGAAGAACTATACTTGTACCATCGCATTTGTCTTCAAATTAATGAAATTATATTTTTCTTGTAATCTCCTATTTTTTCCTAATTTTTCTGTGTAGTGTACATGGACCAGGCCCAGAATGAAATGGCTCCTTTGAATGATGTATTAGATCATAAAATAACCACGCCATTTTAATGAACATTCTTCTCTGTATGAAACGTCGAAATGACTCGAATTTAATGTTGTCAGTTAGTTAATATAGCATTGAAACTCAAAACAACGACACGGAACAACGAAGAAAAAAAACAATGCTAAAAACGAATAAAAAAGGTTATGTATCGACAAAATAAAACAACTTTGTACAAAGTTAGGCAAAACTGTGCGGTGAGGGTGGAAAGCAAACTGGCTAATTCTAAATTCAAACCGGCCATCGGCATCATCGGTTGGCGGGCGGGGGACCCGAACATCATTGGCTGGGACATCTGCATCGACATGACGTCACTGAAAGGCTGCGACGCCATTGGCTGCTGCGTGATTGGCTGTGCCTTGGCCGGGGAGCCTCCGAGCGACATTCTCATGACGTCTTCGAGGTCGTCGAACGCGGATTTGGGGGGGTTAGGGGGAGGGGGCCGGGCCGGGGATGCGGACATCGGTTGGGTGGGGTTTCCCATACCCATGAATGGGTTCGGTGCGGCAGCTTGCACAAGAAACACAGTTTAGGATTGCGACTTATTTACAGTTTACCCAACACCAATAAAGAATAGTAGATTTAAATACAATTTTAACGACACTGATAGCATACAAGACGTTTCCTGTACAGAAAATTCAGTCAATAATTTACTTGGTACATTAACACATTAACTTGTATGGTATAATTATCGTGTAAGAAAATCAGTAAATACAAGAAAATTATTTCCATTAGGATGGGGCTGTCATTTGATAGTTAGCCTATTTAAAACCCCTCATCCCCTCATCATCAGCCTGTAGCAGTCCACTGCTGGACAGGCCTCCCCCAAAGAGTGCCGAACGGTCTGGAGCCTTTTCCATCAACCGACTTCCCGCAATATTTTCAATGTCATCGGTCCATCGGGTGGGGGGCTCCAACACTTCGTCGCCCAGTTCGTGGTCGCCATTGGAGAACCCCAACAGTTGTCGGTTCAGCTAGCTATATGCTTGCCTACTCCACTTCTTTTTGTTTATTGTGAGAGCTGTCGATGACATTGGTTCAAATAAATAAATTTTCTTTCTTTCTTCTTTAAAGAAATTTCCTCGTTTCGGATTTTATCACGTAGTTAAACTCCGAGCTTAGCTCTCTCCATAGTACGTTGAACGACTTTGAGCTTGCGTATGTGGCCAATAGTTAGCGACGTCTCTGACTAACCTTAGTAAGACATCATTAACGATATGAAAATGTCCTATTTGGTGTTTAATAATTTTTAGAAAATTCTACCATTTTGGTAGAATACCTCATCAACAAAAAAACCCTACCATTTTGGTAGAAATCCTCCATCAAACAATAAAATGATTTAAAATCCTACCATTTTGGTAGAATCCCCTATCAAATGGCAGCCCCATAGTGCAAAGCGCCTCACCTGCCGAGTTATCAGTGCTATCGAATACGTTAGAGAAATTAGCCTCTGGCACGAAAGTGTTGTTTTGCTGCGGGAACGCCGAGAATCCGTTGGTCGGCTGTTGGCTCCACATCTGGTTGTTGGTCGGCGCGGGCGCAGGCGCGGCGGCTAACAAGCAACGGTTTATTGTAAAAGCGTTATAAGTCCGATGGTTTTTATTGACTGTGGGTGGATGTCTCGCTCATCCGCGGCTTCGCCCGCATTGTATTTTAAGTAGACTATCTTAGACATAATCCATTTCAACGAATTTGTAAAGGGTTATTAATAAGAAGCAGAATAACAACAATACTTTGTGAATGTTTATGTAATTTTCATGTTTATACTTTTAGTAGGAAGTCAACGACCAATTGTTGTGGCAACATTTTTCAGAGAGGTGGTGAAGGTAACCCAGTGTTTGAATGATTTTACTTCCAACATTCACCTTCATATTGGAATTCGGTAAAATTTTATCTTGAACTTTGTAATACTTTGTAACTTATGTAACATTCGATGAGTCTTCAAAACTCATTAGCTGTTTCAAAATTCAAACTCAATTTGGTAGAGAGGACTAATCTAAAGCACAACATTTCAGTAGTGTTTGTCATTGCATTGATTATGTGGAATTTTGAACTCTATTCCTGTTAAAATACGCTTTAACTTTAAGAAGATCCACCCCCTTAATACTAGTGTGATGTATGTACAGTTTCATTCCATATTCCAGTGTTTTCTAAAGCTAGTTTACTGTTTTTGATACCCGACATAATATGGTTTATTTTTAATTCAGTATTTATTGTTATCTGAATCGAAACTTTCATCTACGACTGAGTTTTAGTTCAGTTCTGGATTATGGACATTAGTGTTGGAATATAAATAGTGCTGTTCTAACAACCGTGTAATTGTTAAAAAATCTTACAATGTTGTTTATATTATGAATCTGTAAAATATGTTTAGTTAATATACTGAAAATTGTTTTTAAATAAAAATTGTTCAGTTTTTTTCAGTCTTCATATCACTGAATGATTTTTGGTCACTGTAGGTTAATAGGTAGAGGTTTGGTGGTTTTGTCATTATGTTAAAAGTCTGTGACCAAAATGTAAGTTAACCAAAGGAATGTATTCAAGTATTATCTAATGTTAACATGGTTTGCTGGTTATAATTATTTTTTTACATTTAAATCTGTTACTATAGTATTAAAAGCAATTATATCTAATTTAATTTATACAAGTTAGATACAGTATGTTAGAATTGTACTCTTAGTAAACAATTATACATAAGTAAATAAATTTGCTCTGTGTTAGCTCAATAGTAGTCACCCATTTCATAAAGATAGCGGCATCGAACCACTATAATTCAAGCGATATCAAAACACTATAATTCAATCAAGCGGTATTTAACCATCACGGTTAAACCGGTATCGAACGACGAAAATTCAAGCGGTATCGAACCACTTTACTTCAAGCGGTATCAAACCAGTCTAATTGTTTGCACAGACCATGTGTATAGTTTGGGGGAAAAACTTCAGGCCACTTACCACCAAACATATCAGCGAAAGGATTGCCGAGCGAGAGCAGATCGTCCGACGCTTTAGTGGCGTTTGCGCCGTTGTCAGTCGGAGTTGGTCCGAATAAGTCTACTATAGACTGCTGGTTGTTGGTGGGTGCTGATGATAGGAACGGATTGTTGGCAGCGTTCGTTGGTGATTGCACCTTGTTCTGCAAGAGATAGAGATTGCTTTTGAGAATCATTATTTTTTTATAGTTTTCAAAGTTAGTACAGATTTAAGAAAGAAAAAAAATGGACTGCGTTTGATTTTGTAATGTAGGAAGAGAATTGAATGATGATGACTGGCCTCATAGCTCAGTTAGTAGTAATTCTGTCTTCTGCGCTAGAGGTCGCGGGTTCGATCCCCGCACTGGACAAACATTTGTGTGGTAAACACAGATGTTTGTTCTGTGTCTGGGTGTTAAATATGTATCTATTATGTATATCAGTCTCTGGTACCCATAGTACAGGCTATGCCTAGTTTGGGATCAGTTGACCGTGTGAATATGTCCGGAATATAAAAAAAATAAAAACATAGATGATTTGCATAGTATGTGAAGAAATTTCATTTTGTGGAACAATGTATTCAATAGTGTGTGTTATTATGAATGACCTTGTACATAGACGGGTACCACGTAAGCGAAGCAGCGAGTAGAAGCTATAACTTCTTCTGTATAGAATTTAGCGCTTTCGGATTACCATACCAGTGACGGAACACATCCAATAAAACAATACACAAACATAAATAAATGACACCCAACAGTCACATACATAGTCCTGAGTGACCCCACACTAGGATTCCCTGTGTCGTGGGTATCAGAAACTACGACCATGGTACCACAACGGCCAGACCCGGAACAAATATTTGCAGATCATGCAAACATTTGTCCTGAACCTACTGTGACCACAGAGGTCGTCACATACACTCAACGGCAGAAAATGTGGCCCAAAACCAAAATTTGCTACTTAACACAATGAAATACCCAATTTCTGGTAATGCTAAAAAAATATTGTCAAATTAGTCTAAAAGACTCATGACACGAAGAAAAGACCTAGAGCTCGAGGCATCATCATCATCAACAACCTGTAGAAGTCCACTGCTGGACATAGGCCTCCCCCAAAGAGTTCCACGACGAACGGTCTTGAGCCCTTTCCATCCACCGACTTCCCGCAACCTTTACAATGTCATCGGTCCATCGGGTGGGGGGCCTTCCAACACTGCGTCGCCCGGTTCGTGGTCGCCATTCGAGAACCTTTACTCCCCAACGGTTATCGGTTCTGCGAGCTATATGGCCTGCCCACTGCCACTTCAACTTGCTAATTCTGAATAATAATATGCTCGAGGCATACCCGCGGCTTAATGTAGCAAAGCATGGCAGTAGGTATCAGGCAGTAAAATTGTTTAATGTTCTTCCTACTGAAATGAAAGCAATTGAGAATCCAAATATTTTGCTGAATGGGTGTTTTTACACAATTGACGAGTTTATCACACGAAAATAATTATATTGTTAATTAACAAAGATGATTTAGATTAACTATAATTATGATTTATGTGACTGTATGCTATTAATTTAATTGAATTATGTACCTACCTTATATTCACACACGATGTAAATTGTTTTTGAATAAATAAACTGAAACTGAAAACGAACCGGGCGACGCAGTGTTGGAAGGCCCCCCATGGACCGATGACATTGTAAAGGTTGCGGGAAGTCGGTGGATGGAAAGGGCTCAAGACCGTTCGTCGTGAAACTCTTTGGGGGAGGCCTATGTCCAGCAGTGGACTTCTACAGGTTGTTGATGATGATGATGATAGTCGAAAACCTTTCGATTCTACCTAAACTATTCCTTTTTCGAATTCGCGTTAATGAATAAGCGTTTGGGCCACATTTTCTGCCGTTCAGTGTATATCGATATAACAACGCAAATAATCGATATACATAATACACACAATGAGAACGCCTAGCGAGTCCCAAAACCGGCATCCCTAAGCGATGATAACAGACCAAGACTCCAGCCTTACAAGGATCTCGGAAACTTCCTCTGCACCGGTCCACTCCGTCCCTTGCAATAAATGCACCTGTATCAATGATTCAGTAAATTGCATGCAAACACTTCAATTCTAATCTGATAGTACACAGTTCCTGTTGAGATAACTAATTGATCGAGTGAGCGAAGCAAGCGAAAATCTCTCTAACAAAGAATTGGCGTTGTATGTTTATTCTAGGCCATATGGTTATGATATACAACGAAAATAGTAATATTTAAAACCAATATAATGTGAGCTCTTATTTGGTATAGTTTCAAAGACTTCGTAGTACAGGTAAGATTGGTCGTTAGAACATGTTAAAGGCAGGGACTGAAAGCGGTAGAGGTTATAGGTACTGGTACCGTTAAAACATTTCGGTACCATTATGCTATACCGGTAGGGCATTAGGTTACCGTTATTTCATACCGGTAGATTTCGGTACCGAAATTTTGAGCCGCAGATAGTTCGCTAGGACAGTCGCGCCGCGGTGGCGGGGTGGCGGCGTTTCATCAAATAATACCTTTATAAACCTTTATTTATTTCGGTTATAGGTACCGGTAGCGAAATAAACCGAAATGAACTGGGAAGCCAGATTCGGTATCGTTATATTTATCGGTAGAGAAATATTCGGGTAACCGGAATTTATCGGCATGACGTCATATCGTTATTTAATGGTACCTTTATATTCCGGTTATTCAGTCCCTGGTTAGCGATTTTCAAAGTTCATCTTATTGTGCTTCAACGATCATAGAAGCACAAAGGTTTCAAAACATCGCGACATCTCAATTTAAGGCAAACCTCCAGTAATAGGTATTCATTTTGAGAGATAATGGTATGGATTTCGATCTACATTCCATTTTGTGAAAAAGTATCGCCAAAAAAATCATATATTATGCACTTTTTGAAAATCATGTAATGTATACAATCATCTTAGTGTCTGATGACTGTCCACGCGAGCGAAGCCGCAGGCACAAGCTAGTATATATATACCTTGTATTGGTTCATTGCTGCTTCTTCTTCGGCCAAAACTTGTTGCTTCAATGAATCATCAATGAGTAACGCGCCATTGCTTGTTTTGTCCAAGCGAGAGGACGAAGCAACGTTTCCGAACGACGATGACGTCGATGAGAGGGCACCCATCACGCTGGCCACGTTCTTTTGAGCACTTGAAAGGATATAAAGGTATCATTAAAAAATAGTTACACCTTGCTTGGTTGTCTTGTCACTGATTCTTTCTTGGTCATCCTGTATTAAGTCACTGCCCAGGTTGAGGTACGGAGGCCCTGAAAAGGGCCAATGACCGTCGATGAAAGAATCAGTGTAGTGAAAGGATTAAAGTGCGCCTATTTGAGGATCCTTTTGTGAACATGACACATATATTCGAATTTGTAGGTTCAAGTACATGCCAGTTTCTTTATACAATCCAAAACGTTTGTTATTTTCGTTCTAGGCCATATCATTATTGGTATACAAATAAAAACCAATTAAAATGAGCTCTTATTCGGCAAACTTTCAATGACTTCGTAGTTAAGGTTAGATTGGTTATTCAGTCAGAACATGCTAAAGGTGCGATTCTCAAAGTTTATCTTAATTGTCGAAGCACCAACACAAACCAGATATTGCGAGATCTCAGTTCGGGGCGAACCACTAGTCTCTACCATTTGAATTTCATGTTAATCTAAGGATTGTTTTACCTTGCTGTCTGAGTGGGCGTGTTAGCAGCTGACCCCTTCTTGCCCTCCAACGAAGCCAGGTGACCTTCCAAAGCATCGAGCAGCGAGCTGGGTGCTTTAGTCAGGTCTGGAATGTCGCCTTTGTCGATACCGACGTTTTCTGCCACCTGGAATAATCATTAAGGTCCAGATTCAGATTTAAGACTAAACTGGTAAGCGAAGCAAGCT
Source organism: Anticlea derivata (assembly GCA_947579855.1). NCBI lineage: Eukaryota > Metazoa > Arthropoda > Insecta > Lepidoptera > Geometridae > Anticlea > Anticlea derivata. The sequence goes on from OX388277.1 coordinate 9,443,731, forward strand.
TCATAATTTAACAATTTAGTATAATAAGCTGCTAAGGTTTATTGGGAACCGAAGCGAGCCCCTCGAATATACAAAGTGGTATTCATAATATGTATATTGTCCCGAAAGGGGCTTATTTATTCCCGAATTTTGGAAATTCGACTATTTTCATTAAAAAATCACAATGCAAAAATGGGTCAAAACTGTTCTAACTCAATTATTCAGCTGTGGGTAGTAATCTTGATTTAGAACTTCTCTTAATTTTAGTAATAAGGTATGAAGATGTTAAAAAAAAGTGTTTAAAAAAATTAAGTTATGTATGTAGAGGATGGAAAGACGATTGACGAAACAGTTGCATGAGGCATGCATGGGATAGCTGATTAAATTTGAGATGAGTATAAGGCCAGTTCTAGAGTACACTGAACCGGCGAAGTATGGAGAATATGATGCGTGTGAATGAAGCTACAAAAAGTTATGACAGCAAATGAAAATCCGTCTCTGGAAAATGGCGTGATTTTATGTATTTAATTTTATGATCGTTGGGGAATAAATGTTATCGAATTGCGGCCACGAACCGGACGAGCAGTGTAGAAGGGCGATGGACCGACGCCATTATTAAAGTTGCGGGAAGTCGGCTGATAGTTCTTGCATTTGGGGTAGGCCTATGTCCAGACATTTTCCACTGTTCACATAGCGAGTTTGTGAGGGCTACACTATATATTTTATGTTATTGTAAATAATTATATATTTATAATACAAATTATTATAATTATATATTTATAATAATTTGATAAGGAATGTTTAACATAATTTGCTCATTACAAAATATTGCGGTAAGGTAGCCTATGTAGTTTCGACACCCACGACACAGGGGTTCCCTAGTGTGGGGTTAAAGCTATGTTCGTACCTACCTTTGCCTACAAATAACTGCAGATAAACAGACCTAAATGTGTTAAATCCTACCTACCTACTAAGAAATTTTGTACAAATTGTAATTGTATATATTTCAATTGTAATTTGATTATGTAGATTTTTATAAAAACAATTTTTTATCTTTTGGACATGTTGACTACTCTATTGCATTAGGTTTATCCTGTAATGATAGATGTATTGTATGAATAAATAATAATAACCAATAGAATAGTCAACGATTTTTCGTTTGGCCAAAAGCCCGCGGAAAAACGTAAACTCCTCGCCGTGCGAGAGACAAAAAATTTAAAACTTAAATAATAATAATACTAGTCAGTGAACGGACTGATAGCGAAGAGCCTCGATCAATACCTTAAGAGGCTCTCGCTAGACAGCTGGGTGAAGGGCCAGATACAGAGGGCGGTACTCCTGGACTCGGCACGCATAGTCAGGAGCTTCCTCTCTCTGCAGCCCTAGCCACCGACCGCTTGAGCCGAGCTTCGCGGTCGGTGGTTCTCCATTTTTATATATATTTTTTACTATAATAGTTGTTTTGATATTCTTTTTTGATATTAAGATGTACTTTTGTAGTAAAAAATGTATTTTATAAATGAGATTTTAATTAAATATACGTGAATAATAATATAAGAAGTGAACATGATGATGTATGTGTTTGTTGTTTCTTTGGTTACCTTCAAAAACTCTCCGACCCTATCCATTCTGATGAGGAACTTCTTATAGAGGTCGAGAGCGTCGCGGCAGTTCTTCTTGTTCATGTCGAAGTATTTCTCCAGCAGGTTGATGATTCCGTCGTTGTAGCACGCGAATAATCTGGAATTATTGTTAATATGTTAATATTTTCTATGATATAGCTTAGCTCTTGTCAGTGTAATGGGTACGCATATACCAATGGTTATTTCGTTGCAATTATCAATGGCCGCCTTTACACGCCTATAAAACAGTGTGAAGAACGCCATTGGATCAGTTGCCAGCTGGATCTGCAGCACAAGAAGTTTCTAGAAGGATCTAGATGGTACCTGATGAGATCCCTGAAGAGAAGCATGAAGCACATGTTGATGACTCCATTCGTGAGGTCGTTGGAGGTGCAGTCGAACTCCAGCAGAGAATCAAGCTGGGCCTGCAGCACTGGTAGCGTTTTGAGGAGTTTCTCCGCATTCATCATCCGCAGGGAACCTTCTTCTTTGCTGTAACGTGACAAGTTGGCGTGTCACGACAAAGTATTTAAATAGGATCACTTTGAAACGTCTTAGAAACTAGGTTAAGCTGACTAGGCAAGTCTAAGACCACTATACCCAGAAAGGTGTACTGGCTTACGCATGACTGATGATTAATTTGTTAAAAGACCTTTAACAGCTACAAGTTACTTCAATGAGGAAATCTGCTTGGAGGTTAAAGATATTTAAGTCAGCTTACGCGGAGTGACAGACAATGTGTGAAAAATCTAACAAACATCAAGATCGAAGGCTAGGCGTTGCGGCGATTGCGATTCGATCGATTCTCGCTGCGCCTGCGGTACAAATGTTTGTATGATCTGCAAATATTTGTATTTGCAGATTTGTATTATATTGTAACAACACCCAGACCCGAAGGTCTGGGTGTATGGTACTCGTATTTTCTAATACCCACGATACAGGGAATCCTAGTGTGGGTTTAGGACTATGTATGTGACTGTTGTGTTGTGTTATTTATTTTAGATGCTTACCCCCTCTTAACCTTGCAGAAGTCGAAGGCAACAGTCCTGTACGAAAGCGCCTTCTCATTGAGGTACTTGGCGTAGCGGCGGATGAACGGGGACATGTCATATCCTGGACATGTAAGGAGAAAACACGTGAACAGATCCAATTGCAAAGCTGAACCGTGGAATTCCATTTTGCAACATCTTCACAGTCGTGAGCGTGATACACATGTTTTTCTGTGGACTACGAAGCAGGGCCCAAGCGGATCAAGATGGGAACTTATTTTGTCGATGTAACAACCCAATCACACTCACGAGTCCGTGAAAACTATTGCAAATTGGAGACTACGGCCTCTGGCGGAACGAGTACAGGCAATAGGCTTTAAAGCTCCAGGACTAGCATTTTAGATAGCTAGCGCTAGAGTTTAAAATGGATTTATCATGAACTGATTGATTAATGATAAAAGCGACATTAGTGCTTGGTCTCACAAAGCTAACAGTTTGAAGACGAGTGCTATAGCCAGTAATTCAGCTGCAAACTATTTGCCTAGAGTTGCCTTGCATTTACAAAAGGAAACACTAAATCCGTGCAGCAAATATCGTGCAGTGCGTATTGTCTCGTACATTAATGTACTCGTTGAGTGATGCATTTGTGCTACTGCAATGTGATGTTCATACTTTGTACTCAAGCACAAGTGTTAGTCTATATGTTGCACATAGGTACAATGCGTGTTAACTTTTGAATTGGAAATGTGATTTGAAACAAAACAAGTTATGTACACGTTGTAAATTTCACTGTTGGCATTCAATAGGTGCATTGTGTTGAGGTGAAAATAACGACTAAATAATCTTCACCTTCAATAACAAGGTTGGATAGCTCACAGGTCAATTGCATACTTTAATTGAGCGATAAATTGAATCTAATGGTTTTTTTCTAATTAGTTATTTCCAACATTGTTATTTCATTGTGATAAAGGTTATTTATGATACAGAAATAAAATTTAATCAGAATACGTACGTGTCTGCATGAAAGAGATGAAACGTGCTAACTCACAAATAGTATGAAAAGTGGTTGAAATATGTGATAACTATTAAAATGAACAAAAATAAGTAAAATATATGAATAACTACAGAGGAGGTTGTTAATTCTAACCCAATTCATCAGTTTCCTGTTTTCTTGTGATACCGTATCCAAGAAAAGATATTGCAATCACATACATGCCTACAAAAAAACTCAACAACAATAAAAGGAAGCAACAACACGTGCGAGGGAGACAACAAATTGCAACCAAAATTTCCAAGCGTGCCCACTCAAATGTGCAGACGGACAGACATTTTACAAAAGCCGCCATTTTGTTTTTTTAACTCACCAATCCGGGCACCGGCCGCGCCTTTCAGTAAGCGAAAGAAATAAAGTGTATCAGTAAAGTTGTAGAATTGAGAAAATTGTAGATCGTTCATGTTCAGTTTACGTCAAGTAACGAGTGAGAGAATAAATGTTTAACAAATATAGATACAAAAATATAACGCCGATTCGTCCAAGTTATTTGAGAGATCTTCGCTCGCTTGATCAACAATTATTGTCTAAGCAGAGGTCAGCTCGACAAGAACTTTGCCTGACCAGGAGTTATTTGTCCATTATTCTCGACAATAGTAACTGAACCCGAGAAACCATTGAATTAAGAATATTTGTGACATATCAGTGATAATATGCTAGAATCATGCACTGATTTAATGAACTTAATAGGTATCTATTTACAAAATCATTCTCAATGCCAGGCATGCTACATTTGTTTTGGGTCAAATAATTTGTCCCATATTTGCCATTCCTAATCTTACCATAAGGCTGACAACAATACATACAAACACGATAATATGACTCGTACTGTACAGTCAACGATAAAAAATAATAAATGTAGGCATAGGGTTATAGTAATATTTGGCTTACCTACTTTAACCTACTTTTTTTTCTATCCTCCTAGAGAAAACAATGTTTGCAAACTAACGTTCGATACCAATACTCAAATGAAATCTCAATTAGATCATTACAAAAGTCGAATATTTTTTTTACTAAGCAAATGTGTTACTAAGCAAAATTAATTAGTAGTTTTCTTGCGCCCACACTTACTAGTCCCTCCCACAGTGTCGATAAACGATGAGATTATATAAAAAAGTTCCAATAAACGTATGTATCACAAAATGTTGAGGGTATCCGGCAAATATATTAAATTGTTAATCTACTTTTGTCACTGACCGTACATCTATACTATCATCATTCATTTCAGCCGTACGACGTCCACTGCTGAACATGGCCTCCCCCACAGACAGAGCGAATTCCTTATCATGTGGGGGGATTTGCCCATACTCACCACGCTGGGCATGCGGGTTGGCGAGCGCAGTTAGAGCTAACGTTGTTAAAATGAGGGACGCTGCTGCCCATCCCCTAGCTTTTTTCCCTTAGTCGCCTCTTACGACATCCGCGGATAGGTAGATATCGAGGGGCCTATTCTTCAACCGGGGCCACCACGGCCATATACATCTATACTATATGTTGTATGAAATACATTGAATTACATTGTAATTAATAGAGGTCGGGATATCAATGGCCCGTTATCAGCAAATAATTAATGTAACGCCGCATTACACTGTCATTGTTTTGATAACGTTAGTACTTTTATTGCAGCAAATGAAACATATTTCATTACGTTTATTAGAATCGGCATATTTTTAAGCAGATTGGAAGTCTTGAGTATTAACCCCCAACTTATAAACGCTATTTCATCATCAGCCTATTAGAATTCCACTGCAGGACATAGTCCTCCCCCAAGAAGTTCCATGACGAATGGTCTTGAGCTTTTTCCATCCATCGGATTCCCGCAACTTTCGCAATGTCGTCGGTCCGTCGAGTGTGGGGGGGGGGGGGGGGGGGGGGGCTTCCAATACAACGTGGCCTGGTTCGTGGTCGCCATTCGAGAACCTTGCAGTTTTTCGCAGTGCCTTTTGCAGTTTAATTGCGTTGATTCGGGCTAAAACCTCACTTCTGTATTTAACAGGTGGTAGAATTCCTGTTGGGAATCGGATATTTATAATATCGAATAGATGACAATGGCTATCTTTATCTATATCAAAATTGTCAATTGAATTTTTCTTATCAATCGATTTAACTACAACCAACAAAGCGTCAGCACTTAAGCAATTTTAATCAGCAAATTATATTTAATTGCAGTAACTTATTCAAATAGATCACAGACATATCCCAGCAAATCCATTTTGAACGAATCAACATTTTGAGCCTTCAATTATTGTGTTACCTAAAATAAAACAACTAGGCAAAAACTGAAACACCGAGGACGTTCGAGTCGACGAACCTCGAGGTCAACGGTCAATAACTCGCAACACCATGCATCGTGCTGTATGATTGTTCTAGTCGTTTTAGACATTTTGTGTCATAATGCTGTTCGGTTTATTTATTTTCTTTTCAATACTTAACATGAGCTGCAAATTCAATCACCACACTTTTAGGAACATTAATATATTTAGTATGATAGTGGTTAGTAAAACCTATTAGGCAACCGTTTGGGTATTAGGTAGCGTTTGGGACACTTCATCATATCTTCTCGTCGCAGATACCGCAGAGCCTCAAGACCAAAGTCTATCGTCAGTGCGCGTTTCCCGTGATGAAATATGGCACTGAGACTTGGTCGCTAATTATTGGCCTCGTACACAAGCTTAAAGTGTTGGAAGGCAACCCTTTGGATCGACAACATAGTAAAGAAATCAGTGGATGGAGATTGCTCAAGACCGTTCGTCGTGTTGCTCTTTGAGGGAGGCCTGTGTCCAGCAGTTGGCTTCCTGAGGCTGATGATGATGATATCATTAATACAACCTCACTAGAGGCTTAACACGATGTACACTACACACGACAAATAAGTCAATCTCAGGAAGTGACAAGGACAATAAGACTACGTACAAAAAACTCAATTACCTACAAGTTGCCTTAGGTCAGGTATTGCAATTGAGATAGGCACTGGACACTGACCGCTAGCTGAGTCATCTTACGCCAATGGATGCACAGGTATTTTTTTAATTCTAGGTTGTAGGAATTACCTGCTGAAACCTATCTTCAAACCATACAAATACTTAAACTAAGACGTAAACTCAAAACTAGCGACTGATATGCTGTGATTTGAGCTTTCATGGCGTTATCCTTTAAAATCAATCTTAGGATTCAGGAGCCGTGTTGGCGAAGTGGAAGATTTCTCGCCTTTCGATCCGTAGGTCGTGGGGTCGAACCCGGTCATGCATCAATAAGTTGTTCTATTCGAAAAATTCAAGTGCGCATTAACACGTACATAGTGCGATCATCGAAACATCGTAAGGGAACCAGTTCTTAAGGCGATGAGCTTGCAACCTGTTACTTACTACAGAAAAATGTGGGCATCTGACTACCCCCCTTAAGACATCTTCAGGCATAAGCCTACGAAATGGGTGTCCCTGTTTCCCAGTTCGTAGGCATGGGGGAATGCGCGCCAAGATTACTTGGCAGTGATAGATTAGAAGCAAATAAGGTATGTACATATTTAGATTTTACGCAGTGTTGGAAGGACCCCCATCCGATGGACCGACGATATTTTGAAGGTAACGGGAATTCGATGGATGGAGAAGGCTCAAGAACGTTGTCGTGGCACTTTTTGGTGGATTTTATTCTACAAGTTTCCTAACTATAAAGCCCTCTATTATCATCATTTGATCGTTCATAGCGCTGTTTCTAAGTTACCCTTTAGGTCAGTTGTTGAATCAATTAGTCCTGCTGTATTAATAACGTACAAACGTCTTATTTCAATCGACTAACCTACGTCAAGTTTATGCAACTACGTCCATCGTTCACGTTGCTTCTTATCAATATGACGTACAATTATATAAATAGGTATTCTCCGACGCATGTGTCAACGTCACCAAGATCAGAATTAGGCTATTTTTGCGAACAATATGTTCTAAAGTTGAATGAATTACAGAGAACAATCTTTTATTGAGTTAAAATTACATATTTTCATATCAAACTGTACATTTGCACAATAATTGACGTGAAATTACCACAACATAGCTGTTTGTGTATATGGAGAAAACAGCAATTGAGTGTCATTGCCGCTACATTTATACACTTCTAATTCTATGTCAATGTTAACGTAGTGATTTTATACATTAACATAGAAAGAAATTGCAAAAATTATTTCGATAAGATAGAAAGTATTTGCAGTGCCTTTACTGCCATTTTATACGTTTACCCAAATCAAGTAGACACAAAAAAGTTCACAGAAATATTATTCACGAACTGATTTTGGTATTTATCTGGGCTATTTTGTTCTTGTGCCTCGAAGGTCTTTTAAACTGGAAACACTGACAGGACGAATTGGCTTAGACACCTTCTTGAACACGACAGGGAACATTTAAAATGCATTTTTAAAATCTTTTTCTTGAGCTACTTATCACTCTGGTTTAAGATATATTCCATACATACGTATATGTATCACGCCTGTTTCAAAGAGGGGTAGGCAGAGACCATGGCTTTCCACTTGCTACGATCCTGACATACCTCTTTTGCTTCATTCACTCTCATCATATTTCTCATGCTCGTCGGTTAAGAGTACTCTTGAATTGGGCTTTTTTCTAAACGTAATCAATTTAGTCATTAAACTTACGGCGAGGTCTTTCCCTTCCTACGGTCCCACGCACACTCGCCTTGTTTGTACACCTGTTTCATCATTCTTTCTTTTTTTTAGGATATATAATTTTTGATGACCAACTTTTTCGTGCTCTTGTCAAAGAAGGCTATTATAAAAGGTTTGCAATCGAATAAAATTGTAGCTAGGTTCAACTTATCAGTGATCACGGATGTGTCGATCAAATAGTTTGACATTATTGATAAAATATTCCTGGTTCTGTCATTTTATCGAAAACGAATGTCAAAATATGTTATCGACGCAACCCTGCTCGCAGGCCGGCATCGATAACAGGGGAACGAGCCTAGAGGTAGATATGCACTAATGCGTTTTGGTGATTGGTAATTTGCAGAAAATCAGTATGTATTTATAGTCTTTAAGATTTATTATAGAATACGTATTGACGCCAGAAAAATACTACCAACTCGCACGAAAAAGAAACCGACTTTTATGATTTTTAAAAACTGACTTATAACGTTGTTGCTCTGTACGGTCATTTTTTTTTACTGGTAGGTACTAATAACGATGAACTCATTTTCCCATTTTAATATCATTATTATGAAAATAATGAGGTAACAACTTGAACGCTGTTGCATTATGCAGTCGATACTTTTGACACAGATTAAGTTTTATTATGATGATTAATTAGTTAAGATGTTTGTTCTGTGTCTGGGTGTTAAATATATATCTATTATGTATATCAGTCTCTGGTACCCATAGTACAGGCTATGCCTAGTTTGGGATGAAAACAAAAAAAAAATGAAAAAATCAGTTCAGAGCAGTTGACCGTGTGAATATGTCCGGAATATTTATTAATTTATTTATTTACCGAAACCAAAAAAAAGGACAGAAGGGGTACAGATTCGATTCCCGCCGCGCGACAAATGATTGCATGATCTCCATACTCATGGTACTCGTAGTTTCTGATACCCACGACACAGGGAATCTTAGTGTGGGGTCAGGACTATGGGCGTGACTGTTAGACGTTTTTTAAAACTGCTTCCAGGACAGGACAATTTTTCTATGATGCGCTTATAATAAAAGGTCATTTCGCAATAAATTCCCGTTGAAATATAAATACCTAAGTAGAACTAAGTGGATATATATTTTTTTACATTGTATATTCTGTCCATCCAAAGGTGGCCTGGTAGAGATCGCTTTTAGGGATAGGGCTATTGCCACACTAATGTTTTTCTCTTTTCGTGTACAATAAAGTTAAATTCTATCTATTGTAACTTAAATATAAAGATACATACCTTGGACCCCGCTCTTATCCAGAAAATTACTTAGTTGGAACGTCGAATTACTCGACGCTAGGTATTGTGTAAACCGCTGAAATTAGAAAAATACATAAATTAGTAAGGGGTGGTGGCCCCGGCTGTAGAATAGGCCTTCGCGGATAGGTAGATATGGAGGATATCTACCTATCCGCGGATGTCGTAAGAGGCGACTAAGGGAAAAAAGCTAGGGGATGGGCAGCAGCGTCCCTCATTTTAATAACGCTAGCTCTAACTGCGCTCGCCAACCCGCATGCCCAGCGTGGTGAGTATGGGCAAATCCCCCCACATGATAAGGAATTCGCCTTGTCTGTGGGGGAGGCCATGTTCAGCAGTGGACGTCGTACGGCTGAAATGATGATAGTAAGGGGTCGGAATATAACTTTGCTTGCTTCTTTGTCGTATCACTGATTCTATCTTGGTCATCCTGTCATTGATCAGGTTGAGGTTTGGTGGCCCTGCCAAGGGCATATGACCGTCGGAGTCGGTGAAAGAATCAGTGTAGTGAAAGGATTGAAGTGCGCCCCTTAGAGGCTCCTTTCGTGCCTTCGATTTTTTAGGTTCTAGGACATGCCGGTTTCCTCACGATGTTTTCCTTCACCGTTTGTGAACCGAGAACTAGTATAGCGCACGTAAATTTTTCGAATGGAAATTCCATTGTTGCACGACCGGGATTCGAACCCACAACCTGTGGATTGGAAATCGGGACCATTACCACCATTGCTCCGAGCGTTGATTGAAATTGTTTTTACGTATTCAGAGGTTTTACTGAAATAACAGTATGCCAAGGTTATAGTTTTAATTAGGAAGATGGAACCAAATCTTTAAGAATTCAGTTTGTACTAAATTCCATAGCAAACATACCTTAGGAAGGAAATAAAAAGTTGAATCGTGTAACTTTGCGAATACTATGGCTAGTATTTTATGATTGTATGAAAATCATTCGATATCAAGACAAGTCATACACCTAAAAATATTCCTTTCTATTGAAATCCGGGGACATACATGGAAACTTCGTGGTGGCCCCGGCTTACTTCATAACAACCCGTAGATGTCGTACGAGGCGACTAAGGAAAAGAGCTAGGGGATGGGCAGCAGCGTTCCCTATTAATAAAAGCTTTATCTGCGCTCGTCAAACCCAGCGTGGTGAGTATTGGCAAATCCCCCCAAATGATTGTTTGGGTGCAGGCCGCACAAGGTCGGCCGCGCTGGAAATCTAAGGGGGAGGCCTATGTTCAGCAGTGGGCGTCCTACGGCTGATGATGATGATGATGACATGGAGTTACACTGCAGCGAAGATCAACAAGTATCCTACGTCGTGGAACATACGACATCCAACGTTGACACAAGTGTATTACGATTTGTATCGGTCGATATGTATGTGTGGCCGTTTCAAACCTTAAGCAAGCAGTACCTATTATAACGGAAGTCAATGTAGAGTATTATGTATTTCCTGTCTACAAGGTGATTCATATGTATACTAACTATATCCCGAAAGGGGTTGTTCTACAATCACTCCGAAATAAAGATTATTCTAAGTACGACTTTTGGAAATTCGTAATTTTTCATTGAAATAACACGAAGCTACGGGCAGGAGCTGATAAATATATATTTCTAGCCATTATGCTGCTTTTATTAAAGAAGCCATGTAGGTAATTGCATTCCCAATTGAGTCTCATTGCTTTACGATTATTAAAATAACTACCAAGATTGAAATTATTATTCAAGACCGTGCTGTTGTAAATACTAGCACAATTATTGTTTCTTCATCGTGTTACTGGTACATACTTGGTTTGGTGGCTTGGTGGTACACACTGGGCTTGGTCAGTGACCCGATGACGTATGGTAGAATAGGGCCTTGAAAGTACCAGTTGTTTCACAAATATGATGGTGCATTATGTTGGTGGCTCACATCGCGATAGCAACACGCGTAAAATTACTTCGCGATAAGAATGTTTGACATTGCATTTTGTGCTTTTTTACTGTTTCAATGAACGAACAGTAATAAACTATAGCTCACTTCTCATAACTGTAGACGCCGGATGAACGATGCCAAAAAAAATTACATTACAATGTTTTACTCATTTCATAAGCTCGTGTCAGCCCTGTCTATATGCCAGTCGCTAATCCACTTGGATGGATTTTTCGTCCAAGCTAAGCCATTAGGCTTTCGGGGGGCTGAGAATTCCGCTACTAGGGTTGGCCAGCAGCTTATAAGGACTTAGTGACCTACACGTATCATAAACACCCTTTCAGGCGGTACCTTTAAGACCATTCAAGCCAAATACAGAAAAAGAAATACCTATTATCACGGCTTTGATTCCCAGCATAATAGACATTCTCTTAGATCTCCAAGCGCTCAGATCCTTGAAAATGTCTAAGTGACCCCTAACATTTGGCACAAGCATCTACGTATGTAGAGCAAAAAACCATGATGCATTGTTAGAGGAAATTCGGTTCTGTACTTTCGAAAAAGTTAACATAGCGTTCTCTCTTGATTTGAATAATGATTGTTTGTTTAACTCCATGTGCTTTCTCAATGTTGCGTATAATTTACACAGCTTTTAACGTCCAGAACATTCCCCGGTCTTCCTCTTTTAAGTACTTAATAGCCATATTTCGTTGCCAACTCTTGGCAAGTCGCGGGGTTCCCCGCGTCAGTCGTCACTTTTTATCTCTATAAGTTTAAACTGTGGGTGTGGAGCAACGTGGCACAGGCACGCCTCTGAATGCGTAATGATAGTAGTACGGTGCCCAATTAGGTGATTGACCGACGGTCAAGAACGACATTTGACCCTCAAACGATATGACACTTTAATGCGCAGAGTGTGCTGGGTAATTTTCGATTGGAATTGAAGAAATCTGGTTGAACATCTTATAGACAATTTGATATATTTCATATTTTTTGCGGTGACTTATTGTAGCAGAGATTCTTCAGAAACGTATTTTGAGACCTTTTATCGCGACCATATCCGTGCACATAAGCTAGTGTTAATATTCTTTGATATCATCCACCTATTTTAAGAATCGGTAAACAATAAAGATTCTGTAAGAACGGGTTTTCTCAGTTACAAGAAGATAATCACAATCGCATTGTTTTCTAGGTATTTCCAGAAACAGCAAAACAAACAATAAATTCCCAGAAAATTATCAGATCAAGGCAAATTGTTGTCAAATTCCGATTTCAGGAATTCGTATCGGCACAGAAATGAGCAACCGAAGTAGGTTTAATCCCTGAGGACTCGCAAATAACTACCAATATCTACCAAGTGAGCAAATGCTTCCTGTAAGAGTAAAAAGTAGTAGGCCTTATTACCTCTATTCTGGATGACTTATACAGCGTCAGGTCAGGTGGAACTTTTTACGCACTTACTGGACGCTGTGGTGTCTGGGACATGTTCAGATGGAGTAGTCTAGCTAAGCACCTCCTTAGCCTAGTCGGTTTTATCCACAGGAAAGACATGGTCAATATGCAGCATGGAGCACGTACCTATTAATGGACTCAAATAGGTACTTGACACTACCGAAAAATCCATAGGTGTACGAAGGGATTCGAACTCACGACCTTCGGATCGAAAATCGAGGTACCGCCCACTAGGCTAACACGGCTCTAGTAAGCAGTATCCCGGTCATAATTCATCTCCCAACCTTTCATCGGTTCACCAGTTACGGCGAAATATAACTACAAATATCCATATCGAATTAATAATAATGGAAGGATTGATAAATCTACCTACCTATTACGTATACAAAGTAGGTAAACGCCCACTTTAGATTGTCAGACTGAAGTAAGGTCTCGACCAATCCGAAACCCTAATTCCCTTTAATTTACAATAGGGTAGGGAATTAGATCTGTCACTGTAAAAAAATAAACCCTACACGATGACTGACCTCATAGCTCAGTTGGTAGTAACTCTGCCTTCTGCGCTAGAGGTCGCGGGTTCGATTCCCGCACTGTACAAACATTTGTGACTAACACAGATGTTTGTTCTGTGTCTGGGTGTTAAATATATATCTATTAAGTATATCAGTCTCTGGTACCCATAGTACAGGCTATGCCTTGTTTGGGATCAGTTGACCGTGTGAATATGTCCGGAATAAAAAAAAATACTTTGGCCGTTAGAAACATACATTATTCACATACAAGCCATCGAGTGAGGAGTCCAATGCGTCTTCGTACGATCGCCATTTGGCCTGTATTCCCAGGGGGTCTACCCCAAGGATGTTCCAGGATTATTTATTTCCTTTGAGTGAAATGTCTGTACGTTTCATATTAATGTTTCAGCCTTGCTTCCAATAGCTGTAGCACTATACTAGGTGATTCATAATATCTAAGCTATCCCGAAAGTGACTTATTACAAATACTTATACCAAACGTTTCTGCTCCACCTTTATTATAAGCACTGGCAAAGAGTGGAACGATCTGCCAGCGTCTGTTTTCCTGGATGAGTACAATCTAGGAGTCTTCAAATCTGGAGTGAATAAGTTCCTTCTGGTAAAGCGTGCTCCATCTTAGGCCACATCTAACTTGCAAAAGTGAGATGGTGGTCAAACGCCTAACCATCACCAATAAAAAAAATATATCTTATACACCCAATTGGCAATGAAGTGTGTCACCCCTACATGGTAAACTAAACTGCAACCCTTACGTCGTCAGTATAGATTTTTATCACCCCTACCCTATTGAATTTGAAATTGAACTGGTCTATAAAGCTTTTCTCGGGTATTCTTAGTATCACGTGGGTGGCGAGGGAAGTTTTACTTCAATACGCTGCATTATTAGCCTAGGCTTTCAAGCAAATTTATTTCAGTCGTTTGTTTTATAGCTAACCCACATAAGGAGTAAGGGGAATCACAATGACTCTATTTTATTTAGAAGAACAACAGCGGTTACGAAGTATAATGTTAAGCTATAAAGGCCAGTATTAGTTCTTCCAACTCATTCTCTTGCTAGGATATTGTGAGTGATTGTGGTATAACGGTGGTGGAATACATCGTGAAGAAACACGCGGCTCACTCAGCTCCGAACGTATTCACCCTAGTCCCGAGGCCGTAATGTTCGTCATTCGTCAGTAATCACTAAACACTGTGAGACGTTAATTAGCTCTGTTTTTGCATCCACTACAAAAACCGTCAGGCGATTCACTTTTCACTTCTCACGGTGACAAGTGAGTAACTCACGAAAGTTACGGACTCGGGCCTCTGATCTTTCCAGTGGATAATGCCTAATAGGTAGGTACAGGTGCTGGGCAAGCATACTCCATTAAAACTTGTCCCAGGCACAGCGTGTGAGTGGGAAAAAAGTTCCAAATGGCGCTGTATAAATCTAGAATAGATGTAATAAGGCCTAATTTTTGTTGTATTTGTTGAAACTCATCATCATTTCAGCCATAGGACGTCCCAGCTGAGCATTGCCTCCCCCACAGATTTCAAGAGCGAATTCCTTTCATTCTTCTAGGCTTGGTCACGAAGAACAGGCGAAGCTTCACCTAGTTTCTAAGCCGTTTAAAAGTGATCCTAGTGATTTCATTGAAATAAACACCCTTTGACTTTGTAGAGGGAATTTGCCCATACTACACGCTGGGCATGCGGGTTGGCGAGCGCAGTTAGAGCTATATTTGTGAAAATAGGGGATGCTGCTGCCCATCGCCTAGCTTGAAGAAACTATGGACTATATAACATGCTCACCTCATTCCCATATGCTAGTAGATGATGAACTGTTATTAGGGACTTATACACCACCACCCAGTTGGTGTTCTGTGTTCTCTCGACGAGCAGGTTGGCGAGTTGCGGTATCGACACATTTGGCTCGTTTGTGCAGTGGACTAGATCTGGGGACAAGCGAAAACATGTTCTATTATCATAGGTCTAGAAATCAAGTCTGGACTTTGCAGACTTGTTGTTGTAGGTATGATGACAGGCACTTTTGCATGCGTTCTTTTAAAATTCTATGTTGTTGTATGGAGGCCCTTTTCAGGGCCACCATACCTCAACCTGGTCACTGGACTAATACAGGTGACCAAGAAAGAATCAGTGACACGAGAAACAAGCAAGCAACTTCTAAGATACTTAGTTGATTTTCAAAAGTTAACAGGTCAAGAGCAAAAGTACAATAGGTCTGTAACGTTCAGTATTCACTTTGACTTTAATGGCATTGTGCCGTGTAATTGGTCTGTTCTATTGTATACAAAACCTGGCGTCAAAATATGTTTATTATTATTTTGTACAACTGTACATTCTGATTAAAGGAAGATCCTTAAATCCGAAATGTTCAATTATTTTTTCAGTTCTAACCCAATTGAAACCGTGAATATCGTGAGAGACGACTGAGGGAAAAAACTAGGGCATAGGCAGCAGCGTCCCTATTTACAAAAAGATAGCTAACAGCACTCGCCAACCCACGAGCCCAGCGTGATTTAGGAAATCTCCCCATATGATAGGAATTCGCAATGGAAATCTGTAGGCGAGGCCACGTTCAGCAGCCAACTGCTGAAACACTGCGGCTGAAACGATGATCATAAAATGTGATACGAATCAGAAATGAGATCTGTAGAAGTGGAAAGTAAAAGAAGCAGATGAGGCACATAACTGTGAGAACCAACAACGGCCGTTGGGGAAGAAAGGTTCTAGAGTGCGGAAAACGCAGCGAAGGACGGCCCCCCATGATGTGTCGTCGTGGTAACGCTGCGTATCAATTTTGTGAAGGGCTTTACCATGACTACCTGCTCGTGGCTTCGTATCAATTAAATACGTTTTTACATTCAAACCCTATTCCACGTAATATCATCCTGATGAAATAGCTCGTAGACGGGTCTCCAGTTTTCTAATATTTTTTTTCTCATTGACGCTGCAGTGATGGCACATACCAATTAAACAACAATATCTTACGTAAAGAAACAATGGTGTGGTGACCGGCCTTGAGAAAACAAAAGTGCCATTCTTACTTTTATCTTTGTCTTATTTCCGCTTTGGGCTTCGCTAGCGTGGTAGCTACTCATACACAAAGTAGCCTCATATGGACCCGATGGACCGACGACATTCTAAAAGTTGCATGCAGTCAGACCGTTCGTCATGGAACTATTTTGGGGAGCCCTATGTCCAGCAGACAGTACGTCTACAGGTTGATGAAGATGAAATACTACACATCCAAACATCCTAACAAAGTTTTTTTTACTTTAATTACAATAAAATCACGAGGGTCACTTTGAAACGTCTTAGAAACTAGGTGAAGCTACGCCTGTTCCTCGCAACGCTTTTTTTAGCTTATATAGGATATGATTATTTCCTGTAATAATGGAAAAGATTTTAGATACACTGATTACCTTACTCCTTGATAGGATTTAGCAGGCACTTGGTATTCGTTCGAGAGATCCAATTTACAACAAATTGAATATGTTTAGGAGAACGATTTCGTTGTAGGTACCATACAAAATAAACCTTTGCTTGGTGTTTATTGAAGCAACTCATTTAAATCTATAGTAGGTAGTAGGTAATTGGAGTAGGTAGGGCACAGCAAGATTTTTCGTTCTTAATTGGAGCAGCCCGCCTGGGAGGTACCTCCGCATTACAAAGATCGCAGGCAAAAACATTAATTGTTTCAAATAGTGTTGTGTTCCTGCGGTGAGTAAGGTTGCCAGAGCTCTTTAGGGGGAGGGGGTTCGGGGTCGGCAACGCGTGCGAGATGCCTCTGGCATTGCAAGCGCTCATAGGCTACGGTAACCGCTTAGCAACAGGTGGGTCATATGCTTGTTTGCCACCTTAGTTGTATAAAAAAAAAGGTAGGTAGTTGAAATTAGTTCACTGATAGTTATAAATCTCTGTCGATTTACCCGTCAATCGCGTAAATTCTACTGAGCAGATGGTCCAGTTGTAGAATGCGTAGGTTTCATAAGCTTGGTTGAGGAATGGTGGCACTGAAAAGGGCCTATGACCGCCGGCCGGTGTAAGAACAAGTGAAGTGAAAGGATTAGAGTGCGCCGATTAGAGTGCGCCTCTTAGAGGCTCCTTTCTTGCACAAAGCACATTAACTCAACGGCGGAAAAATAAACAATTCATAAACTAGAACCTGTTGGAATTAGAAGGCTTCTGTAGATGATCAGAGTAGAAAAATACTCCCTTTACCGATCAAAGTTCGATGTCATATTAGATACTAAAACCTGTCTTACTGAGTTGCGACCATCACCTCTGACACAAGACCTAAAATTGCCTAAATATAAAGTTACCTTATACCTTACCCAGCTGATTGATTGTGATTTTAAACAAACAAAAACTGCTCGCTCAACTCGTTTTGAACCAACGAAAATAATTAAATTTGCTGGTTTGGCAAGATGGATTTAGAGGTGCGACATTTTAGTCTAGTAGCAGTTTTATCTTATTTTTTACTTTAATCGAAAAGGCGCACATTTTATTTATAACCTTTTAGTTTAGGATTAAAAGAAATATGCTCACAACTTTTACACCTAAGAATGGTAGAAATCATCTCAGGTCGATCCTAGATCCAAGTGCATCGTTTCGGTCGTCAGCGCGGCGGTACTGCATTGATTTCGAAATCCGCGCAATCATCTATTGGGTAATTCGATACCGGAATTTTGCAAACACATATCGACACTCTTCTCAGTTTGGACGAAGCTAAAAGAGCAAAACTTTTACTTTCTGCTAAATGACCTCATTATTATGATTTGCACATTTGATCTTCACGACTTACAGAGTTCGGTAACTTTTTTGACCCTGTCCTCGTCGTTATAAAACCCAGATAAATATAATGCCTAGGAGTTTCACCTCTATTGGATCGCTAGCCAATGAACTATCATATATAAAACAAGCCTATTACAAGCCTTCTTTCATAAAGTAAACCATTGAAATTCTTCTATTATAGATTTATTTCCAAACGTATAATGAAGGATGAAAGAATCCTAATAGGTACTGTTACGTAGCATAATACTACCTGAAAGTGATTCCTCCGGGACTCAGTAATTCTAATTACCTATCCTGAGAGAGCTTACGAACCTCCGACCTTGCCAAGCGTCATGTAATATTGATAGCTTACAGTAGCGCAACTCTATGTCCTTGGCATCATGACCCAGTCTACGTTACATAACTCGTATTTTAGCTGTGGCAGTCCATTCATCGTTCAATTGCATTCGAAAGCGATCGTGCGACTATTTACACTACTACCTACTACTACTTTGCCTGTGAAACTAACAGCAGCCTTCCAACCAAAAGGCTTCTAAAGCGTCTTGCGTCGCCTTTCGTCGCCAAAGATGCAAAGTTACGTGTTGATTTAACTATAACTGTCTATAAAGTTTAGTAAGTAGATTATGATGATGGCGGAACGCGTTAACCATTAAACATTTTGACGCTTAAGGCATGAAACCCTTTGGACAGTTTGACATTTTTACTGCCTTTATTTAACGAGCAGCCCCAAGCGTAGAGCCATCCATATAAGTATCAATAATAGTCAAATAGTTGATAGAGCGAGCGAAGTTCTCTCAAACAGCCTGGACAGTTCGGCGATGTATTTTTGTATGTATATTTGTTAGAGCATAACTTTCAATCCGTCAATTCGATCTGAATGGAATTAAGTAGGACAACAGGTTGTAGGTACTATCATTTCAAATTCATTATCCAAAACGTTTTTGATTATAGGCTATATGGTTTTTGATATACAACAAAAACAATAACGTTAGCTCCCATTTTGGTAAAGTTTCAATTGGATAAGTTAAAACATGCTAAACATGCGATTTACAGTTTTTGAAGTTGAACTTACCTGTGCCTCATCGAACAATCGTAACCAGACATCGCGAGATCTTGATTCGGTGCGTAACACTAGATAAAGTGTCCATAAAAGGCCATAGTTATACGAGCTTGGCGAACGACCTGCCAATCTTGGCGTGAGCGTGATTTCATTATGAAGATAGATAACATTTCAATAAGTGCCTAGTACGCTGTATTACATGCTACAGTGCTCATCTCATTACGAATTCTATTTGAAAGCTAAACGACGACAGGCAGCGGAATGTTATCTAATGACTTATGCCCTATAGT
This sequence comes from Anticlea derivata, assembly GCA_947579855.1. NCBI lineage: Eukaryota > Metazoa > Arthropoda > Insecta > Lepidoptera > Geometridae > Anticlea > Anticlea derivata. The sequence continues at coordinate 9,463,356 of OX388277.1, forward strand.
TTAGTATGGTAAGCCCATTAAATTACAACAGGAATACATATCGACGTTTGCACCGAAAGTGATTCCTCAGGGAATCAGTAGTTCTAACTCTAGTCACAGTGTTCGTAAAGGAACCAGTTGCACAGCATATAATAGAGCAAGAGATCGATACAAACACTACATGAACTTATTTAAACCGAGGAAACCTTTGACCTAGTTGGAGCGATGCACGCACATTTGCATAGTACAATTTACGCGCAGTGTGCTGGCTGTAATGCAATGATTCATCTGCCGTGTTCAAACGGCATGCGATATGTGCTTGATATCCTACTAATATTACCTATAAATGCGAAAGTTTGTGAGGATGTTTGGATGTTTGTGGTTCAATCACGCCCAAACGGGTTTGGATGATAGACTATAGTCTGGAATAGCACATAGTAGGCTAATTTTTATCTTCATAGGTACAACGCGAGCGAAGCCGCGGGCGGAAGCTGATGACTCAAGAGTAGTGTTTTAGTATTAAGGTGCTGTTACAATGTCCGATGCTATGATCTGCCAGTTGTAGTGTAAACTTTCCGCCCAGCGACTCATAAAGTCCACTTTAATAGTTCACGCCGAGGATATGACGACATTTGTATTCAGTACTGGTTCATTTACAGACTTCTAAGAATTCTCGCAACTTCGTCATATCTTCTCGTCGCAGATACCACAGAGCCTCAAGACGAAAGTTTGCAATCAGTGAGTTTTGATGGCCACTGAGACTATTGGCCACAAGCTCAAAGTCACGCAACGGGCTAAAGAGAGTTAAGCAATGCTTGGAGTTTCACTGCGTGATAAAATCAGCATTGAGGAATTCCTTAGAATAACCAAGGTCATCGACATAGCTCTCAGAATAAGCAAGTTGAAGTGGCAGCGGGCAGGCCATATAGCTCGCAGAACTGAGAACCGTTGGGGAATAAAAGTCTCGAATAGCGACCATGAACCGAACGACGCAGTGTTTGAGGGCCCTCCACCCTATGGACCGCCGACATTGTGAAGGTTGCGACAAGTCGGTAGTGGAGAAGGCTCAAGACCGTCATGGCACTCTTTGGAGGAGGCCTATATTCAGCAGTGGATTTCATCAGGCTGATATTGAAATGATGAATAAAAGTAATGGATAATTGATTGAAAAATGTGATGAAGTTACAACCTATAAACAAAAATTTTGACCTGCCTAGAAACAAGACTACCTAACGTGTTCCCTTCCTCTGTAACGTAAGCAGGCGTATTGATTAAAGTGTACTTACGCCCGCTTCCTGGAACACACACTAAACTTGTCTTTATTGACGGGTGCAGGCCGGCTAACTGCATTTGATGCACAGCATAGTACCTACGCAACGTTACGTTACTTTGCCGGCGGTTGATCATCATTATTTTAGCAGTAGGACGTCCACTGCTAAGAATTTTCAGAGACTGGTGCATCAGGATATCCCCAACGCACGCAAGAGTAAGATACGTGAGCCGGATAAAAGAGAAGATTGCCGTGATTGTATAAGGAGGTGAAGGAACTCGTATTGGAAAGAATGGAGGAAATTGCATCAGCTGTGATTGTCTCACACTATCCATAACTTGAAACGTAGCTTAGTAACCATCGTTTTTCCAAATTGCATAGAGTCAGCCTAGAACAGAAATCAGCGGGTAACATGATCTGCAAATATTTGTTCATGGCCTGGGTGCAGTGGTACCATGGTAATCGTAGTTTCTGATACCCACGACACAGGGAATCCTAGTCAAGACAAGGGGTCAAGATTTGTTGGGGTGTTATAGGTAATTGAATTTAATCTAAACCTTTCGTTCAAATTCTAATTTATAAGTAACAAGCTGGCCCGCTCGCGATTTCGTCCGCGTTTGTATAAACCTACGTTTCCATTAACCTTACCAAAGTACTAACACTTATTATGCAGCTATTTACCTACTTCTACATACCGTCACCGTAAACGTAACCGTCCCGTAACCTTCACCGTCCCGTTACCGTCACCGTCCCGTCACCGTTCCGTCACCATCTCGTCATTGTCTCCATCATGGTCACGTCTTATTTTTTTTTCAATACAATATTGAGAAAAAAAGATAAGACTTGACCATGATGGTGACGGTGAAAAGCATATACGGATATCTTATTACTTAAAACTCTTAACCAGAATCCCAATTTTCATGTCCCTAACTTGAAAAGCATGGGACTTTCAAAGAACCTTTCAACCCCCGTTTCATCCCTTTGGGGGTTGAATTTTCATAAGAATCTTACTCATCAAATGTTACACTCTATAAGGAACCTGCGTGCCAAATTTCAATTCATGTTTTTTATTCATAAAGGTCTTAACATACATATGGTGCTACATTATTATACAACGAAATATACATAAATTGCATAATATTAAAAGATTAAAAAATCCCATATTGACTTTCATCCCCTATTTAAGCACCCTGAGGGTTGTTTATCAAAAAAACTTGTTTCGGTATTTTATTATTTTGAACTATTTACCTGAATACCGATTTTTATGTCTCTAACTTGAAAAACATGGGATTTTTAAAGAAGCTTCCAACCCCCGTTTCATCCCCTTCGGGGGTGAATTTTCGTAAAATTATTTCTTAACAAATGTTTTCTCTCTATAAGGAACCTGCGTGCCAAATTACAATTGCATAGGCTAAACAATTCCCATATAAACTTTCATCCCCTATTTACACACCCTGAGGGTGGTTTTTCAAAAAAACTTTAGTAGATATTTTATTACTTTGAACTGTTTACCTGATAGCCGATTTTGATGTTCCTAACTTCAAAAACATAGGACTTCCAATATAAACTTTCATCTCCTATTATATTTATATTCATACCCTAAGGGCTGTTTTCCAAAAAATGCTGATAAACGTATTTTTTATTTTTGATAATTTACCTAAAACCCGATTTGATGTCTCCAACTTCAAAAACATACGACTTTCATACAAACGTTCAACCCCAATTTTACACCTTTAGGAGCTGAATTTTCCAAAATTCGTTCTTATTGCACGGTAACATCTTTTAAAGAATCCCTGTTCCAAATTTCAGACTCCTCGGCCCAGTAGTTTCCAAGCTTTCGTGATGAGTCTGTCAGTGAGTGAGTGAGTAAGTGGACTACTCCTTTATATATATAGATTAAACCTCACAAAAGCTGGTTAGTTCGTCAATCGTTAATTTAGTATGCAGTGTTCATGGCTCGACTAGATTTTATGATCCTCGAGCATAATTGGATTTCGTAAAGGGCGAGTTCTTGTTGAAATTCTTACCTAAATATTTAGATGTTTGCTTTGTCTGTTTTATAGGTTACGAATACTACGATCAAAGGAATTCATTATATTGACCAGCCCCTTCACGAGCCCTATTCTAAGAACTCTAAATGTATGTCCTTAAAATTATCCTTAAGTCTTCTGAATAAAGTAAATTTTGAGTTTGACTTCTAGAAGCTTGCAATATCCCTGAAATATCAAACTCAAAATTGACTTTATTCAGTAGAGGTAAGGATCATTTTGAAACAGATTTTATATGACAGGTCAAGAACATATGGTATGCCGTTTAAGAGGATACAAAAATCAAAAAAAATTGTCGAGTGGGCGGAGTGAAGAAAGTGACAGCGTTATGTACTGTAATTGAATGCGGAAAGAGATAGCAAGCGTTAGAAGGCGCTCGAAAGTAACCGACGTAAGCGAAATATAAGAAAATATCGATTATCTCAAAAACTATCTATTTTTTTAAAAAGCGTTTTGGATTTAGGTACCCAATGCTATTGTCTAACAAAATATTTAAAAAACAGTTATTTTTGTTAGATAGTGTCAGAGTATTTTCGAAAAAACTGTTGCAGAGGACCCAACTTTAAAAAATAAATCTATCGAGAAAAGTTGTACCAATCGCGTTTCTGTCTTGGATTTACGTTAATAAAATACTTAAGTTATCTTTGTCATAAAAATCAAAACTGTGCGTTTTGCGGTTATTGAGAAAAAACAATTCAAAAATCATAAAATAATTAAACCCTCACCTTAAACACGGCTACACTATAAAATCGTGAATGACGTTTCTGTCTTAGGATTTTACACGATGCTATGCACGCAAAGAAAAATTAAATTTGAAACATTTTAAAAACCAAGGAGGCGACCAAGTAAAGCTTTAGAAAAGCCATGATGAGCAGAAATCAAATTTAAGAAAATCAATAGAGAAACTTAGATTTTTTTTGTAGTAGCATGGCCTACCTCCCTTAGCTTAGGTACTTATTACGTTAATTATAGGTAAGTACCTAGATAATTTGTGAATGGGACTAAAAAATATGACAAACAATGGTTAGATACCATATTTGTTATGATTAAGGAAGAGTTTGTTTTATACAATTAGCTAATGGCAATTAGATCCGACATCAAGGAAATAAATACCAGAAAATTATTTGCTTTAAAAATATTATTTGTTGTTCCATGATGCGCTCCACTCCGCTAAAGATAGGAACAGCTGGCGAGATATAGTTGGAAGGACATGATTCTATGTGGAATTCACGACCCTCAGACATGAGGAGTACCACCCGATGAGGAATTGCTACAGTGGACCATGCCCTTAAGCTACACCCCATTCTGACATATCAGTGAAATATCACAGGAAACAGGCCAGTCCTATATCAAGTTTCAATGCAATCACAAATTACATATAATATGCCTACAGATAATACATATAATATCATAACACAGATTATTCAACTAAATGTATGTTGTTCTGGGTGTTACTATGCTGATAGCTACAAAGTATGGTTTAGTTGTCTAATAGTAGAACAGATATCGATGCTTCTAGAGTATATTAGCATAGCAAGCAAGGCCTTATTACCTACATCTATTCGGTTTTGGCTGTAAATCAGTGTTTGTGGCAAATGTTTTGACGTGCCTTTGACTACCCCCCCCTAAAACATCTTCAAGGATCTGATTGTCTGGAGATCTGAGAGGATGTCGCTTGGAGATAAGTCGAGAGCCAACTTTTTTTATCTTGATCTTAATTTTATGTGTCATGTTAGTACCTAGCTATAACAAACTGCCATATATATACAATAAGTTCTCTTGTCATTAATTTTTGATCACTCCTTCAATGCACACTCCTCAACTGAAGGGCTATGTTGGGACACAACAACAAAAGCTCCAAAAAATAAAGACATTCAAGTGCGAGAACTCGCGCCCCGAGGCTTCCGTACCATTGGTCGCAGGTTCGAATCCCGTCGCGCACCAATGGATTTACCAGTCGGAAAATCCGTACACGTAGACAGAAAAACAAAATTCCAAGTGTAGGAATTGACAAACTTATATTTGCAAATATAACTTTGTTTCCTTAAAAACTTCGAAATTCCTCAATTTCAGACTTTTCCCTTTAAGGTGAGGGTTTTATGATTTATGATTTTTGAACTGTTTTTTCTCAATAACTGCAAAACGCACAGTTTTGATTTTTATGACAAAGATAACTTGAGCATTTTATTTAACTAAATCCAAGACAGAAACGCGATTGGTAAAACTTTTCTTGATAGATTTATTTTTTAAAGTGCGGTCCTCTGCAACTGTTTTATAAAAAATACTCAGAAACTATCAATCATAAATAACTTATTTTTAAATATTGTGTTAGACAATAGCATTGGGTACCTAAATCCAAGACACTTTTTTAAAAAATACTTAGTTTTAAAGATAATCAATATTTTCTTGTATGCTGCTTACGTCAATTACTTTCGAGCGCCTTCTAATGCTTGCTATCTCTTTCCGCATTCAATTATAGTACATAGCGCTGTCACTTTCTTCACTCCGCCCACTCGACAATTTATTTTGATTCTCATATCGCCTTAACTGTGTCACAAAAGCTCCTAGCATTCCATATTTCAGAATTGTGAGGTAACTGGAAGTACCCTAGAGGGTTTTTGATTTTTGCCATATGTTTTTAATGCATTAAGCTAGAGCTTTGATTTTTATACGACACCCTAAGCCCACAGACCTTACTAGTTGGTATAAATTACAAGTTGATACCTTTAGCCGTTTTTAAGAAAAAGGGTCTTGACAGACAGACAGACAGACGGACAACAAAGTGATCCTATAAGGGTTCCATTTTTCCAAATGCGGTATGGAAGATAAAAAAATGCTAATTGATTTTAATTCAGTAAATCAATACCAAGCAAGTGAATTTCAGGTTAAGTTTGTTTGTTTACAAGCATTTCCAATCAAATCTGGCCAAAGTAGAGATAGTTATTTTATAAAAACAGCCCAGGGTATAAAATTCTATGTTCTTATTTAAAAAACATGATAATGAGCCATGATATCATTATCAGCTCTATTTATTATTTGCACAGATGGCTTGGCATGACAATTTTCTACCTAAGCAGTTACCAATGACCCAAAGTTTTGAATCAAAATGTAACTTTGTGAAGAATAATGACTTAAAGTAAAGGGCCAGTGTGTTCAATGAAAGGAAATAAGTAAATAAGATCTGGATCAGTTGAGCTATCTATAGATCGTTTAGATGGCTCAACTGTTTCTTGTGTATTTTGTAAATATTAACTTGTATTCATTTTAAGTTTCTTTCTGTAAATAAAGTATTTATATCTTCTAGTAAAGTTCAAAGTTTTTTTGTAACCTCCAAACATGGTAAACATACTTTAAGATTGCAAGGTGATCAAATTCTTGAAGGTTTCCCATGCCTTCATATTGCAGTTAGCACTAGCAACTTATGCAAATGGAGACAGACTTTAGGGGGCGCACTTTAATCCTTTCACCACACTAGTTCTTTCACTAACAGCCACTAGACTTCTTTGACTGGCCTCATAGCTCAGTTGGTAGTAACTCTGCCTTCTGCGCTAGAGGTCGCGGGTTCGATCCCCGCACTGGACAAACACTTGTGTGATGAACACAGAGGTTTGTTCTGTGTCTGGGTGTTAAATAGATATCTATTATGTATATCTGTCTGGTACCCATAGTACAGGCTATGCCTAGTTTGGGATCAGTAGACCGTGTGAATATGTCCGGAATATTTATTATTATTACTAGAATACTGGTACTTTCAGGGCGATAATACCGCAACCTGGTCACTAACCCTATTCACTACTGAATACTGATCATTGAGGGTGACAATAAGGAACTTAGATCAGCTGTTTGTGTTCTCATTCCATTGAATTAGTCAATTGTCATTTGACTTTGGTTGACGAGAGAGTTTGAGTAGGTACCTAGCAAAACAAACCACACTTTGGATCAGAAAATATCAAACATTACAATCAATACCTGCAATAACCAGTTCCTATCTTGCATAAATCATTAACTGTAGGTGGGTCAGAAATCAAGTTTTTTAGCCACATTACTCAAACTTGAGGGTATGTTGTAAAAGTTATTGTATGTAACATGACATAATACAGAAATGTATGTCATGTGCTTGTTAGTTTCGTGAGACCTTTTTAGACGAAAAGTGGATAATATTACCGTAAGAGTCGAACACTATCGGTACGATGGTAAAAGCATGCCGTTCTTAAGCAGTAGGTACGGTACGGAATTAAAACAGTACGAACGTACCTACTGATATCGACCATCGATTGTCATTGTGGCGACTTCGCCACGAATTGGAATTGCCTGGGAGAAGGCATAAGCGCAGGTATCCTCTGCAATATGTGTGGAATGTGTTAGAATACTCACAATCTAAATGTTTCTTCTTAGGAGCTATCATTTCTTCAGTTGTGGCTTTGCATACAGACTTGGCTAAGCCCTGCCCGGCTATGCTGTGGCGAGCGGCTAAAAGCCTATCGTTTATAGTCTGACCCGCCATCTTCACGTTCAGTCCTGACATAAACTATTTACACAGCGAAACAACACTGATTCTCGCCTTTTACCAAAGAAATTCACAAAATTACGACGATGACGGATAAAATATGTCACCGCCCCCCCGACTGGCACAATACTAAATTCAAGATGGCGGAGTAGAAGGTGCTGCCATGTGTGTAAAACAATTTCTACTATGAAAGCGAACTTTTTTAAACTACTTTAGGGCTTCCATACACGAAAAACGCTACTTTGTCTATGGTAGTGGAAAACTTTTTTTTTAGTGTCACATAGACGTTTCCTTCGGCCAGCCATGTTGCGTAAGGATATTAGTGTTCTGTCTGTGCTGTGCATGTTGCCAGCCACGCCAGCAGCAGTGTTTCCACTTTTAGGGATTTGGCCCTTTTTTAGGGCGAAACTAGTTATTTCACGTATTACTTAGGGCTTTTCTTATTGCAATAGGGATTTAGGGAATTTTAGCGCAAAAATAGCTTGATGTGGTAATGCTGTTTATTCTATGCTCTATAGCACTAATTCCACAAATTAGTTACGTATCCCGATCAAAAGTTGGTTTACCTTTTGTATAGTAGGTACCTACCTACTATACAAACCTTTGTTTTAAAGGACATCAGAAATTAGTAACACGACAAAAGGATTATTTTAGCTTGTTATTTTTTTACTGACGTAAGGTACTAAGTTGAAATACCATTTTAGTATTATTTTTTTCCATAGAAAAGCTTGTTGTTGAAAATGTTCTTATAACTTGGGGTTCCATCTTCAAACACTGAAGTAAAGAAAGATTTCACAGCGTCCTAAAAATAATGACAAAAGAAACAGGCTGACTAATGAAACCGTCAACGGAGTAGGTACTCCACAATAAGTTAGGAATGCTAGCGTACAACTACTCAATTTTGGTACCTATTACATAGTTCCATGATCAATGCCGCGAAAACCTGCAAAAACAATGATTCGGCGTCTGACTCTTTCAATTAATGATGTATTATGTTAAATTTTCGCATTTAAACTTGGAAAATAAGATTTGCTATTTTTTATACTTTATGCGCCCTAAATTAGGGAATTTAAAAAAATAAATAGGGATTTTTAGGGCTATTTTCCAAAGAATTTAGGTCATAACCAAATCTTATGTGGAAGCACTGGCCAGCAGCACAAACAGATGGACGACCAAAAAAAAATGTGAAGTTGATTGAAGTTGAGTACCTACCAGTTTTGTTGTGTTGCCTTGTGAAAATAAGCTACTTGTAGGGAAACTGGAATTTGGAAATTGAGGAATTCAGTTCATACAAGACACATACTCCGTAATTTTGTTTATCTGGAGATAAATACAAAAACCATCATGTATCTCATCTATTCCTGGTGCTGAGCTTTTGAAAGTGAGAAAGGGAGATTGGCCTGTCGTGTTCAAATCGTTGTTTCTCGTCCAAACTCATTTTCTGAAACAAAATGGCTAAGAAGAAGTCGAAAACATCGAAGCGTTCGACCGCACCTACAATACCACCCAATGTGAAAGAGGAGCACGTCGATGTGATAGCTTCTGTTCTGAGCCAAGCTCCCCCGCCTGTCCTGATGAAGGTCTGTCGGCTCTGTGAGATGAAAGATGGGCCTTTCTTGAACATCTTCGATGCTGATAAGGTGACCGCGAAAAAGATTGAGGAGCTGATGCCATTTGGGGTAAACTCTTTGCCTATTTGAGCATGCTTTTGTTGGCTTTGTGATGTTTTAGTGTTTGTCCAAAGATTAATATTTTAATTCCCATTAAATTGTTTTGTTACTTTTAATGTAAATCAAGTAGAAGCTTAGTCACAACTGTACCTATTAAAAGATAGTGATGGTTGAGCTGAATACTAGAATGTAAGCAGATAAAGAAACAATTTATAAATAAAATTTCATACAATGTTTCTAGTCCTAAGGATTTCATAAGCAACAAGCCTCTGTATGAAATAATCATTAGCCAAAAAGAGTATATCATATCTGAATGGTGCTGATAAAAAAGATTCAGTATAGTCAACGACAATATAGTAGAAATTATAAGGTAACATAGAAGGCAACCTCGATGGCGCAGCAGGCGAGTGCCTGCCTGAGATGCAAGGGGTGCGATTCTCACTGTGGGACAAATGTTTGCATAAACTTAAATTATTTGTTTTGGGGCTGGGTGTACTGGTACCATGGCACTCATAGTTTCTGACACAGGGAGTCCCAGTGTGGGGTCAGGACTATGTATGGCCTAATGGGTGTTATTTACCTATTTATTAATTTAAAATGTCCAATTAGCATTTATAACATTATTTTAGGATAAGTATAGGTTAAGTACAATTAATTAAGACAGTTCAGCGTTTTGGTGTAAATAAATAAATAAATAAATGGAAGCCACAATGTAGAATGATAGCAAGGTTGTGTTTGATTGACCTGATTCTTCTAGGCTTCGTCACATAGATCAGGCATTGCTGCACCTAGTTCACATAAGACTCTTTAGAGCATGGGTACTTGAACTGTGTGCAGCACAGGACCACTTTCAGAATTTTTAGAATGCCACGGACACCCCCGGGTAAATAACATTGTTAAAAAAATAAAAATAAAATCTTTTATTGATTTCTTTGTTTTTATCAACACTAGAGCTGAAAACCCTTTATCTTAAGAATTCATTTTAGCTACTGCGGACCCCTGTCATACTTATTACGGATCCCTTGGGGGTCGGTGGACCCCACTTTAAGAAACCCTGCTATAGAGTGATCCTTGTGATTTCATTATAATAAACACCTTTTCACTTTGTTTATTTCCAGATTGCTGAAAATGATGACCTGCCTCACAAAATCTGCTTCCGGTGCTCGGCAAAAGTTGAAGAGCTACATGAATTCATTCAAAGATGCATCAGGACCCAAGAGAACTTAAGATCTGCAATGGGTAAGCAAGGTCCTCTTACTATGAAATCTAGAAACAGAGTTCGTTGGGAACAGCAATTGCACAAAACTAAGCTGTCCAACGATGACATTTGTGATGTGCTGATCAAGCGAGCAATGGAAGGAATACCTTTGAATGCCCCACTGGGCGATATCATAGAAGAGACATCACCACCAGTCACCATAAAACCTAAAGTGGAACCACCAGTGGCACCTAATGAGAGCTCTTCCGAGTCAGAATCAGATGATGATGAAGCCGATGTCAGTCTCAAGCAAGTCAAACAATCCATTGGTAAAATTGATGAAGAGCCTCCTGCTGCAAGGACTTCCAGATCTATTAAATCCAAAGACTTACTTGAAGGCCTAGATCCGCTTACTAAGAACAAGAAAGCCAGGACTTATGCAAGAAAATCCCAGAACAATGTACCAGCTGATGACGCCAAGCCTCCTGAAACTCAGAAGTCAAAGACTGTTGCTGCTGAAGTTGTGGAAAAAGAAATAGTTGTAGAAAAAACAAAGGAAATTCCACCTCCACCGCCCAAAGAAACAGTACCCTTCAATATAATGGACCATGTCTCCACCATCAAAGTCAATGGTGTAGGAATTCTATTCCAATGCAAACTTTGCATAAGAAACTTCCTTAAAAAAGAAATCGTCATGAACCATGGCTGCGCTAAAAACAGTGCCCCACCCAAAGAAACAAACTCAGCCAATGCATCTCTGCCGGAACCACCTAAACCACCAACTGTTAAGTACATTAAAATGGACAAGGATGCAAAAAGACCACTGTCCTCATTAGTAGATAAAACAGTTGAAAGAATACAACCACCTGTAGACCCACCATCTAAACCTGCTGAGCCGGTAGTCAAACCCAAACCCAAAGTAGGACCAGCAAGCAGGGTCAGACCCAAACCGGAACCTCCTAAAGAAATACCTAAAGAAATACCTAAAGAACAGACAACGCCTCCAAAGCCAGAAGTTCCTAGCTTCCCTTCAGTTCCCCCATCTGTCAGCTTTCCAATCATCCCGAGCTTGAATAGTCGTTATAAATTAGTACCGGGACCCAACAACACCTTCCAATTGGTAGAAGAAACTTCTGTGAAAGAAAATCCAGCTGAGAAAACACCCCAATCAAAGGATAAAGTCAGCAAACGGAGATCCGAGCCAAGTGTGAGTAAAACCTCCAGTTCAAAAACAAAGCACCATAAAGAAGGTACAGAGAAATCATCTAGTCCTGAAGTAATTGATTTAGAAGAGAATAATGAATCTCAAAAGGCGGAGCCATACCCTGTTGGGTTGTTCCAGCCAGTTCCACACCATTCCAGTGTTTACCCTTCGTCACATCCACCTGTCCCGTTCACAACACCAGCAATGAAGAAGCAATCCTACACTATAGTACAGACGGGGAATCCTAGCAAGCTGTTGATATCCACAAAACCACAACCTGTTCCCGAAGAGCCACCGAAGAAGAAATCCAAGAAAACAGAGGGAAAGGAAAAGGAGCCTGACAGAGTTACTCTGGAAGATACCTCTCCTCCGAAAGATCCTGGGTTCTTCACGTTTGTAAGCTTGGATCCCCTACTCCAACCTTCGTACGTGCTTCCCACTGCTAATATTATACAGGAGTCACAGATTTCGACGTCCACTGGTGCTAAGCCTGCTGTGGAAAAAGAGAAAGAAAAGTACTCTTGTAACATGTGCGGGGAAAATTTCTCAAGAGAAAAGAAGTTACTATCTCATATACAGTCTCATTATAACCAGATGGATGAAGAAGATGAACGGAGATCAGGGAAACCAGGTCCGAAGAGACGGACCAGAAAATCTTAGCTAAGCAGACGGCATTTAGTAATGTAGGGTAGTTGTTATTAAGTTTTGGAAGTTTGTATGATTCTGTTCTTTAAGTTTAATTTAGGCACTGACTAGGAAAGTATTTCTGCATTATTTGCCCCAGACCAAAGGCCCGAGTCTGTAATGTTCGTGAGTTACTCAAGAACATTACGGACTCGAGACTCAGTTCGCGGGACAGTTATGTGTGAGTCAGCTCAGTAAGCCAGCGGCTCAAAAACGCAAAAGTGTTTTTTTTGGGGGACCAACATCTTTGTCTATAATAGTTGACCGTGGTAGCCCCGGCTGAATGGACGGACTTCCGCTGCTGAACATTGCCCCCCCACAGATTTCCAGAGCGAATTCATCATGTGGGGAATTTGTCTTTACTAACCCGCTGGGCACGCGGGTTGATTGCTTGTCGTGTCACTGATTCTTTCTTGGTCATCCTTTCAGTGACCAGGTTAAGGTATGGTGGCCCTGTATAAGGCTTATGACCATCGATGATAGACTCAGTGAAGTAAAAGGATTAAAGTGCACCTTGCACTTTAGGGCCAGGGTCACCACGGCCAATCCAAGTTAAATATAAGTTTTAAATAACTCCAAGCAAACTAAGTCGTGGGCGTTCCACTAGTAAGTGAACTATTCTGACATTTATAAGGATGTTTTGCATAAGAATTTTATAAGAACAGGAATTCTCCCAGTCAGTCAGTACCTCTTACGAATCTTAGTAGGTAGGTATAAGATTATTTTTGTGAGAATGTGTTGTTAAATAAATGTATTCGTTTTAAGATAATTTCTGGTTATTTTTCCATTATCTAATTATTTTCTCCTATATACGTCGAACGTTCGATGAAATAAAAAATCAACGATTTTCCTTAAGGTACTCGTCCACTAGCCCGCACTGTCCGCGACGCACGCGCTTCGCGCAACGGATTTGGTTATAGAAGCTATTCTTATAATTCAGTCTTGTGACTCTTTCGTATTAAAGGGACTTCTTTTTAGCCATTTGGGAAAGGTGCATAGGTCTGCCGTTTTCTTTTTCTCGTGTTTTGTTGAGTTTTGGTGTGTAATCTCGGTGGTATAGATATTAACCATTAAAGCTTAGGATCTTAGCACGAGTGTGGGCAAATAGAACGGGAGTGTACCTATCAGGTGGTTTTTTTTTATTTCACAAATATTGCGATTTGATGTTTTGACCTGCGACCGTTTTCTTCGGAATAATTATGTTTAGGAGATTCACACAAGAGAATCAGAAGCCGCTATTTGCAGTTGTTTTCGTGATATTGTATTGTTTTTTTATGTTTCAAATGACAACATATCGATTGGACTCCTAACCTAAGAAATGTGACCTAATACTCTGGTTGACACAAATAGAGGTTAGATGGCGTCAATCCATTTTATTTGCTCTTAACGAGTATTTTTCTCAGATTTGGGAGAAATAATAACGAAAATCCGATATGAATACTTTTGAAAAATATAATTTATCTAATTTATGGGTTACTAAATTCCGCCCGCGGCTTCGCTCGCGTGAGTAGGTACCTACCTACATAAAAAGTAGATTGATAATATTGGTCCCTATATAGTAGGTATATTAGTATTATGTATGGGTATGATTGCAAAAAAAACACCCACTTCAATTGAAGTATTAAGTTAGCGTGCCCGTAGACCGTAGGTACTATTCATTCGCTGCCAACAATGTATCTTAATGATTATCGTTCTTGTTAAATTAAACAGATGGCGCTGTGAGGGATTTTTCTTTATCTTTATCTTCTATTTCTGATTTAATCTATGACAAACGGTGTAAAGGTACTTTTTGTTTATATTTAGTAAAAAATGAACACTATTTGGTTAGTATGAAAGTTATTATTACTTTATTTATAGAGTTAACAAATCTTTAGGAGCATAAGGTACGTTTAAGTGCCACTGTTTAGAAACGATTTGTTCACAGACTTGAAAATATTACATTGTTAAGGAATCAGGATATACGCGGAAGTGGTTATCTTCTATCTGTAAATATAGTTTATGAATGATTCTGAGTAGGTACCTATATGTAATCAAAATTGTATTAGATTTATTCAAAATGTGAATATTCTATTGAAATATACCTTGTACTAAGTAATTTTAGTCTTTAATTTGATTATTTTTGGATAGGATTTTCTAGAAATAAAACGCCATTTCGAGATAATTCATTTATTGGTTTGTCATAAGAAGATAAGCCTTACACATATTTAAAATACTTTTCTAACAGAGATCGAAGTTCATAGACATTTTAAAGATCTGACGCAAGTTAAAATAAAATTATACAAATTTTCTTATACTATCATCTAAGTACCTATCTAAGTTTAAAGGTAAAATAGTCAATTCAAGAACTGCTAGAATTAAGATAGGTAACTTATGGCCTTTCAACAGTCCTGTTAGATATGTGGCTATTGACCTGACTAAAGCTTCAACAGTAAAAACCTTGATTCACAAACATTTAGTATAATATTTAATCTATCGCATGTATGTGAATATTTTTTTATACCTGTGTAATCTATAGGTTGGGCTATCTACCACATAGGTCCTAACAAGACGTGATGGACCTTATAGAAAGAATTATATCCTACTGGTACACACAGATACTCAAGGTTTGGCGTAAAGACAAAAGGTTGATCGAGGGCATCACTTCTGGCAAATACAGGCTCTCAATACCAATCTCAAAGTAAATCAAAAGTAGCTTTGTGTCCAAACTTTAGAATACATTTGTTGATAAACTTTACTGCGAATGCGAACCGATATTAACAAACACAAACCTTATGCGCTTAGTAGAGCCAGCCGTACTTAGTTTTCGAATAAAAGATCTTAGCTCTGAGATAACATTGAACTGTGTACCCAATTACGATTAAGTACTATCATTACAAGTTAATTCGTTGTTTCCCTAGCCCGCATTTGACAAAAGTTTAATTTACATAACATCTAGTGAAGGATACAATGAAGTGAATTATCGTGAAGATGAAGAGAGTAACACTACGATAAAATCTCCCTATAATACATTGAAACTACCTTACCCTAATAAACATGTTATGTATGTATATCTATAAGTAGGTAGATGCGGCTGCGCCGCATATTAATAATCTAACATATTAATCACATAATTTTGATATGTCTCGGTAGGTGCAGCACCGTTTAACTATGCTTTCTTGATTCAAAAATGACGTTTAAAATCCTACTAAAAGGGTCTATAAAATGTTAAACTACAATACCGACCATAATAAAATAATTATACTTTATCAACTACTGATTAAATCTACGATATGTTTTTATTTCACTTAGGCTAAATTTTGATATGTATCCGTGGTCCTATTCTGGATTTTCCAAAAGCCAGATATAAAGCGCATGCATTCTTTTAACGATTCACATTTTAAATACTAGGGACATTTTAAATCGTCCGATTTTAGCTTTATATCTCGCTTAGAATGGACGCTTATCGCTTCGATCGTTTGTGGAGTCGCCTCTGGTGTTCTCGGTGAAGAGGTATGAAGGAAAAGGTCGCTATTCACTCGTACATCATTCATTCCACACGGTTGGTGTTACAATCAGGGTTTCACGAAGCGTCGCGCGAAACATACTCTAAAACATTCCGAAACACATCACAGATACCTACTCCCGTTCATTGTTATGACCAACGCTTCGTTCGAGACGCGAGAATCGACCCCGAAGTAATCTAAAAATGTTTCAAAACGATGAATGGGTTACAAAAATAGACTTACCACCTATTCTACATAGAAAATTAATAACCGTCTAGCCGAAGCTTGAAAGCTTAGAAATGATTGATAAGATCGGATCGCTGAAGTGGCCGGACGCGATATCGTTCTTTCAGCCATTTCTTTCTGTTTTATCACATTTACATTCTCTCAGGGCTGGGAAGGTAGGAGGAAGTTACTTCCTCCCGTATTTTGAGGAGTCGTAGGGAAGGTAGGAGTAGAAGGAGGAGCTAAGAGGTGCGAATTGGACGATGTAGTAGTCAGAGGCAGACTCCGGTGCTATTCAGTCGAGGAAACCGGTGTTCACTAGTTTCTCGAGGAAGAATTTCACGTCTCCAAGCTCAGAGTCCTTAATGCCGAGGGATTTGAGCATGCCCAGGTCGCCATTTTCAACTGCCATGAAGACGGAGCGGAGGTGTTCCAGGTCAGATCGCATCAGGTGGAGTGCAGCGCCGAAGTCTTCAATCGTTTGGGATTCTGAAAAATATAGAATCATAATTATATACCGCGTTGGGCGCCAATGTAACATGGCAGAGATTGAATATGGCGCCATCTAGTGGCTGCTCACCTGATAAAGCAATGGCAACCTTTTCAACGCCGCCTAGCGGCTCGAGCGCGTCGCGGGCCTTGCTGCCAAAGAGCTTCTCGAGATAATTCGGGCCGTGAGACGCTAGCAGAGATTGCAAGAAGGACGCCGTTTCTTCTACAGGTGGTCTTTTTGCTGTGGACAAAATAAAAACATGTAGGCGCTTAAATAGGTAATAATTACTTCCAAATAATATATTTTTCAAGGAAAGGCCAATTCGTTACTATTGGCCAATTAGTAAGAGTAGGTCCTACTTAAATAATTTACACATTTTTATTTGTAAAAACAATATTATTGTAATTTCTTACTTAGAACAGTTGTGAGTATCTTGAAAATATGGGTAAAGTAGACGTAATAAAGGGTTTTTTTTTAAATATCATTTTCGTTCTTCCCACATTTGTTCTTTCTTACCACATTTGTTTGACTGTAGTTTCGTTGAATAAACAATAAGTTTGTCTAACATTATTTCTTTGGGTTTTAAAGTTTTTAATTCGTATGCTCTATTTTTGTTTCAATTTCAAATTAAGCGGTTCATGTGTTCAACCATAAGCCAGACACCTAACCTAACCATCTAATGAAAAATCTGCTATCAAAACAAAACCTCAATAAAACAGCATGAATATAATTACAACGCCTAAGTAACAGAGAAATTCTACCGTGTGGGTACATGCCTTGTTTTGAAATGGCATCGCGAATGGCAATCTGCGAATGGCACGTAAAGTGTATGCGGGACGAGCACAGTTGTGCTTTTATATTATGTGAATACGTGGAGATGGAGCCGAATGTGTGGGCTAAAGTCTTGGTAACTTTGTAACTGCTTTAATTAGTTTTATCTGGATTGCGAACAGCGCCTAAGTAGGTAGGTAGCAAGTTGGGACTGGTGACTAAAGGTAGATGTGATACGATACGAAGCTTGAAAGCGGTTACTAATAAAAATAAATGTTGCTGTGGTTGAAGAAAAGACCCCTCCATAGATCTACCTGTGTATGTCGTAAGACTAAGGAAAAAAAGCTAGGGGATGGGCAGCAGCGTCCCCTATTTTATGATACACACATGATAGGAAGATGCTCTGGAAATCTATGTTCAACAGTAGACGTCCTACGGCTAAAATGATGTTGATGAATAACCTAAGTAGACATTCATAACCGTTTATTTTATTTCTTAATTTGCATGTAAAGCATTCTACTTATAGACATAGACATAGACAAACATTTATTCACAAACTTGGCACACAATAGAAGTAAGACACAGATAGCAAAAATATGAAACAAAGACAGAGAGGTAACACACAAAAACTTATTAAAAAGAACACGTGAAATGTTATTGTGCGGTACAGCAGCAAAAAGGTCTCGGCTCAGCATAAATGCTTATTTGAACAAAAAAGTCCGTTTTCACTGTATACCTAAACTTGACTAGATCTGGCGGGATGATTTCTTACAAACCAACTTACCCTTACCTATTATATTATCCTATCCTAGTACTAATATTGTTTGTGAGGATGTTTGGATGTATAAATGTTTGTTGTTCAATCACGCCGTAACGGCTCATCCGATTTCGTTGAAACTTGGCATAAATAGAATCCTTTACCTAGAATAGCATATAGTTAGGATACTTTATATGTAGGTAGCACGCGAGCGAAGCCGCGGGCGGAAGCTAGTAAGATAATTAAAATGGCTCTTCCTAATTCTACAAACGCTAATATTCTTTAATATTAATATTCTACTCAGTGCTGCTTTCATGGTTATATTAAAGTTCAACTACTCTGACGTCAAAGGAATCGTGGACTCGCGGTTAGCAGACTTGCAGTAATGTATTCGGCGGTGAAGTTGCTTCAAAGGCTTCTGAGAGCATCATAACACCTACTTATCTAGGTACTACCTACTACCAGCATGCTTTTTAAGGTAGCTTTAAGCGAATGTTGAAAGGAGCCATTTCATTCTGGGCCTGGTCCATGTACACTACATAGAAAAATTAGGAAAAAATAGGAGATTACAAGAAAAATACAATTTCATTAATTTGAAGACGAATGCGATGGTACAAGAATAGTTCTTCTGGTAAGTTTTTTACTATGTGAACACTATTTGAAGGCCGCCATGTTGGTTTATAATTGGCGTTTGACATGACATTGACATATTTTTCATGTCATGTTGTTTGATTTGATGTTTTATGTTTTGTCAGATAAATGTAGGTTGTCAAAATGACATTTCACGCACGTCCATCCGCCATATTTTTGTAGCGCTGTGTGTTGCTCTCTTTGTCGAAGAAAACCTTAATGTACCTTAGAACGAAGTCAATTTAAATAAAATAACCAATTAAGTACCTACGTTTACTTTATTGCTTAGGCATATTTTAGAGTAGTGTACACAGTGCAGGCCCAGGCTCCATATATTGATGAAATGTCTCTTTTATCAGCAAATCTACTTGCTGTGGTGTGTGCTTTACGTAACTTCGAGAAAAATCAGAATGGCCGGTGACTCAGGTGTAGATGAATCCCAGCTGAAGGGACTGTCCAAGTACTTCAACAGCCAAACCAACAGAGGCAGAGCTAACACGGCCAAGGCAACATAAGCAGTCATGGGAGTGTTCATCTTATACCTAACATTGAAACCCAAATCAAAGAAGTAAACAATTTTGTTATTTTAGTTTTTACATTATCTTTATGGTAACCTCTTTCCATAAGTCCAATGTTTGAAATGAAATGAAATGAAAAAAAATTAGTAGTGAGCAAGTGGTTATAACTAAAAGCAAATTAATCCTATCGTGGGATGCTTACCGGCAGTACAAAGCTTGGAATCCTCATCATAGCCGTCGATGCAGTCCGGGGCGCCGTCGCAGAGGTACTGGATGGAGATGCAGTTTCCGTCCACAGGGCACTTGAACGGCTCGTAGGGATGGCAATATTCTGGAAACAAGAGATAGATTATAGGCGGAGAGTCCTGCTGGTCTGCTGGTAGACCTGGGGGCTGATCACCATCATCATGTCGGACGTAGGACGTCCAAGACGTTTAGGGTCCCTACCGTGACGCCTTATTGCCATTCAAATGCAAGCGTGTCAGCATTATTTTACACGAATTTGAACCATAAGCCTTTGAGACTGTCAACTTACGTCACCGTCTAGCTAGACAAAATCGGAAATACTTAGGTACCTAGATTGTACGGGCTTGTAGTCTAAGGCTAAATTATGTCAAAAAATAAGATTTTTAATAAATAAAATATGTTTCCCAATTCTGTGTGAGCCTGGAGCATAGTTTGTATCCGAAATAATGTCCTTAAAACAATGATAGCTCCGCCCCAATACAATCTAAAGCTAACAAACTTTGCCAACTTTTCCCAAGACTATCACCAACGGCCGCCGTCTCTAAGCCGGCCCAAGATCCCTAATCACCCTGAGTCCATTAAAAATAATACTGGACCCTTGTCGGATGAAAGGGCCTTATAGCCTTTACAAACGGACGGACCTAATTGGTGGGTATTATGTGAATTAGAACTGTAAAAAGAAACTTTCCACGGCTTAGGGTTCCGTCCTTAAATATAAAAGACTCCGCGAACTTAATTCGACGACCTCTGTGGCGCATCGGGTTCGATTCCCGCCGCGGGACAAATGTTTGCGTGATCTGCAAATATTTGTTCTGGGTCTTGTGTTGTGGTACCATGGTTTTCTTAGTTTCTTATACCCACGACATAGGTAATCCTAGTGTGAGGTCAGGACTATGTATGTGACTGTTGGGTTAAAAAAAATAACATAGACAATAAATTCCTTTGAATAATTAATTTTGATTGAACTTTTTATGGATCTTGCTGATAAACATCCCCCTTCTCCCGAATACATTGCGCCTGCAGAAAAGCTCCCAGCGGGCAAACTTCTACCTTGGTCAACGTGGAAATCACTTAACCGATTGCGGAGCCAGGTTGGCCGCTGCAGGTACAATTTGAGCAAGTGGGGATACTCAAATGAGACTCAGTGCGATTGTGGAGTCGCAACGCAAAATATGTTGCACCTACTTTCGTGCATGCAGTGCCCTCACACCTGCACACTGAAGGACCTCTACGAAGCCACTGACAATGCCGTAGCTATGGCGGAGTACTCGTCCAAAAATATTTAGTCCCCCTGAACCATCGACACGACAGAAGAAGATGGATCTTGCTGTGCTTTGGATACGGAACCTTATTTGGCGCATTTGACTCAAACATGGCAAATTTTTTTGTTTCTTCCTTGAAAAATTTTAGTTCAGCTATTTTGTTGGAACAGGCCGTAACCTTTTGCATAATAAGGATTGGGTCACGGCTCTACTTAATTATTCTTGAGGATCATTACAGCGAGCTAATTGAATTTTCCTATTATTGAAGAAAGAGGAAAAGTTAATCTTTATTATTGTATTATTATTGATTATTGTATATAATTTTTATAATGAAATATATCGAATTTACTTACTAATGTCGTAGAACAAACTTCATGCCAACTGGGTGTAGAATAAGTCCCTTTCGAAATAGCATACTATTATGAATCACCTTGTATAACTTGTATAACAAACATGAAAAGACATCAGCAGATCTCTAAATAGGTCGATTTTAACCTAGAATAAACCTAGGTTAATCAGAAGGACGTCCAAGTATTTGACATTACCTATGCCCAAAATTGCAAATATTTAATCCTGAAACCCGAAGCCTAAATCTACTGAAATAAATCTTCTTTGTACTTAATTAACACCTCAAGACGTAGGTACCTGTATAAGTCAATCTTATCGACCTAGGTCTATAAATCAAGTGACTAAATGCAAACCCTCTTTGCAGTTTATTACCTAGAATAGGTTTTCTCATAGAAAAGGTACTGACCTAAGAATATATACGAGATAGGGTACGGCGAGATATTCTCCCTCTAAATTGGAGCATCCCGCCTGGAAGGTAAGAAGTAGGTACTTCCGCCTTTCAGAAGATCGCAGCCAAATAACATTATTTGTCTCAAATAGTGTTGTGTTCCTGCGGTGAGTAAGGTTGCCAGAGCTCTTTAGGGAAGGGGTTTTGGGGTCGGCAACGCGTGCGTGATGTCTCTGGTATTGCAAGAATTCATAGGCTACGGTAACCACTTACCAACAAGTGGCCCGTAAGCTTGTTTACCAACATAGTTGTACAAAAAAAGGTACTTTGTATTTGGGAAACGAGGAAATTCAAAGAACCAAAGTCACATAGCTCAAATGGATAGTTATATTATAAGTAGGTACATAGTAGATATATTATATAAAATAATAAGTAGGTAGGTATATTATTAAATAAGGAAGGGGAAGGCCTATGTCCAGCAGTGGACTTCTACAGGCTGATAATGATGATGACCAACCAAGCGCTATCATTTTGCCAGGTCGCAGAACAAATTATATCACAAACATGAGCCTATATTTTCTTTCCTTAAAAAAATATTTCTAGCAACCATCCGTTAGATACATTATGAAACAAAAGAAATGACTACTGAATAGAATATAATTTGTAATGTGTAACGTAGCGTAAAATAGAGTTTTTCTTCGTAGGTAATGGGTAGGAAAATAAAATGGCTCCTTATTAAACTGATACCCTCTTATTATAAACACTCGCTATCCTTAATCGGCTGTGATTGTATAAATTATATTAGGTAGATCATACATAAATTTGTGCACGAAAAGAGCCTTAAGGCTGCAGTTAGACCAAGCGAAAAGTTTTAAGAGATTATTTAAATAGTTTATATCTTCACAATCTTCTTCTTCTTGGCGAGTATGATCTATGATCGATCGTGCGTTCCAATTCTCTCTCCAAGAAGAAGAAGATTGTGAAGATATAAACTATATATATAATCTCCAATAAACGAATCGAAACAAAGTCGGTGCTCTCATCGACATTAGTCGTGAGTAAACCCAGTTTTTCAAAATGTCGGATGGAATATTCCTTATTTCTAAAATTTATTTATTTATTTACTGACAAAATCCACAGCTCTTAAAAAAGAAAACATGTAAAATTTATAACTAAACTGACTAAGTTAGTCACAGTCTCACCAAATACCGTAACTTGGTTATTATTAAAAGTTAGCATAACCACGGAAGTAAACAGAACTTTGTCTCACAATACATTTAATTAATTGAAGAAGTTTATTGGCGTACTTTTGGTGCTACGCTGTAGACTCTGATGCTACGGCGTAGCACGCAAGATGCTACGAACCAGTATTTTTGATGTTATACTAATTGAAAACCCGACTGAATGAGACCCTGTGGATTTATTGATTGTTATGATAATGACACCAAGACGACCTCGGTGGCGTCGCGGCCGTGTGCCCGTCTGAGACGTAAGGGGTGCGGTTTCGATTCCCGCTGCAGGACAAATGTTTGCATGATCTGCAAATATTAGGTCCGGGTCTGGGTGTTGTGTGTGGTACCATGACACTCGTAGTTTCTTATACGACTCGGGAAGCATATTGTGGGGTCATATATGACTGTAGGGTATTCTTTTTATGATTTATTTTATCAATAAATTAAAAAAATATATATATATTTGTGGTGGTAGTGACTATCCTAGTGTTTGGTGAGGTCTGCTGCAGCACAATAAAACACAGGATAAAGTCCACTCACTTTAGTTTAGTATATACAGTACAGACAAAGTTTTGGAAACAGCATAAACACAATGAAATAAATAATATGGGGTTACAGGTAGCAATAGCATTAGATTTAAATAAATAATTTGTAATAATATACAATGCAATGTTAATGAAATGATTAATTTATGTTACAGGTGTGAAGGATGGTGGAGTAGGTACGCCACATCTTTTATAGCATTTAGGACTGCCTGGGACATCGAAGTCCATCCAGCCGTTTAGGTGAATGATGGTTTAATGGCCTTTATCACCGTATACAAGCTCAAAGTCGCGCAGCGGGCTATGAAAAGAGCTATGTAAAAAGAGTTTCACTGAATGATTAAATCCGAAATGAGGAACAGAACGCTCGAAACCAAGCCCATAAGATTCAGGCAACAAACACGATTTGGTGCCTATCATTTCTTTCGATGATCCTTTTTCGCGAAAACGAAATATAGAGCTTCATTGTGAAGCCTTTAAGCAGCTCTGTAGCTCTATCTGAGAGGAAGTCATGGAGCTAAAGCAACTCACCCCAAAGAAAATCCTTCAGTTTTTAACAGCTGCTGGGCGGTGAACTTTAAAGGCCCTGTAAAGGGGCTCCACAAATAAAGTGGCGATCACAATAGGCCAGTTGTGGCCGCAGTGACACAATAGCCGCAAAAAGTTAAAAAAAATAAATAATAATAAACAAAAAAAAAGTCATCATAATCATCAGTCTGATAAAGTTCACTGCTGAACAAAGGCCTCCCAAACTCGACAACTAAAATGACATTTTGCAGTGTCTTTATAGTTTTTGCTTGCATCATATTTTAAGTTTTTTATTTATAAGCATTAGGTACATATTTCATCAAGTGTAGCGTGTGCTGCCCTTAGATCACATTTGTCATTTTTTTTCACATTTCTATAAGCTCTTATTTATTATAGATACAGATTGTAATTAAATTATTTTTCTTTTGAGCCTCACCTAGTTCGATCGGCACCACACTGAAGTTATAAATTCAATTTAGTGAAAAAGGATCATCGAAAAAAATGATAGGCAACAAACACAGTTTGGTGCCTATCATTTTTTTCGATGATTTCTGATTCTTCAAGGCTTGGTCGCGTGGCGTAGCTTCGCCTAGTTTCTAAGACGTTTCAAAGTGATCCTAGTGATTTTATTGAAATAAACGCCTTTTGACTTTGACTTTGTGAGTTGACTTTGAGTACCATGACGAATGGTCTTGAGCCTGCTTCATCACAATGACGACGGTCCATTGGGAAATCATAGAACATTTTATTCAGACAATGTTTCGCCGCCGCCCGTTTCCAGATTCTTCTGAAATGGTTAAGCGGCGCTCGAGGCGATTTTCCTACTTAACTCGATTCCTAAGAATCTGTTTTCATTGATGCTGAAGTTTTCGCCAATTTCCGCGGTTCTTTGAAGTTCTTAAGTGACTTTTAACAGGCACACGGCCATATACACGAAGTACCTTTCGAAAAATCTTTTCCATTGAATTCAACAAACTTTTGGTAAATTAAAAAAATACAATATTCATATTCGTAATTGTTTCATGTCGGTAATATAGATGGCCATACAAATTAATTTCCCTTAACAAGAACCCCGTTGGGCCACTACAATATTTGCTCATCTAATTATTAATTTGTTAGTCAAAAGTCAAAGTCAAAGTCAAAATGCCTTTATTTCAATAAAATCACTAGGATCACTTTGAAACGTCTTAGAAACTAGGTGAAGCTATGCCTGTTC
This sequence comes from Anticlea derivata, assembly GCA_947579855.1. Taxonomy (NCBI): domain Eukaryota; kingdom Metazoa; phylum Arthropoda; class Insecta; order Lepidoptera; family Geometridae; genus Anticlea; species Anticlea derivata. Next base: position 9,488,554 of record OX388277.1, read on the forward strand.
CTCGCGACCAAGCCTAGAAGAATCAGGCAACAAACACGGCTTGTTTATAGTGTAAAGTATTAGATTAGTACTAATTTAAATGAAATTTCCTAAATTTCCCTACCTATTTAGCGAATTTGTTATTATACGCCGTGGGAAAAACAAATGTGCTAATTTTAGTTAGTTTAGGTACACATCGTTTAAGTTTAAGATTGTGTTGCTGGAAATAAATATTTATAATTTTTTCATTTTCAATTTACCTACCTCGAATAATCGCCTTGTTGATAAAAGGGCGAGTTATGCAATGTAACTCAAGTAACGAACTCAAGTATGTCAATGAACTGAAACTATCTTTAGATTTTTTAGTCATTGAGCAGATGAAAACCAGAAGATTTTCGTACAGACGGGAAGTGGCTCCATAGATTAGTTGGTTAGACCATCCCCGTATCCAGGTGAAGGTTCAAATCCCGTCTGAGTTGAAATTTTCGGGGTATTATAAAATATTACGTAACTCAAGTACCTACCTATAGCAAAACACCGTTATGTCGAAAACCTCGTGCATGTGAAAGGTCGCAAAGGCTTCTAAGTTGCATAACTTAATTCCAGCTCCCCTAATTGCTTCGCTTTCTAAGTTAGCTCCAGCTCCAAGTTTGAACACTTCCAATTTGTTAATGGATCGACGATATTCTGGTCTTGTTTTTAATCTTTGTGGGTTTGTGAGTTGTTTGTTTTTGTAAGTTATTGTTCGTTTATAATTCAGCTAATTGTCATCATCATCAGCATGTAGAAGTCCACTGCTGGACAAAGAGTTCCATCACGAACGGTCGAGAGCCATAATTATTTAATAAAAAAGATCGCCAACAGCACTTTATTCTATCAAACATTCACTAGACACTAAACTATGTAGATTAAGACTAATATAATTGCCAATTATAGGCGACCAGAGCACTGGTAGAGACAATTTGACGTGCCAATCTAAACTAGTAAAAAGTTTGTTTATGCAAACTTTTAAATATAAAATAATGGTTATGAAGATTAATCTTATCTCTAAGTTACAATAAGCTTAATACAAGATAAACTATGTACTTATAAACTATGGAAGTGTTTATTTATTTATTAAATAGGATCGCCAACAGCACATGTATCAAACATTCAACAATATTATATGTAGACTAAGGAAGTGTTGTAACATTTTTGAGCCTATTCCATACACCGACTTCCCGCAACTTTAACAATGTCGTCGGTCCATCGGGTGGGAGGCCTGCCGACCACGAACTGGGCAACACTGCGTCGCCCGGTTCGTGGCTGCCATTCGAGAACCTTTATTCCACAGCGCTTCGTTTCCGGTTACAGATATAATTTCGGATTAAATTGGGGTTGTTTTCCGCCTCTTAATGGGTTATGTTAAAGTTATGTTTTAGCCTCAATAAGTTATATATTTTATGTCATTTTTGAACAATAAGTGTTTTGTTAAGTTTTAAGAAAATATAATCAATGTTTCATCTCAATATATTTGAACAATTCGGGCTCACAAGTCGGTATGGCTTCCGGCAGTCAGAGCCTTAAAGAGAAAACGTTCATTATTCTTCAAGCCTCGGGGCCCACCTCACTACTAAGCATAGTTGATAGGTATTGCTTTCTGAGGAAAAGTTGTTTTCATTCTGTGGTTCACTACTGCTACCTTGTTTCCTTTGTGATGGTAAATAACAATTTCTACCGCTGCAGGACAAATGTTTGCATGACCTGCAAATATTTGTGTTGTGGTACTATGGTTCTCGTAGTTTCTGATACCCACGACACAGGGAATCCTAGTGTGGAGTCAGGACTATTATGGGTGTTATTTATACTTAATCTCAATTAAAACAGCGCTGATTATTGACGGACGAGTGGACATAGCAAAACGGGTTCCTTGTCAAATTACGGAACCATAAAAATATCGTAATTACTGCTTGTACTTTGATGGTGTTCATTATTATTATAGCCTCTTTATTCCTTAATTAAGTTATACACTATCTAAAGTAAATTCATATTTTTTTTACATATAAATAAACACTTTAAAAACTACGTATGTACATAATTGCGTTATTAATTAAGAACCCCTCATTGGGTAAATCCGGTGTTCATTACCGATCATCAAAGTATTTCCATAAATTATTATTTAAACGTAAAATTGGGGTCATACTTTACTGTTAAAAGTAAATAAAGCGTTCAACTGAAACAAGGTAGGTACAAAGGTCAGACCAAACCGTACTCTAAAATATTTATGGTCGTTTGGTTATTGGGAATTCGATAGGTCATCGGTCACTAGGCTCGGCGTGGGTGTAGGTTTAAGCTTTCGGAACCTAGGCCAAAGCGGATCGGTTATAAGTAGATATCAACCAATCAAACCACGCATTGATGACGTGTTGCGATTTAGAAACGATTCGATTGGTACACATCGCTTCTTCCACTACGCACTGTATACTAAGAATACTATAAAAATATTTGCTGGTTTCCTCACGATGTTTTCCTTCACCGTTTAATGTGTTAATGCGCACTTAAATTTTTGAAGGTTCGAACCCTAGACCTTTGGATCGAAAGTGGTCCACTAAGTCTAGTCTGGTGACTAACCACTAGGCCAACACGGCCAACCACCTAGATTATACGACAGCTTCCATCTTCCCAGCAAACTAAAACGCGAACTGAATTTAGATATCGCAGGAAATGTAGCATACCTCGGCTCTAGAAGAGTTGAAGTGTGAACATGCAGCCACAGGCTAAAATGATGGCAGCTGAGCCAGTTAGCAAACTGAATTCCGAAATGGCAGATAGATAATGTAAAACCTATTTCAACGCGTTCGAAGGAACTAGAATAGTATATTATATGTTATATTTTATATGCAAGTGTGAATATTATATGTATTTTAGTTTTAAGGTATATATATCTATGGGCCCTGTATTTGTACATGTACTTTGCTGTGTTGCCTGAAATAAATGACTTAATAATAATAATAATAGTTAAAGTGTGAAAATGGAGCCTTATGTTATGGAGATGATAGGTGAGCCATTCAGCGAATTGAACAGCTATTGTAATTTCACTGTGGCCGTAGCTCAAAGCGGAGTTTCCTAGAAATATCCAGTTATTTCAGAGTGGTTGTCGATGTTATTTCTGATATTCCTGAGAGCGGCAGCGTTCGTTTTTGTAGCTGTAGGTAATATTATCTTGTGGATACTTTTGCACTGGACAAACATTAGTGTGATGAACACAGATGTTTGTTCTGTGTCTGGGTGATAAATATTTATCTATTACATATGTATATCAGTCTCTGGTACCCATAGTACAGGCTATGCCTAGTTTGGGATCAGTTGATCGTGTGTGATATGTCCGGAATATTTAACCAATAACACCAATAACATTAAAGGCTCTGAAAAAATGTATATTTAAAACTTATAAAAGTGTGCTGTGAAAGCTGTGAATGCAACCAATGCGGTTGCAATTCCTATGGAATCCAAATAGGTTTTTGAGGCAGGCAGACTAATATTTTTTTAAAAAGGCGTTTATGAACTATGCTGTTTTTGCAACATAGTCTCAATCCCCTCTACATTTCTCCGAAAAAATAGCATACCTTTTTTACATACATTCTCTGTGGTGCAAATGATGATCCTTATTTTTTCCCAACCTGTGTTAGTAATAAACCCATGGCTATTTACAAGGTGATTCATAAGATGTATGCTATCCCGAAAGGGGCTTATTCTACACCCAATTGGCAATAAAGTTTGTTCTACGACTTTTGGAAATACTAAATATTTTATTTTTAATTGAAATAATCAGCTGTTTTGGGGTCATATCAGTTCAAACTCAATTATTCAAACGTTTCTAACGTTTCCCTTAAATTTTAAGCGAGGTAAGGCAAAGCGAAGTTTTGTCGCTCTAAATAGGAGCAGCCCGCCTAGGAGGTACCTCCGCCTTACAGAAAATAACTTTATTTGTTTCAAATAGTGTTGTGTTCCGGCGGTGAGTAAGGCCAGGGGAGGCGTGCGTGATGCCTCTGGTATCTTTGTCTGCGCAACTTTTTGCATAAAACCACCACGTTTCATAAATATTTACTGTAAAACTTCACAAATGAATACGAAGATTCTAATGAAACGTACAATCACGAACATAAATAAAATAAATGTGTAATCAGTTCTCGGTTTCACGTTTGCGATCGTTACGAATAACTCCCGTAGACAAATAACATTCGAAGCGTGAAAATATGTCATTTTTGCACTCGTTGCGAGGTCAACCTATAATGGCAGATTGCCTTATCTCAAAACAAATAAAAAATTGGTTATGTCATGAAAATTACAAGGATAATTTTGGATTGTCATAAAAAATAACAGAAGTTTTATGGAAACACCGATGATTTCATCACATTAACGACCCCAAACTTTCCCTAAACGGTAATAAACAAATGACGGATATTAGGTTCCATGTCTATAAATGAAAGTCATTTTTCAGTCAGATTGTAGGCCGTAGGAATGCTTAGCAGCAATTTGTAACCTTTATCGAAACAAATCTGGCTCAAAGTATCCTACAAAATAACGTACCTACTTAGGTATTATGTATAAGTTTAAAAGTTTATTGTGTTTATTTGTGGTTCATAAGAGTAAATTGGCGCTATTTGGCGTTGACACTGATTAAGAGAAATGGATTAGCGGAATATGATTAACTATGTATTTGTCTATGTAATTGATATCCTATAATGACTTTCACAAAATCACACTTGAATCAATTAACTAAGCAAGTTGGTCGTGATTGGTGCATTCTACGACAAAAAAAACTGATTTATGCATAGAGTTTTTTCAATTAAAAATGTTCAATTTCCAAAAATCGTAGAACAAACTTTTGCCAATTGGATGTAGCATAAGCCCTTTTCGGGATAGCATACATATTATGAATAGATAGGTAAAAAAAAAATTGGCTTCACAGATACACACAATTAATAACATGGGTAGTTATACAATTTAAAACATAAATAAACGAAAAAGCTTTTTAAAAAGTAAATAACAGTTGAATGAATCACCTTGTAATACACAATATATTTTCTGTTATGTCTGGAATATTGGCATTGGCACCTAGCTTTCAAAGTCAAAAACGTCTTAGAAACTAGTTGAAGCTATGCCTGTTCCTCGCGACCAAGCCTACAAGAATCAGGCGACAAACACGGCTTGGGGCCTATCATTTTTTCGATGATACTTTTTTTTTTTTTTTTTTTTTTTTTTTTTTTTTTTTTTTTTATATCAAGCCTCCAAGTGGCCAGGGCCGGGCTAGCAACGGCTGTGTTAGCTACGCTCGCCGGTGCTACGACGTAGAGGTTTCATATAGGCCAAATCAAATTCATATTACATTATTCATGTCGATTTATTTTCAATACAATTGCAATGTTGGTATAAATTGATTCTATAGAAAAGGTTTTTCCAGTCGACCCTTCGGATTGAATAAGATTTTTCCTTGTTTTTCCACGAAATTATTACAGCTAGTAATCAGTTAAAGGCCGGTTTAAGGACCGGCACCACGTGATCTCTCCATTTTCCATCTCGTCAGCACGGTACGTACGGAAAATCAACATTTATTATATAGTACACTACTAGGTTCTGCCCACGGCTTCGCTCGCTTTAACTTTTTTTGTTTTTTTTTTTTTAATGTTATACTGAGGCAAACAGGCTTACGGCCCACCTGATGCTAAGTGGTTACCGTCGCCTATTGACATCAGCAACACCTGGAGCATTGCTAATGCGTTGCCTGCCGAACTCCTCCCCCCCTAAAGAGCTCTGGCAACCTTACTCACCGCAGGAACACAACACTATTTGAAACAAATAATGTTATTTGGCTGCGATCTTCTGTAAGGCTATTATTATTAATATAGGTATTAACTATTCCAAGTTTCAAAGAAATCGGTTGAGCCGTTTCGGCATGATTGAACAACAAACATCGAAACATCCTCACAAACTTTCGCATTTATAATATTATAGTAGGATGTAAATAAAGGTGAATGGAGATGGCTCAAGACCGTTAGTCATGGAACTCTTTAGGGGAGGTCTATGTCCAGCAGTTGACTTCTGACGATGATGATGATGATAAATAAAACGCCTATCCCGTGGCAAACAGTTATGAAAATGAGTTTTATCGTCAGTCACGTGACGGCCGCAAGCGATGAAGAGATTACGCTGGAAAATAGCGGCCTCCGCTTTTTAGCAAACCATGGTTTACCAGTAACCACAAAATATTCAGATTCGCCGAAATTGACTAATCGAAACGAAACATTTCTATATTTTACTTTGAAATATGCCTCTCTTAACTCTGTTGAATAATTTATGAGTTGTGTCATGTTATATCTCGTTACAGCATTTATTTGAATGTTTTCTGGGTTGGTGTGTTGGTGTGTAGGGGTTGGTGTCTATCAGTACTAGGAAACGGCAACTTCATAGCTGACCTCATAGCTCAGTTGGTAGTAACTCTGCCTTCTGCGCTAGAGGTCGCGGGTTCGATTCCCGCACTGGACAAACATTTGTGACTAACACAGATGTTTGTTCTGTGTCTGGGTGTTAAATATATAGCTATTATGTATATCAGTCTCTGGTACCCATAGTACAGGCTATGCCTAGTTTGAGATCAGTTGACCGTGTGTGATATGTCCGGAATATTTTTTTATTTTATTTTTTAACTTCATTCATCCTATCCTACTAATATTATAAAAGTGAAAGTTTGTGAGGATGTTTGCGGTTCAATCACGCCCAAACGGCCGAACGGATTTGGATGAAATTTGGTACCTACAGAGATAGATTATAATCTGGAATAGCATATAGGACACTTTATATTTTTTTAGGAAACACACAAGCGAAGCCGCAGACAGAAGCTAGTATATTATAAATGCGAAAGTTTGTGCGAAAGGATGTTTGGATGTTTGTTGTTTAATCTCGCCGTAACGGCTCAACCGATATCGTTGAAACTTGGAATAGATAAAGTTCTTTACCTAGAATAGCATATAGGCTACTTTTTGTGTAGGTACCACGCGAGCGAAACCACGGGCGGAAGCTTGTTGTTAATAAAGCTTGGATCGATTTCTAGATACGTTTGAAGTTGTGAAAAAAATGAATGTAGCTTGAGTTAGTCCCCCTGGCATCTACATACAAGTCCCTACTTAGTTAGAGCGAGGAACTCAAACAACGTTTAGCCAAAGGTCTTTACTACACTACATCGAAAACTATTTGCATTGTAATCCGTATAATATATACGAGAGGTAGGGCATAGCGAGATTTTCTCGCTCTAAATTGGAGCAGCCCGCTTGGTACCTCCGCCTTACAGAAGATCGCAGCCAAATAACATTATTTGTTTCAAATAGTGTTGTGTTCCTGCGGTGAGTAAGGTTGCCAGAGCTCTTTAGGGGTTTGGCAGGCAACGCATTAGCAATGCTCCAGGTGTTGCTGATGTCAATAGGCGACGGTAACCACTTACCATTAGGTGGGCCGTAAGCGTGTTTGCCTCCGTATAACATAAAAAAAAAAAAAAAACCACTAGGTACTTATATTCTAATGTTGTATGTGTAAGTTTAAGACAGTGCAATAAATATGTTTTATCTTTTTTATCTTATAGTTAGTCTATACTGTGTCTTCACGCGAGTGAAACCGCGCGAGCATGGCTAGTTTTTTTTTTTTTTTTTTTTCCTGACCTATCACACGGTCAGCTGATCCCAAACTAGGCATAGCCTGTACTATGGGTACCAGAGACTGATATACATAATATATATATATTTAACACCCAGACACAGAACAAACATCTGTATTCATCACACAAATGTTTGTCCAGTGCGGGAATCGAACCCACGACCCCTAGCGCAGAAGGCATAGTTTCTACCAACTGAGCTATGAGTTATAAGATAAATGGGATAATCTTGATCAGTCAGCCAGTACCTAGGCACCTGCTTTAGTAGTACATATTTAGATTAAGGCACAATTTTAAATTTAGATGGTACGGTTTGTGAGGGATCACAGGATTTATTACTTTGCCCTAAATTAGGTGCTTGTTTCGAAGATTTTTTCATTACAAGAACGCTGTGAACGGTTTTCCTTTTTCTCTAGAAGAAATATTTTTATGATTTAGATTATGCCTACTTAATTAATTCCTATCCCCAAAAGAAGTACCTACTTAGTAACTGGAAATTAAACTCTATAAACTTGATGCCGAGCTTCTCGTTCGTTTAGTTGTAATCCTACTATCCTACTAATACTTGACTGGCCTCGTAGCTCAGTTGGTAGTAACTCTGCCTTCTGCGCTAGAGGTAGCGGGTTCGATTCCCGCACTGGACAAACATTTGTGACTAACACAGGTGTTTGTTCTGTGTCTGGGTGTTAAATATATATTATATCTATTATGTATATCAGTCTCTGGTACCCATAGTACAGGCTATGCCTAGTTTGGGATCAGTTGACCGTGTGTGATATTTATTATATTTATTTATTTATTAATATTTGACGACCTCGGTGGCGCAGCGGGTTCGATTCCCGCTGTTTGCACGATCTGCAAATATATGTTCCGTGTCTGGATGTTGTGGTAGCATGGTACTCGTAGTTTCTGATACCCGCGACACAGGGAATCCTAGGGGGGGCAGGACTATGTATGTGACTGTTGGGTGTTATTTATTTATTAACTAGCTTCCGCCCGCGGCTTCGGCTATAAAGTAGCCTATATGCTATTCCAGACTTTAATCTACCTCTGTACGAAATCTCATCCAAATCCGTTCGGCTGTTTAGCCGTGATTGAACCACAAACATCCAAACATCCTTACAAACTTTCTCATTTATGATATTATTAGGATAGGATAGGTACTTCATGCATTCTGGTCAGCTGGAGTGGTCTACCGTCGCTACAGGGAGGCGCACACGATCAAGAAAGTCCCTGACACTATTTATTTTATTTTTATTTATATTTATTTATTACACAAAAGGAATACAAATGAATGGTAGTAAATGTCTTAAAACCTATGTTAGGTTTGTCTAGACATTAGGTTCTCGATATTAAATGTAAGAAAAATTGTAAACAATCTTTACTTATTTTTATGACTAATATCTTTGCATGTCGGTCTCCGACGAAGTATATGACCATACTCCATAAATGTAAAAGACCATGTACCTATATATACTATACTTCATGCAAATAAAAGCCATTCATTCATTCATTCATTCTATGAAGAGCGAGTGCATGTAAAAATAATGCCGTCACAGAACAGCTAACAGTATGTACCTACTACTAGATGTGGTGTAGTTGTCTAAGTTTTATTATATGTATGTTAGTCTGTAAGGCATTTATTAATATGGGCCGTGGCATGTTACACTCGTTGCCGGCGTCTGTGTTTCCGAATACCTATAATTTGGGTGTCTTCAAGACCGGAGTGAATAGGTTTCTTCTAGACAAACGTGCTACACCGTAGACCACATCATTATTTAATATCAGGTGAGATTGTGGTTAAACGTTAGCCTATATCGTATTTAAAAAAAAAAACATTTTTGTGTCATGTGTCAAGTAGCCTGAAATAAAGATATTATTATTATTATTAAATAAAGACATTCATTCATGCATTCACTTGTGTATTACTCCTACAATACGTATACTGTATATATCTACCTTGTTTAGGCAATACCTAGTTCAGTTAGCTCGCATAGTTAAGTTTAATCAGAGCCAAAGGTAACCTCGGCGCTAATTCAGTCTGACTGGTGCATGCTCAGTCAGGCGAATGTAATGCGCAAATTGAGTTTGAATCTTGTTTGAATACATTACTGGCTCCACCGAACTAACTAGGTAATGTTAGATATTGAATAAGTAGTTCAACGCTGTGATTTTTATAACAGGTTTTTAGAATAGTTAGATTACCTACTTTGTACACAATTGAGTACAATCTAGGAGTCTTCAAATGAGTTCACTCTGGGAAAGCGTGCTTCATCTTGGGCCACATCTCACTTGCAATTGTGTAAGCAAAATGGTAATGAAGATCGCATTTATAGGGATGATTTTATCAATTTTAGCTACATCTGAAGGTTTTCAAACATGAAAAGAAAGAAGCTAAGATCATGAAGTTTTCCCGTGTCAAGTTTGGAATGTTTTGAATGTTGCTAAGATTGTTAAAATTACCTTCAAAGTTACGATCTTCATTGCCATTATGCTTATACAATTGCACCACTGCTCTGTTCACTGTAAGTAGAACTCTTCACGTTTGCTTTCATTCGCGATTGAACAGCAAACAATTTCAAACTACTGTTTCCGGCGTAATGTAGTAAATATTGCCGAACGTTGGCTCAATATTCGATACGATAGGTATAGTGCAATTACAGATTCCGCGTTTTTAGTCGTCAGGCTTAGCAAACACCTGTCACTGACAATCTCGTTTGCGAGCATAAAGTTAATACTACGGTATCAATACAACAATTACAGTAATCTAAGCACCAATCATTCTCGATAGCGCCAATCTATGTTGCCACTAAATGTTTTAATGATCTATAAATCTGCTAATTAAAGTCAATTTTGTGTTTGACATTTAGGATATTATTGCGGCATCGTTTAGCTGTATCGCAAGCCCTCAAATTTGACAGGCCACATATCTCTGCCTTCTGTGCTAGAGGTCGCGGGTTCGATTCCCGCACTGGACAAACATTTGTGACTAACACAATGTTTGATCTGTGTCTGGGTGTTAAATATATATCTATTATGTATATCAGTCTCTGGTACCCATAGTACAGGTTATGCCAAGTTTGGGATCAGCTGACCATGTGTGATATGTGCGGAATATTTATTTATTTATTCAAATGTCAAACTCAAAATTGTCTTTAACCAGTAAACGTAAAGTCAAATAATAGTCAATAATATAATATTTAACTTTTTCTGTCGTTTCGTTAACATATCGCTATCGTGAAATATTCATGCTTGGGGCACAGACTGACCGAATATTCTTATAAACGCGCTATTATACGATACGAGCGCAACACGCGTCGAAAACACGCCAAATCTGTAACGGCTGTATTGCCCCAAAATGTTGACTGAATATTCTATAGGGAATAAACGTTACCTAACTACGCGATAGTGTACAATTTATTTTCGATACCAACTCAATTTATTTTGAAAACCGCAGAATATTATTTCGGTTGGACATACCTACTGCCTACAAAGATTATATATTACTAGCCTACGTGTGCCTACGGCTTTGCTCGCGTGTTAACTAGATAAATAACATACACGGTCATATCACACACGGTCAACTGATACCAAACTAGGCATAGCCTGTACTATGGGTACCAGTGACTGATATACATAGTAGTAAATTATTTAAACCCAGACACAGAACATATACATACATGAACATATAGCTCGCAGAAGCGATAACCGTTGGGGAGTAAAGGTTCTCGAATGGCGACCACGAACCGGGCGACGCAGTGTTGGAAGGCCCCCCACCCGATGGACCGATGACATTGTAAAGGTTGCGGGAAGTCGGTGGATGGAAAGGGCTCAAGACCGTTCGTCGTGGAACTCATTGGGGGAGGCCTATGTCCAGCAGTGGACTTCTACAGGTTTTTGATGATGATGATGATGAGACACAGAACAAACATCTGTGTTCATCACACAAATGTTTGTCCAGTGTCCAAATTACTAGGTAAACAACTCTAATCTGGATCAGTTGAGCTATCTATAGATCGTTTGTAACGGTCTTTAGATGGCTCAACTGTTTCTTGTGTATTTTGTAAATATTAACTTGTATTAGTTTTAAGTTTCTTTCTGTAAATAAAATACCACAAACAACTCTATAATTATATTCCAAGTTTCATTGAAAATAGTTGAGCCGTTACAAAAGCCATCCAAACCTTCGTATCCTATCTTACTAATTACTACTATTCCTGTTCCTACTTATTATTATAAATGCGAAAGTTTTTGAGGATGTTTGGATATTTGTTTGCCTTATACAGAGTCTTAAATCACGCCGTAACGGCTTAATTGCTTTCAATAAAACTTTAAATACATAGACTTATTTACCTAGAATAGCATATAGGCTATTTTATATCAAGGTACCACGCGAGCGAAGCCGCGGGCGTAATCTAGTTTTTAATATACCTAGCTACCATTAAAATTATTAGTGTCACGTTTTATATTGACCATTTTTGCACCGAAAACCGGATAAAGAAATCCTATTCCTTCAATTTACCCGATGCCGTTTACCTTCCTATTTTGGTGACTCCCTTAACAGAAAGAAAGAAAGAAAATTTATTTATTTGACCCACAACGCGTAAGTAGGTAGGTAGGTAGGAAGATACAACGAAAGAAAAAAAATACTTAAACCTAGTAATACAAAAAAATAAAAAAAACAATAATAAAAACAAAAACATGTAGGTAGATGAGGCGGTAGATAGGTTGAGTAGGTATGCGTTGTGTGGGGCAAATGGGTCCCGTCTCAGCATAAAGCTGCACCAAACAGCTATCGCAAACCTGTCCTGTGACCACCCAGTTCCCTGGAAAAATGCCCTGTTCGCCCCATTACCTCCATTTTGTTCTTACTTCTCGTAAAGGCCTAAGAGGCGTACTTTAATCCTTTCACTACACTGATTTTTACATCGACGGTCATAGGCCCTTTTCAGGGCCACCATACCTCAACTAGGTCACTGACCAAAGACAGGATGACCAAGAAAGAATCAGTGATACGACAAGAAGAAATAAAGGCATAGCACCAATCTTTATCTTGTAAACAGCTCTTCTGGCATACGACATAGCACAATACCTCATCAGTTCTTTTAAGGTGAGGGTTTAATTATTTTATGATTTTTGAATTGTTTTTTCTCAATAACCGCAAAACGCACAGTTTTGATTTTTATGACAAAGATAACTTGAGCATTTTATTTACGTAAATCCAAGACAGAAACGCGATTGGTAAAACTTTTCTCTATAGATTTATTTTTTAAAGATGGGTCCTCTGCAACAGTTTTTTCGAAAATACTCTGAGACTATCTAACAAAAATAACATTTTTTTAAATATTTTGTTAGACAATAGCTTTGGGTACCTAAATCCAAGACACTTTAAAAAAAAATAGATAATTTTTGAGATAATCGATATTTTCTTATATTTCGCTTACGTCGATTACTTTCGAGCGCCTTCTAACGCTTGCTATCTCTTCCCGCATTCAATTACAGTACATAGCGCTGTCACTTTCTTCACTCCGCCCACTCGACAATTTATTATGATTTTTGATCCTCGTTTTTAAATTTAAAATGTTGAAGGCAGTTGAAGGATTAGGCTTAGGGCACCACTCCTTCAACTTCTACACTCAGTAACTAACTTTAGCCACTCACTTTATATGCTAACTTACGGATTTCCATGTTCGATTTATACCAGTCGACGCAGTGTCGGGCGACGCAGTGCTGGAAGGCCCCGCACCAGATGGACCGATGACATTGTGAAGGTTGCAGGAAGTTGGATGGAGAAGGCTCAAGACCGTTCGTCATGGAACTCTATGTTCGTATATCTGTTCGTCATGGAGGCCCATGTCCAGCAGTGGACTTTTGCAGGCTGATGATGAGTGATGTGAGACTCACCAGATCGTTTGGTATGGTGTCCATACAGACGGTTGAGGTCCAATGCGGACACAGTGTGCGGCAGGGCGCAGCTCACCGCTGCCAAAGCAGCGATGCACGCCACCACTCGACACGAAGACATTGCTGAGGACAAAAAAACATATAAGTATCACTAGTGGTTCCCCAACACTGATTCTTGCATCGACGGTTATAGACCCTTTTCAGGGCCGCCTCAACCTGGTCAAGTGACACGACAAGAAGAAGGTTCGCCCGGAACTGAAACCTCGCGATATCTGGTTTTTTTAATGTTATACCGAGGCAAACACGCTTACTGCCCACCTGATGGTAAGTGGTTACCGTCGCCTATTGACATCAGCAACACCTGGAGCATTGCTTATGCGTTGCCTGCCGAATCCCTCCCCCCTAAAGAGCTCTGGCAACCTTACTCACCGCAGGAACACCCACAACACTATTTGAAACAAATAATGTTATTTGGCTGCGATCTACTGTAAGGCGGAGGTACCTCCCCAGGCGGGCTGCTCCAATTTAGAGCGAAAAAATCTCGCTCATTAATTTCTATCGCTCAGCGATAGAAACGTGCGCCGAAAAGTTTAAATAGCGATAATCGCTGTGTACCTACTTATTTAATTTGAAACGTTATTATTAGGAATTAAATTTGTCTTTAGAGGTTTATACAAGTAGGCGGTTGGTAACTATTTGATACTTCTAAAACAGAAATCCCGCAAAAACTGCCAAAATTAATCTATTTATTCAGGCTGTAACGTCAAACGACTGTTGACTGTTTATTTAGGACCACCCTCAAGCCCCGTACCATCAACTTTGCGATATAGTTTAGGCCGCGACGTAAGTTGAGCATCTTAAAGATTTATGGTTTTATGTTTATAAACTAGGACACGCATACTTTTGAATGGCAATAGAACGTCTCGTTATAGCCTGTTCAAACAGTATGCGAAATGTTATTTAATGTTTGTTTTAATGAACGTCTTCTGAATAAACTAAATTTTTACTACTAGTTAAATTGAAACGGTATTTTTTACGTTTAAAATATTGTAAAGTATATACCTATATGTATAGCACTGCACTTAGATCGTAATAACACTACTTGTATCCTGGCACATAGGTACCTACCTACTGAGATAGTGGGTAGGTGCTTGTGTCCAGGGTTATAAGTTCTAGTAGTAATCAAAATTTTTTTTTATAACGCGCATTTGTTTCTACCAATCTGTGGATGATGTTGTGGGTCATACATTTACTCATTCCTTATGCCTCTTACTGTTTACCTATAGTGTAATGTATGACTGTTTATCTTCCCAAATAAATAAAATAAAATAAAAATAAAATACTAGGAGCTTGCGATATAGTTGAGCATATATAGCACACCCCGAAACGTCAAACTCGAAATTAACTTGTTCAGTCAATGTAAGTTCTGAAACGAATTATATACCTATGTCATATCATGGAAATATCGCATGCCGTTGGAACACGGCTGAAGGCCCTAACCAAATATTAGAAATGCTTTGCTATTTTTCGGTCGTAACCTTTATCCCTACTTTACATTCCTTTCCAAATGTTTATATAACAAATGCCTACGCTCTTTGAATCAAAATATGTCAGGTTGGACAAAATCAATTTTCTCCCAATATCCTCGAGCCCGCTAGACAGTGCTCATGAATAACTAACTAGGTTGGGACTAGACTTATATTTACATAGTGAAAAAGAGGTCTTGTGTCATTGAAATGTATGTAGATAGCTTAGAGATCGTCTAATCTAAAAGTGAATGAGCTATCTCCCTAAATATCGTTTATACGTTCTTTAGATTCAACTGTTTCTTGTGTTGTAAATATTTACTTGTATTTGTTTTAATTTTCAATCTCTGGTAACCATAGTACAGGCTATTTTATTTTATTTTATTAATGAAACAAAATCCACAGCTCTTAGATAATATGGTACAACTTAACTATACTTCAATTTACGTAAAGCCAATAAGGGATTTAATTTTTTTAGCTAATACATTTACTAATTACGACCGTCACTGATTTGTTACAAAACTAATATTATATATATGTGTATGCGTGTGTATGTGTATATGCGTGTATATATGTGGTGTGTGTATGTGTGTGAATAAGTGTGATATATTATATTTTATTTTAATATAAATAAAGTCAGTACGCCTTCACTAAACACTAAAGCGAGCGTTGACGTTACAATAGCGTATTAAAAAAAGCGAGGTAGCTAACACGTGCTTATAACGGTGAAGGAAATCATAGTGAGCATTGTGAGCATTGTGATCATTTGCAGATCATGCAAACATTTGTCCCGCAGCGGGAATCGAACCCGCACCCCTGGCGTCTCAGACGGGCACTCGCCGTCTCCGCCATAGAAGTCGTCGAGGGCGGAATAAGGCCTTGCTTAGTGGTTTTTGAAGGCGCCCGTTTTCGTGATTCCATACAAAGACGGTAATGTAACACTTTTGACCAGGGACTGAAAGCGGTAGAGGTTATAGGTACTAGTACCGTTAAAACATTTCGATACGATTATGCTATACCGGTAGGGCATTACGGTACTGCTATTTTACGGTATCTTGCGGTAGATTTCGGTACCGAAATTTTGAGCCGCGGCTAGTTCGCTAGGACAGTCGCGCCGCGGTGGCGGGGTGGCGGCGTTTCATCAAAGAAAACCTTTATAAACCTTTATTTATTTCGGTTATAGGTACCGGTAGCGAAATAAACCGAAATGAACTGCGAAGCAA
The DNA here is from genome assembly GCA_947579855.1 of Anticlea derivata. Taxonomy (NCBI): domain Eukaryota; kingdom Metazoa; phylum Arthropoda; class Insecta; order Lepidoptera; family Geometridae; genus Anticlea; species Anticlea derivata. Next base: position 9,504,870 of record OX388277.1, read on the forward strand.
GATTTTCCGGTACCGTTATATTTATCAGTAGAGAAATATTCGGGTAACCGTAATTTATCGGTATGACGTCATATCGTTATTTAAAGGTACCTTCATATTCCGGTTATTCAGTCCCTGCTTTTGACGGTCGAAAAGAGTGTGAAGCCCTAGTGGCTACAACCTCATCATCTCCCTGCCCTTATCCCACTTCACGTGGGGTCGGCACAACATGTTTTTCTCTTCCACTCCCCTCTATCAGCCGTCATGTCAGTATTCACTCCTTTCTTACTCATGTCATCTTTCACACAATCTATCCATCTTTTCTTTGGTCTACCTCTCTATATACAACCTACAAATACAAAAGACAAAATAGTTTATTTCAGTCATTGGTCACAGAAAAATCATGGGCTCTTGACACTCAAACTAAGTGCAAGCTTGTATTTTGAGTGCCAAGACAATTAAATTGAAAGAAACAGTTTTGCCATTGTCCCCTATACTTAAACAAATAGGGTTTTGTTGCATCTTACGTCTCACATCTCAGCACTCTATGCTTTTAAGCTTAACTCTAAATTCCTTCTGCTAACTAATTAGAAATTACGTACCTCATCCAAGAGCCATTCAACCCCATTCAGATAGCACCACAGGGAATGAACGAGAAGTTAATTAGCTCCATACTTTATTTAGAACTAGATTCCGTCCGTGGCTTCGCTCACATGGTACCTATGAAGATAAAAAGTAGCCTTTATGCTATACCAGACTAACTATCACTGAACCAAATTTCATCCAAATCCTTGGTGCCGTTTGGGCGTGATTGAACCACAAACAGCCAAACATCCTCACAAACTTTCGCATTTATATTATTAGTAGGATAGGATAGGACACTTAGGATAGTAGGATTAATGGAATCGAAGCTTTGCTGCAAGTTCTAAACCTGGTATACTGAGTTGTTTATATGCTTTCACTCCATTCATAATGACATCTGACTAACTTCTAGTAGGTTTACCAAGAAAATCACAAAGATTACTTCAAAACGGAACGACGAAGTTCCTAAGTTCTTTCTGGGAAAGCGTGCTCCATCTTAGGCCACATCACACTTGCAAAAGTGAGTTGGTGGCCAAACGCTTAACCGTACTTAATAAAAAATAATAATAATAAGACATTTCAAAGTGATCTTAGTGATTTTGTTGAAATAACCACCTATTGAAATTTGAAAGTTCTTCGCGATTTCAGCACGGGTGCTGCACATGCTGAAGAAGTATGCAGGGAAAAAATACTGTTTAAGAACAAAGTCATGGGCGTTCCACTAGTATTGCAATGTACCGTTTAATAAACAAATGCCCGCAATTTGCTTGTTTTTATGAGCTCGCTGTGAAACCGACCAAAGCGATTTTATAGCCCACATAAACCGTTTCCCTAACTTAGTTGGCTTTGAGGGAATGGATCTAATATATCGAATGGAATGTATTACTTACTCAGGTCCTGTTTTCTGAAAAGTGGCTACCGTTATCTGACGGCCGTACGTATGGGCGCCGGGAGGGGTGTGCACCCACTAACCCAATTACAAAAAACATTAATAATTTTTTTTTTAAGTATCGTAGTTACTGTTTGCATAAACTGTCTGAGACGCAAGGGGTGCGGGTTCGATTCCCGCTGCGGGACAAGTATTTGCACAATATTATTGTATTTTATTTTACAATTTTAGAGAAACTTACTAGTTTCTGATACCCACGACACAGTGAATCCTAGTGTGGGTCAGGACTATGTATGTGACTGTTGGGTAAGTATAATTATTATATTTGTCTATACTATACTTGCCTAGGTACACGGATAAATTAATTATAAAAGTAAATAAGGTGAAATAAAAAAAAGTATTGTTCCTCCGGACGTCACATAATGGCAGCCGCTTTGTGAGAAACATGGGCTTGAGTGGTCAATATTAAAGGTAAACCGGTTTTTCCTGGTAAATAAATTAAGGTGTCGACATATTTATGGTTGGTTTATATTTTTTACGAACCTATCTACAAAGGTATTTCACATCATTTAACTTTAACTTTGACCCCACCTTATACATTAGTTAGGTGCCAGTGGTGACGTTAGCCGTGGTGGCCCCGGCTGAAGAATAGGCCCCTCCATACCTATCCGCGGATGTCGTAAGAGGCGACTAAGGGAAAAAAGCTAGAGGATGGGCAGCAGCGTCCCTCATTTTAACAACGATAGCTCTAACTGCGCTCACCAACCCGCATGCCCAGCGTGGTGAGTATGGGCAAATCCCTCCACATGATAAGGAATTCGCTCTGTCTGTGGGAGAGGCCATGTTCAGCAGTGGACGTCATAGGCTGAAATGATGATGATGATGATGATGTTGACGTAAGGCGCTGAGAGTTGGTCGCTAACTATTGGCCTTATAAACAAGCTCAAAGTCGCGCAACGGGTTGTATGGAGAGAGCAATGCTCGGAGTTTCACTGCGTGATAATCCGAAATATGAATTTAGGAGGAGGTAGGGCACAGCGAGATTTTCTCGTTCTGAATTGGAGCAGCCCGCCTGGGGAGGTACCTCCGCCTTACAGAAGATCGCAGCCAAATAACATTATTTGTTTCAAATAGTGTTGTGTTCCTGTGGTGAGTAAGGTTGCCAGAGCTCTTTAGGGGGGAAGGGGGTTCGGGGTCGGCAACGCGTGCGTGATGCCTCTGGTATTGCAAGCGCTCATAGGCTACGGTAACCGCTTACCATCAGGTGGGCCGTAAGCTTGTTTGCCACCTCTGTTGTATAAAAAAAAAAAAAAAAAAAAAAAAAAAAAAAAAAAAAAAAAAAAAAAAAAAATGAAAATATCCGTAGATGGCCAACCCAGGCCAATGACATAGCTCTCAGAATTAGCAAGTTGAAATGGGCATGCCATATAGCTCGCAGAACCGACAACTGTTGGGTAATAAAGGTTTTCGAATTGTAACCACGAAAGGAAGTATACCTTCAAAGTCAAACGGTGTTTAGTACCATTAAAAGACTAGAATATAGAACGCATTAGCAATGCTCTAGGTGTTGCTGATGTCAATAGGCAACGGTAACCACTTACCATAAGGACTAGAAGGGGCGTAAGCCTGTTTGCCTTCGTATAACATAAAAAAAAACTTTTTGAAACGTCTTAGAAACTTGGTGAAGCTGCGCCTATTCCTCGCGACCACCCACGCCTAGAAAAATCAACTACCAACATATACAGAAGTTACAAAACTAATATAAAATACAGTTGTATTTGTGTACCAAGTAAAAATATCAAATGCCAGGGTCGCGAAAATAATAAGGTTACAAAGAAATAAATTGGAGCCTTGAAATTATAGCTTCGGGGTTTATGTGTATCAAAAATTACGTCTCCACAATTTCACCCTCATCCATCTTATTTATCATTTTAATATTCATTTAATCAGCAGCCTGCTCTTAGCGGTATACGGAATATAGAAATATCTTGAAAGGTAATTTGTGGTTTTTCAATAACTCAATTATAGATTATGCAAATTCAAGTCAAAAATAGAGCTCGTTTTACATTGCACGGTTCCTCAAGAAGAATCTACTTACCTAAACTAATTTAAGAAGTCTGTTCGTCGGGTCTTTTGTAACTTTTCCTAATTACCGTCACTTGGGAACGCAAGTTACAATCGAAGTTAGGTACTGTTCCTTTGTTTGGCGTGATATGCCGGGGGGAATGCTGAAGTAGATCAGTTTAGTTCATCAGGACATAAATTTAATGGATCAAATTATTATTTTCTTCTCAAAAAGCACTAGTTGCACAACACTGTGGAACCAGTGCTTTTAAGTTTTTAAGATGCAATTCCACCAGTGTGCTGAATTGTGCGGCACTGTAAGGCAAAGTGTATGATCTGATACAAATGTTGACTCTGGTCGACTCACTCAAGCAAAATAATAAAAAATTGAGCGCGGGCGACTGGAAAGGTTCGCGCCCATCTGTAAGTATACTTTTGTGCGGCCCGGCTGAAAAATAGGCCGCTACTAGTCGCTAAGTCGCCTATTACGACATCCACATCCACTTTGCGAAAAAGGATCATCGAAAAAAATGATAGGCACCAAGCCGTGTTTGTTGCCTGATTCTTCTAGGCTTGGTCGCGAGGAACAGGCATAGCTTCACCTAGTTTCTAAGACGTTTCAAAGTGATCCTAGTGATTTTATTGAAATAAATGCCTTTTGACTTTGATTTTGACTTTGACACGGGTATGTCGTGGATGTCGTAAGAGGCGCCTACGCAAAAAAAGCAATAGCTCACCAGCCCGCATGCCCAGCGTGGCGAGAATGGGCAAATTCCTCAAATGATTGTTTGGGTGCCGGCCGCACAAGGTCGGTGGCGCTGGAAATATATGGGGGAGGCCTCTGTTCAGCAGTGGACGTCCTTCGGCTGAAATGATGATGATGAGATCTTCGCTCGTTCGGTAGATTAGGCCATGACCATGAACATGACATGTACATTACGTTCCCTTTCCTCAAATAAACAGAATATTATAGTTAGGTACTGCAATACCGGGACCGTCATTTCCCTGGTCCTTTCACTGATCCTCGCGTGTAAGTTGTTCCCCTTGGATGTTATCTGTTGTTCCCTTGGCCCACGGGTATACATATAATAAGACAGTACGTCTTATAACAAGAAAAATATCAGATAAGAAACAACATGATAAAAAAAAATTGATTGGGAAGACTTTGTCTATTATATATATTTATTTGTACGATCTTCTCCTAGAAACTACAGTACGGATCTTTATGAAACTTTACAAAGTTATTGATTATAGTCTTAATTGTTACATAGGATATGTGATATTGCGCTACAGCCCCTTGAGGGGATAGAGGGGTTCGAAGTTTGTATGAAAATATTTTAATGCAAATTGTATAGTCCAGTTAGACTATACGATTAGAAAAGTTAGTTAAGTTAAACCACGGATGCCGAGTTTAGTTAATTTAATCAGAAAGTTATAAGTGGAAAGTTTACGTAATATAAAGATAAATTGGCGTTTCCGACCCGCGTCTTAATTGTTCGGTACTTAGTTAAGCACTGTCTCATTTAATCGAGGCCGCGTAAAATGCTGACTCCGTCACCTACATACGAGTAAGACTGTACGTGACCGTACATATTGGCAACCCCAAAAGAAAACAGGATAAGAGTAAACGAGAGTTACAATCGCCAATAGTTATGTTACAAAGTAATTAAAGTAAGTAAAAAGTAAAAAATCCGGCTCGAAGGACCAAATAATGTATAGTCCAGTTAGACTATACGATTAGAAAAGTTAGTTAAGTTAAACCACGGATGCCGAGTTTAGTTAATTTAATCAGAAAGTTATAAGTGGAAAGTTTACGTAATATAAAGATAAATTGGCGTTTCCGACCCGCGTCTTAATTGTTCGGTACTTAGTTAAGCACTGTCTCATTTAATCGAGGCCGCGTAAAATGCTGACTCCGTCACCTACATACGAGTAAGACTGTACGTGACCGTACACAAATATTGTTTAGAAACTTTGCAATAACATTTTTTTTTAATAAGCTAAAATTATATTTTTTTTATTTTATAATATAACTAATACAAGTTAATATTTACAAAATACGCAAGAAACAGTTGAGCCATCTAAAGACCGTTACAAACGATCTAAGGATAGCTCAACTGAATAATAACAAATACATATAATAACATTTAAACAATTCCTGAGATACGGGTGTCAGGGATAAATAAATATCCAAAAAAAATTGAAGTTTTAGATATTAAAGGCGTGTCATTTGTCCTGCAGTGGGAATCGATCCCGCACCCCTTGCATCTCCGACTAGTACTCGCCCGCTGACCAAGAACTAACCATTTCTGAAAAAGATATATCTTAACAATCCTTTTTTCAATATTCGAACTTTTAAAAGAATAAACGTTACATAAATTTGATCATTGTGTCTCTTTATGTTAATTGTCTTACACCCTTCTACGCAATTATTCACTTTCCAAGAACACAACAAAATCTTTATACTGCTTGTTTTATCGCCAAGTACACGAAATGGCACACGATAGAGATGCTTACGTATACTAAGTACGTAATAAAAACTTCTGCAGCCTCTTTACAACGTGATTCATAATAGGTACCTATGATGCTATCCCGAAAGACTCTTTTCTATCAACAAAAAGAAAGAATATTAGCCAAAAAAAAAAAAATTTCAGGTTTTTTTCCGAACTTCTATCAGATTAGCTGTTATTGGTCTTTTTATCATATTTATAACTAATTATTTATTTATTCATATTCAACTTTGACAAACACAATAATAGAAAAAAAAGAATGTAATGGAATTATGGAATAAATTCACTCTGGGAATTAACTCTGTTTTTTTTTATACAACTAATGTGGCAAACACGCATACGGCCCACCTGTAGGTAAGCGGTTACCGAAGCCTATGAGCGATTGAGATGGTATTACACCAGAGGCATCACGCACGCGTTGCCGACCCCGAACCCCCCACCCCTAAAGAGCTCTAGCAACCTTACTCACCGCAGGAACACAACACTACCTATTTGAAACAAATAATGTTATTTGGCTGCGATCTTCATGGTACCTCCCCAGGCAGGCTACTCCAATTTAGAACGAGAAAATCTCGCTGTGCCCTACCTCCTCCAAAACTCTTTTCTTCGACTACAAGAAGAAAACATAGTTCATATCACCAACCACGGACAGGGTGCCCAAAAGGCTGGCGATGTTACCTCGTTGGTAATAGACGTAATTACTAACTATTAAACGTAAGAGAAGTTCGATATCAAGATTGCTGAATTATTTAATTTGAACTGATTTGTCTCCAAAACAGCAGATTTTTTCAAAGTGTTTTTTTTCATGATTTTTTCAAGATTTTTCAATGAAAAATGACGAATATTCAAATGTAGAACAAACATTATTGCCAATTGGGTGTACAATAAGCCCCTTTTGGGATAGCATTCATATTACGAATCACCTTGTATAGACACTCAACTATAGAACATTGTAAAAGACCAAGTTTATACCTCACCTAGGTTTATTCAAGATATTATGCTCTCTAACTTGTATATCTTAAAGGTTAAAGTTGCCTGTACATGAAAACTTCAATGTGTGTACAGTATGATCATTTAACTCCTAACTTAATTTAATAACGCGTGCGTTCCACTGGACGCTTAGACTTTAGACTAATTAATTTAGGGAACTTTGCAAGTTAGTTATGCTTTAGGGGTAAACCTAGTGTTAATAGGTTGAGTGCTGGCACTACTCGAATGAAAATATGAACTGAAATTAAGTTTAGAGAGTTGAAATTAAAAACTTTCTGGGTCTGAAAGGGACTAGGGCTTTGAGTAACATGTGCTTAAATGATAAAATATGGAACCTTTTTAGACCTTTAATTTTTTTGCCAGGTATTTTTATTCGTGAAATAGGGAAACGTTACAATTGTCACGTACCATCAACTTTGCGATTTTGTTTAGGCGGTGATGTAATACTTAACGGTATATACGGTAAAATTAACGTGAATTATTCTTGATTCGCCCAATGGCGGAATCCAAAAAAGTCCACCACTTAAATATATATATATATATAATATATATTTAAAGCTTTGCTAATATAATGTGTTCCGACTGCCACTTGACTATATAGTTCATAATTCAACAAAAAACACTATAATTCTACTTGTCAGAGGTCACAGAGCATGGCGTGCGCATCGTGTAAATAGAGGCAACAAAACTGCTTAGTAAAAAATGTGGCAGACATTATAATCTTTCGTAAAACAAACATTTTTATAGGTTACTAGCTGACCCGCCTGCTACTTCGTGCGCGTGTTCAAGTGTATGATCTTACCTTGATCTTGATTTTTCGACCCCGTGTTACGTGTGTACGGAAGCCTCCGAGCGCGAGGCCTACTCACACTTGACCGTCTTATTTTATATAATTTACATTTTATAAGGTTAATAAAAAATGCAATTTGGATTGTTTTTGCTACATAAATGCTTACAAAAATTAAAGAATCTCTATTACCGTACCTACAAGTGTAGCAGTACAGCTCTATGACTAAAGTCATTTGCTCCCGTTATTCCATTTTCCTACATTTTATTTTTTTGCTCCCCAATACTTTTAGCCGATTGGTCATGCTCTAGTTCTGAGTTCCCTAATGCTACAGCAAAACTTTTTACGCTCCATGACACAACCATTTTATTTCAAGTAACAAAATAAAGTGATGTATTAATTTTATGCACTTTTCACATTGTGCATAAACCTTACCCCACACTATGTCATGGGTATCAGAAACTACGAGTACCATGGTACCACAGCACCCAGACGTATTGGCCATGTTTAATTCATTTCCTGTGGATAATGTTGAATAGGCTGAGAGTAGGTATTGGTGCTGGGAAAGCCTACTCCATCTAAAGCATGTCCCAGGCACTACAGCGTCCTGTGAGTGAGTAAAAAAGTTCCAGTTGACGCTGTATAAATCATCTATATAGTTTATTTTTCTATTTATATTTTATATTTATTTATTACACGAAAGGAATACAAATGAATGGTAGTAAATGTCTTAAAACCTATTTTAGGTTTGTCTAGACATTAGGTTCTCGATATTAAATGTAAGAAAAATTGTTAACAATCTTTACTTATTTTCTATGAAGAGCGAGCGCATGTAAAGATAACACCTTTGGTACCTTGGTCCGTGAACAAATCGCCTAGAAACCAAACGCAAGTAAAGTCGCTAACAAAACCAAGTGGATCTTATATCTTCAGACTTCAGCTAACTTCTATTAATACATAGTTCCAAGCCACTCACTTTGAACCACGTTTGACATGAAATGCTTAGTTAGATGAAACAGTAGCCGTACGAGCTAATAGCTAACATAACGCGAACTAGCTACGTGAGCTAACTACGGGCTGAGGCCTCATGTGTCTTAATAGAACATTTAAATGCATTGGAAGGCTTCACAGGTTGTTTCTTGAACCTGATTCACACTAAAATAGATTGTTTCGTTTCCTACGGCCTTTAGAAGAAACGGATCTATAACCTAAGCATTTTTTGACGATAATCAAAGCGCTTTCATCTTGATGGCAAACGGAAATTATTTCTTAAGTACATTCTTAAAGATTTTTCGATGAAAGTATCGATAGGATAACCGGTATTTTTAGTCGTTACCTAACTAATATTTTTTTATTCTACTCACACTAACATCTAAATGTCATTATTTTAAAAATCGCTCTAGGCTAAACTATTATAAAAGAATAGCACCTATCAAAACCAAAGAAAGATTTAGGTCCAAAAGGTGTTTTTAATTTAGGTCTAATAGGTAATAGATAAGATAAGATAGTGTTGTTCCTGCGGTAAGTAAGGTTGCCAGAGCTCTTTAGGGGGGCAGGGGGTTCGGGGTCGGCAACGCGTGCGTGATGCCTCTGGCTATTGCAAGCGCATAGGCTATGGTAACCGCTTGCCAGCAGGTGAGCCGTATGCTTGTTTGCCAGCTCAGTTGCTAAAGTGCTAAAGAATATACGCATTGCCGAAGGCGTCAGAATAATTTAATAAGGGCACGCGTGGTACGTTATACCATCTATAAAAACTGGGATATTTTCTATCTGCGAAAATATTTATTACCAAAATTGTAATTTGATATTCGGGGGCTTATTTTATTACAAAGGTTGTGGATGTTTCTGTACCTTGATCGACATTTATTTTGCCAGACAATAACGATAACAGCTCGATAACTCTCGTTCTGTCCTTTTCTAACAGTAAAAGAAGAAAGAGGCGGACATACTTTTATCGGACAGATAAAGTTAGTGGTTATGAATAAACGGTTATGAAATAGTATTTTTCAAAAACTAAACGGTTAAGACATGTAAATGAATTTAGCAAAATGATGCCCAAATTGTAACACAGCCTTTTTCCTTTGCAAAAAAACAATGTTATCATAATGAAAATAAAAAATAGCCCTTTTGTTAGGTTATAATTTTGTTTCAGGGTGTTATTTTAGGAAAAATAAGGAAACATTTAAAATTCTCATTTTTAGGACCAGATGGAGTTATAATTTAATTATCCTTGGTTTCCGCCAGAATTAATAAAATATCAATAATTATACATATCATTAGAGTATCGTTTTTAAGGTCGTAATAATGCTGATTTTTGTGATATTCACAGGTCCTTTATGAGGATCATGTTTGATGATGGAGTTGGAAAAAGACTCGCTTTAAATATGTAACGTTTGAAAATATATTAGAATAAGTCTTCGGAATCTTTTTTTCTCAACGTTTTACGATGTTTTGTTCGTGCTATTCGTAATATAGGCTCATTTCTGAATACCACGTGTGCAAAGCTGTGGGCGGAGGCTGGAGAAAAATAAAAGAAATGTCCAATTTCCCACAACGTAGAACATAAATACTCATTTATGTTTATTTTCTTCTCATTCAGGAACATCTAACGGATTTACCTACACCCTATAGAGGTGGTTCGTATTCACGCAACCAGGCTTTTAAACCAGGTTCTCGCATAAAACTCACGTCATCCGTACCTAGTACGACTTTACGATATATATTTATATTTATATATATTTATTTATTTATTATACAAATGAATGGTAGTAAATGTCTTAAAACCTATGTTAGGTTTGTCTAGACATTAGGTTCTCGATATTGATTGTAAGAAAAAAAATTGTAAACAATCTTTACTTATTTTCTATGAAGAGCGAGCGCATGTTAAGATAACACCGTCACAGAGCAGCTAACAGTATGTACCTAGTGCATAGGCACAGCAAAAAATAAAAGCCGTCAGGTGAGTTGAGTGGAAGCATAATAGCCAATGCAGTGGTGTTAGTATGCATTACTATCGCTACGCGTGTGTGCGTGCGCTTACGACTTACAGGATACATAGACGTATTAAAAATACTCGGGTGCCGCGCGCAAGTCTACCGCGCACCCTAGGACGCGCCGCGCCGCAAGACGGGGGCGGTCGGGTAGCGACGGACTTGCATTGTGGAATTGCGCAGTGAACTCGCGCGGTCTAAGTAATACTTTCAAGTATTTAGTACCTGGTACTTGTAAGATACGGTACGTTATTGACCTGGTATGCGAAATAGCAAGTACGACCCATCTCTAGCACACTCTGTTTAATGCCGTGGCAATGACAAGATGTGGAGGAAGTGAAATGCCCCATGTGGTTCTTGTATGTTGTGTTTGTGAATAAAACATTGTGACATTCCTTTTCGTGAGACGGACGTTTCGCATGAAGTGTCGTCATTCCGTCCTGTCCTAATTTTAATAAACGAGAATATTTGCGTTTACTGAATGAATGATAGGTATTTATTTACAATAATATAGGTAGTTCATAGATAGGTCTCTTAAATAATAAAAAACGACTTACTCTTCATTCGACAACTTTTTGTAAATTTTTATAATCTACTTGCTTCTTGCCCGCGGCTTCACTCGCGTTGTATCTACATAAAAAGTAGCCCATATGCTATTCTGGGTAAAGAACTCTTTATATTCCAAGTTTCACCAAAATTGGTAGAGCCGTTACGGCCTGATTGAATAACAAACATCTTCACAAACTTTCGCATTTATAATATTAGTAGGATATAAACAAAAATAAATCACTACTAAATGAGATGACTTCAAATACTATGATAACATTTGGATTAGGATTGCTTCGTGGATTCTTGAAGACTTCGTGTTTTTTGTCAAATTTTGAAATAGAGACAGTCAAGTCTAAGTGTGTTTTTTGTATTACTTGGGTTATAAGTATTTTTCTTTGTACCTACCTAGGTACTTACTGCGTTGTGGGTCAAATAAATAAATTTTCTTTCTTTCAAGTGTGAGTAGGGCTTGCGCCCTGAGGTAGGGCACAGGGGTAGCACAGAGGTAGGAGGAGGTAGGGCACAGCGAGATTTTCTCGTTCCGAATGGGAGCAGCCCGCCTGGGGAACTACCTCCGCCTTACAGAAAATCGCAACCAAATATTTGTTTCAAATAGTGTTGTGTTCCTGCGGTGAGTTAGGTTGCCAGAGCTCTTTAGGGGGAAGGGGGTTCGGTGTCGGCAACGCGTGCTTGATGCCTCTGGTATTGCAAGCGCTCATAGGCTACGGTAACCGCTTACCATCAGGTGAGCCGTAAGCTTGTTTTCCACCTCTGTTGTATAAAAAAAAAAAAGGTTTCCGTAGCACGGGGTCGAAAAATAAGGTAGGAACATAATTGAACACGCGGATGAAGTTGCCAGCTAGTTTTATATAAATGTACACATTTAATTGATTGCATGATTATTATTGTTCGTTATATCATAATCATAATTTCAGCCGTTGGACGTCCACTGCTGAACATCGGCCTACCCCAAAGTTTTCCATAGCGACTTCCAATCAAGTGATCTGTTACATTTCTTTGGGCTATAAATGCTCTTTGAGCGTCCGTACTTACTAACTTGTAAGATGTTAGGGTTGGCAGCTGTTGTAAAAATTTAAACACCTATTCTTAGTGGTTAAAATTAAAAAAAAAATTAGTAAAAGTTCTAATTAAAGTAAAACGCGATGAAAGTAATGCCAGTGTAAGAAGTGAGAAAGAAAAATAGTCATAATCTAAATTTTTCAGGCTAAGTGAGCGACTCTGAAGCTTAATTGGTATCCCCGTATTTAGAGGAGAGTTGGAATACATCCTGAGTCAGAAATTTATGAATTTATGGTATTATACAATGTAAAGAAAAATTCTCGACTGAAAATACTAGGGTTACACTTATCATAACGACCTCGATCCATCTTGTTATGTTTCTAACGGAGGGCCTAGATTTTGCCTGTCAGATTCTCTGAATTGAGTCAAGCCCCACCTCGACGACAATTGAAACAAACCATTTGTCTAGGCGTGGGTGGAAGACGCCCACATCCACATTAGACGGAAAAATAGTGAAACGGTGATTCCTTGAAATATGAATATCAAGTTTATGCGCTAGTATGAATAGTGTATTTATAAAAAAAAATGCCTTGTCTATGGGAAATTCTTCTTCTTCTTCTTCGTGCCCTTGTCCCACATTATGTGGGGTCGGCACAACATATTTTCTTCTTCCACTCACTTCTATTTCGTTTTGTAAATTTTCACCTTAAGTTTAAGGGGCATTCTTGGATCACACGTGGTTCCTGTGACCTGTCGCCATTTCATCCATCCCGCATTTATTCTATTTTTCACATCCCGGTCTATATCGCCGTCGTTCTGGATTAATTAACCATCTACTTAAACAAACTTCCTCTGATGTAGGTACTATGGGAAATTATGGATACTTTAACCAGACAAATATAATAAACAATGCGTGCCAGCCAGCGGGCTGAAAATGGTATATATATATATATATATATATATATTTTTTTTTTTAATATTCCGGACATGTCACACACGGTCAACTGATCCTAAACTAGGCATAGCCTGTACTATGGGTACCAGAGACTGACATACATAATAGATATATATTTAACACCCAGACACAGAACAAACATCTGTGTTAGTCACAAATGTTTGTCCAGTGCGGGAATCGAACCCGCGACCTCTAGCGCAGAAGGCAGAGTTAATACCAACTGAGCTATGAGGTCAGTCAATTTTGAAAGACGGATTTGAATAAAAACAGATTTTTACATTTGCTGCATTTTAAAAAAAAGTATATAATTGAGTTAATAGTATCATAATTGAGGTAAAACGTGACTATAATACACATTTGTTGCAACATATTTTGAGGATATAAAATTCGTACTTAAGTTTAGAGGAACCTCTGAAGTAATTTATTTAAGATCGCTCTCATAATGATACAATAACGCTTACAGCCGTCTGATTTCCCCGGGGCAGCCTTAAACGGTTTAACTACAGGACAAGAAATTATTGCCCCTTTAGGCCGTGGTGGCCCCGGCTAAAGAATAGGCCCCTCCATATCTCTATCCGCGGATGTCGTAAGCGGCGACTAAGGGAAAAAAGCAAGGGGATGGGCAGCAGCGTCCCTCATTTTAACAAAACGATAGCTCTAACTGCCAGCTCAGCGTGGTGAGTATGGGTAAAACCACATGATAAGGAATTTGTTCTGTCTGTGGGGGAGGCCATGTTCAGCAGTGAACGTCGTACGGCTGAAATGATAGGGTCCTATGTGTAAAGTTCATTCTATTAAAAGTTAGTTCGTATGGACGACGTTTTCCCGAAAGCCACCATCGAAGCTAGCTAGGCTTTATAGCTGACACTTATACGCTATAGTGCACTTTAATTTTATGTATATCAGACCCTGTTTTTATGAAGATATTTTATGTAATTGGTAATATACATAATGTTTGCGCACTTTCAACAAATAAATTATTATTGTATTTTCATTTAATTTTAATTATTTATTAGAATATACACTTATACATACTATAAAATATAAAATTAATTAATTACAAAATAAAATAGAAACTAAATAAACAAATAATTTTTGTCATGCGGCAAGGTGCCAAGAGCACTGGCTGCATTCCCGCGTTGAATTGCCAAAGAAATTCTTTGTGCAAGGAATGAGCCAGCTCTCTTATCACCGGCGGCGTCGACCAAACAAATAAATAAATAAATATACGCACTGAAACCAATCCATTGAAAACGACGAGGAGTCTTCCTTTTAAGATTTTGCTTGGAACCCTAAAATATTTAACATTTATATAGTTTTTATATAATTTAGTTGTCCTGTTTCTTGATAAGTTTGATAGTTTTAGAGTTCACTTTTTTAACCAATATCGCCGTCATATGCGGTGAGGGACGGTGTGGTTTTCATTGAAAAATCTCTGTGAAAAAATCAGCTGTTCTGGGGTCAAATCAGTGCAAACTCAATGAATACGATGTTTTAGGCTCGTATTCAGAGACAAGACTCAAGCATTGATCTGTACTTAAATCTCGATTTGAGTCGAGATTCTAATTCTTGAACAGTAGTTATGTATAGATTCAATGATCACAGTTCACCTGAGTAAATGCTTATTCTGAAACGTCAATCAGACGAAATCTTTGTTTGAGTTTAGATTTGATTAGACATTAATCAAATGACATTTTCGTTCCGTTACACGTACTTTGATGCATATTTATACTTCACTTTATAGTTCTGTTCTATTTCTACCCTGGCTGTTTGAATTTCTGCGTAAAACGGATCGAAAATTATAAATAAATCAAAATGTAAACGAGAACACATTTGAGTACAGATTTGAGACTCGATTCAGCGGAGAGTAGTTTAAGTACCGTTCTTGAATAAAAGTTATGTTTGAGAAGAGATTCAATACTTAAATAGAGTTCAGCTGATCTGTGATTAAATCTATGCTTGAGTCGTGTCTCTGAATACGAGCCTTAGAAACCAAACTTGATGCCAAACTTCTCGTACGTTTAGAATTCAGTGTTAAAAATGATAATAATACAAAAAACAGATAATTTTAGAATGGGGAAAAAATGAAAAAAAATATGTTTTTTAGCAAATATCCTTGCTTTTTGTTGATAGAATAAGCCCCTTACGGTATGGTATATGGTATGAATAGCCTCGAATAGGTATA
Source organism: Anticlea derivata (assembly GCA_947579855.1). NCBI lineage: Eukaryota > Metazoa > Arthropoda > Insecta > Lepidoptera > Geometridae > Anticlea > Anticlea derivata. The sequence goes on from OX388277.1 coordinate 9,520,370, forward strand.
ACATCGCCTCTGAACACAATTTACACGTCTACGTGCCGAAACAGAACAAATATTGTATCAATTTGCACAGAACACCAGCAGTAATTTGCATACTAAGCGAATCAAAACCCCTGTTCCGATGTGTGGGAACCATGACAGTAAGGGATAATTCACACGTACCACATCGCAGCGACAAAAGGTGGTCAAGCTGTGGCTACGTGTGAATTGTGTCGCTGCAGCTTTTTGCAGCACAAAATGTCGATGTGGTTGCGTTCTGCGATGTGGCCGACCGCTAGTTTTTTTTTTTTTTTTATACCACTGAGGTGGCGAACAGGCATACGGCCCACCTGTTGGTAAGCGGTTACCGTAGCCTATGAGCGCTTGCAATACCAGAGGCATCACGCACGCGTTGCCGACCCCTCCCCCCCTCCCCCCTAAAGCGCTCTGGCAACCTGACTCACCGCAGGAACACAACACTATTTGAAACAAATAATGTTATTTGGCTGAGATCTTCTGTAAGGCGGAGGTACCTCCCCAGGCGGGCTGCTCCAATTCAGAACGAGAAAATCTCGCTGTGCCCTACCTCCTCCTAAAACGTTCACGGTGTCTTCGTTGGCGGTCGCGTTGTGGTGGCTATATGGTCGGTATCATCCACGCGGTCGATTATGACGGCAAAATGTGGTAGGTACGTGTAAATTCTACTAGGTATTCATTTCCAATACAAAATATGCGCCCGACCAAGTGATGTGGTTGTGGTGTGTTTGGGGTAAGTGTGAAACAACCCTTAGTCTATTTGTGAAATTCCAAATTATTTTGGGAAAACAACCGATGTTTTATTAGTCCGGTTGAGGAAAAAAAATACAACATCGTTGGATCGGTTTATTAATTTATTAATTCGAAACTTTTGTTTCGTTTCGGCCAACCGATGACATTTTCTGTTCGAAAAAAAAAGCGTTTAATACAAGCGTGTACAGGACGTTCAACGATGAAGGAAAACATCGTGAGGAAACTTCATCATCTTCCTGCCCTCATCCCACATCATGTGGGGTCGGCACAATATGTACGTATTCTTCGTCAATTTCCCTGTATCAGTCGTCATCTCAGCACTCACTCCTTTCTTAATCATCATCCACTTTCATACAGCATATCTGTACTCCTAAATCCATGTACAGAATGACCAAGACAGCATCAGTGACACGACAAGAAGAACAGAATGAGCATTCGCTCGTCTGATGTAAATCGGCCTTAAGACGACTAAAAAAAAAGCTCAAATTTTCCGCCCCTAAAGTCTGCCGCCCTAGGCTCAATCCTACTCAGCCCGTCGGTAAATCCGCCACTGAGGGTCACTCCTAATGAAGCCATGTTCAAACGGCGTGCGATGTGTCATGTGAATTTCATTTTAAAATGATCCTTATCTCTACTGTATAAATTCAATTTTGAGTTTGACTTTTCGGAGCTTGCGATATTGTTCAAATGTCAGACTCAAAATTGACTTTCATCAATAGACGTAAGGCTCATTATTAAACGATTTTTTTGACATACCAAGGTCACATCGCTCGCCGTTTGAACAAAGTTTGAAAGAGACCAAATCAACGAAATTTATTCGTCTGATATTATAGTTATCATTCTAACCAACCTTTCAACTTTGACAAAAGCTGAAAAAGAAAAGAAATGAGTTTCATATTTCAAGGCATTTTCGTGAAAACAATATTTTCTTTGTGAGTAAAAGTGTCTAAATAAATTTGGTTTTTGTACACCGTCAATCGCACTGTCTTATCAAATCTTAAGAAATATAGCCAACAAAATGAAGTGGATATATTAATTTTATAAAGTGTGTACTCGGATGAGCTGGTGGCAAACTTGGGCACGCATCCATTTCGTGAACACGCTGAAGCCCTGAGCCGGAAGAAGAAATCAGGCCTTCAAAACCAATGTCACATTGACTGTACATAAATGTTTGGACGTGCCTCTGCATACCCCCATAAGACATCTTCAAGGATCCGGTAGCCTGGAGATCTGAGAGGTGACATGCTTGGGCATAATAGTAGTGAGACTATTTATTTTATTTTTATTTAGTGAACGTATATTTTTTCACAGCAAAGAAATGGCAAGGAGGTTACTTCGAGATATTCTCGCTCTAAATTGGAGCAGCCCGCGTAGAATATAAGGGCCGGGGCCGCCTGATGATAAGTGGTCACCGTCGCCTATTGACATCAGCAACACCTGGAGCATTGCTAATGCGTTGTCTTCCGAACCCCTCCCCCCTAAAGAGCTCTGGCAACCTTACTCACCGCAGGAACACAACACTATTTGAAACAAATAATGTTATTTGGCTGCGATATTCTGTAAGGCGGAGGTACCTCTCGCTGTGCCCTACCTCCTCCTAAAATGTAGTAGCATGTAGAGATTATCTGACAAAATTGTGTTAAAATAGCATCGCATCGCCTCTCAACACAATTTAAGTTCATGTCTATGTGCCGAAGCAGATTCAGAATCACAATTTGTACAAAAAACTCCATGGCTTTAAAAGGTTTCATTTAAAATAAAGTTTAATTAACCGAAAACCTTTTTTTAGAAAAACAAGTTAATAAAATCATATAACCCAAGAATTTCCAACTCATGAATTCTTCAAATGGGTGCTCCCAAGTATCTCTCAAATTGAGCTATCCACTGTCACGCGAATAGCGGACCTATTCGTGAGCGTAAAGAGTTCAAACCGGCATAGAAATTGATTGAAGAGGCCTGCCCCGAATTCACTCGAGTGGATTAAAATAATGTTTAAATGGTTACTAGACGACATTGAAGTAACAAGGCTGTCAAAACATAGTTTAGTTTAAAATAACATATAACAGTTACGGAGTAGGTATATTCTTGTATTTGTATTTGTATTTGTTTATTTGCGAAAATGTGGTTACAGTAGCTCTTTTACATTATAATAATGAGATCAGCACATTTTACTATGAACTAGCATGCAAAAGTTGTTTTACAAATTACAAAGTTGTTTTACAAGTTGTTTTACGAAATTAGAATAATACATGTCTATAACAATTTGAATTTTACACCTTTAAAATATAGTAAACATAGCAATTTATTATCATACCATACATATTATATTATTAAAAAAGTCAAGATTATGAATGTCACATTAGTATGAAAAAAAACCACGATAGTACCTACTTAAATAGACTGAATTATTATCAAAATACATATTACATATTTGCTTCAATATAATTATTAAAATGTCTTGTCCAGAAACTCTTTGATGGAGTAAAGACTCTGGTCAACTAGCCATTTAAATAGCTTATTTTTAAATTGTCTATGCGGTAAACATTTCATTGGCTCTGGGATTTTTGACGTTAACGTTAATAAAAAGCTTACGCCCGCGATTTAGCTCGCATAATTTATGTATTTAAATTATCATCAGCATCATCAGCCTGTAGAAGTTCACTGCTGGACATAAAGGGGCAAAGTTGGGGGATAGAATTACGAGCTTTTATATAAATGCGGACGAAGTCGCGGCTAACAGCTAGTTTCCTATTAAACCAACCAACAAACAGACAATTTAAATTAGTTTTGTTTTCGGGTAAAACATCAACTTTGTGGCCATAGTTCATAACGAAAATTGTTTGTCTAAAAAGGCAAGTCTTTCGATATTTAATCATTTCATCCAAGTAGAGTGGGTAATGTTTGGACAACCTTCGATAAATGTCAACAGAGGCCGTACTTACCGAAGAACCTATAGTCTATGGAAACTTCAAGTTAGGTAAATACTCAAAAAGATCCCCTATTTGTTGTCATACACCTGTCACGTATTTAATTCTCTCTCTCGGGCATATGCCAGATGTGTTTGGCTGTACTTCTGTTAGACTTCTTTTCAAATAGTGTTGTGTTCCTGCGGTGAGTAAGGTTGCCAGAGCTCTGTAGGTGGGAGGGGGTTCGGGATCGGCAACGCGTGCGTGATGCCTCTGGTATTGCAAGCGCTGATAGGCTACTGTCACCGCTTACCAACAGGTGGGCCGTTTGCTTGTTTGCCGCCTCAGTTGTATAAAAAAAACTCAAGATCAGGCCCCCAATTCTACTAATTCAATGACTTGAAAATGATAATCGCATGATAATGATCGCACCATTATCATTCAGTTACGATTTTCACCACCTTCGTTGCTTTGATTTCATTGGTCAATTGGTGTCACAATGTCTGCCATTAATAAACGACTGTGATAGCAGAATACCAAAAGGGTCAAAAGTGGTCATTTTGCCATTGAACCAATGTCATTTCGAAGCCATTAGTTATTAGCCATTAGTTATTATTAGTAGCCCCTGAGAGAAGACATTCTCTCAGGGGCCCTAATAGGGGCACTATTACTAGAATGTCTACCAAGCTTGAAAAATACAGCCGTGAACTTTTCTTTTGTTACTAAATAAGCAAAATCGACTCCTTGATACGAGGAAAAATTCAAGAGGTTTTTATTTTCTATATCAGAATGGACAGCTACGAGTGCTACGAAAGTGCTACGAAGCTACGAGAGTACTACAGCGCTACGAGTTATTGTAGCAAATTGGATTTGTAAGCTGAATAGTTTAGCAAATATAAGCAATATTAAATTCAATATTCTTGAAACTTTTTTCAATTATTGACATTTGAATTTGTATACAAAGTAAAAAGGTGCTTATCTCAATAAAATCCCTAGAATCACTTGGACACGTCTTAGAAAAATGTGGAGCTATACCATTCTCATTCATTAATAGAACTCGTATTTTCTGATACCCATGACACCGGGAATCCTAGTGTGGGGTCAGGAATATGTACGTGACTATTGGGCGTTTTTTCCATTCATTAGTTGACAGAGATTGAGCCCAAATGTCATTTATTTTTACTTTTACTCCACAGGTCCTATCTGAAAACCAGCGCTGCTACGCCTCGGCGGAGCAGCAATAAGCTGAGATAGGACCTTTTTGACCCATGCCACTGCAGCGTAGACATTTCTCGCCATAAGTAGGTATCACCAGTTGGCACCCACTTGATAGGTGGGTTAGGCGCCTGCTTTTCTTTTCTGTTAATGTGTAGTTTATTAATGTTTTTTTTGTTTTTAAGTTCACTGTTAGCCTACCTACCTACTAAGTGCCTAAGCTGTTTGTTTATAGTGATTGTAACCTACTGTTGTTTCTTCCGATTGTTTTTATCTCTGTCTGTGCTGCATTTGTGTGTGTGTCGAATAAATGATTTATCTATCTTATCTATCTATCTTATTTAAATGGCGTCCATCGGGTGGGAGGTTTCTAACAATGCGTTGTCCGGTTCATGGACTCGAATGGCGAGAACCTTTATTCCCCGACGGTTGCCTGTTCTACGGGCTATATGGCCCGCCCACTGCCACTTCTAAGCTCGCCTACAATCTCATAAAGAGTTTTAATACTAAAAGCAATGTAAATTACAATAAAAGAGTCGTTACCGAGAACTTCTCGCATTTTAATAAATAATATTAAGTTCGTAAGATTACCTGTAGATAAAGGTAAGATTTTGATATACTTTTCTAAGCTTTATAGCAAAAGTTTGTTTGTTTGATTATCGTTTGAGCCATTTGTAGATAATAACGTTTTTAAAACTAAAAACAAAACAGATTAGATTTTTGAATTTTTTTCGGTGTCGGCAACGCGTGCGTGATGCCTCTGGTATTGCAAGCTCTCATAGGCTACGGTAACCGGTTATAATGTTTTACTTCACCGTTCTAAGCACGTGTTAACAGCATGTTTTAATTGATTAAATTCTTTCCAAATGAAAAATGCATTGGAGCACGACTTGAACCTATGACCTACGGATCGAAAGTCGAGTAACATCCCACTACGCCAACACCGCTCCTAAACTGTTTAATAATGTAGGTAATACCAATTTTACTACGCCATAGATAACAAAACAAGATCAAAATGTTTATCCTTAAATTAATGGGGGTTCCTGCAGCCGTAACATAAATGATTAATTATCTAGGAATGATGAATACGCCTGTAAGTTATAATTTCGTACAGTTTTGCAACAAAATCGATCTCGTTTTCTCCGGAATAGGATGCCCTTTGTCATCGTTGTGTCAGAAACTACAAGTAGGTACCAAAATACCGCGGGTAGCATTAGTTGCCTAATATACTGGGACCGAGTGATATTGGTAAATCTTCTGTTAAGCGGAGGTACCAGGCGGGCTGCTCCAATTTAGAGCGTCAAAATCACGCTGTGCCCTACCTCCGCCCACTAGTTGTCACCGTAATTTGGTTATGTTGGCGATCATGTTTGTACACAGTGAAAAATCGCCCTATACATGTGTAGGTAGGTAAATCTATCCTACTAATATTATAAATGCGAAAGTTTGTGAGGATGTTTGGATGTTTGTGGTTCAATCACGCCCAAACGGCCGAACGGATTTGAATGATATTTGGTACAGAGATAGATTATAGTCTAGGATAGCATATAGGCTTCTTTTTATCTTCATAGGTACCACGCGAGCCGAGCCGTGGGCGGTAGCTAGTTAGATATATTTTCACAGTCTTCTTCTTGTCGTTTCACTGATTCTTTATTGGTCACCTGGATTAGTTCAGTGACCATGTTGAGGTATGGTGTCCCTGAAAAGGGCCTAGAACCGTTGATGAAAGAATATAAAAGATTTTCACAGTAAAAATTTCATCAACGTGATAATTTCAAAACGAGTACCTAAGCGCTTACAAATCGCGAAATGATGTCAAATATTTAAATAGCTTCCTACTGAACGATGGTATCTTTATAATCATTCTTTACAATTTAGGTAGCTAATTCAATAATTTCAACTAGGAAGTCAAACTCCACTTGCCGAAGCACATGTCAAACTTACCTACTACATGTACCCAAACTTGATCATTCCATAGTACCTAAGCATAGTTTCTAGTTATAGTAGCTTCAACCTCACTTGCTATAAATTGCATCTAACCGGGTAAGCATACTTGAGAGCACTCGTGGCGTGGTGGTAGTAGCCCCGCCTTCCGATCCACAAGTCGTGGGTTCGAATCCCGATCGTTCACCAATGGATTTTCCTTTCGGAAAACGTATGTGCACTACAATAATAAGTACTCTCAAACGGTGAAGGTATAGATCGTGAGGATACCGGCGTGTCCTTGAACCGAAAAATTCAAACACATGTATGGAAGGAAGCATCTAAGAGGCGCACTTAAATCCTTTCACTACACTGATTCTTTCACGGTATAGAATAAGAATAAGAATAAGATTTTATTTATTTGACACACACATACAGTACAAAAATATTAAAGACACATAACAATAATCACATACATAACAAAAATGATCACATAAATAACAAATAAGTAGGCAGGTTAACAAAACTAAATATTATGTTTCTTAGTGCGACTGTGCGGCCAAACTAGGTCCAAGTTTCAGCTTATGCCACTCCAGAACATAGTAGGGAAGCAGCGCTGGTTTTCAGGGTAACATCACGCGGGCGAGACAACGCCCTTTTCAGGGTCACCAGACCTCAACCTAGTCACTGACCTAATACAGGATGACCAAGAAAGAATCAGCGATACGACAAGCAAGCATACTTGACGAGCTGAGTTGACAATGCCTGTACAAAATTGCTTAGCCGAACTAAGAATTCAATTGCATATAGGCTACTTTTTAGGTATCACGCAAGCAAAGCCGCGGTCGCGAGCTAGTTTATTGGTGTCTCAACTGTTCTACAAATACTGTGGCTAAGCTTATATAGGGAGAGGTATCTTCGGTGCCATTGTTTCTTAGTTATTGTGTTAAGCGTCCCTAATGTATTATTCAGGGCCCAGGGTATGAGGGATGGGTTCACGCGCAATATGGCTTAAAACCTTTAGCGGCAGCTTTTAGGAGCATTCAAGCGAGCGAGCGAGGCGCGCTATATTTTCTTTAAAGCCGTGTTCAAATGAAGTGCGATACTTCAATTAATCGATACGTCAAAATCATCCTTAAGTCTACATATTAAAATCAATTTTGAGTGTCACATTTGAGGGTGCGCAATGTAGCTCAAAGCAAGTCAATCGCAACATCCTAAACATTTTATTATTCAAGCATACTTAAAATGAAACAGCAACTTTGTTAACCAAGAATTAATTATCTTCAGCCTGAGGAAGTAAACTGCTGGACATAGGCCTCTCCTGAAAAGGGGTGGGGGTTGGACGATAGCCCATCAGGTCCAGTGCTGGTTGGTGGTTGGAGCGCCAGAGCCTCTAGCCTCTATCATTGATCGGCAGGGACCACGTGACGGTGAGATTGGCTAGGTGAGTTCCGATCGGTGTTGTTTCGAACCCCTTACACGCTACAAAAATAAACAAAACTTTACTGTGATGTTCGTTATATGAAGCTTATTTTTCTTTAATGTTGTGGTAGGAAGACACCCACACAGAAATTGATGTATCACTTACAGCCCAAGTATGGTAGGAAAAATAGATTTTAAAATGGATGGGAATAAACGACCCACACATTTTAGTCTCACAGGGTTTTAAATATAAAATGTTTTCTAACTTCACGACACACATTGTTCTCAAAATCCATTTTAAAAATACTTAAACTATTGACTTGGTTTCCGAAGTTGAACTAGAAACCCTTATAAATTCGCCATACCCGTCGTCTGACCGATTTTATCAGCCGTTCTACTCGTAATAGACTATAATGCTGAAAATGTATCACGGTAATACATTATGGGGACGCCTCTAGGTTATGAAATAAAAACTTAGAGATAAGGCTTTTATTTGCATTACCTATAGTTTGATAGATCTTTAAAATATTAAGAGACTAGCTTCCACTCGTGCCTACATAGAAAGTAGGTAAAGAACTCTATATATTCCAAGTTTCAACGATATCGGTTGAGCCGTTACGGCGATATTGATTGAACAACAAACATCTAAATATCCTCACAAACTTTCGAATTTATAATATTCGTACGTAGGATTTCTTAAACACTTTATCGATTTAGAGATCCGTAATATATGGCCGTGGTGGCCCCGGCTGAAGAATAGGCCCCTCCATATCAACCTATCCGCGGATGTCGAGGCGACTAAGGGAAAAAAGCTAGGGGATGGGCAGCAGCGTCCCTCATTTTAACAACGATAGCTCTAACTGCGCTCGCCAACCCGCATTCCCAGCGTGGTGAGTATAGGCAAATCCCCCCACATGATAAGGAATTTGCTCTGACTGTGGGGGAGGCCATGTTCAGCAGTGGACGTCGAACGGCTGAAATGATGATGATGATGATGATGAATATATATGAAAAAAAGAAACAGTTCGTCATGGCACTTTTTGTTTTGGGGGAGGCCTATGATCAGCAGTGGACTTCATCAGACTGAAGGTGATTTTGAAATTAAAATTCACTTAGAATATCAGGTTAGCTACTAATATATCTATTCCCTATGCACATATAGATAATGTATATATATATTCTACCTATACTTATCCCTATATTTACCTTAGGATTAATCAGGACTTCCTTAGATAGTTGAGCGGAATCCGCGTTCAAAGGTAATCTGATCTGAAGGTAATCTGACTCAAAGGAGTTGGCGGGTTTCAATACCACAGTGTATGTTGGCAACTGGGACAGTTCCATAGTAGGTAACCTTTTTTTTATATTTTTACAAAGCTATTAGGTATATTATGCGGTATGAGTGATAGGTGGGTTAACGATCTAGGTCGTTTCGAGTGACGGTTAGCAGTGACCGATTCTTTGTAATGTCAAAAAAAAAAGATATATTCCGTTAAGGCGCTATGAGAATCATAATAAACTGTCGAGTGGGCGGAGTGAAGAAAGTGACAGCGCTACGTACTATAATTGAATGCGGAAAGAGATAGCAAGCGTTAGAAGGCGCTCATATAAGAAAATATAGATTATCTTAAAAACATAGTATTTAAAAAAAAAGTGTCTTGGAATTAGGTACCCAATGCTATTGTCTAACACAATATTTTAAAAAAAGTTATTTATGATTGATAGTTTCTGAGTATTTTCTAAAAAGCTGTTGCAGAGGACCGAACTTAAATAATAAATCTATCGAGAAAAGTTTTACCAATCGCGTTTCTGTCTTGGATTTACGTAAATAAAATGCTCAAGTTATATTTGTCATAAAAATCAAAACTGTGCGTTTCGCGGTTATTGAGAAAAAACAGTTCAAAAATTATAAAACAGTTTAACCCTCACCTTTAATAATTGATCGTGCGAGCAGAGCAAGGGAAGATATTTCAAACAACTTAGGTGAATCGGCGTCGTTGTCGGGTTTATTTGTATGTTTATTTGTTAGAGCATATATTTCGAACCTCAATCATCGTTCAATCAATCCGAACTGGATGGAATTAAGTACGGTACCATCGATTGCTGGTAAGAATATGAGTTTAATCGGCCAAGGGGTTGATAAGATATAGGTATTTTTCAAGTTCTAGAAATACTTGAGTTTAGGACAAATTTTACAGTATATGAGTATAATAATATAATGTCAGTCAGAAGTCTGCGTTTTATGCGTGAAATCTTACAAAACACGATTGACGTGACACGTTTTGTAGAATTTTCATCGGTTTGAAAGAAATCGTTTAGTTAGGGCATGTGCCTCTTAATCAAAAATAAACGCTACTTTTAAATAAGTCAGTCACGAGTACCTAGTAATAATAGAAAAAGTCCCGACCAATCTTGATAATGATTCATCATCAGCCTGTAGAAGTCCACTGCTGGATATAGGCCTCCCCCAAAGAGTTCCATGACGAACGGTCCTGAGCCTTCTCCATTCACCGACATAATGATTAAGTAATAATAAATATAATACGCTCATGTACACTCGTAGTTTTTAACTTTTAGCGTATTTGACAGGCCTCATAGCTCAGTTGGTAGTAACTCTGCCTTCTGCGCTAGAGGTCGTGGGTTCGATTCCCGCACTGGACAAACATTTGTGTGATGAATACAGATGTTTGTTCTGTGTCTGGGTATTAAATATATTATTATATTATTTTAAGCTAGATAGACAGCATTAAATATATATATATTATGTATATCAGTCTCTGGTACCCATAGTACAGGCTATGCCTAGTTTCTGATCAGCTGACCGTGTGATAGGTACGGATTTTTTTTTTTTTTATCGGAAATGTCCCATTTAATTAGTACATTACGTTTACAAGCAGGTATATTGTATTGGTATATCCTTTGACCTTTGGCAGTTCTGTTTGATGTGTCCAATTGAGTCCAATTTCAGTGTGTGTACCTGATTACCTACTATTGCTATACCAATTGATGTTTGCACAATTTGCTGAAGGCTGCGGCTATATAAACAATTAGGGCTGGTAACTACCTTAATTAATATATAATAAGTTAATATCAAGACCAAGGTCACCGATATAGCTTTCAGAATTAGCAGGTTGAAGTTGCAGTGGGCCGGCCATATAGCTCGCAGAACCGATAACCGTTGGGGAACAAAGGTTCTCGAGTGGCGACCACGAACCGGACGACGCAGTGTTGGAAGGCCCCCCACCCGATGGACCGACGACATTGTGAGGGTCGCGGGAAGTCGGTGGATGGAGAAGGCTCAAAACCGTTCGTCGTGGCACTCTTTGGGGGAGGCCTATGTTCAGCAGTGGACTTCATCAGGCTGATGATGATGAAGTTAATATTATAAGGAAGAAGATGATTCTACGGGGAATTCGCGACCCTCAGTCATGGGGAAAACGACGCGAGTAGGAATTTCCTTAAAATCCGCCTTATCAGTTGCTACATATTTTTGAACTGTGCCTTATAAAGCTGTAAATTATCATCATGTAAAGAACATTCTGAATACGTTTTAGATTATGTATTTCACGCCGTGTACTTGGCTTTATAACTTACTTATATCTTTGGCCACTTTCATGAGACTGTGGTCAAAGCTTTACTTCACCCAAGAGGATCAATTCAAAGGCTAGCTACCTGAAGATACAAATTACAATTATCGAACGTAAAACCGATTTTATCACCGAACCGTACTTAAGTTGAAGTGGCCCAAACATAAAGAAATGATACGCACCTTCATTCAGAGAAAACAACGGATTTCTTATAATAATAATAATAATGTTGCAGCCCTAGCCACCGACCGCTTGAGCCGAGCTTCGCGGTCGGTGGTTCTCAATTTTTACATATATTTTTTACTATAATAGTTGTTTTGATATTCTTTTTTGATATTAAGATGTACTTTTGTAGTAAAAAATGTATTTTATAAATGAGATTTTAATTAAATATATGTGAATAATAATGTAATATAAATTTTATTTCAGGTAATTTAAGAATAGTAAAGATTAAAAGCTAAATTCTAAGACCCATAGAAAGAGCTATAGCTTAGCAAAAAATCCTTTTTAAACACATGTCTTAAAATACGCAAAAGACGCAGCCCCTTAACAATAAGGATATAAGACACTACGACTGTCACTTGACCGGATATAGAGTAGGTATTTGCGCCACCATTAAAGTTTCATCATATTTTCATACATTTTTTTCCTGGATGGAAGTTTCGTCTGCCTGCCCCTTACGGTGGAAAGACTAATCCGCACCGCTTTCTAAATAGAGAAACATCATCAAAGGAAAGATCATGCAAAGAGGCCGAGACCTTTTGCTTTGAAGAAACGAGACACATACATAGGTACATACACAGAGAAAGAGAGAGTAACTTCTAATGAAAAGCATAGTAAATGTTCATTCAAGCAGATAGATGAACTGAGAGATATAAATTGTCTGGTTAGAAGCACTTATTCATAGGTAATTAATACCTAAACTCGACGCAAGCAATAAAATAAAGATAGATGAACTGAGGGTTATAAATTATCTAGTTAGGAGCATAGAAATTAGAATAATTTTGGAGCTAAGCTCGAAGCTTATGATTTATTTGTAACTAGCCGCTACCCTGAGACCCCGAGACATGGGCACTAACTAAAGTTCAGAGCGACAGACTCCAAAGTTGTCAGCGGGCAATGCAAAGAAGTATATTAGGAATAAAAATAAGCGACAGGATAAATAGCGATACCATAAGAGCCAAAACTAAGCTAACAGATATTCTAGAAAAGATAGATCAACAGAAATGGCGCTGGACAGGACATACGATTCGCAGCAAGTATGAAAAATGGAGCCAAATAATAATAAACTGGTACCCAAGAGATGGGAAAAGAAAAAGGGGAAGACAAATAAAAAGATGGGAGGATGAAATAAAGTTAACAGCTGGCCCCTTCTGGAGAAGGGCAGTACTGGACAGAGCACATTGGAAAGAGCTAGAGGAGGCCTTTGCCGATAGGCACTCTGAAATAAGGGATATTATATAGTGGAAATTGTGATGGAAAGAAATGTAAAACTTCAGAAATAAAGGCTTATTATTATTATTATATATTATTATTATAGCTGGTACCCGCGATTTCGTTCGCATGGTTTTTTTGCTCTAATTAATATCAAGGTATGTCCTTTATGTAATCGCATGCGTCGGTCAACACCGTCTCACGTGTCTGCCCGTTCGGGTAGGCATAGCTTGTAATCTGCACTCCCGCCCACACTCCCCCATTTTTTTATATTTATTCTGCTATTCGGGGCGAAGACACCCAACAAATAAATCAAAGATCTTATAAATCGGTCCAGCCGTTCTTCGTGAGTTACAAATGGTGTTACTCGCGTTAGTGTGTTACTACATTTGTAACTCAACTTTTTTATATACATATTAATACTAAAAGTCGTCAAGGACAATAAAAGGTTTTGCTAGACTTTATTTATTTATGAAGTTGATTAAACAAAATCCTAACTTGCTAAACAATGCTCCAACATATAAAATATTCATAAGTAGATTATAAAGTGTTAGATTGTCCACCCTTTTAGTGAAATTGGCGGTCCAATACCTGTCTGTATCATTGTCTATTGTTGAACGAGTGTTTTTAATTAAAATACCACAATTTAGTTCTATATTTTAGTGGCCTCGGCTGAAGAATAGACCGTCCATTTCTACCCGTGGATGTCGTAAGAAACAACTTAGGGAAAAAGTTAGGGGATGGACAGCGTTCTCGCCAATCCGCGTGCCCAGCATGGCGATTATGGGCATATCATTCCTTATGATAGGAAGATTAGGAAGTCGCTCTTGATATCTGTGAGAGGCCTTTGTTCTGTGGAACTCCTACGGCTAAATAATGATGATGATGACATAATAACACAGAAGACTGACAAAAAATAAGAGCACTCAAAATAATTAAAAGTAAAACTCGCTTCAATAGCGAATTTATGCTCAAATAAATTCATTTCAAAAAACTTTCATTCATGCTGCCCTGGGGAAAATATTGTTTGATATTCATTAGAAAATAAACGGAATGCTGTGTTTACACTGTGCTAGTTTTTGTTGATGATATTGCAGTTACTGTCACTGTCGGTTGCTGCTCGAATCGATTGCATAGACTAGTACTTCGCCTCGACTAAGGTCCAGTAAAATATGGTGGTTTCTATGATCGTTGAGGCACAATTAAGATAAACTTCGTATTTTAGCACATCTTTAACATATTCTAAGTTATATAAAATCTTACCTGAACTACGAAGTCGTCTTAAACTTTAGCAAATGGGAGCTCACTTTATATCGAATTTTAAATGTTACCACTTTCGTTGTACCCCAAAGATATGGCAATCATAAAAAATGCTCTAGAATGTATGAACAGTATCGGTATAAATATCCCTTAAAAAGCTATGGCAACCTTACGAGTACTCACCGCAGGAACATAACACTATTTCAAACAAATAGTGTTATTTGTCGATTTGTGCGATCTTCTGTAAGGCAGAAGACCTTACTTAAATAAATATTAGTGTTCGCCAAAGCCTTTATAAAAAAAAAACATTTATGTCAGACAACAAAAAAAAACACTTTATGAATGAAGCATCGAGGTTCTACCATCGGACCTCGCGTCACCGGAATAAGGCTCATCCACATCTCATTGACACGTGGGTATCTCGAACCACTCGCTTTACGAGATCCTTTCTCCCCCATACGTGCAAATTGTGGAAGGAGCTTCCTTCCGAGGTTTTCCCGCTAACCTACAACATGAAGAGCTTTAAGAAAAATACAAAAAGATTTCTCCAGGGCAGGCAACGCATTAGCAATGCTCCAGGTGTTGCAGATGTCAATGGGCGACGGTAACCGCTTACAGGTCTTATCAGGTGGGCCGTAAGCCTGTTTGACTCCGTATAACATTTAAAAAAAAAGTAGAAATCGCATGGTTGAATTTGGGCGAGTAGCTCGACTGGCTGGTCAGTAACTAGCTAGTGTAAACGCAGCACTACGGATGTCAGCTTTAATACTCAGTTTACGTGTTTCGGTGTGGCAAGCGGAAAATCGATTGCAAACTGACGACGTAGGTGGTTTTGTTTGTAGTTTCAGATTTTGTCGTTAAAACTGGTGGAACGTGTTGATGTTTGACAGTTAGATAATTATTAAGGTTTAACAAAAGTTATTTGAGCATAACTTCACGCCGAAATAAAACAACGAATGTACCTACTAATAACATATATGGCATCGCCTTAGGGATAAAAAAATACATGTTATGATGTTATACTGTATTCTAAATAACCTTAGCCTTATTAGGCCACATCTCACTTGCAAAAGTGAGATGGTGGTAAAACGCCTAACCATAACCAATAAAAAAAACTAAAAAAAAAAAACTATGGGTTTGACATTTACCGTGGTATTCGTCGCGTAAAATGTTTTCACTCAACTCAGCCGTTTTGGCATAGAGGAAGGTGCCCTGAATTTCTAGAAAGACCTGTGTAAGAAATTATAACATTCCGCACCAAGCCCTGTTTGTTGCCTGATTCTTCTAGGCTTGGTCGCGAGGAACAGGCGTAGCTTCACCTAGTTTCTAAGACGTTTCATGTGATCCTAGTGATTTTATTGAAATAAATGCCTTTTGACTTTGATTCATTTGTACTATGAAACCGTTGGTTATATGTTTGAATATTCACTTTCACTTTTCTTGGTCATCATTGTATGAGGTCAGTGACCAGGTTGAGGTATGTTGGTCCTGAAAAGGGCCTACATACCTCGTGCACATGTCACATGTCTTCTAATTTATAGGTTCTATGACATGTCGGTTTCTTATCATTTTTCCTTCACCGTTTGAGAGCACTAGTATAGCGCACATAAACAAAAAAAACAGTAAACCTTTCAACATTACAGTGACATCGCGTGTTTTTAGCATAAAATATAGCCTTTGCTTTTATCAGTTAATAAAATAACAAAATCCTTTTAAAATGCTGTCTAGTTTTGTATTCTCTTTTATTCTTTTAGAATATTTAGAACGTAAAAAGTTAGCTATTAAAAACCATGGCTTGGCTTGTTTGATGAAACGCATTTGTTGTTACCAACTGACATGTGTTACAGCGCAGGCATTTAACCTTACCTCTGACTACCCCTTAGATATCCTTACATGGGTATCACAAAAAAGAATTCCAAGCATGTTACGCATCCTTTCAGATCATCAGTCGCTCATGCTCGAAAATGTTTTTACAAAAATCTATGAGAGGTAGTTAGAGGCAAGTCCTAATTTGCATTTGACATATGCCCTCAATTTGCAGCAAGTGTTAGCATGTGTGAGCTATGGAACGGGCTATGCTTGGAGTTTCTTTGAAGGATAAAATCCGCAACGAAATTATCCGACAGAGAACCAAAGTCATCGACATAGCCCAGAGAATTAGCAAGCTGAAGTGGCAGTGGGCTGGCCATATATGCCAAAGAACCGACAACCGTTGGGGTAAACGAGTTCTTGAGTGGAGACCACGTCTAGGCAAACGTAGTGTGGGGCGCCCCCCGGCTAGGTGGAGCGATGACCTACGAAGGGCGGCGGGCAGTAAGTGGATGTAAAGGGCCGACCACCGGGCTCAGTGGCGTGTATTGGGGAGGCCTATGTCCAGCAGTGGACTAATGTGGGCTGATGATGATGATGATGATGATGATGATGTTAGCATTCCCAACGCGACTTAAAAAAACACTTCCTTACGATGTAATAGTCCCGTTTTGCTACCATGATCGTAAGGGACCAATAGATTAAAAATCCGTCAGAAAAAAAAACACGATGTCCGTCACAGTTTCAAAAAATATCCATTGGTGCACGACCAGTATTTGAACCTAAAACCTTTACATCATAAGCAGAGAGACCTCCTCACAGCTATCACGGCTATTGAGACGATTAACAGTCGTGAGCAAAAATCTTTTTTATATCCCAACGAACACGGGAACACCACCTTTCAAAAAGCTTTTATGTACATACCTAGAGGTATGTACATACTTTATAGCTTCGCACATAAAGCGGTCACAGCAAAGGTAGGTATTCTGAAAGTCACTGACTTTATAATTCTTACTAGCTGTACCAATGGTTACCACAATGTCTGAAGACTAAGGTCTTCAACCAGTGCGTCCTACCCGTGATGACTTACGGT
The DNA here is from genome assembly GCA_947579855.1 of Anticlea derivata. Taxonomy (NCBI): domain Eukaryota; kingdom Metazoa; phylum Arthropoda; class Insecta; order Lepidoptera; family Geometridae; genus Anticlea; species Anticlea derivata. Next base: position 9,537,787 of record OX388277.1, read on the forward strand.
GCCGAGACGTGGACACTCACAGTGGGGCTCATTCACCATTTAAAGGTCGCACAGCGAGCTATGGAACGGGCTATGCTCGGTGTTTCTTTGAAGGATAAAATCCGCAACGAGATTATCCGACAGAGAACCAAGGTCATCGACATAGCCCAGAGAGTTGGCAAGCTGAAGTGGCAGTGGGCTGGCCATATATGCCGAAGAACCGACAACCGTTGGGGTAAACGAGTTCTTGAGTGGAGACCACGTCTAGGCAAACGTAGTGTGGGGCGCCCCCCGGCTAGGTGGAGCGATGACCTACGAAAGGCGGCGGGCAGTAAGTGGATGTCAAGGGCCGAACACCGGGCTCAGTGGCGTGTATTGGGGGAGGCCTATGTCCAGCAGTGGACTAATGTGGGCTGATGATGATGGTACCAATGGTTACATAGCAAATCATGCTACGAACTGCTACGACAGATAGAGTGCTACGATACTTGTAGACGGTGCTACGACCGCAGCATTGACTCAGTATGAAGGCGTGTTCAAACGGTGTGCAATATGTCAACTTTATTGAAATATGATCCATACGTTTTTTTTTAATTTTCTTTATGTGTTAAAGTGTCACTGCGGCCACAACTGGTCTATTCTGATCGCCAGAATCGCCCTATCTACATACACAGTGTGTATGTAGATAGGGTGGGTAGGGTGCCAGCCTGCTAGCCAACCAACTCATGCTGAGGCAGAGCCAATTTTGCTGCTCGACCTACACCTATTTTTATTTATTTGTTTTTGTTTGTTTATTCTTAACTAGCGTACGCCCGCTGCTTTGCTCGCGTGGTATCTTCATAAAAAGGGTTAGTTTTGAAAAACCCTTAAATACGTATTTCAATCATTGACTTTATGAGTATTTGTACCAAGTTTCAGATAAATCTCTCCATGCGTTAAGATTCTCCCATACACACTTTGACATCTTATTACACCCTTTCAAGGGGTAGTTTTGAAAATCTAAAAATACAGTTTTTCTTTATTTTTATCATAAATTATTTAAAGTTAGTTTCAAATTTGTAGGTTCAATGAATACGATTTTTCGTGAATACTTTTAGGAGTTGATATTTTAAAAATACTTCCTTAGTGGATGTGTTTGGCATATAAGGCAGCTACTGTCCAAATTTCAGCTTTATAGCTTTAGCGGTTTGGGCTGTGCGTTGATCGCACGTTGAGGCCTTGTTCTTTTATATATACAGATTAGGTGTAGGTTTTGTAAGAAAATAAATATATTCTATTCTATATATTATTCTATTCTAACGGCTAAGCTTAACCGCATGGCCTGAAGTCGCTCTGCCCCTCGACAGCTAAAATGCCATTTTGCAGTGTCTTAACAGTTTTTGCTTGAGCCTCACCTAGTTCGATCGGCACCACACTGAAGCTTTGAATTCCATTTTGTGAAAAAGGATCATCGAAAAAAATGATAGGCACCAAGCCGTGTTTGTTGCCTGATTCTTGTAGGCTTGGTCGCGAGGAACAGGCATAGCTTCACCTAGTTTCTAAGACGTTTCAAAGTGATCCTAGTGATTTTATTGAAATAAATGCCTTTTGACTTTGACTTTGACTACTGTCCAAATTTCAGCTTTATAGCTTTAGCGGTTTGGGCTGTGCGTTGATCGCACGTTGAGGCCTTGTTCTTTTATATATACAGATTAGGTGTAAGTTTTGTAAGAAAATAAATATATTCTATTCTATATATTATATATCTAAGGTGACCGACATAGCTCTCAGAATTAGCAAGTTGAAGTGGCAGTGGGCAGGCCATATAGCTCGCAGAACCGACAACCGTTGGGGAGTAAAGGTTCTCGAATGGCGACCACGAACCGGGCGACGCAGTGTTGGAAGGCCCCCCACCCGATGGACCGACGACATTGTGAAGGTTGCGGGAAGTCGGTGGATGGAGAAGGCTCAAGACCGTTCGTCATGGAACTCTTTGGGGGAGGCCTATGTCCAGCAGTGGACTTCTACAGGCTGATGATGATGATGATGATGATGATATATTATACTATTCTAACGGCTAAGCTTGGAATAGATGGAGTTTTTTACCTATAGCATTTATGCTACTTTTTTCTTCAGGTACCACGCAAGCGAAGCCGAAGGCGGAAGCTAGTAACACATAAACACGAGTAAGAATACGTGTATAACAAGGGTTCTTATTGTCGAAGGAGTTTTCTTTGAGTAATTTCCTTTTTGCGGGATTACCTCGCTAAGTTCCAAACCGATTAGAAAACTTTTACTTCTCCCCCTAAATAGATTAATAGGTTCGTGATTCAGATAATTCCTTCTCCTAATAATTCCCCACGGATTTGAAATTAATCTGCAAGATATATATTTCTTGACTGCAAAGTCCAACAATACGTAAATTATTGTGTTTTTTGTTTTTTTGTTTCTTTTTTGTTGTTTTTGTTTTGTCAACATTTCTGTTGTTATTATTATTATTGTTTTTTCTGTGTGTCTCATAGTTGTATTGTCGTCACAAATAAATGTCTTTTCTTTCTTTCTTTCTTATTTTTTACTAGCTTCCGCCCGCGGCTTCGCTCGCGTGGTACCTGCATAAAAAGTAGCCTATATGCTATTCCAGACTATAATCGATCCCTGTACTAAATTTCATACAAATCCGTTCAGCCGTTTAACCATCAAACATCCAAACATCCTCACAAACTTTTGCATTTATAATATTAGTAGGATAGGATATTAATCGGAAGAGCCCTTTTCGTACTTCAGCCACATTTTCCTTCGCAATTTTTTTTTTTTCTTTTGACCTTTTTAAGAAGAACGGTGGCTTTAGCCGTGGTGGCCCCGGCTGAAGAATAGGCCCCTCCATATCTACCTATCCGCGGATGTCCTAAGCGGCGACTAAGGGAAAAAAGCTAGGGGATGGGCAGCAGCGTCCCTCATTTCAACAACGATAGCTCTAACTGCGCTCGCCAACCCGCATGCCCAGCGTGGTGAGTATGGGCAAATCCCCCCACATTATAAGGAATTCGCTCTGTCTGTGGGGGAGGCCATGTTCAGCAGTGGACGTCGTACGGCTTAAATGATGATGATGAGAAGAAGGGTCTTGACAGATAGACGGACAACAAAGTGATCTTATTAGGCTTCCTTATTTTCACATGAGGTACGGAACCCTAAAAACGTTGATTAAATAGTTATCTTCAAAACTTTCATTGAATTGTGCAGGCTGCAAATCAAAGGCACTAATCAAACGCTTCAGATCGATCCAGCATGGCGGAGGCGTGTTAGTTCACTTCCGGTTCCGTGCCCTGACCGCTGACCGGAAGGAGGCTTCGATGCGATAGCCAATGTGAGAGGCGTTTCACACTGACCGACACGATATACATGGGCAGACATTTTTATATAACTGAATACCATTTTGATTCTCTCTTCTTCCGACTTTATTGATCGAGCCGTTGAAAAAGATTCCGATCTGGAATCTTCTCCAACTGATGTTGAGTTGGAATATTGCTACATGTTAAAGTGGGCACTCGAACCATTTTCGGCTCAAAAACCATGCCGATTTGCTCAGCAAGGTTTTCCTAAGCCCTTTCACCTCATCATCATCTTTATGCCCTTATCCCACACCATGTGGGGTCGGCACAACATGTACTCTTCTTCCATTTCACTCTATCAGTCGTCATCTCAGCACTCACTCCTTTCTTACCCATATCCACATTCACACAGTCCATCCATCTTTTCTATGGCCTACCTCTACTCCTACATCCATCCATTCATACTAACTAACACTCTTCTCGTCACATGACATTCTTTCCTCCTAATGCCAGCATATTGCTTTCTGTCCACTGGTGCTTTTTACCAACGGTAACTGGCCATTTTCAGGGTCACCACACTTAGGCTCGTATTCAGAGACACGACTCAAGCATAGATTTAATCACAGATCAGCTGAACTCTATTTAAGTATTGAATCTCTTCTCAAACATAGCTTTTATTCAAGAACGGTACTTAAACTACTCTCCGCTGAATCGAGTCTCAAATCTGTACTCAAATGTTCTCGTTTACATTTTGATTTATTTATAATTTTCGATCCGTTTTACGCAGAAATTCAAACAGCCAGGGTGGAAATAGAACAGAACTATAAAGTGAAGTATAAATATGCATCAAAGTACGTGTAACGGAACGAAAATGTCATTTGATTAATATCTAATCAAATATAAACTCAAGCACCGATTTCGTCTGATTGACGTTTCAGAATAAGCATTTACTCAGGTCAACTGTGATCATTGAATCTATACATAAGTACTGTTCAAGAATTAGAATCTCGACTCAAATAGAGATTTAAGTACAGATCAATGCTTGAGTCTTGTCTCTGAATACGAGCCTTAGATCTGGTTACTGACATAATATGCAGGATGACCAAGTAAAAATCAGTGATATAAGAATCAAGCAACAGTGAACTGAATAAACTATGTCGGTGTCGTAGAATTTGAAAAGGATTGTTGGTCTTGGTATAATGATCATTCTAGAGGCGATTGGACAGAACTTCCAGAATCTGAAATTGAGGATTATACCTCTACTAACTATGTGTTTACTATGTCTATATTGTCTATAACTATTTTGTATGCACAGAATACAAAGTGCCTCATAGGTATATTATCATGAAGGGGGCTAATTCTACACCCAATTGGCAATAAAGTTTGTTCTAAGACATTTGGGAATTCGGCGCTTTTATTTAAAAAAAACATGTGGACACCTGATATCTAGCCTCTCATACGGTAAATAATTTGTTATAAAGATGATAAAAAGACCAAAAACAGATGATTGGAAAAAGTTCAAGGAAAAAGATAAGAAAATTGAAGTTTTGTTATTTTCTTTCGCGAATGTTTTTGCTTTATGTTGATAGATACATTTTGAGTGTTGTCGATATACTTCTTTATTGTTGGTACAGTGGTATCATTTTTAAAATGATGAACTGTACACATCCTAAGGCAGCTGACTGTACTGACCGGGAACTAATATTTTGAGTTAAGAAAACTGTCTAAGAAAAACAAAAGTTACCCGAGTTTTCTTTCCCACAACTTCATTATTTTTTGATAAACATAAATCTGAAATTGATAGGGTACGTATACATATACAGAGTGTTTACGTCACAGAGATAATAAAATCTTTCTGAAATTCCGTCAACTTAGGGGCAGGTTAGGGTTGCCAAACCTCAGATATTTTTTTTCCTCAATTTTTTTCCCAGATTCCCACAAGAATGGTGAGCCTGTAATATCTTGCCAGATCTCCAGCCGACCAGATCCTTGAAGATATCTAAGAGGGGTAGTCAGAGGAATCGTCCAAACATTTTGGTACATGCTGACATGCGTGCCCAGTGTGGTATGGGCAAAATTCCCCCACATAATAACTTACTCTGTAGATCTGTGGGCCTATGTTCAGCAGTGGATTTCTTGCGGCTAAAATGATGAGAAAAAATATAAAGCTACTATAAAAGGTTCTCTAAATTTGCGACTGACAGCCCTACGAAGAGGCAAAGTAAAGGCTTCAGGGATGTAATTTAATACAAAAACACCCTGTCGGCATAAAATATGATGGGTAAAGGAGTGCATTGTTTATAAGGGACGTTGAGGCGTTTTTTGTTTATTTCAGTAAAAGGGTTCTTGCAAGGCCTTATTACATCTATTCTAGACGATTTAAACAGCGTTAGGTGAAACTTGGACTCACTTACAGGACGCTGTAGTGCCTGGGACATGTTTATAAATAAATATAAATATTCCGGACATATTCACACGGTCTACTCATCCCAAACTAGGCATAGCCTGTACTATGGGTACCAGAGACTGATATATATAATAGATATACATATATTTAACACCCAGACACAGAATTAACATCTGTGTTCATCACACAAATGTGTGTCCAGTGCGGGGATCGAACCCGCGACCTCAGGCGCAGAAGGCAGAGTTACTACCAACTGAGCTATGAGGCCAGTTTAAGATGGAGTAGGCTTGCCCAGCTCCTATACCATCCCCTCAGCCTAGTCGGCCTCATCCACAGGAAATACAATCAATACGTTGACTAAGCCACGGGATTCTTCACGATAAATTCCTTCACCGTTATGAGCACGTAAGAAAAATCCAATGGTGAACAGCCGGGAATCGAACTTACGACCTCCAGAGAGTCGAGGTAACTCCAACTTAGCCAGCAAGGCTTTTGAACGTTGTTGCAATGTTGTGATATTATAATAAAAACACTCACGACTTTTATCCCTGGATTAGTAGAATCCTCTCAGATATCCAGGCGATCAGATACTTGAAGATGTATAAGGGGGTACTCAGAGGCATGTCCGAACATTTGGCTATACCTACCCATATTTTGCAGTAGTGAGTATTCCATAAGTGACAGGTTGCAAGCTATGCTAGCTTACTAAGGCTCTGCGCAAACTAAACCAATGTAGGTACTATACTTTCCATACGAAGCATGTGGCAGGTGGCGACCACAAGTGCGTGGCGAGTCGTAGTCGAGCATGTATCGTGGCTGTCGCAACTGACTCGTGTACGAGTAGCCAGAGAGCTCTAACTGCGCTCGCCAGTCCGTTTACCCAGCGTGGTGAGTATGGGCAACTCCCCCGCAAAGGAATTCGCTCTGGAATATGTGAAGCCATGTTCAGCATTGGACGTCCTACGGCTGAAATGATGATGATGAAATAATAATCCTATTCTCAAAGTTCTCGTCACTGCGAAGAATTGAAAATGATCTACGTCCACTCCCGACCCCAGGGGGTTCAATTAAAACATCTCAAGATCTTAATTAAATGAAGGTGTCATAACTCCAGCCATTTTTCGAAGACGTGACCACTCCTGTATCACTTTAAAAGAGCTTTCATCATCATCATCATTTCAGCCGTACGACGTCCACTGCTGAACATGGCCTCCCCCACAGACAGAGCAAATTCCTTATCATGTGGGGGGATTTGCCCATACTCACCACGCTGGGCATGCGGGTTGACGAGCGCAGTTAGAGCTAGGTATCGTTTTTAAACTGAGGGACACGGCTGCCCATCCCCTAGCTTTTTTCCCTTAGTGGCCTCTTACGACATCCGCGGATAGGTAAATAAGGAGGGGCTTATTCTTCGGCCGGGGCCACCACGGCTAAAGAGCTTTAAAAGTATAAATATAATAGGGGCTGCTAAGGTGCATTTTTAAGGATTTTTTAATGATCTGAAATAAATTATTAATAATAAATAAGATATAGGGGTCAAAAAATTTGTTTTAAAAAGTTGTACAAATACAATACTTTATACACATAAAGTGGGGTGTCATGAGCTTTGTTAATATTATTATTTTTTCTTATCCATATGGTTTTTGTGATACAACGAAATACCTAGTAAGTAGTCATTTGAAAACCAATATGACGTAAGCTCCCATTTGATATAGTTTCAATGACTTGGTAGTTCAGGTAAGATTGGGTATTGGTTAGAACATTTTTTTTATTTATTTATCAAAACAAAATGCTAAAGACCTCAACGATACTTGGAGCACCTTTAGCATCGCGCGATCTCAGTTCGGGGCAAACCACTAGTTTTAATTAAAACACAAGGAACATTTCGGAACGCTTTAAGAGCTAGGTTGGTAAAGCAGTTAATTACTCAAGCTGCTGCTAGCTATAGCCTGTTCTTTGCGTTAATATAGAAGAATATGAAGCACTGTGGTTTCATACGTTTCGTTTGCCGTCGGAGTGAAATTACTTAATTCTCCAGAGACGCGACTTACCTGAAGTAGTAAAATTAATTTAGCTGTATCCCTCGAAGGTATGACAAAATATTATTAAAACTAAGTAGAGACGAGACGAGTAGGTCGTCGAACGCTCGTATTACTTGTACACAGACTTTAGTTTGTGCAGCGTGTTCGCGTAGACTAAAGTTGGTGGACCTGAAGTCTGAAGTGTGAAGTTTGCAGTCTAATTAATTGAGCTGTACCTATCCCTCGAAGGTATGAAATAATATTATAAAAACTAAGTAGAGAGAATCATAATAGGTGGATAAGATGTGTGGACGTGAACTCTGAAGTGTGAAGTCTGCAGTTTAATTAAATAAGCAGTATCCGTCTCTTAAGTTATGACAAAATATTATTAAAACTAAGTGAAGTCTGTTGTAGATATGGAGGGGCCTAGGAGTCTTTTTCTCACCACTTTTTTTTTTTTAGGAGGAGGTAGGGCTCAGCGAGATTTCTCGTTCTGAATTGGAGCAGCCCGCCTGGGGAGGTACCTCCACCTTACAGAAGATCGCAGCCAAATAACATTATTTGTTTCAAATAGTGTTGTGTTCCTCCGATGAGTAAGGTTGCCAGAGCTCTTTAGGGGGGGAGGGGGTTCGGGGTCGGCAACGCGTGCGTGATGCCTCTGGTATTGCAAGCGCTCATAGGCTACGGTAACCGCTTACCAACAGGTGGGCCGTATGCTTGCTTGCCATCTCAGTTGTATAAAAAAAAATGGCTCTTCTCTGCCCATTACGATAGACAGGTCTATTAAGGATTTTGGGTTATTTGAAGGTGCGATCAGGCCCTGCCGGATGAGATCCCCGGTTACTCGGGGAAGGTCTAGCGAGCCGATCAGCGACCACATTAGCAGTAGGGACTTAATCTATGAATACTCATTTACTGTACAAGCTGTCCGTCTATGGAATTCTCTCCCTCTTGATATTAGAGCTGCTAAATCTCTCCCTATTTTCAAAAAGCTATTGCTTAAACACTTTTTAACTGTTTCATTACAGTAAGTACCTACATTTTGCCGACGCGCTTATTGAATTGAGTGGGTACATGCAAGTATTATTCTATTGTGTAATAATATATGTATTGGTTATCTAATTGTCATATTTATTGTATTATTTATATTATGCGTATGTATAATTATATTATGTATTCATATTTATATATTATATTTATTTTATAAGTTCATATTTTCCTGTTTCCTTAGCACCACCGTCCTCTATCGTTCTCGTAAAATCCAGTCCATCCAAAGGTTGTCTGGAAGAGATCACTCTTAGTGATAAGACCGCCCATTGTATTCCACTATTATAACTTATATTTTGTCGATTTAATTGTGATGTGTTAAATTTTTATGTGGCTTACAATAATGAGTTATCTATCTATCTTAATCTTCAGGGCCAACACGGCCATCTATCTATCTATCTCAGTTACCAAAGTGGACTAAACGGCTATATCAAGTTGGTGGTATGGTTTTTAACAAGATATCTTTAGAAATTTCACTTTTCAACACGCCAGAGCACTTGTTTCAAAGCTTCATACCTACAATCCAAAAACACAGGCAACAAATGTAACAAAAGAAGTTAGCTCATAAATCCTCAGACATAATAAACTATTCATATTCCGATGTGTAACATCTGCCACAGTAGCGGATTGTTAATAATTCAGAGAATAGTGTAGCTATGTATTAAACCACAGGGTAATGAGAAAAGCTAGAACCTTCCATTTATCCTCTCTAAAGCCGTATTCACACGGCAGGGTATCCTTTATATTTCATATAAAACTTGTTTCAAAAATAGCCTTGCCTTTACTGATTAAAGTCAATGTGGAGTTTGTAGTTTAAGAGCGACATCATTGAGCTATATCGTATAACCCTCAAATATTCCATTCCAATATTCCAGATACCATCTTTTGGTTCTAAAGAACTAACACCTAGTAACTTTGTAATATTTTCATAAACAGCCCTGGTATTCCCTAGTCCTACTTAATTATGTTTTACTGTTCACCCAACTAGCACTGTTAGACACCAATTTAATTGAAAATGCTGTATTTGATCAGTTAAGTAGAGGTAAGGATAATTTTGAAATAAAAGAGACGTAGAGACGTTTCATCAATATATGGAGCCTGGGCATGCACGGTGTACACAACTCTAAAGATGGCTAAGCAATAAAGTAAACGTATTTAATTGGTTATTTTATTTAAATTGACTTCGTTCTAAGGTACATTAAGATTTTCTTCGACAAAGAGAGCAACACACAGCGCTACAAAAATATGGCGGATGGACGTGCGTGAAATGTCATTTTGACAACCTACATTTATCTGACAAAACAAAAACATCAAATCAAACAACATGACATGAAAAATATGTCAATGTCATGTCAAACGCCAATTATAAACCAACATGGCGGCCTTCAAATAGTGTTCACATAGTAAAAAACTTACCACAAGAACTATTCTTGCTGAATCGAACCCGCACATCTCGCTTCTCAGTCAGCCACTGCGCTGCCAAGGTCATCAACGATTCATGAGTGCATTAATTACTTTGCAAATTCGCTGCTAAAAGAAACTGTGATAAAATATATTGTTGTTGAAAAGTTATTACGAGTTTTTGAATAAAACAAGCGAAAATTAGAGCCACCTTGTTAAAAATCCGATCTTAAACAAGAAAATAATAAAGAAAACTGATAGAAACTTTACTCGTAAACCGTCTTTATTATCTGGCAACAAAGTTTATCTGACTATAGCAAGCTATGTACATCGTGTTCTGTAACTAAATACTTTCCCGAAAGGGGCATATTCTAGCAAAGAAAATAAAAAATGTTTGCAAAAAAAAAGGTTTTTTCGCCTCATCTTCCCGGTGGTTCGAAATTTTAGGTATCATTTCATCATCATCATCATCAGCCCACATTAGTCCACTGCTGGACATAGGCCTCCCCCAATACACGCCACTGAGCCCGGTGTTCGGCCCTTGTCATCCACTTACTGCCCGCCGCCCTTCGTAGGTAATCGCTCCACCTAGCCGGGGGGCGCCCCACACTACGTTTGCCTAGACGTGGTCTCCGCTCAAGAACTCGTTTACCCCAACGGTTGTCGGTTCTTCGGCATATATGGCCAGCCCACTGCCACTTCAGCTTATCTAGGTATAATTTAAACTAAACATATTAATTCCGCCAGCGTCTTGGGGACGCTTCCGACTGGTAGTGATCTGGATCATTTGAGCTATCTATAGATCGTTTGTAACGGTCTTTAGATGGCTCAACTGTTTCTTGTGTATTTTGTAAATATTAACTTGTATTAGTTTTAAGTTTCTTTCTGTAAATAAAGTTATTTTTATTTTAACATATTATTATATAAGAAGACATGTCGTACGCCGTTTGAACACGGCTTTATTAGAAGTGACTGTACAAGCACTCACAATTTCTTCTTGTGTGCTTGTGATCATACTCACGCTATAGTTTCTTTTGTTACTCTTTCAGTATTGAGGTCGTTACAAGATACAAATGTGCGCACTTTGCCTTCAGATTTGCAAGATCCAAACATAATTAGGTAAATTTATTAATCGTAAACCCAACTTTGGTTTATGTTTCGTGTAATTGCGGTTTTATTGGAGACTACTTGAAAGGAATATATCTCCTATGTAAATAGGTACCTACTACGAAGATCATGGCCTCCCCCACAGACAGAGCGAATTCCTATCATATGGGGGGATTTGCCCATACTCACCACGCTGGGCATGCGGGTTGGCGAGCGCAGTTAGAGCTATCGTTGTTAAAATGAGGGACGCTGCTGCCCATCCCCTAGCTTTTTTCCCTTAGTCGCCTCTTACGACATCCGCGGATAGGTAGATATGGAGGAGCCTATTCTGCTAAAGAGGCGGAGGCGGAGCCGGAGGCGGCGGATTCTAGTGGTGAATTTAGGGACTAATTTTTTTAAGCCATCTTACAGTAAATTTTTTGATTTAGTAAATGCATGGTTTTCTGTGCAGAAAGAAGTCTACAAGACATCTTTTCAATAACTTTTCACCCTTAGATTTCAATGTACCTACATTCAACGGTACCGCATAATTCTATGTTATATGGTAAAACGAGAAAGTATTGTATGCGAGGTAGGGCACAGCGAAATTTTCTCACTCTTAATTAGAACAGCCCGCCTGCCCAAATAACATTATTTGTTTCAAATAGTGTTGTGTTCCTGCGGTGAGTAAGGTTGCCAGAGCTCTTTAGGGGAGTGGGGTTCGGTGTCGGCAGCGTGCGTCATGTCTGTGGTATTGCAAGCGTTCCCAAGCTACGATAACTACTTACCAACAGGTGGGCCGTAAGATTGTTTGTACAAAAAAAAGCGGAAAAGATGAAATAGTAAGATGTAAGAGCATTTTCTATCTCTGTAAGTACGTAACGTAGGTATTTAAATTATATATATTTTTGTATGTTTGTTTTATTATGTTTCACAAGTAGGTATATATATTATAATATTAAGTAGTTTGTTCATGTAGTAACTCTGCCTTCTGCGCTAGAGGTCGCGGGTTCGATCCCCGCACTGGACAGACATTTGTGTGATAAAGATGTTTGTACTGTGTCTGGGTGTTTAATATTTATCTATTATATGTCTGTGGTACCCTTAGTACAGGCTATGCCTAGTTTGGGATCAGTTGACCGTGTGAATATGTCCGGAATATTTATATATTTATATTATATATAGTGATAAGTTTATATATAAGTATATTATATAAGTATATTATGTTAGAATAGTTTATTTATACATCTTTTATTTTTTTATTAATTGGTCTTGTACACGAACCGTGGTAACGATAGGTGGTTATAGAGGTAGCTCTATAACCACCTATCTCTAGCCTCAAAGGTTTGCTGGAAGAAAACTCTTTTAAGGGTTAAGCTCGCCTTTGTACATGTCCTTTCATTTAGTTTGTTTTTTTTGTATGTGTTTTCTGTGTACAATAAAGAATAAAGAATAATAGCATATACTTGGAAAATGTGTCAATCCGCCACTGGTAGGTACGTACAAAACACCGTACACATAGGCCCAGATAATAGATATAAAAGTGAACTCGCCAAACTCTCTCAAAACTTAGTAATAAAATTGTAAAGGCTGACCCCTGTTAACCAAATTCCGTTAAATTGTACTTGAACCACGGCCCACGCCCTTGGCCCACTGCCCTGAAACGGTATGTTAATGCCTTTTTACTTGCCGATGGTAACAATGTCAATTTATTTATATACCATAGAGAATATCGGGATGGCTTACCTACCACCAAAACGATAGCGGAAGATATTGGCTACACAATAATAGTACCCATGCGAGGTAGGGTACATTGAGATTTTCTCGCTCCAAATTGGAGCAGCCCGCCTGGAGGTACCTCTTAGAGGTGGTTCGTATTTACGCAACCAGGTTTTTAAACCTGGTTCTCGATTCATACTTTACGTAACTGGTACGACTTCAAGATACTTAGACGTATTTAAAATACTCGGGTGCGGCGCGCAAGTCCACCGCGCACCCTGTGGAATTGCGCAATGGACTTGCACATTGGACTTGGGCAGTGGACTCGCGCGGTCGAAGTAATACTTTCAAGTATTTAGTACCTGGTTTTAGAACCTGGTTCATGTAAAATACGATACGTTACGGATCTGGTACGGGAAATAGCAAGTACGACTCATCTCTAACCACTGCCTTACACAAGATTTTAATTGCAATCGCTGTTTTTTTTTTTCTCAAAACTCATAATTCCCTTCGCCTCCTCCACTTGTATACAGTTGTAGGTACGAGTTCAAGATTCGATGTGTTACAAAAAGAACTTAAAACATAAGTTAGTAGGTAAGTATTATGGCACTTTATAACTTATTCACTCTTTTCAAACATTAGTTATTTCAGGTTAAAGAAAGTAAACTTAAAACCGTGTACAAACGGCGTGCGCTATAAATAAATAAATATCCCGGACATATTCACACGGTCAACTGATCCAAAACTAGGCATAGCCTGTACTATGGGTACCAGAGACTGATATATAAAATAGATAAATATTTAACACCCAGACACAGAACAAACATCTGTGATTATCACACAAATGTTTGTCCAGTGCTGGGATCGAACCCGCGAGCTATAGCGCAGAAGGCAGAGTTACTACTAACTGAGCTATGAGCCAGTCAGAATATGAATATAAATATGTCATTTAATTTAGTATGTTTAAAATTTATTTCAAAATGACTTAAACTTGAGTTTGACAATTGAGGGCGTACGTTACAGCTCACCAACATCGCAAGCCTCTGTAAGTCAAACTCACAATATTCTTTATTCTGTAGATCTGATGCCATATCGCACGCATTTGGAACACGGCTTGAAACTACGAAGAAAGTACAATAAAATCTTCGTAACTGTAACGAAACTTCGAATTTAACCAACAACGGTATAAGCATGACTCATGATTTATGATAAGTCATAAGCATTTATTGGTAAAGATCATTTACAGATCTAGAGTTGGCAATATAAACCTACCTATCTTAGAAACAAATTTTATCTCGAAGATACAAGGTAGAATAATTAATCACATAAATTAATAAATAATACAAGTCAGAAATATTCAAAATTAAAAATACGAAAACAAAATTAAATTACTATGTACCTAGGTACCTATAGAATCAATTAGCTCGCAACAAATTCATTGAATTATTTGCGAGACAAATTCATGATATATTCATGATATTCGCGCGAATCTGGCCTCATAGCTCAGTTGGTAGTAACTCTGCCTTCTGCGCTAGAGGTCGCGGGTTCGATTCCCGCACTGGACAAACATTTGTGACTAACACAGATGTTTGTTCTGTGGCTGGGTGTTTAATATATATCTTTTACGTATATCAGTCTCTGGGACCCATAGTACAGGCTATGCCTAGTTTGGGATCAGTTGAACGTGTGTGAATTAAAAAAAAAAAAAAAAAAACTAAGATTCGCGCGAATCGCAACACAGCAAAAATATTTTCCCAGAAAATATTTTAGCTCTAATAACACGCTCAGTCTTATTGAAAAAGTTCCACAAAAAGCCTCATTGAAACAAAACACCAGCACCTTTCTGAGGTTTCACAAAGATTGCGATAAATAAGTAAACGAGTTTTTCGCCGAAAAAAATCTATTTTCTAACAGTTTCATCATCATCATCATCAGCCTGTAGAAGTCCACGGCTGGACATAGGCCTCCCCCAAAGAGTTCCATGACGAACGGTCTTGAGCCTTCTCCATCCACCGACTTCCCGCAACCTTCACAATGTCGTCGGTCCATAGGGTGGGGGGCCTTCCAACACTGCGTCGCCCGGTTCGTTGTCGCCATTCGAGAACCTTTACTCCCCAAAGGTTGTCGGTTCTGCGAGCTATATGGCCTGCCCACTGCCACTTCAACTTGCTAATTCTGATAGCTATGTCGGTGACCTTGGTTCTTCTATGGATTTCCTCATTTCGGATCTTATCACGTAGTGAAACTCCGAGCATAGCTCTCTCCATAGCCCGTTGCGCGACTTTGAGCTTGTATATGAGGCCTATAGTTAACGACCAAGTCTCAGTGCCATAAGTCATCACTGGCAACACTAACAGTTTAAGTCTAACAGTCTAAGTACTACGAAAATGGTTTTCTTTGGAATCGTAACAACAAAGGGAAAATAAAATCGAATCGGCAGCAGATTTGCCTACCCTCTATATTTCTTACTTAGAACTTGTAATAGATAAATAGTCTAAGACACCGGCGGCGTTCAACTTTTGAGGGTCCAGTATGATAGTCTAGGATTAGTTGGTATTTCTCTACGAGATCGAATCATAAGTCCGTAGTTAAAAGGTGTTTATTTCAATAAACCACTAGGATCACTTTGAAACGTCTTAGAAACAAGGCGAAGCTACGCCTGTTCTTCGCGACCAAGCCTAGAAGAATCAGGCAACAAACACGGCGCGCGTGCCTAGTTATGCACTATTTTTTTTAGATATCCTTTTCACAAAATGGAATGTAGAGTTTCAGTGTGGTGCCGATCGAACAAAGAAAGGCTCTAAAAAAATAATCAGGGATAAAGCTAATAAAAATGTGAAAAAAAAGACAAATTGTGAGTGCCAAATGTGCTAAGGGAAATATCTGCCTTAGGCTGCGTTTTCACCAGAGATGTGCGATGGAAATGTGTCGTGCGAGATGTCTTGCTGTGCTGTGAAAATGTGTGGGTGTTTCCACCAAAGCTGTGCGATGAAAATGTGCCTACGAGGATGTGTAGCGGAGCTGTGAAAATGAGCATTAATGTGTGGTGAGAGGATGCGTTGCGAAGCTGTGAAATGTGTCGACGGGGTTGCGGTGTAGTGGGAGTACTTCCAACAAACTCCGTCTATGGACTGGCTGGTACAGAATGCGCAAACCTCGCAACACACATCCCTCGCAACACATCCCTCGCACACATCCCTCGTACACATCCCTCGTACACATCCCTCGCACACATACCTCGCTTGTTTTGTATGCGCAAAAATCTAGCTCCGCTGAGCCGTTTCCACCAGAGCTGTGCTGACCGAGGCTAGTTAATGAAGCGATTCTATTGGTTCTTTACAAACACATCCCTCGCACATCTCTAGTGGAAACGCAGCCTTATGCTTGATAAAATAATACCTACATAAAAGCTGTCTGCTGTCAGGGGCAGAGCGACATCTTTAATCTAATCATATGTAGTATAGAACGCTTTAATATTTCGATTATTCTTAGACACTTTAGGCCACCCAAAGTCACCGACATAGGTTCGTTCACTAAGTAGGTACTCGCTAGGAATTCCAAAAACATCGGAACTTGTGCCTAGCTCCTGAAATAGAAACACGAATCTGCCATCGATTTGTTGGCTCATACAATATGTATGTAGTCGTGACTACATGTCTGTATCACTGATACGTTATAGCTACAGAGTGGTTTTAGTCTGAATTGCTATTTATTTATTTTTACAAAATGAAGATTTATTACGGGAGTGTTAGAAATACTTACTATTCAAACCTACCTGTGGATCGGAAGGCGGGGCCATCACCACCGCTGCACCAGTGCTCTCAGTCTGCTGTCAGTGTGAGTGAAAACATAATAACGGCTAAGAATACCACGGTTAGGCTTAGCCGAAGCCGAAGCCTAAGACAGAAATAGGTATTGATCGACCTGGATTACAGACTACTAGGGCGATAGATTTAGCCAGGGCAAAAGGCCAAAGCCCTGTTCAAACGATTTTACAAGTTTACAGTTCTTGTTAGATAGATAAGTAATGAAATGAGGAAATCCATAGAAGACCCCCCCACCCGATGGACCGACGACATTGTGAAGGTTGCGGGAAGTCTGTGGATGGAGAAGGCTCAAGACCGTTCATGGCACTCTTTCGGGAGGCCTATGTTCAGCAGTGGACTTCATCAGGCTGATGATGATGACACATAACAGGGTGAATAATGGCTAAGTAGGTTTGGCTGTTTTGTGCTAAAACTAATCATAATAAAGGCACCAACCCCTTAAAAATAAAAATTAGGTTAATAAAAAGGGAGAAAACACATCAATTTCAATTGCACAATGTACCTCAACCCTCTTTAAAAGTAGAGGCATAACTAAAATGTACTAATGGACCCCTCTTGGGGCTAGACATTAGGGTACATAGTTACAGGGCTTTCCGTGTGACGTCACAGTCACTAGTCGTGAGTGGGGAAGGAATGAATAATTTCACCTTTGTGACACATCGTTATGACCTGCGTCACTCGAGCTACGCTGTCAACGTAGAATGAGTATTATTGCACCTATTTAAGATTCAATAAGGATCGGATAATTATTATGCATGTATGCTTAAATTACCAGTAAATTGTGTACCATACCATTGGAGGGGGAAGACCTAGGCGTTAAGTAAATCGCTGACGGTGAGGCCAGGTCGAAGGTACCCTAAACCGACGAGCATGTTTATGGAATGTGATGAGACCGAATGAAGCAAAAGATGTATGTCAGGATCGTAGCAAGTGGAAAGCCGTGGTCTCTGCCTACCCCTCTGGGAAACAGGCGTGATTTTATGTACGTATGTATTGTGTACCATTGCATCTTAACGGCTGGTATAATAGGAATTAGCTCTAAAATCTGTAGGGGAGGACGTCCTACGGCTGAAATTATGATGATGGTAAAGTGTTGTAATTGAAATTTTAGGGCAGAGAACATATTTTGTTGAGAGGAAGAACTTAATGCGATATAAGGGAAGGGTTGGAGTTGAAAGGGTTAACTTGATAAACTTTGCAAACTTTCCGTCAATGTTGATGACTAGGGTCTCACTATAAATGAAAGGCCTAAATTGGTTTTTAAAGGTACTTTCCATAAACACGTACTGCCTATCGTGTCACTGGTTCTTTCTAGGGCATTCAGTATTGGGTCAATGACCAGGTTGAGGTACGGTGGCCCTGAAAAAGGCCTATAACCGTCGGTGAAAGAATCGGTCTACCTTGTGGTTTGATAATACATAGTTATCATAGAAAATAGCTAGTTTCTATGAATTTAACGACCGTTATCGATAGGAAATTGATGACCTGGTTATTATAATGTGTTTAACATTGTTAAACACATTAACTTAACCGTTGTATGTATCTTGCAACGACCTTGGTGGCTCATGGCGGGCGTAGCTCTCAAGTACCCGTCTGAGTCACAAGGGGTTCAATTCCGGTACGGGACAAATGTTTGCATGATCTGAAAATATTTTTTCCAGGTCTGTGTGGTACCATGGTACTCGTAGCTTCTGATACCCACGACACAGAGACTCCTAGTGTGGGGTCAGGACTATGTATGTAACTGTTGGGTGCTGTATAAACCAGACAAGTTCAGAACAGGTTAATTTGATTTTCACAAACATTTCAGTAACCACATTTCATTTGGAAAAACAATTCTTTTCGAAACTAAAATTAAGTTCGCTGTAACATTTTCTGAATAAATATTCCGGTAGCGTAGCCCAGAAAAATGAGCTTCACAAACTTTTATATTACCAAGGGAAACAGCCTTTTTGTCGAAGCTACCTACAATCATAGCAGTGAATAAAGTTTTCTTCAAAAATAACTATATTTTTCTAACAAACTTTCATACAAGGTGATTCATAACATGTATACCATCCCGAAAGGGTGGTGTGTTAATGCGCTCTTCAATTTTTTGAAAGAAAACTCATTGATCCACGACCGGCTCAAACCAACGACCTTCCGGTCGAAAGTCGACGTACCTCCCACTAGGCCAACACGGCTTATACTAAAGGCTAGCATTTTTCAAAGTAAAGCCACAGCGTGCTATATTAAATCTGAAATACGGCTAGAATATTGTAAAACTTAGATAAATTCGCTCATTATGTATCTCATTTTAAGTAAACCCTGTGTTTGTATGAGAATAAAGTTCTTTAAACCTAAATACATTTCAAAATGATCCTTACATCTGTTTATTTTTTTTTATACAACTGAGGTGGCAAACAAGCATACGGCCCACCATACCACGCTATGGTAAGCGGTTACCATAGCCTATGAGCGCTTGCAATACCAGAGGCATCACGCACGCGTTGCCGACCCTGAACCCCCCTCCCAGTAAGAAGCTCTGGCAACCTTACTCACCGCACTATTAACACAACACTATTTGAAACAAATAATGTTATTTGGCTGCGATCTTCTGTAAGGCGGAGGTACCTCCCCAGGCGGGCTGCTCCAATTTAGAGCGAGAAAATCTCGCTATGCCCTACCTCCTCCTACATCTACCGAATAAAGTCAATTTTGAGTTTGACTTTTAGGGGCTTACGATATGTTTGAGCTATATCGTACGCCCTCAAATGTTCAAAGCTGACTCTCATCAGTAGACACATAAGGATCAAATTGAAATACATTTTAAACATGCAAGTATATTTAAAACGTATCGCACGCCGTTTGAACACGACTTAAATCTGTGAAAAAATGTACTCTTAAGTTTTCAAGTTTTACAGCTTGATCAGGTCAACAGAAATGCGTCAATTCCTTCATATTTTATTAAATAAATAAAATATTCTGGACATATCACACACGGTCAACTGATCCCAAACTAGGCATAGCCTGTACTATGGGTACCAGAGACTGATATATATAACAGATACATATTTTGCACCCAGACACAGAACAAACATCTGTGTTTATCACACAAATGTTTGTCCAGTGCGGGGATCGAACCCGCGACCTTTAGCGCAGAAGGCAGAGTTACTACTAACCGAGCTATGAGGCCAGTCAAGTTATTGCTTTTATTTTTGTTTTGGCCGTGGTGGCCCCGGCTGAAGAATAGGCCCCTCCATATCTAGCTATCCGCGGATGTCGTAAGAGGCGACTAAGGGAAAAAAGCTAGGGGATGGGCAGCAGCGTCCCTCATTTTAACAACCATAGCTCTAACTGCGCTCGCTCACCCGCATGCCCAGCGTGGTGAGTATGGGCAAATCCCCCCACATGATAAGAATTCGCTCTGCCTGTGGGGGAGGCCATGTTCAGCAGTGGACGTCGTACGGCTGAAATGATGATGATGATGATTTCAGTTTACTCTGATTCATCATTCACGAGAAGATTATACCTACAGAAAGCTATGATTTAGAATTGAATAAAACGACATTTATATTCGTGACTCAAACGCGGCGAATTTGCATAAAATCAAATCATGGAGAATTATTCGCATAATAACTTGAGTTACTAGAGTTTACCAAAATATTGAACATTGAAAGCAATTCTGGCCTAGTGGGAGGCTTCCCGACTTTTGATCCGAAGGCCGTGGGTTCTAAAGGGTGGCTGCTCTCAGGTGTTGACCACTTTTTACACATTTATATTTATAATTATTACGCAACTACATTGGCCGTGGTTGCCCCGGCTGAAGAATAGGCCCCTCCATAACTACCTATCCGAAGATGTCGTAAGAGGTGACTAAGGGAAAAAAGCTAGGGGATGGGCAGCAGCGTCCCTCATTTTAACAACCATAGCTCTAACTGCGCTCGCCAACCCGCATGCCCAGCGTGGTGAGTATGGGCAAATCCCCACATGATAAGGAATTCGCTTGATGATGATGACGCAACTACATACATACAAAGAAGAAATAATCGTTGTGCGGACCTAATGTCCCACATAATGTGGGATAGGGGCAGAAAGATGATGGATATAGGTAAGATTATCATACCTACGATAATAATGAACATGTTGCTTAGAAATAGCACTGCAGTTTACTGCTGTTTGTTTTGTTTTAAAAGGTCTTTATTGAACATACGATTTGTACAGAAGTATTATATCTAAACACAGTTTAGTACGATACAGCTTATTTTTAAATAAATATAACGCGGCAGGCTTAGGCGCCTATAAGAGCTTTTTGAAAAAATAAAAATATTTTGAATATTCGAACTTGGTAGATCATGAATTAATTGATAAAGACTTAGTAATCTCTAGGACTAAGCGGTGAATAAATATGAGCACTTTGTATAGCGCGCATTTTTAAAGTGATGAGTAATTTTATATATATATATTTTTTTTTTTTTTTTTTTTTTTTTTTTTTTTTTTAAGCTTTTACCACCCTACAACATATTGCATAAGGCTCACTATAGTAACACATCTTGGTATGAAGCACCTTAAAGCCATTCGTTAACGTTCGTTAATTATTATTATCATTATCTTTTATTATAACATAGGGTACAAGAAAAATATTGCGAACGGCATACTCACTTACTACCCGCGGATCAAGCCAAAACAAGTGACCCAGCGGTCGGCTAGCGCGTAGAAACTAAATGTTAACCGGTCTGGTTTTAGAATCTGAACTACCAGACGAACAGACAATGTTATGTGGGTTTCGACAATTATAAATTAAATAGCATAGGTATCCAGATAGTGAATAGCGTAGGCACCTACTTATCTTAGGTTTAATATGTCTATATTATATTATTCTTATACTCAATTGTTTCAAAGTGTCAGATAAATATTTAATTAAGTATGTATATATATACTATATATATCTCAATGCACTTGTAGGTGCATCGGAACGATTAACCCGTGTCGTTTAGAATGCCTTGTACCGGCGGCGGTGACGCGTTTGGCTCGTCATTGTTGTCTTGCAAGACGTAGTGATGGGGTAAACGATATCGCTTGTAAGTGGCGATATATGGCAGTTTTGTTAGTCGAGATTTACCTAAACATGAAATTAATTTATTTTTATGATTACTGTTACGCAATAAATAAAACGTTTTAGTTAGTTTAATTATGAAATCTTTGACTGTGGGAAAATTTGCTTTTTCATGGAGTTTTGATAAGTTCGTGCGGAATAGAGTTTTGTATGCTATTTTAAAGGCTTTATTTTGTAAAACTTGTAATTTACTGTAATTAGTAAGGCAGGTGCTGCTCCACACTGGTGCAGCGTAGGTCATGCAAGGTCGAATTAGAGTGCTATAAATTTTGATCTTAGTTTTTGAGCTTAAATTACTGTGCCTGTTCATGATAGAGCTAAGCGCCCCGAAAGCCTTTAGAGTTTTGGTACGCGAATACTCGACATGAGTGGTCCAGTTTAGTTTTGCATCCATGAACACTCCAAGGTACTTAACAGATTGTTTCCACGGGATGTGATAGTTATGAATTACTAGTTTTCTGATGGGGGGCTTGCGTTTCCGTGAAAACATAACGGCTTCCGTTTTGGATTCATTCAACTTGAGCTTCCATTTATGAAAGTAGTCAGCAAGTAGGTCTAGAGATAGTTGTAGTCTACTAATTATCAGATCTTCATCGTTACTGGAAGAGTATGAAGCAGTGTCATCGGCAAAGCAAGCAAGGTATGTGCGTGGCTGTTTCGGAATGTCGTTTAAGTAGGATAGAAACAACAAGGGTCCCAGGACAGACCCTTGGGGCACACCAGCTGGGACGTGGTAGGTGCCAGATGACACGTTTCCAATAAAGACTTTAAAATTTCGTCCTGATAAGTAGGATTGAATAAGTTTGACAAGGTCAACAGGAATTTCATTAACGAGAAGCTTATGGAGAAGACCCTCATGCCATACGGTATCGAAGGCTTTCTCAATGTCAAGTAAGAACATTCCAGTAGAAGATTTCATGTTTAGGTTGTGGGACGCGTGTTCGCTGACACGGGCAAGCTGTTGTACAGTTGAGTGAGTACGACGGAATCCAAACTGTTCATTAATAAGTCGATTGTCGAAAGAGGCTAACAAACGATCATAAATAATGCGCTCAAACAATTTACCAAGGGTGGATAACAGGCTGATGGGACGATAGTTAACTGCATGCTTATGGTCTTTCCCTGGCTTAGGTAGGGCTATAACCTTAGCAGTTTTCCATGCGGGTGGGAAGTAGTTGAATTTTAAACAAGAGTTTATTATCTTAGTGAGAAGTACCAGGCATTTCTGTGGCATGTATTTTAAAAGAATGTTACTAACGTTATCGACTCCTGGTGATTTATGGCACTTCAATGAACGGATATGCTTCCTGATTTCACTGGGAGAGGTCATAAATGGTGAGGTTAAGTCTGTTGATGTATTCAGCCTATCAATGGACGAAGCAACAAGTGAGTTGACCTCATCGTCAACCCAGTTCAGCGTTAAATTCATATTTCCGGAGAATGCTGTGGCTAGCTCATTGCATTGTTCGGTAACAGTAGTTGTGACGGAATCATCAGACCTTAGCAAGGGTGGTATAGTATCCGATTTCCGTTTAAGAGATTTGGCGATACGCCACAGGTCGGAGGGGTTTTTGTCAGCTTTTGATAATTTATTGTTCCAGATATTATCATTATGAACTTTAACCAGTGATTTAATTTTTGATCGAAGAATATTGAT
Source organism: Anticlea derivata (assembly GCA_947579855.1). Classification (NCBI taxonomy): domain Eukaryota; kingdom Metazoa; phylum Arthropoda; class Insecta; order Lepidoptera; family Geometridae; genus Anticlea; species Anticlea derivata. The sequence goes on from OX388277.1 coordinate 9,561,334, forward strand.
TTCGGTCCGGATTCCTTTGCGAATATGTGCATCAGTTACATGGAGTTCACGATAGCGCAATGCATCTTTCTTTTTAATTAACTTCTTTATGAACTTAGGTAGTGGTTTCGGTTCTTGGTTTGAGAGGTTGACCATAGGCACAGACCTATCTCTAGCATTTTTAAGAGCATGAGTCAGTGAAAGCACCTCACTGTCGACTGATTCGGTAGACTCGAACACCTTGTTGGTAAGGGAGATGTTATCGTTTAGGTGGGATCGAAATGTTGACCAGTCAGCACGGTTATAGTTAAAAACATGAGTGACATTCCGTTCTATGAGCCCATTTAACTTTAAAAGAACCGGCAAGTGGTTTGAAGATAAGGCTGCCATAGTCTCAATGTAATTAATTGTATGGATATTTTTCGTAACAGCAAAGTCTGGCGTCGATGGCTGGTGGTCTGTTATATAGTGAACCAGTGTTGGATTGGTGGGAGCGTGGATAACATAGTTGTTGGCCAATATGTGACTAAATAGTGTCCTACCATGGCGATTTGATTCGCTTACATTGCACCAATGCTGATGTCTTGCATTAAAATCACCGACTAGCATCACCTGTCGGTCACAGTTTAGTAGGGAATCTAGGTCCTGCTGCAGGAGTGTTAGGTTTGGGGACTGATATACAGAAAAAATCGTGATTTTTTGGCCAGAAATGTTTAACTCTATACCTATAGCTTCCATATGTACTGTTTTTGGAGTGTTAATTTGAGAATGAGGTATATCGTTTTTAACAAGTATAGCAACTCCCTGACCGCGCGAGTTTAACTTATCTTGGCGGTAGCAACGATACCCTGGCAGGAATAGAGGCACAAGTTTACCAAGTTTCGTTTCCGAAATTGCTATTATGTCCGAAGATAGTCTATTAATGGCTAAGTCCGCGAGCTCAGTAAGTTTTGTGCGTATACCGTCCGCATTCCAATATAGTAGACGTATTTCTTTTGTATTAAACATAATGACCAAGATGTGTTAAGACAAGGATTACCTTATCCATCATGTTGTTGCATGACGTGAACTCGTTTTTAATGCGCTTAATTACATTAAGTATTTGCAGCATTTCATTGGTTGCTGCATCAGTCAGTTGAGTAGGCGCCACGCTCGTCGGTGCAACGTGAGTTGAACGCACAGTTCCCGCGGTAGCTGTAGTGGCACGACGTGGATCCGGCTGTGTAGGAGGTTGGCAAGCTGGTTGTTTGCGGTGTTCTCCACGGGGTCCTGCTAGGCGTCCACTATTCCTTACAGTGGCGGTGGCGGTCAGTTTGGTCTGATTATTTTGATCCTGTCTCTTTTGCTCGAGGCGCTGAAGATAGTTGATGCGAGTAGCGCATTGCCTGAAGTTAGCAGGGTGATTTTCTTTGCAGTTGCAACACTGTGCGGGGCTAGCGCGGTCTTTCTTTAGGCAATCCTTTGTAGCATGCGACCCAATGCACTTCACGCAACGTTCCGGCATATTGCAGTTCCTTGAAGCATGCCCAAAATTTTGGCAGCGATAACATTGCGTGCCTGCAGCAGTATTGGGCTTAAATCTCTCCAATTTAATAACGCAATTGCACAGATATTTGATCTGCTTGAACTTCACAATGTCCGAGCCTGCAGGAAGTTGTAACAGCAGTGGCGGGCATGACATCTTGTCATCGGGAGATAAGCCTTTGAGCTTAGTTACAGAGGCATTCACGAAACCCATATCCGTCAGTTCATCGCGCACTGATGGTATAGTTTCAATGGGTATGCCACGAACAACAACCTTGTATGTTCTTTCGTCCTTGCGGGAAAACGTGTGAAAAAGCACGTTAGCAGCCCTGAGGCCATCAATTACTATGCGGTGACTATCGTTTGAATAGCAGTGTATTGCCACTTGGCCTTTACGGCGGTATTGCAGATGAAAGTTTTTAGTAAACTTTGAGATTATGCTAGTTAAAGTTTGGTGCGACCAGTCTTCCTTAACTTCAACAACAATCGGGGGTATGCGGCTAGTCTTTGCACGGAGATTGGGGACTGGGTGCCCAGCCTCGCTTTGGTCACAGTCGGAGTCACCTGCCAGATCTTTGAAGCGGTTATTTGTGCTGAAGCTTACTTGACTAGTAGTGAATCTGCCGGGGTTTGCAGTCCGCTTAGGCTTTCTCCAGATATTTTCTTCAGCTGGTCTTTTGTTGGACAAGCTTTCGGTGGACGAGGTCCGCAAAAGGTATTTATCCATCGTAGGTGACGACACCAGCGATAACCACGAGGTTATCGAACTTGAGGGATATCGGGTGGGTCAACCACTAGCATGAATGCTTTGGACCGGTTTACTCGCGTAGTGCACTAGTGCAGAACAGCGCGTGTACACACCACGCGAACCGAACGTCGAATCATCATGCTGCGTGGTTATAAACTACTTCAATACATGAATAAAAGTAATTATGCATAGACTTATTACTACTATGTATTTATGGTAATTTTTAGTTTATGGTCTATGGGAAAAACGCTAGGAGATGGGCGTCCCTATTTAAACAACGATAGTTCTAACTGCGTGACCAGCGTGGAGAGTATGGGCAAATTCCCCTATATTCCGAAAGTCGCTCTGGAATTCCCCTATATTCCGAAAGTCGCTCTGGAAATATGTGGGGGAGGCCTATGTTAAGTAGTGGACGTCCACGGCTTTTGTTTTATGTTATACGGAGGCAAACAGGCTTACGGCCCTCCTGATGGTAAGTGGTTAGATGCGTTGCCTGCCCCCCCCCCCCCCCCCCCCCTAAAGAGCTCTGGCAACCTTACTCACCGCAGGAACACAACACTATTTGAAACAAATAATGTTATTTGGCTGCGATCTTCTGTAAGATGATGATGATGAGGATGATGGTAGTTTTTAATTCCCTAGCAGTGTTAATAGTATTTCATAAATCATACCTAACAACCTCTTTGTTGTCTCATAAAATCGGTACCTGCTGTGAATGAACTCCTATCGTAAAAAGCATTTACTCTCTCATAAAACATCACCCATTTCATACAGTCGGGTAATAGCTGTAAAGCCTTGAATGGGGGCCTTTAGGCGTCCTAAAAACTCCACCCCACCAATATTCTAAGTAATTACTAATTTTTTTCTTGGCTCAGCTTACCTAGTCTTCCCTATTTTGACTTTCGAACCAGCAGAAGTTGAGAAGGATCATTGAAACAAATGATAAGAACCAAGCCAATGCTAGTTGCCTGATTCTTCTAGGCTTAGTAACTAGGATCAGGCGTAGCTTCACTAGTGCTTAAAACTTTTCAAAGTTATCCTTGTGATTTTATTGAATAAACCTTAATTTATGATTTTCATTGACTTCAGGGATAGTAGAATTTTGAAGGTTTCTCTACTTGCTTGCTTGCTTATCGTGTCACTGATTCTTTCTTGGTCATCCTGTACTAGGTCAGTGACCAGGTTGAGGTATGGTGGCATTGAAAAGGGCCTATGACCGTCGGAGAACGAATCAGTGTAGTGAAAGGATTAAAGTGCGCCTCTTAGAGGCTCCATTCGTGCACATGTCACATGTCTTCGAATTTTATGTTCTAGGAAAAGTCGGTTTCCTAACGATGTTTTCCTTAACCGTTTGAGAACACTAAGTGTATGTATACATACATACATTTTCCAATGGAAAATCAGTTGGTGCACGACCTGTCGAACCCACGACCTGTGGATCGGAAGTGACCTGTGGTTTCTCTACAAAGAAACCTTAAAATTCTTTAAGGTTTGTTTACTAACACTTAAGTCAATTCAGACTGCACTGTTGCTTATTATAGAGTAATTTTACAAGTCCTGTCCAAACGATTGACGCAAAACCAGCCTAACAAAAATACCGTTTACGTTATCGACTCAATGTCCCATCCGGACAATGTTCAATTCCGATCGGTATATACAGTCTTAAGAATGTCAGGGTTTGAAAAAAATACCAGGGTAATCAATACACATACCTCCCTGGAGTATGAACCGAGCTATCCGACAAAATATGAGATTCCCCGTACTTGTTGATAAGCGCAACAAATTTGCTTTGTTTGCTGAAAATGCGGAATTCCCGAAAGATAAAAAGAAGGGCGACAATTCCAGTTCAGATTTCTAAAAGCCCCATTTTCATATTCAGATATCTTAATTGTAGATGGTTTATATAGATATATATGCAGCTATATGAAATAGGCACCTTTACCAAACCCTCAGCGGTATCTAGTCTTTCGTAGGTCTTTCTTTGATTTCGTAGTAAAAACTGTCAAAAACATGACTCGAAATTTCCTCATAATTCTACTTTCGACGAATAAAGATACGAACCTAAGTCGCTTGTAAATTAAAACATACCATAGCCCTTAAAATTGATAAATTTTGCTATAAACGAAGCTTAAAAGAGTCCGACGTTAAAAAATTACACAATTAAATTATTTTCTAATTAAAAACAGACAACCAACGAAAATTAATGTATTCCCTGTGCTTGGCAATTGCTTTGTCTAGCGTTAGAAAAATAATTAATTAACACACGCAACAATTTAAGTATTAATTTTATTTTTTTATTTTGAGGTTCCAAAGACAATATAGTAGAATTTTGGTTAAACTTATGAAATGTAAGTGTGCAATATCGAGCGTAAAATACCGGTGCCCCAATTCTGAAACTGTACTCTGAATCGACACCCAAGCACTGTTTTTCTGAAGGTATTTAATTAAAAAATTAAATAAATCTATATTAATGTGAATCATTTTGCTATCAAAAAAATCCATGCTCTATTCAATAGCTTCAATGCTTTAGAAAAATAATGGAATACGGCCAGTAGAGCTTGAAAATTAATTTGTTTAACGTGTATGTAGAGGATAAATTAATTAATTTCCGTTACCTAAACCAAAATTAACACACCACACTTGTAAATATACAGTTTAAAAATACAACATACCTTTCAAAACCGCGTTAACTGCGTCAGGTACAATCAGGCACAAAATTATTTGTTATAAGTCATGTAAAGTGCCACGCGACCGTTCAACTAGAGCGCTCGAGCGGTACTGAGCCTCTGTGAGGCAATAGGTACCTTTACCTGTTACTTTGTTATTTCAGGGGTGGGGGCGTAGGGATGGGACATTGAGTCGATAACGTAAACGGTATTTTCGTTAGGCTGGTTTTGAGTCAATCTTTTGGACAGGACTTGTAAAATTACTCTATAATAAGCAACAGTGCAGTCTGAATTGACTTAAGTGTTAGTAAACAAACCTTAAAGAAAATTAAGGTTTCTTTGTAGAGAAACCACAGGTCACTTCCGATCCACAGGTCGTGGGTTCGACAGGTCGTGCACCAACTGATTTTCCATTGGAAAATGTATGTTTGTATACATACACTTAGTGTTCTCAAACGGTGAAGGAAAACATCGTTAGGAAACCGACTTTTCCTAGAACATAAAATTTGAAGACATGTGACATGTGCACGAATGGAGCCTCTAAGAGGCGCACTTTAATCCTTTCACTACACTGATTCGTTCTCCGACGGTCATAGGCCCTTTTCAATGTCACCATACCTCAACCTGGTCACTGACCTAGTACAGGATGACCAATAAAGAATCAGTGACACGATAAGCAAGCAAGCAAGTAGAGAAACCTTCAAAATTCTACTATCCCTGAAGTCAATGAAAATCATAAATTAAGGTTTATTCAATAAAATCACAAGGATAACTTTGAAAAGCTTAAAGCACTATTGAAGCTACGCCTGATCCTAGTTACCTAGCCTAGAAAAATCAGGCAACTAGCATTGGCTTGGTTCTTATCATGTGTTTCAATGATCCTTCTTAACTTCTTCTGGTACGAAAGTCTAGGTAATGTCTGCGCAAATGTACGTGAGTTGTACGATACGTCTACGCAAAATCTACGAAAGTCTACAAGAGTGCTACAAGAGTGCTATGAAAGTCTACAAGAGCTCTACGAAAGTCTACAAGAGTGCTACGAAAGTCTACAAGATTGCTACAAGAGTGCTACGAAAGTCTACAAGAGCTCTACGAAAGTCTACAAGATTGCTACAAGAGTGCTACGAAAGTCTACAAGAGCTCTACGAAAGTCTACAAGATTGCTACAAGAGTGCTACGAAAGTCTACAAGAGCTCTACGAAAATCTACAAGAGTGCTACGAAACTCCACAAAAGCTCTACGTATAGTTATTGCTTAAAGTAACATCACTACAAGCTTTCATTAACAGCGCAATTCTATCATTCCGACCGTCACAGCCATATTTTTATTCTCTACACGTTACAACTTGCCCAATCCCTCGTATAGCTATCTCTTTCCCACGTGTAGCTGAACCTGCAGTTATGAATAAGAGCGAGTGAGATAGGTATAGTCCTAACGATGTGTCAGTGATAGTCAGCATAGCCATTAGTTTGAATTTCCTCGGTTTAGATGTTATCCAGATATGTTTTTTGTATTGTTATTTCTTTTTAACCGAAATCTGATGTACTCGTAAGGTTTCCTTTGTCTTCTTTGAATATAATTTTCACTATAAAGCCGTGTTCAAACGGGGTGCTATAGCAAAATACATATTATATTATATTACATATTATAGCAAAAATTATATTCAAAGAAGACAAAGGAAACTTTACGAGTACATCAGATTTCGATTAAAAAGAAATAACAATACAAAAAAACATATCTGAAATGAATTTCAAAAGCAATGCGTCACGGGGGCTATGACTGAATAAAAAGGAAAAAGCGGGCCATGGAAAAAGCGGGGAGAGGCCAACATTCTAAAATTAACAAATGAAGGCTCAAGATGGTATTGATGATGATGATGTTAGTGTGGGTGGAGTGAAAATATTTCAAGCTTAGAAGATTGATTACCTAAGCTCGGCTCTACTTGAAATATAAGTTTCAAAACACAAAGAAAAGATTCATTTCACAAACTCTCTTCAACAATTTGTAGTTTTTGTTTTAGTTCCAAAGATTTTATAAAATAAACTGTACCTAAGAAAATAATCTTTGTTTCAGTTCTTTTCAAAAGATATTAGTTTCTTAGAAGAATGCGAAAGTTTGTGAAGATGTGAGATGTTTGTTAATCTTTCATGCAGTAACCTCCGAACGGACAAAGAATTGGCATGTTTGTAGTAAAAATAGCCTGGAACAACTTAAAGAAATAACATAACATTACTTTTAGATAGAGATTAGCGATAGAGGAGGAAGGGCACAGCGAGATTTTCTCGTTCTGAATTGGAGTAGCCCGCCTGGGGAGGTACCTCCGCCTTACAGAAGATCGCAGCCAAATAACATTATTTGTTTTCAAATAGTGTTGTGTTCCTGCGATGAGTAATGTTGCCAGAGCTCTTTAGGGGGAGGGGGGTTCGGGGTCGGCAACGCGTGCGTGATGCCTCTGGTATTGCAAGCGCTCATAGGCTACGGTAACCGCTTACCAAAAGGTGGGCCGTATGCCTGTTTGCCACATCAGTAGTATAAAAAAAAAACTTTTTCTCTTGACCTCTGTGGCGCAGCGGGCGAGTGCCCCTCTGAGATGCAAGGGTTCGATTCCCGCTGCGAGACAAATGTTTCATCATCATCATTTCAGCCACAGATTTCCAGAGCGAGTACTTATCATGTGATCATCATCACTTGCTCAACACGCTGAGCACGCGGGTTGGCGAGCGCAGTTAGAGCTATCTTTGTTAAAATAGGAAACGCTGCTGCCCATCCCCTAGCTTTTTTTTCCCTTAGTCGCCTCTCACGAAATCAACGGGAGGGGCCTATTATTCAGCCGGTTTGGGGTTGAAGTGACCGTCGGTGAAAGAATCAGTGTAGTGAAAAGATTAACGTGCGCCTCTTAGAGGCTCCTTTCGTGCACAAGAGGCAAGCACTAAAATTAACTCAGTGATCCATATCTGAGCCCCTTACTGAAACAGTGCTCAAGGCTCGTGACAGCTTTACGTGAAAGCGGATTAGTTCCTGATTGCCCTCGTTCTTGACTGCACCCCGGTGACGTCATGCAAACGTAAACTGAGCGTGTGAGCTTAGCTCAATATTTTTTGCATTTTATAAAATTACGTTCTACACTTCACCATCATTATCACCATCCTGTAGAAGTCCACTGCTGAACCTATGCCACCCTTTAGTTGACATGCATACATCAGACGCATATTTTGTACGACGTTGTTTTGTACGGCACAAGTTCAGCAGTTTTTGAATCAGTTTGTTCAGAAAAATCTTAGCATCTGACAAATATTTACCTCTGCTGTGGTACTTCATGTCTGAAGATTGCTCTAATAGACAGCGGCTAACGATCTTGAGCCTTTCCCATCCACCGACTTCCCGCAACCTTCACAATGGGCCATCGCGTGGGGGGCCTTCCAACACTGCGTCGTCGCCCGGTTCGTGGTCGCCATTCGAGAACCTTTACTCCCCAACTGTTGTCGGTTCTGCGAGCTATATGACCTACCCAACTTGCTAAGAGCTATGTCGGTGACCTTGGTTCTTCACTTCTTCTTCTTCACGCTCTACACCTTTATTGGTTTTGTGCAATATTCAATCTCATTTCAACGTGATAAAGCTCATATTAGATGGAGAGCAGATTTTAAGTGATACGTTATGTCCCTAAAGTCGAAATTTAGACGAAACTTTACAAATAACCGGAGACAAAACAGAGATGTATGATAAAACTTACAAATTCTGCAGTTTTGTTGCAAAGTGGGTCAGTCCTTTGTTTATTTTCTGGTTCAGTACTGGCCTATAAAAAACTAAGAAACCGCTGTAACCAAATTTGTCGCAACTGTAAACGTAAGTATCATCATCATCATCATCATCAGCCTGTAGAAGTCCACTGCTGGACAAAGGCCTCCCCTAAAGAGTTCCACGACGAACGGTCTTGAGCCTTCTCCATCCACCGACTTCCCGCAACCTTCACAATGTCGTCGGTCCATCGGGTGGGGGGCCTTCCAACACTGCGTCGCCCGGTTCGTGGTCGCCATTTGAGAACCTTTACTCCCCAACGGTTATCGGTTCTGCGAGCTATATGGCCTGCCCACTGCCACTTCAACTTGCTAATTCTGAGAGCTATGTCGGTAACCTTGGTTCTTCTACGAATTTCCTCATTTCGGATCTTATCACGTAGTGAAACTCCTAGCATAGCTCTCTCCATAGCCCGTTGTGCAACTTTGAGCTTGTGTATGAGGCCAATAGTTAACGACCAAGTCTCAGTGCCATATGTCATCACTGGCAACACGCACTGATTGTAGACTTTCGTCTTGAGGCTCTGCGGTATCTTCGACGAGAAGATATGACGAAGTTTCCCAAACGCTGCCCATCCGAGTTGGATTCGTCGGTTGACCTCTTTGTCGAGGTTGGACCTACCTAGTTGAATCGTCTCAATCGTACTGTTTTTCAAGAAAGGTGACAACGTAAGTATATTGCGGATCAAATTGAATTGTCTACCCCCGCCGGTCTCTGGAAGTTTCTAAAATCTCTTGGCTTTGGGAAATCCAAAAGTGTCGATTCCTCCATTTCAATGAATCTCAACGACCTAAACACTCATTTCACTTCCACTATTAAAATTAGCGCTAACGTTAAATTCGATACACTTCTGGAAATTAATAACTTACCTCGACCAAACACTTTAAAATTTGAATTTCTACCCGTTTCTCATGACGCAATTCGGAAAACTCTTAATACCCTTAAATCTAAAGCAGTTGGTTGTGATGATATCGGCCGCACTATGGTTATGCGCCTAATTGATCACATTCTACCCTCGATTGTACATATTGTTAACTTCTCGCTCTCATCTGGGCAATTCCCTGATCAATGGCGTAAAGCTCATGTAATCCCTCTACCTAAAATATCCAATCCTCTTCTGCCTAATCAATTCCGTCCCATTTCAATTCTTCCTTTCCTGTCTAAATTTATCGAGTCGGTCGTTCATAAACAAGTGACCGAGTTCCTATCCAATAGCGATTTATTGAACCCATTACAGTCTGGTTTTAGAGTTGGACACAGCACCACAACCGCCTTACTCAAGGTCACTGAAGACATAAGATCGGCCATGGAAGAATCTCAGGTCACTATTTTAGTACTGATTGATTTTAGTAACGCTTTTAATGCCGTTGATCATGACTTGCTTCTAGCGACTCTTAACCATCTAAATTTTTCTACTCCGGCCACCCAATGGTTTTCCTCCTATTTGATGGGTCGCCGACAGTCTGTTCGCAGTGGTCAGTCATTCTCCGATTGGTGTGAGCTGGATGCCGGTGTCCCTCAAGGGGGAATCTTATCACCTTTGCTGTTTTCAATTTTTATTAATATGCTTTCGTCCACTTTAAATTGCAATTATCACTTTTACGCTGACGATCTTCAACTTTACAAACACTCTGAAACTGATAATTTGAATGCCTCACTCGCTGCCCTTAATTCCGATCTTCTCCTACTTAAATCCTGGTCTGAGAACTATGGCATTCAAGTTAACCCGAACAAATGCCAAGCGATTATCATTGGTAGCACTCGCCAGCTTGCTAAATTGGACCGATCTTCTCTCACTCCCCTAGAGTATAACGGTTGTACCATTCCTTTCTCCCCGGTAGTAAAAAACCTTGGCCTCCTCCTTGATGCTAACCTAAGCTGGTCGGCTCAGGTTAAAGATGTATCCCGTAAATTTTTTGCAGCGCTTCACTCGATTATTCGTTTTAAAAAAAATCTCCCTGTAGGTACAAAAATATCCCTAGTCAACTCCCTTCTCCTACCTATTATTGACTATGCGGATATTTCTTACCTCGACCTTAATCAAGACCTACTCAATAAACTAGATCGCTTACTCAATACTTGTATTAGGTTCATCTACGGTCTTCGTAAGTATGATCACGTGTCCGAGTTTCGCTCTAGACTAAAGTGGCTCCCCATCCGTGATAGAAGGAATAGGAGAATATTATGTCTCTTATTCTCTATCCTTAGAGACCCTCATTCACCTCAATACCTAAAAAATCTTTTTTCATTTCTTTCGGATACCCACGATCGCAACCTGAGATCTACCGATACTCTCCTTCTGGCTACTCCTAAGCATTCAACATCTTTCCGTGGCAATTCTTTTGAGGTGGCAGCTGTAGGATTATGGAATTCACTCCCTATTAATATAAAAAAGGCGCCCAGTAAACCCAGTTTCAAACGATTGGTATACGAACACTTTCTGGAAGAAACTTCTTCTGGTAGGTAACAAATATACAATTATTCACGTAGGTATTTAACCATCATTTCTTCTTCACTTTTTATTATTATAATTTTTTTTTTTCATATTGTTACAGGACACATGTATGAAGGTACTCTTAAGCTTAATAATATATATATATGTATATATTGATATTTATATGTAGTATAGATTGTATGTATTAGTTTTATGGAGTTATTTTTATTAATAGTCAGCTCTCCAACTTTTTATTTCTACCTTCAGCTAGCACGCTGACCTTTTTCTCTTATTACCTTTGAGGTTGGCTGTTAGAAAATGCTTGTAGCATTAAGCCCTCCTTTTGTGCAACTGTACTGTGTGTGCAATAAAGTATTAAATAAATAAATAAATACAGTAACGTCTAATAAGATGTACCTACACCTATCTTTATTTACAAAATGATGGCACATTAGGTACTACTTAGTATTACTAAGTGCACTGCAAAATCTCAAAAAAAATTGTACCAAATAGGTACATACATCAACTTGTGTAATTTTCAATTTAACTACAGCATGAAAAGGCTTCAAGATTTCTCCAGGGCAGGCAACGCATTAGCAATGCTCCAGGTGTTGCAGATGTCAATAGGCGACGGTAACCGCTTACCATCAGGTGGGCCGTGGGCCCGTTTGTCTCTATATATTATTAAAAAAAAAAACTGTGTACCTATCAACTGAAAATAATATGAACTGCCTCAAGTCGCCCCACGAGGGTCAAGTTCCCATGGTCCGAGTTAAGGATCGACTCTTGAGTATTGTGGCATTTACTAAAGGTATAGTACCCACATCATATTGGAGGTGACTATACCATGGTAAGACGAAAAACTTTTTTGGTAGGCAACTGATGGTACCTACTAAGTACTTCCACTTGGATAAAATTCAACTTCCCACTAATATACTTCCTTATATGAATAGCTTGATTGATATTGCAGAAGTATATGTATAGGATAATGTGTCGAAATTTCCACACTTAAGCACTAAAAGAGATTTATCATCATCATCATCATCAGCCTGTAGAAGTCCACTGCTGGACATAGGCCTCCCCCAAAGAGTTCCATGACTAATGGTCTTGAGCCTTCTCCATCCACCGTCTTCCCGCAACCTTCACAATGTCGTCGGTCCATCGGGTGGGGGCCTTCCAACACTGCGTCGCCCGGTTCGTGGTCGCCATTCGAGAACCTTTACTCCCCATCAGACAGGGGGGGAGACAGGGAGAAGTAATTTCTTTATTTATCTATAGTCATAATGGCAGAATCGCTGGAGGACCTTGGCACAAAGCTCAGAGACCTCAGTACCGTCTCTCAATAGGTACTGGCAAGACAAATATCATGTCCAATGCTCATGTTGCACCCATGCACGGTACAAGTTGGAAACGATACCATTCAAGTTGTAGATCACTATGTCTATTTGGGTCAGACGATTCAACTAGGTAGGTCCAACTTCGACAAAGAGGTCAACCGACGAATCCAACTCGGATGGGCAGCGTTTGGGAAACTTCGTCATATCTTCTCGTTGCAGATACCGCAGAGCTTCAAGACAAAAGTCTACAATCAGTGCGTGTTGCCAGTGATGACATATGGCACTGAGACTTGGTCGTTAACTATAGGCCTCATATACAAGCTCAAAGTCGCGCAACGTGCTATGGAGAAAGCTATCGGAGTTTTACTACGTGATAAGATCCGAAATGAGGAAATCCGTAGAATAACTAAGGTCACCGACATAGCTCTCAGAATTAGCAAGTTGAAGTGGCAGTGGGCAGGGCATATAGCTCGTAGAAACGACAAAGAGATTTATACATCCAAAAAACTATATAGGTGACTATGAAAATTTATAAAAGAGAAACTGCTGAACTGGGTTTCTCTCTCACTTGATCCTGAAGATTGGTCTTTGGTAATCTTCAGTCAAATCTACACTACTACCGCTTATACCTAAATATTTTAAATTAGCATTTAGCAAATCTGGCATTGGTTGTTCAATGCAAATCATTACCGACAAAACCACGAATCCGTTCTGGGTGCATTTGGCAAATTTGCAAAATACATTATTCAGTAGGTACCTACAAAGTGTACTGAATTTCTACTAATAACTGAGCATTGAATTTTAGACCTTATTTTGTCAAGTTTAGAGTCTGTTTTAAGATGGCTACTAAAGCTTAAACAGTCAGTTCGGTTTGGATTATGATAACACGTGTGTTTGTATGTTTGGTTCCGTTCGGAAACTATTTTGTTAGTCGTTCGCAAAGCTCTACTAGCTTAAAGCCGTGTTCAAATGATGTGCGATATGTCATCTAATATAATATTAATTTCAGCCGTTGTGAACGAAATGTGGTGGCCCTTTCAGGCATTTGTTCGCTTATGGCCAACTTAGCAAACCGTCCACTATTTTTCACGACTTCGTAATCGGTAAACTTCGCAATCAGTCAACTTCTTGATCGGTCAACTTAGAGTTCGGTCAAAAATGAAGATGGCAACATTTTCTTTTAAGTCGAACATCATTACCTCTTTCGTCATTTTACTACAGATACTGGCCAAAAAAAATATTTACTCTTTAATACAAGATATTTTTGTTTTACCTACACTGTTTTTTTGTTTAAGTTTGAAACATAATTTAATATTAAAATACTTTTCCGAATTCATTTTGACCGTTTGAGAAGTGGACCGATTAATAAGCGGACCTTTTGAAAAGCGGACCTATTGAGAAGTTGACTATATACCTACGAAAGGGACCGATTGCTCATCTCCTCCAGAAAATTTTAGTGGACGGTTTGCTAAGTTGGCCATAAGCGAACAAATGCTTTCAGGGCCACCATACCTTACTGACCTAGTCACACGGTGACCAAGAAATAATCAGTGACACGACAAGAAGATTTTTGCAATGGAAAGTGTCCAAAAGTTTTGCCAATTAAGTGTAGAATAAGCCCTTTTCAGGATGGTATTATGAATCAGTATGAGTATGAATCAGTATGAATCAGTATATTATTTTATATATCCACAAGGATATATAGGATTTTACTTAAGCCTATTTCGCAAAGGCGTCGCTTTCAGACGAGGTGTTAAGGACAGTTCTAAGGGGTAGGTACGGATTGTAGTGGGTGAATAAAATGAATAAAACTACTACGTTATAATTGATTTATTTGCAAAAGAACAACATTCCACCATCTAATTATCCTACTTACGTTTTAACTAGTATCTCTTTTTTTCATATATACCTACCTACTTACACAGTAACCTTGTAGTGAGGTGATATTTTTGCCTCCTGAAGTTTAGTCTGCAAAGTCAGTGTGTTCAGGCAAACAGATCACAAACAACACACATCCGCCGATCCTCTGATTTACGCACTTTACTTATACCTAAATTGTTTAGCTGTTAGCTTTTAAAAGCACATTAATTTTGAACCTGGAAGTGTATTATATGAAGGAGCTTTCCCTATCCTCAACACAGTGAGACTTTGAGTTCACTTTTGGACCGTAAAAGGTGAATACATTAGATACAATTTTCATAACACCATACAAAAACGACTTTACAAACTAGATCCTCAGATATTTGAACAACATTTAACCCTTAATTCGGGATTACAGTACAGGAAACTGTGCACATTTGGCAAGGAACGAATCCCATTCCTATTCATCAAAAAAAAAACAGCCTGTTCCTTGCGACCAAGCCTAGAAGAATTAGGCAACAAACACAGCGCGCGTGCCTATCATTTTTTTCGATGATCTTTTTCACAAAATGGAATGTAGGGCTTCAGTGTGGTTCCGATCGAACTAGGCGAGGCTCGAGTGCCTATTGAGATCTCAGCTGTAGTCTGCATTTTGCACCATAGTTTGTGTTGCCAATTTTGTTGTTTTTTTTTTTTTTTTTTTTTTTTTTTTTATGTTATACGGAGGCAAACAGGCTTACGGCCCACCTGATGGTTAGTGGTTACCGTCGCCTATTGACATCAGCAACACCTGGAGCATTGCTAATGCGTTGCCTGCCGAACCCCTCCCCCCCTAAAGAGCTCTGGCAACCTTACTCACCGCAGGAACACAACACTATTTGAAACAAATAATGTTATTTGGCTGCGATCTTCTGTAAGGCGGAGGTACCTCCCAGGCGGGCTGCTCCAATTTAGAGCGAGAAAATCTCGCTGTGCCCTACCTCTCGTAAAATAATAATTAATTTAATTGTTAATGAGATGTTGTCTGATTCTTCTAGGCTTGATCGCGAAGAACAGGCGTAGCTTCATTCACCTAGTTTCTAAGACGTTTCAAAGTAATTTTATTGAAATAAATGCCTTTTCACTTTGGCTTTGACTCCGACCATAGTTCAAAGTTCTCACTCGTGAGCAGACCATTCGACCTAAACTTAGCCACGCTGGTGTGTATATCGCCTAAACTAGTATACAATCCTAAGGCTACGTACACATGGCGAAACGCACCGCAACATTTATCTACACAAAGGTACTGATGTAGCGCTGGCGTCCTATTATTTTGACTCGTTTATTTCTATTTTATTTTATTATCATTTAGTAGGTATTTAGTTTTAATAATAGGTGACGAAACAATCTCATACATTCATTCTTAATATAAAAAGACTATATTTTATTATAAGTACTGCCAAAGAGTGGAATGATCTGCCTGCGTCTGTTTTCCCGAAAGAGTACAATCTAGGAGTCTTCAAATCTAGGGTCAATAAATTCACTCTGGGAAAGCGTGCTCCATCTTAGGCCACATCTCACTTGCGAAAGTGAGTTGGTGGCCAAACGCCTTACCATCATCAATAAAAAATAAAAATAAACTATTTAATTTTAAACAATCGAATGTTATCAACGTCGAAAAACACTTCCTTCTTGGCAGTCGGGTAAAAAATATGTTTCTTTGTGGCAGGCAGATGTGGCCTACATTTAAAATATTATATTGGTGCCGCAAGTTAAATTTTTACTGGAAATCATTCGGCTAAAATTTCTATTTTAAACAATAAAATATTTTAGTTTACTTATCTTAGCATTGATTCGTGTTTTATCAAAACACAAATTAAATTTAATTAGCTGGTTCCCGATATGGCTCAGAATAGCCCAATTACCTACGGCCACAGCAAGAATGGGCCAAATCTTAACGGTCACAATGTAAACAACCCGAAAACAGCAGCTACTTATTAATTATAGTGATCGGAACATAGAGTTTTCACAGATTTACATTGAAGTAGAAAGAACTTAAAAGAGACGTTTCATCAATATATGGAGCCTGGGCCTGCACTGTGTACACTACTCTAAAATATGGCTAAGCAATAAAGTAAACGTATTTAATTGGTTATTTTATTTGAATTGACTCCGTTCTAAGGTACATTAAGATTTTCTTCGACAAAGAGAGCAACACACAGCGCTACAAAAATATGGCGGATGGACGTGCGTGAAATGTCATTTTGACAACCTACATTTATCTGACAAAACAAAAACATCAAATCAAACAACATGACATGAAAAATATGTCAATGTCATGTCAAACGCCAATTATAAACCAACATGGCGGCCTTCAAATAGTGTTCACATAGTGAAAAACTTACCAGAAGAACTATTCTTGTACCATCGCATTTGTGTTCAAATTAATGAAATTGTATTTTTCTTGTAATCTCCTATTTTTTCTTAATTTTTCTATGTAGTGTACATGGACCAGGCCCAGAATGAAATGGCTCCTTTACTTACAATTTTATCAGACCATTTAGAACCGATGTTTCTGCTAACTTTAAGAAAAACATAACCATGCATTCTATCAGTTGGGTAAAAATAAATGTTAATATGCGTACGTCGTCGTTTCCTAAGTTATTTGTAGCCCATATTCATTTGCGATGCGTTTCGCACTCATACTGTAGCCCAGTTCTTTTAGCAATTCGTTCTTGTTGTCGTAAGTAGCAGAGATTTATTTGCGATGCTTTTTCATCAGCCATTACGAGGCCCACTTCGATTATCAATATGTCCTCATCAGTAACCTTGTAGCCAAAATCCATTTGTGATGCGTTTTCGTCGATTATTTTGTAGCCCAGCTCAATATCCGATCCATTTATGTCTGTCGTCTCATAATTTGATTTTATAAAAGGCCAATTATAGCCATACGTTTCCAACATGCCTCTAGCGATCCAATTTAAGTCCAGTTTCGTCTGCGTTGCGTTTGTTTCCCAACCAGAGCATCATAGCTCCGTGTGTGTAGACGGGAACTTCTTTAGCACGGCGTGGTACAAGTTATAGAAGGCGTAGATGGATACACTGATGATGATGAGAAGAGAGGTTCCGAAGACGAATGCCAGGAAGTTTCCGTCGATGATGCAGGCCCCTTTCAGGCTTCGTGCGTGGCCTTGGACTATATCCTTGTTGTGTCCCCTGGCTTTCCGTTCCTCCATCAGTCTCTTCATGGACGAAAGACGTTCCTTCAGCTCGTCAATTGATTCTGTCATGTCGGCTGATGCTGCAAATAATTTTATGGTTACTTCTCTAAATTATTTGACGTTCACAGTGATTGAAACCGATAATTTATTGGCCCCTGTAACGGAAGGATATTAGGATGTGTGGGTGTGTGGAGGTGAGAGGGTGTGAGTGTGTGAGGGTGCGAGAATGTGAAAATGCTTTTAACTCTTTCACGCCTAAGCCTCTGAACGAATTGGAATGAAATAATAACTTATTGCGGCTGAGTGTACTCGAATATCTGACCGGCATCGGCACCACACTTAAGCTCTACATTCCATTTTGTGAAAACGGTTCAGAATCGAAAAAAATGATAGGCCCCAAGCCGTGTTTGTTGCCTGATCCTTCTAGGCTTGGTCGCGAGGAACAGGCGTAGCTTCACCTAATAGTTTCTTGCTTCAAGTGATCCTAGTGATTTTATTGAAAAACAAAACTCCCAAGCTAGCCAGACGGTACGTGACCTAAATTCATTTTTAACTTTCATTAAAGTAGCCTACAAACGACAATTACATAGTATCTGAAGAGATTACCTACAAAGAGCGTAAAAGGTAACGATTCCTACTAATTATAAAGTTGGTTAGTAGATAGAAAACTAGTTCACATTGATCGCATAGTAACCTACATTTCGACCCCTGCAATACAACGTTTGGTTGCACCTATGCAACCTTTCTACATAAAACTACACCAAATCACTATAACATCAATCAACATCTAATCATTATCAACACCACTTACCCTCATTATCCCTATCTGGACTCATATTTTAACTTTTATTATCAAAATACACAGAAATTTGAATGAGCTTGTTTCGCCCGGCTTGTGTCCCGGTTCGCAGGTAGTCTTTGCGCCTGCGCGGGAATTGTTCCCGGTTGGACCGGAGCTAGGTTCTTCTCGACCCGTTCCTCACTCGACCCTAAATAGATTACCAAATAGTTACTACGCACCAACTCAATACTACTAAATTGTTATACTATTTTAAAATCCGTATAAACAGTAACAACACAAAATCATTTACATTAAAATACCTACTTAGAACAACTCAAATCAACTAGGTATTAAATAATAAAATAAATCTTATAAACATTGATAGTAAGACTATCAATCATCTTGGTAAGTAATCGTTTGATGCTATAAGTGATTCATAAGATATATTATACATTATAGGTACTTACCATCCCCAAAGGGGATTACCTACCTATTCTAATTTATTCAATCAACAAAATAGGGAATAGGTATTAGCGAGTTAGAATAAGTTTATTGGAGTTTTTCAACGTTTTTCTTTTTGGCCGCATACCTTTGACTAGCGGCGGCGTAGTAACTATTTGTTAATCTATTTCGGGTCGGGTAGGGAAAGGGTCGAGTGGAACCTATCCCACTGGATGACGCGTTAGTGCGCAGGCGCGAGTCCTCCCTTAGGATTAGAGGGAGCTATTGATCGCGGTCCGGGAATAACCTAGGTCTTGGTAATTCTTTAGTTCTGCGCCTGACGTTGATGTTTCAATTTTTTAATAGCAGCTTAATTAAAAAAAATGTAAGGTAAATACCAAAAGCTTTGGTACGTTTTTCAGCCGACTAAAGACATAATTCGTAGGGCAATGGTTAGACATACTTTTTTCCAAAACAAAGAAAAGGGTCTGTCGCAATAGCGGCTATAGGCTTGCAACCTGTCACATATAGAATACTCACTATGTGGGCATGTGCCAAATGTTTGGACGACTATGACTAACTCCTAAGGCAGATCGCTTGGAGACATAAGATGATGTTTACCTACCTACTTAATTTTTGATTTATCAAGCTTTCTTCAAAGCAATCCTTCCTCCACGTTTATCCATAGATACCTAAAGAAGCTTGTTATTTTATTAGCAATAAGTAGGTAGGTACCTAAGTAATGACAAATTCTTGTAGGCTTGGTCGCGAGGTAGAGACGCAGCTTCACTTAGTTTCTAAGACGTTTCAAAGTGATCCTAGTGATTTTATTTAAATAAACAGTTTATTATTTTATCTACCTATTCAACCTTGGACGGCCGCACTTAAGATACTTTACGTACTGACTACCCATAATAGAGTCGTCCATATACTTGTACCTACTACTAGTATAGTATTATGTTATCTGTGCTTGTACGTACCTACCAACCTCTAAGTACCTACAGTGAGACTAATTCCTACTAGCTACGTACGAATTTGTGAATCTTTAATCCTTTCAATACAGTGATTCTTTCATCGACAGTCATAGGCCCACCATACCTTAACTTGGTCACTGACCTAATACAGGTGACCAAGAAATTATCAGTGATACGACAAGAAGAAGTGAACTTTTTGCTTACGCTGCGCTGACGTGCCTGGGATATGTTTAGATAAATGGACTTAAATTCGAAATTTTTCATTCTATGCAAAAGTACGCTGTTTTGGGGCCAGAGTTATTTTTAAAAGCTCCATCTATCGGAAACAAGCAGTGCTACTTACTTATACTTGCGAGCTCGCTAGCAAAAATTATCTAGTTGTTATCAGTCATCTTACTAGATGTCACTGTACTCAAAAAAGTTTCGGATAAGTATATTTTTCTTTTTTACCCGACTTTTTCTTGTGTATTTTGTAAATATTAATGTACTTGTACCAAGGACTATATAATACGGTAGTACTTGTACATTTAATAATTTTCTTTCTGTGAATAAAGTATATGTTTAAAAAAAAATTAAGTACACATTTTGCTGCCTAGAATTTGCAAAATTATTTAATCCTTATTAAAACTAAGAAATCGAAATAAAACACATTAATAAAATAGATACTTATGTTTATTTCCGCTGAGTTAATCTTTTTATTTTCAGTTTTAAGAGCTGCATTTCCAGTTTTTGTTTTTGTATGAGGTATTTACGCTCTAGTTTGGCATTTCCTAATTTAATTTTAAAATATTGCTCTTCGGTATTTGTCTTTGCAGATGCAGATATCACACTTTCTTCTGTCCCTATAATTCAAAACGAAAAACATGTTAGTACGTAGGTACATACCCTTAATCCTACTAATATTATAAATGCGAAAGTTTGTGAGAATGTTTGGGTGTTTGGACGTTTGTTGTACAATCACACCGTAACGGCTCAGCCGATTTCGTTGAAACTTGGAATTTGCTTTGCTTGCTAATTTTTATGTTGGTACCACGCGTGCGAAGCCGCGGGCTGAAGCTAATATTAATATAATATGTCATCCATCAGCCTGTTTATGTTTCACCACAAGTATATTAAAAACATACCTCTAGGTTCAGAGCTTTCTGGCATATCCAATTCTTTTTTAATTTCTGCAGTGCCTAAAACAAAAATATTAAATAATGAAATATCGAATTAAGAGCCAAATCCCACATCACTTCTTTTATCCACAAAACATAGGTACCTATTGTATCAGGTCCATTTTGTATTAGTTTGGATATATGCACATTTTTCAAATCAACCGGATTTCCTTCAATATGGACTAGGTACTTCATTACCTGAAACAAAAGTAGTGTAATTAAATTGGGTAGATCTAAATATTATGCCTATTTATTTACCTTCGTCATTTGTCATAGTAAGTAGGTAGTAAGTTATTTCTGAGTTTAGTTTTAATTGTCACGCATTGTAGAGAATGCTTTAGCATTAAGTCCTCCTTACACAAAGTTAAGTGTGAAAGTGTTAAATAAAATAAATAAATAGTAGTCCATAATCATAATATTTTGTTTGTAAAACATCTGTCAATGCATTTAAAAACAAGCTGTTCAACTGGCTACAAATTATCAGTGCTCAAAAAAGTGAACCAGGCCTGACAATTTACTTTCAATATCGACACTGTGAGATGTAGACACATCGGCGGAAGCTGCTTGTCTATAATCAAATAAATAATAAATACCTTGTCTTCTGCTGCTCTAGCTTTCAGGTCTTTTAAAGAATATTGCGGTCTCTGTAAAAATAAAGTAACTACATACTTATTATTTATACTTTTCAATGCAAAGAACCTCTAAGTAATTTAGACCACATCGGTACCTATTGTGTTTTAAGAAAAAATAAAAAATATATTATAAGTAAAACAATAGGTACCTACATAAATACACACGGAAAGGGTAACTAAATACTATGATTAGGTGTACACTGTTTATGTTTTACTAGAATGATGAATACATTCCTGATAACTATGATACCCACACTAGAGTGAATCTGTATCGTGGGTATCTGTACGGTTTACCAAGCGGGGCTAGAGCTTCGGTTTACAACAACTCTAGTTCAGATAACTGTAGGTAATAAAAAATAAAAAAATCCCCCACATGATAAAGAATTTGCTCTGTCTGTGGGGGAGGCCATGTTCAGCAGTGGACATCGAACGGCTGAAATGATGAGGTAATAAAAAGGAGTAAAAGGTATGTACTTAAAAACTAATAATATGGGAACTCACATTTTCTGTTTGTCCATTTTTCTTAGATTTTTGTTTTATATTCTCATAGAGGTGTCGTAGTTGCAGCCAGGTTCGAGGGCCGCTGGTTGCCACCAAGTTAAATTGATCGGTGACCAGCTGCCAGGTTTCTTGTTTTTTCTTGATAAAATGACTACTTGTCGCTTTGTTTTCAAGAATTTCTAAATGTCTATAAAAAATCGTAGAGATAATAAATATGAATGTGGAAGGATATAGGGAAGAGGTAGACCAAAGAAAAGGTGGATGGATTGTGAAAGACGACATGAGTAAGAAAGGAGTGAATACTGCTAAGGCGGCTGATAGAGGGGAGTGGAAGAGAAAAACATGTTGTGCCAACCCCACATGAAGTGGGATAAGGGCAGGGAGATGATGATGAAAACAAAATAGGTAGGACCTAATTATTGCAGCCGTTTGTTGTCCACTGCTGAACATCGGCCTCCACCACAGATTTCCGGAGCGACTTTCTATCTTGTGGGAAGAATTTACCCACGCTGGGCACGCGGGTTGGCGATCGCATTTAGAGCTATCGTTGTTAAAATAGGGGACGCTGCTGCCCATCCCCTAGCCTTTTCCTCGCCTCTTACGACATCCACGGCCGGTTAGGAGATATGGAGAGGCCTACTCTTCAGCCGAGGCCCCCACGGCCTATACGTGGGACCTACTACAAATTATTTCTTACCCTTTTACGATTTCGATTAGCATGTCTTTTTCTGAGGGTGTATAATTACATCCTCTTTTTTTTCTATTTTCCTCATTCATTTTAGGATTTCGGAAGAAAAACAAATAACAAAAACACACAAACAGCACAGCACACAGCAAGCAATCAAACAAAACAAAACAAATTCTTCACTGACTCCACAGACAACTAAGAGTACTACGTAACTTCTTCCAAGAAGTACTCTGTGACTGAGTCTGTGACTGACTCACAGACTAAAAATACTGCAAATTCTTCTTTCTTAAATGGCGTCTGCTGTATTACAGTCAATCAATATTTTGCTTTGTCAAGTAAATATGAGTGTCAAATTTGTTCCCTTTTTTTTTAGGTGTTTTTCCCTTTCGTGCTGCGCTGGGGGCTATGATGCGCTAGCATCCTATAGGTCTGTGTGGCTATGGCATCTTAAGCCCTTTCGTGTATTTTTTCTCTCTTGTTTGACTCTCTTCATTTTCTTTCACCTCTGTCATGTTCAAGTCACCGTCCGTCAAGTCAAGTTCAGTTTTAGAGATGTGGCTATTTTACAAAACATCGAGGGACCTCTTGGCGCCAACTCGAAAAATCACGATACACGCAACCATTTCATTTCACTTCACTTGTGCGGTTTAGCCCCTTCGTCCACGGCGCGACTCAAAAGGAACGTGACTGAAACTGTAGTCACTTATGAATAGCCTGACTGCGATAGCACTATTATTTCAATGCGCGTCCGTCCCCGGCGCTACTCAAAAGGAACGCGTTTGTAACTAGTCTCCTGGCGACTCGACATGCTGGTCGCCAGGCGACTGGTTTCGAGAAACTGTTGAAAAATGAACGAATAAAAAGTAATTATAAGTGGTTCTGACGTCTATGTGACTGGAGAAGTAATAATTCCATGTCATCGCTCGAATTATCACTAGTCATGTTAATTATTTTCGTTTTCAAAACTTTGTTTACATAAAATCGTGTACTGAGTGACTGAGTTTCAGGAAATTCCAGTAGCGTCGTGGACGAGTCAGAGTTTCCAATCAGTTCGCAACTCTAGTTTCTAATGAGTTCCGTCACTTTTGCGTAGCGTCATGGACGAAGGGGCTAACTCAAACAATTGGGTTATTTGTCCGGGGGGCATAGGCTACCGACATATTTTTTACCCGGCTACGGAGGGTTATGTATGTATTTATCAATAGCTAGTCATAAATTATTGGTTGGTGGGCTATTTTTATTTTGATTAAATTAGAACTAAGCACACGCTGAGTGATGGCCGTTTTTGTTACCATTCAATTGAATTTTATTTTCTATTTATAAATTGTGTCAAGTTTGTTTGTGTGTTTGTTTGTGTTGTGTTAACCAAATAAGCTTTTTTCTTTCTTATTATAAATAATTTATTTATTAATTTAAATAGCACGGTATAACCAAAAGTCAAGTCAAAAGGCGTTTATTTCGATAAAATCACTAGGATCACTTTGAAATTAGACAATAATATTAGCACATTAACAAAAAATAAGAAATTATAGTGAATCTACAAAATAATACCTACGATATATAATTGAATTGTCAAATAATACGGTAAATTAGGTACCTATACTTATTAAAATGAAAACAGATGTCAAAACAATTAAAGTAAGAAATAGTGGAAATTGAAACACACATAATATATCACGCTCACAAAGCATCATGTACTATCACCAAAAGTACCTACCTATGTGGCAGGCATTACAGCAGCGTCCTGTGAGTAAAATTTCCACCTGGCGATAAGTCATCTAGAATACTTAGATGTACCTACTTTATGGAGGAGGTAGGGCATAGCGAGATTTTCTCGTTCTAAATTGGAGCAGCCCGCCTGGGGAGGTACCTCCGCCTTACAGAAGATCGCAGCCAAATAACATTATTTGTTTCAAATAGTGTTGTGTTCCTGCGGTGAGTAAGGTTGCCAGAGCTCTTTAGGGGGAGGGGGGTTCGGGGTCGGCAACGCGTGCGTGATGCCTCTGGTATTGCAAGCGCTCATAGGCTACGGTAACCGCTTACCAACAGGTGGGCCGTATGCTTGTTTGCCATCTCAGTCGTATAAAAAAAACCTACCAAACCTACTTAGGTAGGGCCTTGCTATCCCTGACACCGTAACGTTGTAGGTATAAGCTTGTAATCTATTATCTTTACATATCACGAATTCTTGCTTGCGCCCGCGGCTTCGCTCAAATGTTACCTAGTAAAGTAGCCTACATTATATTCTAGATATACTCTACTACGCCTCTATACGAAAGTTTGTGAGGATGTTTGGATGTTGTATGTTCGGAATTTGAATGCTTTGCATAGAATTCTTCACCTAGAATAGCATTAGGCTACTTTTAGGTACCTACCACTATAAATGCGAAAGTTTGTGAGGATGTTTGGATGTTTGTGGTTCAATCACGCCGCCTTAACGGTTATCCGTTAAGGCGGCATTCTAGGTGAAGAATTCTATGCAAAGCATCCTAATTCCGAACATACAACATCCAAAGATCCTCACAAACTTTCGTATTTTTAATAGTAGTAGGAAGTAGGACATTAGGATTATACATAAAGAGTCCTTATCCGATGTTATCAGTAGGTTGTTATCAATAATGAATGTATGATAGGTAAGTAGGTACCATAAAAAAATGTTGCTAATTGTTGTTGTTACACACATAAATTACGTAGGTATCATAGAGTTGATAATTGTAAAGGCATCAGGTAAACATTGGTGGTTCTACTACCTTTCACCATTTTTGATTCATAATGTGTTTTATTATATAAATATAATTTATACAGGATGATTCATAATATATTGTATGTTATCCCGAAAGGCGCTTATTCTACACGCACTTGGCATAAAGTTTGTTCTAAGACTTTTGGAAATTCAACATTTTTAATTGAAAAAACTCTATGCAAAATATGCTGTTTTGAGCTCAAATCAGTTCAAATTCAATTATTCAGCTGTTTGAGTACCTAACTATCTTGATACCTTAATTTATATAAACCTTTATTTATTTCGCGTTATATATTATATAGGTACCGGTAGCGAAATAAACCGAAATGAACTGCGAAGCCAGATTTTCCGGTACCGTTATATTTATCGGTAGAAAAATATTCGGATAACCGGAATTTATCGGTATGACGTCATATCGTTATTTAAAGGGACCTTTATATTCCGGTTATTCAGTCCCTTAAAAAGAACAAAACTTACAAGTTATTAAACAAAGTTCGAAAATTTTATTTTTATTTTTGTTAATGTCTATCCGCCTACATAAGTACCTGCTCAGTGATTTATGAAATAATCGCAATAAAAGTGCTTCGGAAAATCGAACGACGGTGGATGGCACGATGATTTGCGGTAGCACATAACATACCCAACACTAATATGACGTGATAGTATTTTTCATAACGTAATCATAGGTAGGTACCATAAATATTAAAATATAATCGAATAAACATAATAAATATGTAGGGCAGGTACAGTCGCGTACCAAAGGATGTATAAACTTCATAATACTTATTAAAAAATGAAATTTTGAAATCTATTTATTATAAGTATCAGAAAAATAATAATAATAACAGTTGTAAATTAAACTAAAATAATATTATACTAGAAATGAACTCTGTTTTCTACGACTACGACTACAAGTAGAAAACAGTTCAGATCACCAACCACAGGCAGCGTGCCCAAAAGGCTGGCGACGTTACCTCGTTGGATCGCTATACTGATCCTTTGTCCGAGGTAAGCACCAGCCCTTCGGTCATTGGTCTCATCCACCCGCCTCCTAGATAAAGCATAAAAATGAAATGCTACAATTCTCATAAAGATTATGATGATACAAAGCAACATTGAAAATGGCAAGTAGTTGATGTTAGTTTATAACATTTTTTTAAAATGTAGTTTATGTATGTTAACATTTTACTGTGGACGACTGTACAAAAGTAATTATAAGTATTTTTGGTGATAATACTGTTTATGAAACGATTTGACTAGTACCTATCGCATCCGGTCTCTCGTATCTAGGTACTCGTAGAATATCGCGTAGGTATTATACTATATAACTTCTGTGTTTTATTATCCGGTTTAGTCCACTTTCACAAGCATTTTTCACAATGAAAAAACACTTTTTAATTATACCCTGCAACTACTTCTGTAGAAAGCAGGACATAACATTAGCAATCATCTGTCTTTGATTAACTGATCTCACGGAACCCTAAGTAGTACTAGTAACCCTACTAAATCACCAAAGTACAATCGGCATCAGATTTGAGGACTTTATCAGCATATTAAAATCATGGTTTAGTTGTTTAGTCATGGTTTTTCATCATAGTAGTAGAATACTTTTTAGTAGATACAAAAAAATCCACAATTTCTGAAGACCCGCCTCATTAACCAATGTGTACTGCCTACCATGACTTACGGTGCCGAGACATGGACGCTCACGCAGGAGGCTGTGTACAGGATGAGAGTTGCACAGAGAGCCATGGAGCGTGCCATGCTCGGTATCTAGCTTATAGACCGTGTTACCAACGTCGAGATCCGAAGTCGTACGAAGGTCAAAGACGTTGGCAACCGCATAGCGGAACTCAAATGGAGTTGGGCAGGACACCTGGCAAGGCGTGGTGATGACAGGTGGAGTAAGGCGTTAACTGAATGGCGTCCAAGAACTGGATATCGGAACGTTGGTCGTCCAGCAGCGAGGTTGGCGAAAGATATCGCAAGCATCGCGGGATGAAGATATCGCAACTGGATGAGGCTTGCACAGGATAGAGGAGAATGGCACATACAAAGGGAGGCCTATACCCTGCAGTGGGTGAAGTCAGGCTGTGGATGATGATATCATCTACGGATAGCGTTCGGTCCGCACTCATCTATCATCATCATCATCCCTAGCACATAGCGTCAAAGGACAGTTAATAAATTCTCTTCGTATCGTCTAATCTGGCTATCAATCAACATCCTCTCAAGGGTCGCGTACAGTCTCGTACAGAGATACTAAAAATATTTTGAGACTGACTTTATTATAGTATCTTTAAATATAATTATTAAAATATAGCAAGTTTAGACACTTTGTCCGAACATACAATTTACTTTGAGGTTGACTGTATCACTGCTTATCTACTAACACAGGTAGTTCACGAACATACCGAGTGGTGGGTAGGTGTTGCAGTAAAGAGTTGTAAACCAGCTTAGATATACAATCGGCAATCAAATATAAAAGGTTAGAACTATGAGATTATTATTTTAGTTTACTGAAATCCGAAAAATGGTGGCCATACGGATCGGGTTGCTGTTGGTTTTTGCAGGTGAGATAAATCATCATCGTCATCACCTGGAGCCTTAGCCTCCTGCGATCCAAACATCTAAACATCCAAACATCCTCACAAACTTTCCCATTTATAATATTAGTAGAATAGTAGGATTTCTACACATCCCCTTATACCCCTACACATTTTTAAGCATTACAGTTACTACTAGCTAATACTAACACCAAACGACATCTCATTTCCAGGAGCACTTGCTTCAGCACAATCCCTCGGGAGCATATCCTCGATTGAGGAATTCCCCAGCCTGGCCCAGGTGGAGGTCAACGTCGGGCTGCTCTGGGTCCAGGAGTGCGCCGCCAGCGTGCTGACCAACCGCCATGTGCTGTCCGTAGCCAGCTGCTTCAGCGGAGAGTAAGTTCTGAAGACCTGGCCCCTTGACTTTGGCCTGTATCCTGATTCCGCTTGACAACTAGTTTCAAAAAATGATATTCTAGTTACTGTTGTCAAAAGTGCCTTTATGATTGAGTCACGATTGACGCTTGAGCGCGGAACCATGAGGTTATGAATGAACATAATTTTCACTTCATCATTTCAGCCGTTCGATGTCCACTGCTGAACATGGCCTCCCCCACAGACAGATCAAACTCCTTAGGTATAATGTGGGGGGATTTTCCCATGCTCACCACGCTGGGCATGCGGGTTGGCGAGCGCAGTTAGAGCTATCGTTGTTAAAATGAGGGACGCTGCTGCCCATCCCTTAGCTTTTTCCCCTTAGTCGCCTCTTACGAAATCCGCGGATAGGTAGATATGAAGAGGCCTATTCTATTTTAATTTTCACTTAAAACGGGATATTTACCTACCATGATTTGTGAGTTCATTTGTACCCCGATATCTGCCAATGACATTAAAATCCACCCGCAAAGACTATTACTCCGTGATCATGGCGCGTGAAATTGTGCCTAAATATCGGGAAACAAATAAACTCCCAAATTATAATTTGTGAGTTTAGGTAATAAACAAAAGTTTAACAGTACCTACCTAAAGGCTTTCAACAAATCTTCTTCTTTCTAGAATTCACATCCAGTAGATTTGCAATACCTTCTGATCTTCCAGATTATATTCACCCCAGTTCCGACGCATCCGCGCTGGCACCTCCTACCGCAGCCAAGATGGCGGCGTCGTCCATGGCGTGGAGATTGCTGAGCTGCACCCGTACTTTGGTCTTCTAGGACGGGAAGCTGATCTGGCTGTTATAAAGCTTGAAGATTACCTGATCCTGAGCCCGACAGTGCAGCAAGTGGCGATCCTAGGCCAGGGTATTGAACTACCTTATGGACTGGAGGTCCAACTGGCTGGATGGGGCACTACTGTGGTTAGTATTCCCTCACCTCATAGCCTTACCAGTAAATCTTAAATTAACTGTTGACCTACTAAATTCCATGCAGATCGGGTTGATGGATCGAAAGTTAGGTTCTAACAAATAAACATTCAAATATAAACGCCGATTTGCCCAAGTTGTTTTTCGCTCGCTCGACCAATAAATACCTAATACATTTGATTGTGTTTAGTAGATCAGATATGCAAAGGACTCATGACTGTTTTTCCTTGAAAAAGCCCCCACTTCTTCTTATCGTGTCACTGGTTATTTCTTGGTCAGCCAGCATTACAGCAATCAAGCAGGTTACCGGTACCAGGTACCCGGTAAGAAGCAGGTTGAGGTATGGTACCCTAAAAAGTACCAATGATCCTTGGTGAAAGAACCAGTGTGGTGAAAGGATAAAAGTTCGCCTCGTAGAAGCTCTTTTCGTGCACAAGACCCCACTAAGATAAAGATAAGATAAAACATGTTTATTTGAGCTAGTCTTAGGTGGTAAGTACATTTGAGAAAAAATAATAATAACAATATTATGGACTACGGACCTCCAAACTAAAGTTAAAAACTTGTATTTTGGTGGCCAAGAATCCCAACATTATTAAAATACTAGATAATTGTAAAAGGTTCTTGTATATTGTATTGTAAACTAAGTAGACGATGCGAGACTGGCACATGTTTTTATGATATTAGTTCTTTCGCTGGATATAATAAACGTTTACATTACAGCAAGGCGGCAATTCTGCTGACGAAAACCTTTACAGCCTACGCCTGAACGTCCACGATAATGAGAACTGCATGGTGCAGTACATCGGTGGAGAGATCGTCACTGAGAACATGGTCTGCGTGGGCCTCGGCTTCTACAACGGTCGTGACTTCCATGACCAGGACCTTGGAGCGCCGCTTTTCTACTCCAACACGCTGATCGGAATTCTGTCTTTTGGGGAGCAAGCTGATGATGAACTGCCTCTGGTGGCTACGAACATTGGATCTTATACAGAGTGGATAATTGCTACTGCATCGTCCCTCTAATCTTTCAGTTTATCTATCCACTTTATAACGTACCTACTTTATAATAAAATCTATTTAATATTATGTGAATTGGATTTTAATTTCGACCTGAAGGGAGAAGAAAGAGGAATGAAAGGGAAAGAGGGGATATCCTAATATTGGTAAATAAAAATTTGGCTGGCCTCACAGCTCAGTTGGTAGTAACTCTGCCTTCTGCGCTAGAGGTCGCGGGTTCGATTCCCACACTGGACAAACATTTGTGACTAACACAGATTTTGTTCTGTGTCTGGGTGTTAAATATATATCTTTTATGGATATCAGTCTCTGGTATCCATAGTACAGGCTATGCCTAGTTTTGGGATCAGTTGACCGTGTGTGATATGTCCGGAATATTTTATTTATTTTATAACATTATTTGTTTCAAATAGTGTTATGTTTCTGCGGTGAGTAAGGTTGCCAGAGCTCTTTAGGGGGGAAGGGGGTTCGGGATCGGCAACGCGTGCGTGATGCCTCTGGTATTGCAAGCGCTCATAGGCTACGGTAACCGCTTACCATCAGGTGGGCCGTAAGCTTGTTTGCCACCTCTGTTGTATAAATATATATATATATATATATACAGTGGTGGTCATCTAATTAGAAACACCTACCTGGGTTTATATTTTTATTGCAAATTTCCTTTCGAACTAATTTTTAACGTATCATTGAGTGTTCCTACGTATTAAAATCGATGTATCGGATATTATATTGCATTGTTATACCATTTTAATAACAGAAAACAACGGTTGTTTTTCTAAAACTGAAAGTTATATTAATAACAAAATAAAAAACGAGATACAAACCGGACAACTAATTAGAAACACCAAAAAAATCATTACTTCAATCATTTTTAATTTGAACAAAACCCCAATAGTTTTGAAAAATACTAAAAATACTACATCCTTAGACAATTAGTATTTGGTAGGGTAGCCTTTATTATCAATAACAGCTTTGCAGCGACGCGGCATTGGTTCAATCAATTTATAACAAGTTTCTACAGGAATACTTCTCCAAGCGTCTTCAAATGCACTGTTAAGTCCATGAATATTAGTAACGTGTTTCTGCGACAGGTTGGTCTTTATAGTGTGCCACAAATTTTCTATGGGATTTAAATCCGGACTATTGGCAGGCCACTCTTATACTGCCACGGATTGTTCTGTAAGAAACGCTTTAACGCTGCGTGCTGTGTGCTTTGGGTCGTTGTCATGCTGAAATATCCAAGTTACTGGCAATTTTTCCTCGGAATATGGAATCATTGTCTCTTCCAAGATCTTTTTGTATTGATATTGATCCATTTGCCCTTCAATCTTTCTCACAGGACCAATCCCATACCCTGAGAAACATCCCCACACCATTACATTTCCACCACCGTGCTTAACTGTCTTTTTAGTGTACTTTTTATTCAAAGTCTCGTTTATTGGTCGTCGTACATATCGTTTTCCATCGGAATTAATCAAATTAATTTTAGTTTCATCTGAAAACAAAACTTTTTTCCATTGATGAATACTCCAACTGCCATATTTGCGAGCGAATGCTAGACGATTTTCTCTATGTTGCCTGGTTAGTAGTGGTACTTTTCTAGCGATCCTTCCTAACAATATTCCTTCAACCAACCGTCTACAAACTAGTTTAGTGGACACGTGTCGAGGATCGTCTTCTGAAAATACCTCTTTTCTTATAACCTTTAAAGGGGTCCGCCTTAGCTAATCGAAGCATAAGCCTGTCTTCTTGAACTGTAGTCTTCCTGGGCCGAAGTTTTCTTGGCACGTTATCTGATGTTCCGTGTAGTTTGAAATGTGCGAGGGCGTTAAATATCATCTTTACGGAACATTCCAAATAATCGGCGATCTTTCTGTAACTCCATTTTTGTTTTAAATGAAAATTCACTATAATTTTTCTCGTTGCTGCATCACAGCTCTTATTTTTACCCATTTTTAATAAAACAACAATAAAGAGTAACTTTTCGTAATGAGTTAGAAATGGGGTCAATATTTACAATGTGATTGAAAATTGTGAGAACTGTATTTCAGTTTAAAAAAACAAATTTCGAACCAAGTCATACAATGTTTCTAATTAGTTGTCCATTCTGCCAGTCCTAACGATATTGATACTTTTTGTTTCACTGATATTTATTTTTATTGTCGTCTTGGTTGTCAAATATTATTGCTTGTAGTTAAACTAGAGATATTAAAGTACATTGTAAAGTAGTGAAAAAAAAATTACCTCCTATTAAATGCTATAATAATGTTAGTTACTTTATAAAAATGTCAGGTGACTAGGTGTTTCTAATTAGATGACCACCACTGTATATATATATATATATATATATATATATATATATATATGTTTATTTGTTAGAACCTAACTTTCGATCCATCAACCCGATCTGCATGGAATTTAGTAGGTCAACAGTTAATTTAAGATTTACTGGTAAGGCTATGAAGTGAGGGAATACTAACCACAGTAGTGCCCCATCCAGCCAGTTGGACCTCCAGTCCATAAGGTAGTTCAATACCCTGGCCTAGGATCGCCACTTGCTGCACTGTCGGGCTCAGGATCAGGTAATCTTCAAGCTTTATAACAGCCAGATCAGCTTCCCGTCCTAGAAGACCAAAGTACGGGTGCAGCTCAGCTATCTCCACGCCATGGACGACGCCGCCATCTTGGCTGCGGTAGGAGGTGCCAGCGCGGATGCGTCGGAACTGGGGTGAATATAATCTGGAAGATCAGAAGGTATTGCAAATCTAC
Organism: Anticlea derivata; assembly: GCA_947579855.1. Classification (NCBI taxonomy): domain Eukaryota; kingdom Metazoa; phylum Arthropoda; class Insecta; order Lepidoptera; family Geometridae; genus Anticlea; species Anticlea derivata. The sequence goes on from OX388277.1 coordinate 9,594,498, forward strand.
TGGATGTGAATTCTAGAAAGAAGAAGATTTGTTGAAAGCCTTTAGGTAGATACTGTTAAACTTATATATATATATATATAAGTTTCAGATAGCTACTGGTACCGCCCCTAACCCGGCGCATCAGGGATGCTGTTCTGTCTGCTGTTAATGCCCTGAGTGTATTTTGTCGCTACCCTTAAGATGTGTTGAAACGGCTTGCGATATTTGACTTAACATTAATTTCAAAATGATCCTTACATTATACTGAATAAAGTCAATTTTGAGTTAAACTTTTACGATATCGGCTTGCGATATCACGCCCTCAAATGTCAAACTCAAATTTGACTTTTATAATAGGCGCAGTGCATACTCAAACCCGAATGGTCATACGGAACCGAATTGTGGGGTACAGCGGCAAACTCAGACCCGCATGCCTATTGCGTATGCGTAATGGCAATGAATTTAGTAAATTTGAGGGTGTTTTTAACAATCTTAGCAACATTCCAAACTTGACAAGGGAAAACTTAAAGATCTTAGCTTCTTCCTTTTCATGTTTGAAAATCTTCAGATGTCGCTAAAATTGATAAAATTGTCCTCAAAGTTACGAATTTCATTACCATTACGCATACACAATTGCACCCCAGGCCCCCAACTCTACTAATTCAATGACTTCAAAATGATAATCGCATGACAATGATAGCACCATTAACATTCAGTTACGATTGTCGCCACCTTCGTTTCTTTGATTTCATTTGTTCATTAGTTTCACAATGACTGCCATTGATATACGACTGTGATAGCAGAATACCAAAATTGACAAAGGTGGCCATTTTGCCATTGAACCATTGTAATTTTGAAGCCATTGAACTAGTATAAGTATATAAGTGCCATATTCATAGCTTTAAGACCTTCCGTAACACTTATTTCTGCAAGTAAACATCTTGAATCTAGTAGAATTGGGCCCCTGGACATTACCCAACGCTTCCACTCCGTATGATAACAAATGCGCCGCGTTACATCCTAAACGGTAAGCTGCATCACGTCACGATTTGGATCACTAATCAAAGCCTCCGATAAACAGTACACCAACCGTACCCTAGCGCTCAATAAAACCAGCCTTCGCATTATTGTTAGAGCCTTAACTGGACACTTTTGTCTTATGTACTCTACAAGGCGATTCATAATATGTATTCCATTCCGAATGGGGCTTATTCTACAACCAATTAGCAATAAAGTTTGTTCTACGACTTTTGAAAATTCAACATTTTTCATTAAATATAAAATAAATATTCCGGACATACCACACACGGTCAACTGATCCCAAACTAGGCATAGCCTGTACTATGGGTATCAGAGACTGATATACATAATAGATAAATATTTAACACCCAGACACAGAATAAACATCCGTATCGCGGGAATCGAACCGCAACCTCTAGCGCAGAAGGCAGAATTACTACCAACTGAGCTATAAGGCCTTCAAAAAATTCTATGCAAATTTTTTTATTAATGAATCAAAATCCACAGCTCTTGGGTACCTATATGGTACAACTTAACTAATTCACTTTACTTAAAGCCAATAAAGGATTGATTTTTTTTAGCTAATACATTTACTAATTACATCATAATAAAAATCAGCTGTTTTGGGGTCAAATCAGGTCAAACACAATGAATCAGCTGTTTTAGGTAGCAATCTTGATTCCGAACTTCTTGTACGTTTAGTTATTAGTCCGAAACATGATAAAAATAACAAAAATAGCTAATTTGACAAAGTTTGTGAAAAATAATATTAATAATAATGAAAATATTGATGATGTTTTTTTTCGCTGTAACCCCCTTTCGGGATGGAATACATGTTATGAATCACCTTGTATACACGTTGGCGCTTGTATTCAGTCTCCCAGCTAGGCGAGCAACACCGAGCGATGGCAAGGCAAGCAAACATGCCATCTACACTATCTAAGTCCGGTCGTGTATGGAGTACTGTTCACACCTTTGGGACGGTTCAGCCAAATACCAGCTTGAGGCCCTCGAAACCATAGAAAGACGAGCCAAAAGACTCATAGGTAATGATGACTTAGTTGAGTCTAAGCTTCTGAGCCTCGATCATCGTCGCCGAGTAGCCAGCCTATCGGTCTTTTATAGGATACATTTCGGAGAGTGTGCGATTGAACTTTTTGATTTAGTCCCCCCATCCCCATTCCATCATCGGACAACCAGACGCACGGACACGCGACATCCGTTCATGGTTGATATACCACCTTGCCGCACCAAGCGCTTTGCGTCTACCTTTATAATGCGGACAGCCAAAGAGTGGAACTCGTTGCCGGCGTCTGTGTTTCCGAATACCTATAATCTGGGTGTCTTCAAGACCAGAGTGAATAGGTTTCTTCTAGGCAAACGTGCTACACCGTAGACCACATCATTACTTAACATCAGGTGAGATTGTGGTCAAACGTTAGCCTATTTCGTATAAAAAAAAAAAAAAAAAAAACACGTTGGTGTTGGCTTTCACTAGGCAACTTTGGGCCAACATTATAGGGGTCTCTAATAAGCACGTGTCTAAACTAAGGCTGGCCTCATAGCTCAGTTAGTAGTAACTCTACCTTCTACGCTAGAGGTCGTGGGTTCGATCCCCGCACTGGACAAACATTTGTGTGATAAACACAGATGTTTGTTCTGTGTATGGGTGTTAACTATTTATCCATTAAGTAAATCAGTCTCTGGTCACCATAGTACAGGCTATGCCTAGTTTGGGATCAGTTGATCATGTGAATATGTCCAGAGTAAAAAAAAAATGCTATGCGATAAACAAACCTGCAGGTTATACAAGGAGGCGGATGAAACATCTCTCCACCTGCTGGGGGCTTATTAGGATGGTGGGTTTATTATACAAGGTGATTCATAATATGTATGCTAACCCCAAAAGGGGTTATTCTACATCCAATTGGCAATGAAGTTTGTTCTACGACTTTTGGAAATTCGTCATTTTTCATTGAAAAAACTATATAAAAATCAGCTGTTTTGGGGTCAAATAAGTTCAAACTATTATACACTATAGCTGATTCATACTATAGCTGATTCATTGGAATCAGCAGTTTTAGGTATCTTGATGCCGAACCTCTCGTACGATTAGTGATAAGTTATAAATATTATAACAATACCAAAAACAGGTTGTATTCACACCTTGTATTCACTCAACTCGTAAACAAGTGCGCTCGGCGTATTTTAGCTGACTTAGCAACTGGTAAGAGCGGGTGCCGGCCGCTGGTTCTTGCCAGTAACAGAGAACGATGCGATGTTTAAGTACCTCATAATAATCTCTTAATTTTTTGAATTTCATATGTTTTTGTTATATACCTAGATTAAGCCTACTTTAGTCATGCATGTTTAATTACTAAGG